>OW618044.2:12484383-13708225 GCA_939531255.2 Thera britannica
TTTTTTCAACTTTGGAAGTGTCTCTCGCGCAAACTATTCAGTTTAGAAAAAAACGATATTAGAAACCTCAACATCATTTTTGAAGACCTATTTATAGATACCCCACACGAATGGGTTCGACGAAAAATATTTTTTTGAGTTGCAGTTTGAAGTATGGGGACCCCCAAAATTTATAGTTTTTTTTCTATTTTTGTGTAAAAATCTTAATGCGGTTTACAGAATACATCTACTCGCCAAGTTTCATCAGTGTAGCTCTTATGGTTTCGGAGAAAAATGGCTGTGACACGGTCGGACAGACAGACAGACAGACAGACAGACAGACAGACAGACAGACAGACAGACATGACGAATCTATAAGGGTTCCGTTTTTGCCATTTGGCTACGGAACCCTAAAAAGCGGGTCGCTACGACAATATAACCGGTGCTAAGCAACCAGAGCGCCCCTCCACCTAATGGACCGATGACATTCTAAAGATCGTGGGAAATCGGCAAATTGTTTTTTCATGGAAATGTATAAAGGAGGTCTATATCTAGCAGTGGACTTCTACTTACTGATGATGATGACGGAAAGCACTGGGTAGATAGGAAGATAGCTACTTATGCAACTACAAAAATGGAGGTATTTAACAAAAGCATTGCGCTTCGCTGGTCACGCACGATAGGAACGTGCCCTAGAATGTACTTGATAAGTTATATGCTACATAAAATATATACTTCTACAGGCTGATGATGATGTGAATACAGGTTATCGATCATAATGTACGATGAAGATGGTTTTATGTCATTTCGTTATACTGTGACAGTTTGTTTTATGTTACACTGTGGCAAATTTATAGTACCAGTAGTAGCTATGATTTAATCTAGGGTATATTTTACGTAGTCAGAGATGAAATGTCATGTCACGAAATTTGACATAGGTCCAACCTTCTTGGCCGCTCGGGCTGTACTGAGAAGTAAGTACAGAAACCTATCTATTTATATTTTTGAAAATTTTATTTTTTTATAAAAACTACGGCAACTAAGAAAAATGCAATAACATCAGGTTTTTACGTATTTATTAAGGTAAACGGGAACAAAACTTTCATTGCAATGGCTCTAACAGCAACGGAAAAAAACCATTTCAAATCCAAAAAAAATTGAGAGTTTTTGGCAAACTTTGCGTTCAATTTTATCGAACCCTGTGAGTTGAGGAGAATTTCTAGCCTAATCATAATTTTTTTACACCATTTAATTGTAATATTTTACAAAAAAAATAAATGGATTCGTCCATACAACGAAAAAAAATGCTACTTTACATTTTCGGTTTCACCTCATGTAGGCCCTTAAATACTTATAATAAACATGACAAATTGTCAATCCTCGCATTTTTGTGAAATGAGAACATACAGTGTGTATTGAAAATCTCTTTTGATATGATGTTGAAACAGTTAATTTTTTTAATGTATAAACCACTTAACGATATCCCAATTATTTTTGATATTAAATCTTGGTAGTTAATACCACCAGGCCATTTCGAGCCACTGTTTTGGTGTGGAATCTTTTATGAAATTGTCTACCAATAAAAAATCTTACCTTTTTTACCTAAAGTACATTATACCTGCACATTTTTACCTACCCACTGGTTTTCGAACACTTTTTTATTGTTATTTAGCATACCTAATAAGTACTTGGTTCGGAAGTACATATAAAAAAAACATAAGTACGCGAATTAGCTTATTCTTTAAATAAATACTACATACGGTATTTTGTAAACGATGTTTTCTTCTACTGCGTCTCTAAACTTAAATTACATTTTCTAAAACTTATACATCTGAATGTACTTACTAATTATTATCGATAGCCTATTAAAACAAGAATGTTATAAGATAGTCAAACAAATGTGTCATTTAAAGTAGAAATATTTTAGACATATTCCATAAATTGTTTTCTAATATAGCAAAGGAATAATGATTATGCTCGTAACTTAAAATAGTCAGAGGAGTGTTCTCTGGTTGCTGTTATTATTTTAGATGTCTGTATTGCTCTCTAGTTTTTACGCAACTTTCATCTGTTTCGATCAATAATGAATAACTACTATTTAAAATGAGACCTGTGAAACTCTCAGCCTAGTCGGTCGCATGAACTCATAATAAAAGGTTAAATTGTTATTTCAACCGTTAATAAGTTATTAGTTAGGTATTCATTTATTTTATCAATTTGCTATGAAATGGGCGCGCTCAGTTTTATGCAAGTGTTTTTTGTACTTATATTTTAAGTAGGTACTTCTTTTTTATTTTCGTATTAATAAATTATCATACGAAAATAGTCTATAAAACAAATATTTTATGGAATAAAGTTTGATTGAATGTACACCGTAGTTTTTTTCCAATAAGTCACAACCCTGGACCTCCTTTTGTATTAGTTCCTGTTTATCCTCATGCTCAAAATAATTAATATATAAGTATATTATATATAATTTATATTTTTTTGTTATATCTGGTAGATCTAACTTGATCACACATTATTCATGAAAACTATTAAGTGGTAACACTTAAATAGTTTTGGTACAGGCGACTATACAGTCTGTTAGAGACCTATAAACCTATATGCTTACTTTTTTAGATAGCTGATGATTATAATGGGTCCGGTTAATGTACACACAGTTAAAACGATGCCACTTTTTTCCACTGGGAAATTGTTAAGGCCTATGTAGGTACACCGTAGCAGATAAATATTGTAATTTTAACTTGTTTTTCTAGCGATAGATAATTGCTCTGAAGACGATAACGCCTTTGATTTTATTGTAAAAAACATTTTCTGGCATTGCGGTGGCCGCTGCCGTGGCACGCTCGCTCTGCTCGCTCGCCTTGTGCGTAATTTTTATGTTCTAACATAACCTAACCAATCCTTGTTTGAATTGCTACAGTGTACCTACATGTGGCTTAACTGGCATCGTAATAACGGAGTGTACAATATCATGGTGTAGGTATATTTATCGCCTTCCATTATAATGAGCTTACACTGCTTTCACAAGAATCGCAGCATGGTATTTATTTGTCCACTCTGTCAGTTTTTGCAATGTCAAGTGAGGATTATTCCATAAATAAAATAGTTTTAGTCAAGTTAGTCAATGGATAAGTCGCCCAAAGTGCAAATATGATTCTACCGACATGACATTTACATAACCACTGCAAGTGTATCCAATTTTTTTTTATCTTCCCATTTAAATATACTGTGTACCCACCTAGGTTCCCCCCCCCCACCCGTGTTTTTTTAAATTATTTTTCACCATGGTAGAGAGTACTGCACTAACTTACCTTATTACCAGTAAAGTACTACTTTTTAGCGTTTGGTTGTAGTTAAGCAACAAGATCCTTGTCTTAATAGTTCGTAGGCACAGCCTACGCCGAGTGCTACGCTGTACGGTCCCTACGAGAAGTGCTACGCATCGTAGCTACAATCCCTAATTCTTTCAAAACCTACTAAAATCAGAAGGGTTACACACTTTTCTAGAGTGTTTGTTTTAATAGGTTCACGAGTAATACGTAGATGCATGACAGAAAACTGTATTTCTACGCATCGTAGAAATACATATAGTTCTTATTGAATCTCAAAAAATAAGGGGTTGTGTTCACTGATGCTTGTCTTATAATCTTAATTAAAAAAGGATAAGTGTAAATAAAACAGCCATTTGATATGTTATTCAACATTTATTATTCATTAACATTGTTTTTAAATACGGTTTAAAAAGAAGGCTTCATGCCTTAGTCTTTTAAAAATTAGTTTTACAGAGTTGATTTCATTTAGAGAGCGGAAATTAAATACATTAAACACATTTAAAATTACACCAGTTTAGCTTAAAAGATATTCCAATAAGTACATTCATAATGATAAGTGCTAATAGTAATACATCGATATTACAATATCCTGAATAAATAACATTAATTTAAATTACTTTAAACAGAAATGAGCTGATATATTTATATTAAAATACTAAATTATGATAAAATTCAGGTATGATTGAGGTGCCTGTTCACCGAAATACAATGGATAGTGATAACATAATATTTTTTTGGAAAATACCATAAAATAACAAATCGATATGTTTATCCTACATTTCCTCATTCTTAATCTTTCCTGCCAGTGTCATTTACACTGCTTAAATTTCATTAATTTATTTTTAACAAGTTCCAAAAAACAGCTTACATAATTTTTACAATTTTTACTTACATTGTCCTTTTAAAGTCATAATGAAAGAAACAAACGCAATGGTATTAAATCGTGCTACGAAGAGCCAATCGATTTTGAGACTAGTTTTACTAAAATACTAATAAATGACTAGATCGAAACCGTTATAGAATTAGATAAATTTTATAAGTATGCTGATAATTACATATTGTCTTTAACACGAATTCTTACAACGACTGCTTACGAAATTTCATTTTAGCCGATTAGTTAAGCTTTCGCGGTCCTAAGCTGGTCGGATGCCAGGCAATGAATATTTTGTTGTTATAAAATATGTAGCAGCTAATACGTTCTTGTGAGCAAGACCGCGATTTGAGACTCATGCATTAAGTCGACCTCTAGCATTCAGTATATGAGAGACGACACTGGCAAATACTGATTTTTCCATGCTTATGAAACTTGGTCCCACCGCTTAATAAAGGGGTCTTCCCGGAAGCTAAAAGTCAGCGCTGGAGTATCAACCCCATGAAGTAGTCGCAGTAGCATGACAAAGCCTACAAAGACCCCTTCATAACACACCTTTAAAGTTATGCGTAAAACCTACCAATATATATGAAAAATACATAGTTTAATTTTCAAGTTAAACTCAACACTGTATAAGTAAATATCAATGATATGAGGGAAGTTACGATTGATAAAGATACACATATGTTTCATTATAGTAATAGATGAGTACAGGTTATAAAGTTGAATAAGATGAGAGTTAGCTAATGGGTCGAAATTACATTACAACATCACTATAACATAGCATATAAACACATCGTTACACTCAACTTATTAATTAGAATATTCCTACTTTACGAACTTAGTCTAGGTGTTGAATTATTCTAACACATCTATTTTAAAAAGAATGCCTATATGTGGCGTGGGAAGGGGTAGGTAAGACTCGCGATGTCAACAAGTCATATGCAGCGTTGAAAGGTGAAAAGTAGCAGAAATCGGTAGAGGTTCTACGCTTGTTCGAATTGAGAATATGCTGCCAAGATTGTAAACTAACTTGTGGTTCGCCATGGTTCATCGACATCGCGAATCTCCCAGAAGTAAGAGGACGAAGGAAGGAGATAACAGCATGTAAACCTGAGTTACAGTGTATCTATCTACGTTATTTCGTTGTGTCAAAACTGCGTACTTAAACTAGATACTTCTAAATAATAACTATGACCCATCCTTTAAATGAATTCAACTGAGTAAATATATTTTATTAGAACCTAAGTTGCCTTAACTTACTTGTTTATATGAGATGAAGATAGAAATGTCGATAGAGATAGAGATGAGAAGGTATCTACTTTGTCGGACCTGCTGTAATGCATCGCATTGCTTTTATGGTCAGCGTTATAATCATAGTAGGGCATTATGTCTTAGGCATTATGTATTGCAATGAGTTTTTTTTATTTATAGAATAGCTGAGAGTCTGATAAATAAAAATAAATGTAGAATGCAATGCGATGCGAGATTAAAGTATTTAATTTTGATCTTCAGCCTCCGTTTATAGTATTTTTGTGACTGTGTTCCTTGTTTGGGTTGTACCTTATAACCGAGAGACAATAAACCAAAAAGCTACCAACTGTTTGCCAGTAGTATTTCTATTTCTCTAAAAAATACAGAAGTTATATGAAATATAAAGTTATCCCAAATGGGAACACATGGCTAGAATTTTTTTAATAGATAAATAGTTTAACATTTATAAGTACTAAAACAGAAGAGTAACTTTGCAAAACAAAATAAGAGAAAATAATTATATTACTACCAACTAAAATAATAAAGCAAATCCTACCTAGTTAGTTTAGATATAGCTATCCTTAACCTAATGAGTTTAATACCCATGCCCATATGGGGTCGATAATCCTAATGAGCCTAAGCCCATGCCCAATGCAATATTGGGACTTTCTTGCGACTATCCTGCTACATATTGCCCTTTCCGGGACTTCTTAAAACTATTTACTACTCATTTACAGTTCCTAAAATAAGTTAGACTAGCGATCGTATACAATTATAACAATACTATCAACTATATCTTGCAATGGCATTTTGCAAGCCAGGTCAGAGCCATGGTATAGAGTTTAGTATATTATAATTAATACGATTCGTATTTACACTAGCCATGACGATATGAATATAGTTATTAACGTTAAGCCATCCTCGTCATTCAAACGTGCTGAAGCGGGTGAGCTCTGTACATCTTAAAACTAGTTGTCAATCCACCCTAGGCAAACCCGATAGAGCACATCTACGTGATATTTTAAGTACAGGCCGCCGATGACACTGTATGATTTGTTTTAATTTCTGTTAACCTATCCATCGGTATTTTGGCGTTGACTGTTTAAAGGGATTAGAAGAGCAATAGTTTAACTCCATGATTTTACTTCTTCTTTTTTTTATCGTGTACCTGATTCCTTCGAATCAAGTGTGGTGAAAGGGCTTTAAGTATGCTGCACTGCTAGAAAAGTTACACCGTAAACGAGTAAGAAACTTAATCCGGTCAACTGGCCCTCAAGGCAGCATAGGGCAGAATACTGACAGGCAAATATCTATATTCATGTCATGGCAAGACGTATAACTAACTTATGACTATCAACAAAACTGGCTAGTGCTGTAATAAAAGCTTGTGTAAAAAAAACTGGAAACCAAACGAAAACGGAATGAAAAACGAATGCTGCCCTTATCCTATTTTGCGCGACTTAAATCGTTGCAAACTATGTCGGATCGCGTGCGCCATGCTTTGTTTTGTATTGGTAGGATCACTAGCCGCCTTGGCTCAACTTTCCAGATGAACTACTTTTGCAACCAAGTCTGAATTGTACCATACAAAAGATGTCAAGCCGCATGTATCCTACTCGACGCCTCATACAAGTTTCGCCAGCAGGTCAACCCACACTTTAAAACGGCATTGCCGATACTTAAAGTCGTTGATTCTGCAAATGAAACTCATATGATTATAGTCCACTACACTAATGAAAATAAAGAGCCAATTTTCAAGCCGTTTTGTTGAGACATAATGTTACTTGAGAACATAACACAACAAAAACTAGTGCTACTCATGATTACCAACGTTATAAAATAGTTTCTTTAGATATAGACCCTGGTTTCGGTCTATATCTTAGTTCTAAACTAATTTATAATTGTGATATTAGGCGCACCATCTAACAAATCGCCTTGAATTTGGCCCATCTATATCAGACAACGTGTCACCAAACAGTTTAGCGATGTCTGTGTGGCAGTGACGCTTCAGTCGTAATGCTAATTAATTATTGCTGCATTGAGATTTTGCTACAATTTGTCTGTGAACAGATCTGATATCCAAAAATTACGTTTCAACCGTAAAGATAGCTCTGTGGTTGTTATTCCTGGTGGTTTATTATGAACTACTTGTAACAAAATCTTGACCAATACCTAAGTTTAGCAATCGCCAAACTATTTGTTGAGACACTGCGTTTAGCCTATCTATGGCTCGTACACTGACTTCTTTAACGCTGAATTCCAAAAATTATGATTTCCTCATTAAATAATGTCGTTTACGACCCGAGAGGACAGAAACAGGTTGGTTACCACCACCTCATAAAGCATAGTTCAAAATAAAACTGGTTCTAAAAATATAAATAATTTGCTGAATAAAAAAAAAGTCAGGTAGGTAATCAAATTTAAATTAATGGTAAGGAATAAAAGGTAAAAATAACGAACTAAAACTTAGCAAATGTATGATAAAATAGTAAAATGGATGTAGTATAATATAAACTGGGAGTCGATGAAGTCAGGTGGACAAGACAAACGAGATGAGAAACTGGTAAAATAAAGTCCACACAGGCTCTGCTTCGCCTGGAACGCGGATGAGGAAAAGAAGATTTACAAAAAACCTATGACATCCTCTCAACAGGTAGTACAAGAGTAATAGGAGTAAGCTAAGGGAGACAAAAGGATGATCATTATTCCTGTGCCATAACAGGAACTTTTGTCCCGGGCCAACAAGAGAGTATTTGTCTCCTCTAGCGCTTTATCGTTTTGTTCCAAGATGTAATAGAATAAAGATCTAATTTTTCCCTCTACCGACTTTTACGGCATGCACGGGTGGAGATGCAGCTGATACACTCTATGTTTTTTTTGCTCCCAGTGCAGAATAGAAGTATGAATATAACACAATAGGGACATGGAAGAAAAAATAACAAAAAATGGAATGGAAATTAGTGAATTTTAACGCATAGAAAGTCGGTGTTAAAAGGATTAAAAAAATTACAAAAACAGTTCATGGTGATGCAGTGATAATGTTTGCAGACAATGTCAATGACGTTACCTATGTAATTACTCAAGTACCTCTCGCGAGTACTATTGCGCAGGCAAAAAGTTCAAACGGCTTTTAGAGTTACTTAGACAAGGGCTCAGAATTGGATTACTTTTCAATTTGCCCTCTTTCAGTTGTATCTGATGGAAAGATAGTTCTATCTTTTTAACTGAAAAGACAGATTATCGTGTAATTTGTAATTGATACAACGAGAATGATGCCTCAGCTTTAAAAAAGGTACTACATGAAGAGTTAACGTCGGTCATGTGGCGATTCAGCCTGTCTCTGTACTTCATCTTACCGTAGGCCTCCAACATACAGCTACTAGCATGCATGTTGGAGGCCTATCGTTACTTAACTAATTAATCAAGACCCGTAGCCATTAAGTATTATTATATTGTTTTCATTGAATTATGAATCACTGATAATGAAAATAAAGAGTAAATCAAACTCAATTTGAAATTAGAAATCGAAATTGGACTATTGCAAGGAATTCAGAATTTTATTACGAGTTCTTGCCGGCTGCCTTTGTGAATGTGAGAAAGATCTAAAAAACATTGAAATCGTACGACTGGTATTTTAGTCCTCACGAATACATGAAGACTAACTAGGTTGTTGCGATTTAAAATAATATTTATCTATTAAATCCTGCACCAGGGCTTATTAGCTATGGGTCTTAAATTAATGCTATTCTAACATCCAACTACCTTTTTACACTAATTTTTTAGTATTGCTTTCGGAACAAAATGTCGGGAAATGTACAACTTAAATTTAAGATTAACATAGCCAAGGTATTAGCGTGGTATTAATTTAGACTAACCTAATCTACGACGTGTTTGGGAACTTGGTCGTATGGTCAATGAGTTAATAAGAAATTATGTTTTTGCAAACTTGGAGGAAACAGTGAGATTTTGAAAAATATTAACACAAAATCGGTATGTAATAGCAGATCAGTTCACCTTATGGTGAAAACTTGGAACATTTTATAGAGCAGTTAGTTTATTTTAAACTAAAAACGATCTGCACAACAGGCTCTGCTGTGTCGCAAATTTTATGAGGATCGTAATCAAACTTATTAACGTATGGAATAGATGGAAAACAGTTTTGAAAAACTTTTAAATAAACTACGGACAAATATCATTAAATCACAGTTGTAAATAATGTTCCACAACTGTATAACAGTGTAAAACTACTGTAAAAAAATGCATAATGTTGTACTGTTTACTGTAAAAAAATCAATGAGTTTTAGTAGTATATACGGAATCTAGGCTAAACCTCACAACCAAGTCCACAAATTGGGGCTCTATACCGAATCATATTTGGGAGTGAGACCGTGCAAGCGCCTGCGCTATCCGCAACCATCCGCGACTGATCTCTGCAGATGACATAATCAAGGCACAAATACTACCTTATATTACGGTACCGATCGATATATAGATAAAACAACGGCCTGGTATTTTACACAATTTTAACCTCCCCGAGTGAGCTAGCCTAATTTTTAAATTTACACATTAAATATAGACACTGTGTCCCATAGTAAAGTGTTCTAGGTTGGTCCTACATGTTTTAAGAGATGGGCACACAAACGCGCTCAACTTGTGTTTGCGTTGCCGTATATGGTGGCAATTTTTGTAAAATGATTTTGTAGTTAGTTAATCATGTCGTCGCCGTCTTGTCATAGACATTATAAACACCTGCCCTGCTATTCCTGCAACATGCTTTGTTTGGGTAATCACGGAAATCGCGTAAGTTTTCAAAATTTTAAAGAAAAACTGAAAACTCACAGCGAATTCTGTCATCGTCTGAACGAATTGTGTTGCAGGATCCATAGATCGTCAAGTCACCGTAGACCCTGGTTGAACGCGTATGTGGCATTTGCTTTATTAGCGTTATGGCTACTTTGTAGATGCTATTTATTTTAGCTATGTGGTGGTCTCTAGTACAGACAAAGTAGATCTACGCTCAAGGGACACAGCGTGAGTGAACATTAAATTGTCAATCTCACTCCCAACTCTAACCCAACAACTAAAAGCATGTTGTTCTTAAATCCTAGTGTGCCAGGTACAAAAGTTATTAAACATCTTGTTTAAAAACATTTGACGCTGACACTTAAAAATTACGCACTTCTTCGTCACTTCTATGTATATGTTCAGGGCTACATCTAGCTTATATATCCCCAAATATACATAGCTTACCCTACGAAGAACTTATAACTAGAAAAGTGATAGTTTTATTTACAGAAGAGGCGTTACAAAAATATATATTTGCTTACGTTAATTTCTTAAAGCATATTTTGTTGATTTTGATTTTTATATTTTTTTTGTTTTTTTTTAGCCATGTGTCATATTTTATTTAAAGTAATATGGTGTGAAATAATAGATAAAATAAAACAAACTAAACATCAAACGCACACCATATTATAACTAAAACGGTTCAGTGGGCCCAATCAGAGTTTTTTTTCACATTACACGCGTGTATAATTTGGTGTAACACGATTTTTTTGGTATGAAAACACGGCAAGAAAACTTCGTGTTTCCGTATAAAACAACGCGTTACATTAATAGCTTACATGCGTGTAATGTACTAAAAAAACTCAAACTTGACCCTCAGCAGGCCTAGCACGAATAACTTAGACGTCAACATGCACGTTTACCAGCTTGTCAACCGAATTGGAACCTAATTGTACAAATAACGAGTTGAATTTAAACACGTCTGTATCCGTGCTAAGACAGTAGGCAATTATGATTTTCGAAATCTATTTAGCTAGATCTGCGTACATATAAAGTCCCAATCAAGTTGAAAGCACAGGCATAATCCGGCCCGGCCCGGTGTAGCGTGAACACACTTATTTATTCGTGCTACACCCCGACATACCCCGACCCCTGAGAACCGAACTTACGACACCTCATTCGACAGCCGGTCAACCATCTACCGGCGACGTACAAGGTGCGTTTCTATCAAATTTCAAAAAGAGTATTGAGCTTATTGTCTCCGGTCTCGGTACTACCTGACTGTAAAAAAACGAAGGTGGAAACATAGTGGCGTTTCACATTGCAAAGCCTGAACAACAAAGAGCCTGTAGAAAAGATGTTGTATATTGAGTTACTGAGAAGACCAAAGTGTTCAAAGCATATTGAACATCAAAAAAACGACAATTATGTAGAATCAGTACCATGGTGGGCCCAGGTGTTCAGGACGCCGGTGAATAATGTACTGTCTCTTATAATGAACACTGCTCTATCTTGGTAATGCTGGTCGTTGTGCAGGCTTTGCGTAGCTCTTCGCCACAACAAGTATCGACGGTCTTGAAATTGATATCGGAAAAAGGGGCCCTGTATCATAGATTATGAATTTCACACTGAATAGTTATAATTAGTGGCTAATAATTACAACATCAAGGGGATGCGAATACAAGGGGAGCTACTCGATATACTTGATAAAACACTTACAGAACAACCAGATGGATCCAGGGCCAGAAGTCATGAAGATTCTTAAAGTATGTGACGACACTTATTATGCAATTTTATAATACTGAAGTTAAAACATTAATGTTATTTCTACCTTAGCCTATGAGTTAATTACTGCCACAAGGTTAGACCGGGATACTCGTAGATACAATAGGTACATTAATTCGGGTGCGTTAACCTTGTGGAGGCTCGCTCTCCCCGGAAATATAAACATATACAAAATATCACTCGCCGGGTCGGCTCCCTCACGCTGAGCCGCCGCTCGACCACTCCGCCTACTAAAATCTCTCTCTTAAAATTACCTCACCGTGTCTACATTTCCGGAGGCGGCCTAACCTCACCTTATAAATTAAGTGCTCAATCGAAGAAAACAAGAAGCACAGGGGGCGACTATCGCCCTGGAGGTGTTTACCCTCCGAAGTATACGATATCTTAAGATTATAAATACATATAAGGTTCGATAAAAAAATATAGGATCATCATTAGGAGTAAGGGGTTGATTTAAATCTAGACCGGTAGCCGGTCGCAAATTGATATCGGTGATGTAAGCCCTGGACGCGAATACCAGTTCGTCTCAGCGGCCGGCCCCGGGCGGCCACTACTTGAACATGCCATGAGAAATAACACCATCGCAGAGATGAAAGAGCGACGGTGTCGTGATGCATGCGATTTCTATCGCGCATCGAAGTAGTGCCGAAAGGAATGCCGTACAGGCGGTGATAGTGAAAGATTTGGGGAGCGCTAGGCGAAAGGTGATGGGGTGGGGATGAAACACGAGGCCGCCGGCGCGAAGTCTGTTCCGGATACAATGGAGACAGGACATAAACACCCAACGGCCGAAAATACAATAGATGAAATAGATTCCTGAAAAGCTATCGCCTTACCTCTTCACTTGCTGCGTAAGCTGCCAATCAGAAACCTACTCCAAGAGAGCGTGCCGAAACCCCAAGACGGGTTAATCGACGTAACAACTTATCCAACTAAGACAGTAGCATCACGACGGCGCATCTCCGAAAATACAAGTGAGAGCGCGGCCGAAGAATGCAATACTGCGTCTTCTAGAGCGTGCTTAACATTAAAAAATACTGTTTTAATACTGGTATGTCGTATAGAGTGCAGTCTGGGATCGCGACCTATGCTAGTCTAGATGAGAAGCTCGTAGGTAAGCGCAGGGGTCGCGCTGTGTTCAGCGGTGGAGCGTGGGCTGGTAGCCGTGGCTCATGCGGTCGAGGAAGCGGTGCAGGTCGTGGAAGCGCGGGCGGTGTTCCGGCTCGCGGCGCCAGCACTCGTGCATCAGGTCGTACAGCTCGCGCCGGCAGCGCGGCGGCGGAGCGCACGGTACACGCGCGCCGCGCCCGCCGCATCGCCACTCGCCTGCGTTCGCCACCACCTGATACCGAGACTCCTGTTCAACATACGCCGGAACAAACGTATGGCGTCTACCTTAATCCTACTTTTACCAGGGCAGATTTACGTTTGGTGTATGTTTGAATTTGTGCGGCTCTATTACGCCGCAATTAAACTTGAAATCAATCTGGCATAATGCAACCTTTGTCAAAACTACTCCAGGCACAAAAACGCACGGGTCATGGATATTTAGATGTTAAAAATCATCGTCCACCCGCAACCGAAGTTGTGGGCGAAAGCTAGTTATTAATAAAGCGAAGCACTCTTATGTGTTGCACATTACTGCACGTCAAGTAGGTAAGTACGTTAGTTCGTGAGCCTGACATAAGACTCTGTGTATCAAAGGGAGTGCTGTTACTTGTAACTGATACTCATATACATATTTTCTGTTCTTGATTGAGCTAAAGACGAATACTGTTTACACTGGTATAAGTTTTCACAGCAAAACTGTTCACGTTACAGTTACGGGTCACATATGAGTTTCCGGCTTAAGCTTGTCAGTACAGGCAGGCGTCCTGAGTTGTGACCAATTACAGTCAATACAATATGGTGCAAGCTCCGCTCTGAGAAACGCTAGTTTCATGCAGGTAATACATAAATCTTTTATAGTCCTGCCGGTCTAGAACTTAAATTGTCGTTTTAGTGAACGTTGTTTTCGTTTAATTATATCTGAAATGCCACAAACTAGTTTTGTTACCTGGTCATCGTTCATCTCATCGAAAGGTCGGACCGAGCAGTAAGTCAGGATCTCCCACACAGTCACTCCAAATGACCAGACGTCGCTGGCCGGTGCAAACATTCCCTAAAGAGAACAAATGAAAATTTAAATTCCATTAAATTGAAGTTTGATAGGCTGACGAAAAGGCACCATTTTAAAGGAGTTCCTCAGTTTGCATATTCAGGGATCAAGAGCTCTACTCAGTGAATTTGTAATTCATCAGTTCAATGAACTGGAAACTAAACAGACGTCTCGTTTAAATTGAGCACTTATTTTATCAAAAAATAATGTTTGTTTATTTTATAAGAAATGTTATTGTGTTATTCTAAAAGCTATCTTCTCAATAAAAAATAAAAGGGTTTTCAATATTCAAGCCTTTTTGTACGCTTGGCTGGCTTCATAGATTGTTACAAAATATTCCGCCGTTCATTGAATGTTTGTTAATTTAAACGTACCATCAAGAGGCTTTCCCAAGCCATCCAGCGCAGTGGTATCTGGGTACCGTCCGTCATGATGTGGTAATCGCCCATGAACTCTTCGCAAAACATTGCGTAGTCCGACACCTTCACAATAAGTTCCTCACTCACTGTCACATTCCTAGAAACAAAATAGTCATTGCTACACTATCGCACGTTCGTAGCGCTGCTACGCAGCTACGGCGTAGTTATGAGTGAAGAGCATTTTGAAATATTGAGGTATATAATAATAATATGTAGGTACTTGAGAGGAAACTTATTAGCAAATAAAATAGCCCCGTAGCTCGTATCATGAACATCATCAGCTGGTGTAAGCAAGCTAAATGTACTAAGGGTCTTACCGGGCTGCCAAATCGCGGTGTACTAATTCGAATGATTCCAGATACTTCATGCCGGCTGCTATCTGGCAGCATATGTGAATCAAACTCGAATAGCTGGAAAAAAATGATAGTTTAGCCGTGTCAGTTGAAAGCCTTTAAATATGCTATGAATGAAACGATTCTAAACAGTTTTATTGCTATGACATTTCAAGAAATACCATAACACTGTGTAACGCCTAAGTTTAAAAGATTCTGTAGAGCATTCCGTTATGCCCGTTTTAATGGGCAAACCAATTCCTTACTACCTCGCTCTGCTGAACCAAAATGGACACCCAAATCAGCTCAAACCTTACAGTGGGCACCAACTAACCTGAGTTTCTTTTCGCGACGTAAAATCGTCGGAAGACAAGCGGCCTCCCCGCGATCGAGAGCTGCACATGGGGGCTCGAGCAGACTCAAACCTAACACTCTGGCTAATTGAGGGTGTTTCAAACCTGCGCCCCATGTAGCTTCGCGGGCAAACGCCGCTCTGAAACAAACATTTTCATTGCTATACAGAAAAATATGTGAGGTCATGCAAATCTCAAAACTAGCCATATATTTTAAGATTAATACTAGTTCCCAATTGAAACATAGACGCTAGGTTATATAAAAGTCAAATTAATATACAGTGATATGTTGTAGTGTGTCGTATAACTCACTACAAAATGTCTATGTGTATTATAATCACAAGGATCACAATGAAATTACTTATAAACTAGATTAATCTAAGCACGAGTCCCCTGTGACTTAACCTGGGTTGAACAGTTTAGTATTCTCTTATCTCTACGACTTAAAGCCGTTACACACTGTCGAGTTTCGCCGACGACAAACCCAGGCAAGTTTCCTGGTGACCAAATGCGTATAAAACACAGGCAATAAAAATTATAAAAGTCGTCGACTGAGTTGCCGGGTGACAGCCGACGGTGTGTAATGGTTCTAATGCTTATCTAAACATACTTGATATCGTTATGGCACCCGCGCCACAGCGTCTTGACAACAACAAGGCGGCGGCGGCGGCCGCCCCCTGGGGTCTCTTCGTCGCTCAACTCTTCGATTCCGTCGGTCTCGCATATCTGGAGCTGTTGGGAATTAACAAGGAGTTGTATCCCACTGTATCATGTCTGGCCGAAATAATTGTATAACACTAGCACAAGCTCGCTCCAGTCCTAGGTTTTTGTTTTAGGTAAACCACATCCCAAGAGATCCCAAGAGAATGTAATCGACTGGGTAAGCGCAGAATTATGTAGCTTTTTGGTCAACCAAGTTTCCTCAAGGACACAGTTCCGTTTTTCGAAACTTCGTATCGCAGCACTACAAGATATTCAGTTTTAAGGAGCAGAGTTTATTTACTTAAAAATTTTAAAGATAAAAAGGGTTGTTACGAATTTACATTTTATTTCACAGCACTAAGAACTTTCAAAGGAAATAGTTCTTAAGCACGTAATATAGTGAGGGAGGGCGGAGAATTTCCCGTGTATTTTGCAAAAGCCTACTTTGGCCCAGTTTCTAAGTTTGCCGAGCGTGGAAAATGGCTTCGCGCCTAGCGGATTTACAGGCCTTGAGAAAAAGCCACCTTCTTGTTTAGAATATATGCTCTGCATGCGTTCAAGTCGAACGATTTTGAATACAAAAAATACAGAGGGTATATTTTTCAAGATAGTTAATTTAATAATGCACGCGAATATGTTTTTAGTCAAACCACAGATTTCATTAAAATATGATAAATGCTGATGCGTCTGCGCAATTATATAATCAAATCGTAACTTGGATAAATAGGATAAACGATATAAAATCGTTTACTCTCTTTGTACGTGCACGTAAAAACTTTTATATTCCATGTAATAGTGTGATTTTTGCAAGACCCTGGCACAATCATTGTAAAGATCCACCGTTATATGGTACTATGTAGTCAGAGAGTATTGCGTATAGTTTTTCATCCATAAGTAAGTTACGCGGTGGGTGAGAGATAAAATAACATTGTGATTCAGATCGCATATTCGAATCTACCAGTGAGCTCGAGACTCCATGATTGTTTTCAAACTTTAGCGAAGATATTGATCTGGGAAACTTTCTGAAATATTGTGCAATTGTTCTGGAAAATCATAAATTTTGCGCACATCTAAAACATCTTACACTCACTTTAATCGTTCTGCAGTGGCGATCAGTGAAATGCTGTCAAATATGACAACGTTATATGACAGCGTTTAACTGATTGCCACTGTTGAACAATTAAATGTGAGCAAGGCTCTAAATAAATAAATATTCGGGACAAATAGTATTCCTTACTGAAATAAAGAAACTTACAATGCATATAAGAAGTGAACAATTGGTTGAAAACTTAAATGGCACAAAACAAGTTACGAAAATTCTGGCGAGGCTAGCAGCAATTCTTGCAACATTGAGATAAAAATAACAAACATTTTGAACTAATACGACATAACTTCTTGCGTCCACAATAACATCTTTTAATACATTTTAGAACAGAATGTTTGTACAGATCTTCGAAGATGTTTCAAGTTCTGTAAAAGTGTTTGCGAAAAAGTAAACAATCTCTGCGAACCCAGTGGCTAATGGAATTAAAGTTCTGTTTGGCCAGGTGTCTTGGGCCCGGTGGTGGCACCATTGCAAACAATCAACTGAACGAGGAAGTGCTGTGGGCCGGCCAATTGTCTTATTGCTTTTAGATTTGACATCGATGTCAAGGGTTCTAGTTTTAGTTCCGTCGCATTTTGTATATTGTTTGTCCGGTTTATCTGAAGCTTTGCTCTTTTTAAAATTGGTAGTTTATGTAGTGTCTCTTTTCAAGAAATGTGTATGGACTTTTGGTAAAAAATACAAAAAGTAGCTACAGACCTTAAATTATGTTACTTTTAATTTGGCTAAAACGACAACCTATTGCTACAAGACAAGCTATTGTTATCCTTTCATCAATACTAAAATAACTTAGCCATGTAAAGTGAGTTTTTATTTCGAAGAACCATGAATATTCTTTCAAAGCGGCGACAGGAAAAACAACTAAAATTGTTTCGAGGTTGATAATCCAATAATCTCCTCATCCGTATAATTTATTTATAACAGGGAAAATTACGAATACGCCACGGTCTTTTATTTCCTTCGAAGGGCGCTTGAAGTACCCATAAAGAAATTTGATCAAAGAGATCGAACAAAAATCGACTCTACTTGCACGATAAAGAATGGTAAGAACCCTACGCGAGAACGTTAGACCAATAAGTTCCACATTCCACATATTTCACGAGTCCATTAAAATTGCGTGCTTCGTCCAGCAGTGTTAAATAAAGATAAAGTAGCGGTATCGTCGCAGATTATCGCACAGTTAGTATACAAAGGGGCAGTGCTTATCCAGCAGTTAGTACAACGTGAGTGCCTTGTAGATGCATTGCGGGCTTATTCCTGGCGTCCTACAATTTTACATTAGCAGCTACCTCGATAATATTTATTGCTGCGGCAACTGTTTTTTACGCTCGCTAGTATCCGGGTTAATATCATACGTTGTTTACTGTGAGTCCATTGTGTAATGGATGTGTAAATAAAACCGCTGAGAATTATTCTCAGATATTTTATGTGTACACTATGCATAACAACATATAAGTATGTAAATATTTTAGCAGTGAGATGCAACAAATTAAACAAAAAAATTGTATTATAATCATTTTCAGTTTTTAAAGTCGTCTTTTGTAACTCGTTTATCTTTTTAGGGGTACGCAAACAAGCGTGCGGCCCGCCTGATTGTAGAAAGTTACCCTAGCTAGCCTATGGACGCTTACAACAACAGAGGTAGCCTCGGTTATGTTGGCAATCCGGTATAAAATAATGAGTGAGTAAATGAAAACAGCACCGTCGTATTTTGGTAGAGTTTTAGGTAAGACTGGGCAGAAGGACGCGATATTCACTGGCCTCTCAGCCCAGAGAACAAATATTTGTGTCGTGAATGTTTGTTCTAAGTGTATATTCAAAGTGTGTATTTACAGTAAAAATGTATTAAAGTATTATATCAGCTATCTGTAGGCCTACCATGAGCTCTGTCTCTGGTTCTGTTTTTGAGTCTGTGTGAGTGTTGACTAAATAAATCCTACGTCAAAACGTCACACACATAGTATATAATGCACTGGTGAGCACTCACACAGACTCAAAACCAGAGCCAGAGACAGAGCCAGACAGAGCTCATGGTAGGCCTACAGGTTCCCATAGTACAAGCGCTGCTTAGTTTGGGGCCAGATAGTGTTGCATGCATTGTACTAAATATTTATTGATTTATTTTATTTACAATGTTAAGATTCTATGGGCGTCTGATATCTTTGTGATCCGACCGCATTTGCCTTGTTACAAATAACGTATGCACTTTAACAATTGAACAAACAACATTGATAGATCAATAGAAAAGTGTAGTCTTATCTATACCATTAGAATTCCAGCAGGCAACTGGCAATACTCGTGAATACATAATACAAATACTTTGTCAAACGCGTTTGCTTCTTGCGGGTAGTACGTGACTTAGCATACATTATTTTGTCGATGTCAATAAAATTTCTAGAATTGTAGGTAGGTACGTATTTCTACGTCCAATCTTTCCATTTGTTGACCATTTTCTATGCAAAATTATTGTTAAAAAATCCACGATAATGCTCTATCTTGGTTTGTATATTCTGTAACATTCTTTAGGTACATTTTTTTCTATTCAATTAGGAATTGTAATACACATCACTGTAAAACACATTGTTTAATTCATTTAACTGGGCACAAGATTCATGTTTTATTAAATAAAAGTTTAAGCACATGGCTATTTTTCATCACATGATTTTATAACTGTTCCACCAGATTCTTGCCCATCTTTTAACTAGAAGACCACAACACCTAACATCACTGAATCAAAAATTTAAGAAACACAAGAAGCTTCCTAAATCTACGATTAAATTACAGTCAAAACGGAAGAAGCGCAGTTTTTTATAATCAGAACCGGAACTCCAAAACAACAAAATCTTCTAGCATCTTATACATTATCCAAGTATTTTGCTAGGTTAGGTGTATAAAATAGCAATTTTGAATTTAATGTACGAGTATGTATGTTACTTTCCCACATATTGAGCGGAATGGCATAGTGTCCGTTAAATATTAGAAAAATATGAAAAATAAACGCCCCTGCTATTAAGGCTCTCGAGGTGAGGGGTTGGGCGGAGGGAGGTGTAGCGGGTGTGAGCAGATTGCATTTTCTAGCTACGGCCAGTAATCATTTTTTATGGGTATTTTTGTAGACCAACAGAAGGGGAAGGATCAGCCACTAGACTACAATTTGAACTCAGAAATGAAAGAATATACATACATCAATATTTGGCAGGTGAAGCTGTATAAAAGACACGATGTAAAAACAAGACTACTCGGCCCAGTACTTTATTTAACTTGCCCTCAAAAGAAATACCTGAAAAAAGATGCACACATTACGCCGACAAGAGCATTGCTCTTAAATAAGAAGAAGAAGATACTTTATTTGGGCTTATTCCTATCGAATTCTTTTTTATTTACCGTGATTTCAAATTCATTACTGGAACGCGGCATCCTCATCAGACATAAGAACATTTTCTTATAATAAATAAAATAAAAAACATTTATTTCGGACCACATTAAATAATGATCCTTATTCTTCTTAGCGTGCAGAGTTATGCAGGGCGATCATGTTACTTTTATTGCAGTGGTTTCAAAATCTTATTGAAACTGTAAATTTGCAACTAATACGTGATCGCAATTGACAGTTTCAATAAAATTTTGATTGAAACCATGCACTTCAACAAAAGTAATATGATCGGCCTGCTGTTCTGTTGATGTAACTATGACTTACGAGTATGACCTCAGGTTTTTTTAGCCATACATTTTGTTTAATCTCTTACATTTTGTTGTAATAGATTAGATTACTTGCGTTAATTATTTTTTTCCATATACGCACAGAAAACTGGATAACGCTCTGTGGCTCATAAATAAATAAATATTTATTTATATAAATACAGTCCAGAAGATAAATAGTCCAAGATAGCAAGCACTCAGTGGCAAAGGGGCTCGTTGGACGTAACGCTGACGTGTTAGAGAAGAGGTACCCGAGATGGATCGTTGAATTAACATATCAATGGGCCGTGTTATCTTAGATATACTTAGTTATGAATCAAAATAGGCATTGCACGAGAGCGAGGCAAGAAAGAGCTGCTTTTTATGCTTTATTGGTAAACTAGAGAGCTATCCTATCTACTGCTAACTGTATCAGATTTCTAAGCGGTTTTACCGTACACCTTGGGCAGTATGACGATGTTGTCGGTAGTTGGATTAGGAAGGCATTTCAAACTACTCACTTGGATGGATAATTAATTATCAGCCAGGTTGTCTAGATTTTGTATGATAATTATTTCGATTGAAAGAAAGTTAGAAAACATATTCGTTTGCAGACGCTTAGCAATTTATGGTACACATGCTAAACATGCATAAAGACATAAAGAGCCAAGAGCTTCAAAATAGCCCCTGATTCAGCGTAAATTGATTGGCTAGCAACTAACGCTGGTCTTCCGTCTAAGCCTCATTATACTCTTACTAGTACATAACTAATGATTAATTTTATATATCTATTAATTTAGATTGCACAAGTGTGTAAAAATAATTATAACATAGGTATTTACGAAGAAATAAATAAATCTCGGACTTTCTTAATTGAATAATATATAACAGTTAGAAAAAATTGAACAATTTGTAAATTATTGTTTTTGTTACAGATAAATGGCTCTAGTAATTGTGGCAAAATTAATTAAATTAAAGAATTAAAATGTTTATTTTTTATCTCCTAAAGTTAATTTTATTTATAAAAAAATTGTTGGGCACTTTTCTGACATAAAAACTCTTTAAAAGTACCGTTCGTTTTAGACGGAGCATCTTGGTAAACCGTTCTTTTTACTTTATTAAATAACGAACAATACCGCAAAAGTACGTTATGACATACATTATAATATTGAAATTTCTGAAATAAGATGCGAGCAAATGTGTTATAAATTAAGTAGGTAGCTACGGAATTTTTACAAGACACGGTAACAAAATAGGGGATTGAAATCCTAATCGAAATAAATAGATCAGTATAATTTCAACCATCGCCAGTGGGCGTCGAGTTCAACGTGGATTAGGCCGTCGTCAGACGTGGTACCTAACTAATTAGCCTACGTGACTGACACAGACTAATCGTGTCAGAGACGAAGCCCGCCAATTATCTAGTTTGTACTGCACCCGGCGCAGTTCGCATTACGCTAGTATTTTAGTTAAGTAACTAGCGAGCTCTTCAACTTAATAAATTAGCAACTTGAATAGCTGTACTGACCTATGCCAAGGATATAATAATACTACACTAGTACTATACAAGTAGCTAAGTACTTGATGATGTATTTTTAGACTAGCGGTCACATGCAGTTTCACTCACGAGATTCATCTCGGTTAATTTTTTGAGGTCAAACATAGCCTATAAATTAGTCCAGGTTTAAAAAAAAATATATATTATAGACAATCCACACAACACTATCCCGTATCCCCAACAATAGCCCCAAACTAAGCAGAGCTTGTAACATGGGATAGCTGATATAATCCTTATACATATTTTTTTTTTGGAAATACATACGTTGAATACCATATAACACCTAGACAGAGAACAAACATCTGTGTTTACTCTTGTTTTAAAAAATCCCAAATTTAAACGTTCCGAAAAAACTGAATATACATTTTTTTAAGCTATGGGGTAACAGACGGTCGGAAGAACTTAACTAAAATACTAGCATGGTTTGAACCAGGCTCGCTCTGTGGTCCCAGTTTAGAACATAAGCCTAGTCTGTCAGTGGAAAATCAGTCAAACACTGCACGTTTATTTTCGGTACATTAGGTACATGTGTTCACAGGGTTACAACCTTGTGAACTTTTTTTTATTGTGCGTAGAAGACTAATAAGGTTTTCAATATTTATGTATCTTAAATAGCTACAAGGCTTGTTTGAGACCAAAAGATACATTTACCCTTTCCCTTTTCTCAGAACTCAAATAATATTTGTTACCCACTTGAGCCAACTTATTTAGACATCATCCAGGTTTTAAGTTTGATGTAAAAATACTCGACTGGACCTAAGATGGACTGTGACACAACTTTTTGCTCCAATATTTCAATATTTTAGAATGGATTTCACATTTAGATCAAAATGATATTATAGTTATTTGGAGTACAGCCTTGCGCACGTCTAGCGCGATTGCGGTGGCGATGGCGATCAGTGAAACGTTGTCGAATATGACAGCGATATTTGACAGCGTTTTACTGATCGCTATGGCCATCTCGCTTGATGTGATAATTCTTTATGAATGATTGTGGGTGTGTGTGATTGTGTGTTCACTTGCAATTTCAATCCCTGAAACTTGGTTGTTTGAATTATCTTTAATAATATTGTAATGTGGGAGTGCGTAGCTATCTAACTGTTGTCAGTGTCTTAATCTTGACGTGATCCTAACTTCCTCAGTTGACAGGTATTACCAACAGCTCTGCCAGCCAAACCGAGATAAGATCATATACATATAATTGACATGTTGACTGATGCGTGCTATGCTCTTTGTTAATTAATCTAGGCTATTTGCATTGTGTTGGTAGAACAATTACTTAGATATCTCAATAATGAGTTATGTATTGCTTAGTGCAGGTAGCTGAGATACTATAATGCTATTGTATAATTTGATAATAATAATATGCATGAACAATTATTTAATTAGTAGATATTAGTAGTTGAGACTGATATAGATCTATCACGGTGTCGTTGTATCTTTTGCATAGGTTTTCACAGAAACCGAATGAGATAGCACCTTATAAAACCAAACCGTTTGTAATCACAATTAACTGATATTTTTTTTACCCATTTTATTTATTGAGGAAAGTTATTCTTTTATCAAATTCAATAAAAAAAACCCGCTCCAATCGGATGTTTATGTTACAAAGTATCTGAAGTTTTTTCATGAAAAGCATAATAATTTATTATCTGTTGAACAACCTGTATATTCCATGCCTATTCGTTCGACTTGACTCCAAAATTTATGTTTGCTTTGTTAGCTTCGTCGAATAACAAGACTTTTGTAACTCATAATAATTTGTTGTTGCCGTGTTTCCGCTGTTGGAGGTGTTACTAATAAATGAATAGAACTTATTGAAGTAAAACAAAAATGTATTATTGGAAAAATGTACATGAAATTATTTCATATATTGAACATCCGTTACATAACAAACAAAGTGCAAAAGCTGATCATTTTTTATTCACCACTTATCGTTGTTCCAGTTTGGTGGACGCCGCCGTCAAAATTGAAATCGATTTGGTTTATAGTTAGTAAGTGCGGGTGTGATGGTTGATGGAGCGCAATAACATCAATATTTCTGATGGGGTTGATGGCTGGCTGGTAATTACGGGAGCTCACTGATGTGACCAACGCTTTATTATTCATTAGGACAATTTATATAGTGCGGCATTTTGATTCTGCTAAAGTGCATGATGAGATTCGAAGTAGCTCCCACCTTCTCTAAAACTTTAAGTAATTTGCAACTAATATGTACCCTAGTAGAGATAAATGAAGATATTACTTAAATAACTAAAGAACGAAGCCTACATTGTTAAAATACATCATCAAATAAAAGATACTAAAATCTAATTAGACCACCCGTACGAGATGAACTGTCATAATTTTCTTATTTTAGCTTTACAATATAAAATGCCTTGTATTAGTAGCCACAGTTATCACTTGGAACAGACACAAATCTCATGTCCTACATAAATTCATAAATGATGGTAACACCAAGCTTGGGGCTAATCATGTCCGATTCAGGTTGATTGGGCAGGTCGGCATAATTCGTGGTTGAATCAATACGTTACTGAGATGGTCCATAGTCACACTTACATACTGATTATAGTATAAATCGTTCGTATTTAAGCAAGTCAGCTTATTATGTTTACGGTCTTCTTTGTTGTTCGAGAAGTATCGACCTTAGAACGGTGAAAACATATTTCCTCATGTGGTTGTTAGTACTCAGTATCATATATCATCCGTTATCAATAAACGAACTAAGAAATAAGTAATACCTTTCTAATTGATATATGAATAGTAGAAAAATAGTAATAGTAGAATAACAATTGTAGATATAGGATAGAACATTGTATATAACAACGTGAGTTTGAATTCGTATGTTATCCCGAAAGGTGGTGATAGGGACCATGGTTTTGCACAAGCTATGAAAACATTTCTGTGAAATACGAAATCTAAATCTTCCATACAAAAAAATAATCAATTGACAAAATATTTTGTGTGAAAACCCTACATCTTGGGCGGGGCCGGCGCTAATTTGGTAAATAGGTAAGTAGTAATAAAACTTACAAACTAGGTACATATCAATTTACTGGCTTTCCATGGTATAAGCACTCTGTTCTGAAGACGGGTAGCTACATAGGTAGGTACTACTACGAGTACTAGGTACAGGTAGGTTTTGCACACATTATTCACAAGCACTTAGGTAGGCCATACCTACGACAATTAAATGATTTTTGTACACTGAGTTTAACTTTTCAACATGCGCTCGCAACGAAATAGTCCACGAAATACTGAAAATAACTGAAATGCCTAAGTTTATTTTTAGATTTTCGAGTTCGGTTTCCTTTGACAGCTTAGACAATTTAACCAAATTGTCTAAGTTTGACAGTGCCGAATAATTTTAGGGTCCCGTCCCGTTTTCATTGAAATAAAAAACGGCGAAACAAACATTATGAAATACTTACTTAACCCAATATTGGGTTAAGTAAGTCGTGTGTATGATGACTTCGTAAGCTCTCGATTCGAATTAAATTAAAGTAAATAGGTACCTACTCTGTACGTACTTTATTTAAGTTTCTCGTATCATATCTTAAAGCAATGCCAAAGTCGGAGATTTTCATAAAGTAGGTAGTCGCAAAATGCACTTGTTGTTTATCACTCAATCACACAAATAAAACTTGTCTTACATATGTTTTGGTACGAAAGTACCTACCACTAGTTTTTTTACAATGTGTAAATAAAATAATTTTTAATGAGTGTAGGCATTGCATCACATCCTCTTCGTTCTGAATCATACAACAAATAAACAAAATAAATACTTGAACATAAATTCCATGAAAAATATTATACGGAACCCAACAGACCCCATTTTTATAAAATTAGGATGACGATTCAAAGGAGGCGGTAATACATTTTTATTGCTTTTTGACTTGCCAATGGCAGATTTTGGGTGTCAAATAAGACATAGTTCAACAGAGGTCAAGTACCTAATCAGCTGGTTATAGGGTTGCCTAACATGCTTTTAAGCAAAATCATGGCGTAAACTTTACACACCATTTGTTGAATGAAAAAGTCCTGATTCAGAAAAGTCATAGAACTAATGCTGTTGGCATTCAGGAGTAGCTTATCCCCCTTTCGGGATAACATATGAATTCAAACTCACGTTGTATAGGTACCTACAATGGGCGCCCTTACCACGAAGAGAGATTATACGAAAAACAGAAAAACGGCGGTGTACAAAAGTAAAATCCTGATTTTGCTACACCTACAAATAACCTAATAAAATTTTGTATGTTGGATACAGACTTCTAGTCTTAATTTATCAAGTGCCATGCCCATCCATAACACTCTTTTTTGGGCTACCGCAAACCTGTTTCCTATACATAACTAGAATCACGTCTGCACACCTGGTGTTTGTTTACTGATCAAAGTCAATAAGACTTAGTAGAGATTAATCCGGAACTTTTGCAATTAACTTAAAGAGGCACCCACAAGATTAGTTGAAACGAAGAGGGCTGATTTGAGCGTGCAAACAATGGGATGTAACATAAGCGTAGGTCACTAAGGACCGCGCCACACGTGACACATTCAGGGTACAACAGCTACGAAATCTTATGGCGTTTTTTCAACTGTGTGGACCGCGCGACACCAATATTTTCGGTATGGTGTATGTAGCCAAGCCATATTTCACTGTATTTTTCTGTAATCTTCTGTAATCTAAAATCAGCAAAGGCAAAAAGATAGGATGATGGTCGACCCCAAAATACGTATTGTTCGAAGTTCTAACCGCTGCTCTCTTATTAGGGGTTGTTTTCAAACTACACAAAAGGGTGCAGAAACTGATCACGAAAGCTCGATAATTAGGCCTTGGTAAATACCTCTCTCTTGTGGGTAAACGTGTTGCAAACAGGTAAACACAAATGTTCCACCGAATCACGATTTAATTAAGTAACCTACACCTTTTGTCGTCTAAACCGTTTTGTTTAACTTGTACGGGATTAACAAACGATGCGGTAATCTATGACTGTGTGATACTTATTTTAAAGACGAGGTTACCCCTCTTCCTAGGAGTGACCAATATGAGCTTCTGAAGTCTTTATTCGTTCCTACTTTTTATTTTTACGCAATCCATCAGAAAGCGCAAATCAATGAGTATACAGGGTTATTCATTATTAGCTGCAAATACTCAGGAATTAGGTTCAACAAATAAAATAAAAAATATTTATGAAATGATTTTTTTTAAGTTTTGTTATGAAAATCCCGAGAAAATCGATAAAGGAATCATTGGCGCCTGACCTATTTTGACCTTTGATCCGCGCCCGCGCGCTGTGAGTGACACTCTGCGTTCAGTCACCGCCTGGGTGGGTCATCGTCCTGTTCTCCGTGGCAATCATTATGCAATAGCCGTAGAGAAATTAACAAAAATAAAATTTTGATACAAAAACTTGAAAAAAAATTGATAAAATTTAAAAAAAAAAAATCATAAATATTTTTTATTCTATTTGTTGAACCTAATTCCTGAGTATTTGCAGTTAATAATGAATAACCCTGTATAATGCTACGCGCAAATATTGATATTAATTGTTGCGTGCAAACTCTTTTGTGCAATACTTGTCATACAAAAAATACTTGGTGGTGAAACAAAATGAAAGAAAGCAAAACGGAATAGCACATGAGCAGCACTGTCAAGTCATTTTGATATGTTCGATGGAAAAAAAACAAGAAATTTTGGGTGCTAAAATTTAAAATTATTTCAGTTAAATCTAAAAATGGATGATCTAATAAAAAATATAAAGAAGAAACTCTCCGTTGATAACCTTGTTGAAATGATGAAAGAAGGTAAGCAAGAAAGGTATAGTAAACATTTTCTAACCTTATTAGCTACTGAGTGCGCCGTATAATACCAACTTTCGTTGTCGCTTAAGTAACGTGTTTTTTGTCGTGCCGTACGAAACGGGCACGATTTTTTGTCATCGTTGTATATGAAAACATATTAAATAACATAATTAGTGACGAGAAATCTGTAACGGAGTACGGGACGGCACTTTAAGTACAATAAACTGCACGTTCCCATCCCGTCACGTATGCGCTGAAATTTGGAAACTCGTGAGCTTCCAAACCTTATAATGCCTTTAAATATGATTTGTTTGTTTCTGATAATTTGCAGCAAAAGTTATTGACGATACTCGTATTAAAGAAGAGGATGTTCGTAAGACTTTGGAAAAATTTGATCCGGACAATTTGATTCATGTTGATGAACTAGCTGCAAAGCTTAATGAGATTTCCGAGCAGTCCAAGGCTGATAAAGAGAAAAGCCAAGCCAGTAAAATGATTGAGAAAGCCAAGGCCAGCTTCAGTGTCCTCACCAAATCAACAGACAAGAAGGATGAAAGAAACGAGCCTGAAAAACATTTCCCCGAAATGGAAGATAATGTAACAGGTTTCCTTGACTGATTTTTTTAAACGCTTATAATGAATCACCTCAATCTCTTTATTTTAAACTTATTAAAATGTTATAGCTATTTTCATTCATACAGTGATTTAGAATAAACGCTCTCTAAATATTTAATGTCGCCATAGAAACAAATTTTCTAGGAGAAATACAAATTTATTATCGATCTACAATCTGTTACGATTACTTTAATTCATAGCGTGTATTTTTGATTTATTTATTTAGTGATATTGAACGACCGATTGGCTTCGTAGCTACGGTGTAGTTTATTTGCACACCTGCTATTTTGTACAATTGATATCAACTTGTCAATAATAGTAGTTGAAGATAATTTAGTTTACCTTGAAGATATTATAGTTTGACTGGCCTCTCAGCTCAGTTGGTCAGCTTTACCTTCTGCGCTGTAGGTCGTGGGTTCGATCCCCACCGAGAACAAATATTTGTGTGGAGAATACAGATGTTTATTCTCTGTCTGGGTGTTATATTGTATTCTAAGTACACATGTATTTAAAAAAAAGTATTTCAGTATTATATCAGCTATCTGGTTCTCATAGTACAAGCTCTGCTTAGTTTGGGACTAGATAGTGTTGTGTGGATTGTCTACAATATTCAGTCTCCGGCCTTGCAACAAATATGTCAGTGTATGCAAACTCGTGTGAGAATAAATTGAAAGTACTTACATTGCCATGTGGTCCCTCGCCTAGGAAAGTGATAGGCTTCATGCGCCCCCGCGGAAAGTCGAGCAGGGGCGCCACGCCGTTTGGGGGCTCCGCTTCTGGTAGTTTGATGGACGTGAACAGTCCTGGAGCGGGCCGCTCGCGGCGCATTGGGCGTTCTTCCGGGTACGTCTGGAAAGAAGAGGCTTATTAGATCTAAAGAATATCTGAAAAGCACCGGTGGTCTAGGTATAACGATTGCCGAGACCTGATTATAGTTACATATTTTTTTCACATTATTCTGTTAGGTAGGACTTTTTGTGTTTTAATTACCTACCTCAACTAAAACAACCAGCTATTTTGGAGCTCTTGGTGAAAGAGTCTTTTGTTAATTTTTCTTTAAAAATATACCTTTTGTTCAGATTGCAAAATCACTGCAGAAAATTTATATTTACGTTCATTAAAAATAAAATGTAGTACACCACCGTAATATTTTCTTACAACACTAGTACTTTGCAAGAACAAAAGAAAGATTGTTTCACAATATAAAAAGCCTTTATTTGTGAACATGGAACGGAAGAATGAATACAGATCATAATAATAAAAAATAATGAATAGTTAAATTGCAGCCAACATGGAAGTAATAGAATATACTTCTATCGGTCCAGGAGGACCTCTAGCTTTCTCTAACTCCGTCAAAGTTTACTCCAGACTCGGGCATAGATTATGAACTACTATAAATATTAATAGTTCTCGGCTTTGTAAATCACCATCACTTAGATCACATAGTTAGGCGCTTTCTGAAATAGCCTAAAGTTTGTTAAGCTCAGGTATAGATCAGGGGAAGTCAGTGGACGAAGAGGGCTTAATTCTTCTTGGAAATGTATTTCAGTGGAATTTTTGCAGATGATGATCGTAACGAAATTTTTTAAAGCCGATAAAATTTGCGAAGTTTTCTTTTTAACCGACTTCATTTAAAAAAGAAGGAAGAAGAGAAGTTTTTTTTAAGGTTTGCTGTCGCATGTCTTCGTCAATGAGATTTAAAAAATCTCTGAAAGGTATTATATTCAGATTCCCTTCGAAATTTCATCAAAATCGGTTCAGTTTGGCCATGAAGTCCAGTTTCTCAAGTTTTTTAATGTTATATTATTTCGAGATCAAAACTACGAGTTCGTTTAGCCTCTTCGTGATAAATATCTTGCAGAAGGCGTTGATGTAGAATTACATGTAAGCAACAATTAACCTTCCGTGTAAGATAATGCTTAAGCGTCGACATAGTTTAATATGGGCTCATATTTTGCATACAGGCGTAGCAACGTTGGCGCTTTGCCATACAGGACTTATTAAAATCAATAATTCTTAATTTTCGCTAAGAATAGCAAGCTGGTTTACAACTCTGCAGTACAGGTTTAGTATACTGCCTTACTTAAGCTCTTTCAGCAATTTCAGATTCACATAAACTTCCCAACTGAGATTGATTAAATAAATACCCCATAAGTCTTTAATTTCTTCCAATATAAAAGCTCCTTTAAAGTTTGTAGTAAACTCGAAGTTTGAAATAGATTACGTTCAAAAACCTACTGCAATAACTGTAATCTACATCTTTTTATGAGCGTTTAATATACTTATTATAACTACTTTCGGCAATAAAGTTTAAAAATTATGGGATTTAATTCAACCCGGTAAGAGTAGTTACCGCAATTTTTAGCACGTCTACATGTGCTATAAAAGCAGAGTTAAAAGCGATAGAGGAAAGTCACTGAAGTAGGAAACGAGTGGGGTGTGTCAACCATGAATGAATGTCACGTGTCCGTCTGGTTCTCCACTGAGGGTGAAAGCAATTTCTATTTTCAATTCTCGACCGAAAAGAGGGATGTTATAATTTTGAGACCTCGTAGCTCCCAAGCCGGCTACAGTTGGAATGCAGTTTTTATTCAGAGTAATGCCATGCTTAGGCATGTACGGTAGAATTTCATGCACTCGAGGCACATATTTTGAGGATATTCGCCTCGGTCGGAGGTTTCCAGGTTCTCACTCTAACGTGTTTAACCAGCTTTATATTAGCAAGAAAATAATTCTATGCTTATTACTTTCTGTTATATAGATTTTACAGAACCGGCAAGCCGGCGACGACGATCTGTGTAATATAGCAGGCAGGCATTGGAGGAGCAGAGCCGAAGACCGGGCTGAGCAGCACGTCTTGGGAGAGACCAACGTCTAGCAGTGGACTGATATAGTAATAAATAAATAAATACTTATACTTATATGGTAATAAATAAATAAATAATAAATAAATAAATATTATAGACAATCCACACAACACTATCTAGCCCCAAAATATGCAGAGCTTGTACTATGGGAACCATATAGCTGATATATTACTTAAATATTTTTTTTTGTAAATACATACTTAGAATACAATATAACACCCAGACAGAGACCAAACATCTGTGTTTACCACACAAATATTTGTTCTCGGTTGGGATCGAACCTACGACCTACGGCTCAGAAGGCAGAGCTACTACCAACAGAGCTGAGAGGCCAGTCAAATAATAATACAGATCGTGCTGATCGTTTAATAAACCGTTGCCAAAATACTATTAATGAAAAGTAAATTATTATTGCCATTGATCAGTACCTAAATGAGTATTGCGTTTGCAATCCGACATATTTCGTAAAGCTACTAAATAACCTGACCAGCTTAATTGCTACCACCCATCCCCCCCTTCTAAGACGGTAGTAATTTATACCACACTATGAAATATAGACTATGTGCAAGTGTGTATTATAGAGGCATTCGGTTGTGGATTCACCAACGTATTTTGTTGTAACATTAGCAGAAAAAGCATCACGACTTTTGATCCTCATGTAGATATCCCTACAGAGTGTTTAGTAGTTCCAAGAAGTAACTTAAAATTCTTTGAGTCGGATTGGTGGGCGTAAAGAGATACCTCTGACTTGAAACTAGTGTAAATGTAGCCAAATAGTACTACCATCCAATCACACCTGTGCTTAGTACTACTACTGACACGGAGGCGTAAACTTGGACCGATAATTAGAACGAACTAATTGCAATTCGAAGTCGTTTAGCAAGCAAGTCTGCGCTGGACTGGATCACTGCGCTACCACTTTACTGTGCTATAATGCAAACAAGTCATAAGATGAAGAATCTCAAAAATGCTCGCCTGCCACAGGTATTAAAAAAAGAAAAATTTCTCTCAAGAAAATTATTTTAAATGAAAGCAGAAAAGCAAAAACTAGCTTTTCTTTAACAAAGGATGCTGCACTTAGACATCCTATCTTAATTACCACGAAAGCGCTGGTGGCCTAGTGGTAGCGGCCCTGCCTTCCAATCCTTAAGTCGTGGGTTCAAATCAAGTCATGTACCAATGAGTTCTTCTGCTCAAAAATTTATGTACACTATGCCAGCGCTCTCAAACGGTGAAGGAAAACATCATGAGGAAACCGGCATGTCAGAGAACCTAAAAAGTTCGAAAATATGTGTCAAGTGCACGAAAAAAGCCTCAGGCACACTTAAAATCCTTTCACCACACTTGGTCCGAATGAATCAGTGACACGATAAGAAGTATTACCACGATCTTAAGAAGTGTTGACCGTGCCTTACGTTAGGCGTAAAGCGTTAGTTACTAGAATGTACTTTTCACGTTTCAAAGTTAGGTTACGTTTCAAAGTGATCCTTATGATTCTACTGAATAAAGATCGTTTTGATTTTGTTTCTTCAAACTCTAGTTTATCACTTTAAGCTAAATGAGGTTTTCGTACGTTTTGCATAAAACCCTATACAGGGTTATTCATTATTAGCTGCAAATACTCAGGAATTAGGTTCAACAAATAAAATAAAAAATATTTATGAAATGATTTTTTTAAAGTTTTGTTATGAAAATCCCGAGAAAATCGATAAAGGAATCATTGGCACCTGACCTATTTTGACCTTTGATCCGCGCCCGCGCGCTGTGAGTGACACTCTGCGTTCAGTCACCGCCTGGGTGGGTCATCGTCCTGTTCTCCGTGGCAATCATTATGCAATAGCCGTAAAGAAATTAATAAAAATAAAATTTTGATACAAAAACTTGAAAAAATTTTTGATCAAATTTAAAAAAAATTATTTCATAAATGTTTTTTATTCTATTTGTTGAACCTAATTCCTGAGTATTTGCAGTTAATAATGAATAACCCTGTATAACGACTAAAACTATAAAGTTAATTGTAGGAATAGGTTTTACCGAAGTGTTACGCTTCCGTCTGGCACTGATTTGGATCAGTTGAGCTATCTCTGAGCGGTCTGCAGATAGCTCAACTGTTTCTTGTTCATTAAATAATTGTATAAAATAACAAATTTTATTAATTCAGTAGTATCAAGAGGATTACTTTGAAACGTTTTAAAGCAAGGTGAGTCTAGGTGCCAGTTCCACGCGACCAAGCTTAGAAGAACAGGCAACAAACTACGGCTTGGTATATTCATTTATATAATCCATTTACAAAACAAATAAAAATAGAAGTGCAGTTCCACTAAGGTGTCACTCCAAGTTAGTGAGACGTAGGCAATAAATACACAAGCAAAAGTTTCTTAGCCGGCACACGCTAGGCTTCAAAGTAATAACAAAGTATTATAAAATAAAGATGTGATGGTTTAGTAATATATATGGGTGTTAGCATATTTGGCTCAATAATGCCGTAACGGCTGGATCGTTCAAGATGAAAACCTGAACATTAGGGTCTTATTAATAATCCTGGCGTAGCGTTGGACTAGTTGATCCGTGTTTTGTCTCTTGCATTGACATGCAATTGTCAACTCGAGCAAATGTGACAAAACACGATTTAACTACTCCAGCGTTGCGCCAGGATTATTAATAACACCCTGAGTACGTGACAATCGTCAGTGAAATATTATTATAAGTATTAGTTAGTAGCGTTATTGGAAACAGTAATAGAGGCTTATTTTATTATATACATTATGACATGGGACAGAATGAATTTGCAGCCTTGTTTGATCCGGCACATTAAATCCCTTCACCACACTAGCTCGAAAGAATTAGTGACCAGAAGAATATCCAGGTGTCAACCGAGCGACGCCGTGTCATGAGACTAGGAGAGTGATGAGTGTGGATGTGGGTGGATATGAGTGAGAAGAGGTAGACCAAAGAAAACATGGATGAACTGTGTGAAAGATGACATGAATAAAAGAGGAGATGCGGTTTATTATTATGCCATAAAGGATAAGGGCAGGAAGAAAAACATTACAAACCGTTTCATTACTCTTCGTTCAGGTGATGGTCGAAAGTAGGCTAAAATTTAATTATCTAATCCCATAATCCGCGAAGCCAAATAAAACGTACAAAACACCGGGTTAAGGTCAGTGCACACCGTTCAACAACTCTGTAGCTAATTTTTGTCCCATGTTTCATCTTATCTAGCTTTTATTTATTATATTATATATATTTACACGGATATTTATTGCATACCTAAACTACATTTTTTATTTATTCTCCCGACGAATCCCTAAGAATAGATTCAATCCATGACAAATCAAATCAAATGAAAAGTGTATTTATTCAGTAGGATCGCAAGGATCACTTTGAAACGACTTAAGGCCTGCGCACACCTAGTTTGCTGGCGGTAGCGATCAGTGAAACGCTGTCAAATATTCGCTGTCAAATCTCAAATCTGACAGCGATATTTGACAGCGTTTCACTGATCGCTACCGCCAGCGAACTAGGTGTGTTCGGGCCATTAAAGCGTCTAGGTACCAGTTCTCCACGAGCAAGCCTAGAAGAATAGGCAACAATCTACGGCTTGGTTCTTTCCGTTTTTACCGACAAGGTTTTGTAATTGCGAAAGTTTAAGTACCTACTATATGTTATTTTATTTATATGGTATATGAAAATGTACCGCAACAACGTACTCAGAGGATGGTTTTTGGACATTATGATAAATTTATAATTAATATTGCTCAACTAAGATAAAATATATGAATATAAAATGCTCTGCCGTCCGCCGTTTTGCGTTGTCCCTAAGGCTCCCTCATAAAATAGCTCTCATTTATCATTTTGCAAACGGTCGCTTAATACCTCTAATGAGTAAAATCCAAGCACACCTTGGGTATTGCCATTAATATTACAAGCTGGGTCCCCCTTTATGTAGTTGGGCTGTCAAGGCTTTGTTATTGGCTGTAACTATGTTTGAAGTTTACTAGTAGCGCCGTTTGTTGTGGTTAGTACTCGTGGCCAACTCTGGTCAGTTTTTATAGGCCACGTGAAGGTCTCATCATAGTTTTAACGATTATAGCCGAGACAGAGCTTAACGTGCCCTCCACAATCTTCTTGCTCAGATGAATATGTCTCTAGCGGTCATCCTTTCGTACCTTCCATTTCGGTTTTGCATAAACTTCACTAAGGGTTGATTTTTTCATCTACTTATGCTATTATCACCATGTAATGTAACATAACTTAACTACATCCAGCCCATTTCATTCCCCCGCTATTCAATCTTTAATAATGGTCGGTTCTTAACCGTAGCTTCACTCAAAGGATCTCTTTACGTACACCACTTATAAAAAAATACAAGCCAATGGGTATGCAAAGCAATCCATTATTTAATTCAACCCCAGTGGAGCTCATGGGGAGAAGGGAGGGTGTCACTACACATGTGACACATTCTCGCGATCAAGTACTTACAAAGTGTTGTGGCTGCACATTACCGTGATGCTACATGTAACGGAGTGCCAGCAGCAATGGACGGAAAAATATTGCACAAAAGTTGCGCCGCATTCGAAAAATAAACGGTGGAGCGAGTCGCAAAGTTCACGTTTCGACCAAACGGAAAATCTGTATGTTTCTCTACTATATTATAAGATACATTTCAATGACAATAATAACTATTGTAGTTAGATACTCAGAAGCCGTGATAGGCTTTCATAGACATCTCATTTTGGGTGTGTGATATCGCCGTCTTGCACTTTGTGACTTTGGAGTCCTCTTTGTGCATGATAGGTGCCCACAAGGTATACCGGAGACTCCATCCCTGTTCCACTTTTTGACCAACGTCAAAGATGTGGATTTTTGGTGATATTATGAGGAGATTTTATTTTATATCTAGCTGTCAATTTTGTGCCTAAATACTCAGCAAGAAATACCATCTCGTATCTTTTTTGTATTTGGTAGGTATCTGTCTAATATCAAAAAACTGTAGACAACATGACCCAACTAGTTCTTTGACATTTTCAGCTAAAGCAGTCTAGAAACTTAAATATTCTCTCTTTACCTGAGAGTTTTTTAAGTGTAATTTATTCATTCACTGAACAATTAATATGAAAGCATTTAATGTTCAGTCTTTGCGACTCAAAGAGAAAAAAGAAAACGTAATAAGGCTTCGAAATAAATACGTTTCGTTTATTTAATAAAGATGTCTGGTCTGTGACATCAATTTCATTTAAATGTTTTTACGTAGTTGAAATGTTTTGACATTATTTGGGATGCTGTGACTTTATTTGTCTTGCATTAATGTGATGCCGATTGTGTAACTGAAAATTCCACGAGTGGCCTATTATTCTCTGGAAAAAAGATGGAGCCTCATCTTATAGGCAAAGTAGTTGCATTTTGTCCGCCCACAAGCATGCTTATTATACCGATGGATAAGTGTTGAAAATAAGAAAAAGCTTTTGCCGTGCAACTGGAACACTATGGATACGAGTGTATAATCATCCATGCGGAAGCGCAAAATATTGCCAAGGAGTAGTTCATAACAAGTCCGCTTGTTCTAGCTAGGTAGTGAATATTTTATAACAGAAGTGAATGAGATAGCTGTAAGTTATTGCCCGCCTGTCGTTGTGGATGTGTTGTGTATGCTATAAAGTATTTTTTCATTTGTTTTACTCATCATTTATGGAATCTCGAGTTGAAAGCCTCAGCGGAATGATATTTCTTAGTGATCTTAATTTTCGTTTCCAAAAATCTAAAGATAAAATCTAGATCCATCCAACTGCCCTCGCCTGTATCAGTTATGGCATGGTTTTGTCGGACTTACAAAGTTGTTCTAGCTAGTATGAGTTTTAGAACGTATCCCTCTAATTAGCTATAATGTCTCGCTAGCGTATGCTTTGTTAAATTTACGATGAGCCCTATAGAGCTATATAATCTGGGAGGGTTCCCGGCCAACATCGCGATTATTTCGTCACGGCAAACTGCGTGCTCCGCAACAACGTTGTTAAATATTAAGCACCACTGAGCCTCAGGTGCTCTTCAGCGAAATGCATTCATTAAGATAGCTGAGAAAAACCTTAAACAAGCATGCAGTGCCGCACTAATTAGCTTAGTTACCCCATTCGCCCCATGTTTCCACTTCACTGGAAACACGGCACACGCTCTATTGTGTACACGCTATCCAAACAAATGGCTTGCGGTCTTCAATGTTATGTCAAAATATCGCAAAATTCACAGAACAAAAGCGATTTACGTCACGTCGCGAGGTTAATGCATGAGCCTCAAAATAGGCTATCGTGCGGGAAGAGAAAAGATTTGGCCGACAAAAGGCGCAACCCTAAGGGTAATCCTTGAGTGGGCAGCGAGCATGCGTCATTTGGCCAAACTCCCGGTGTCATTATAAAATACGGGCGCGCAGTGTGGATTCACTTTGAGAAATGGCGGCGGGAGCTGGAACACCTGGGCTCGCGTCGCTGCTCCCACTTACTATACACAGCTATTTCGTCTTTTTGCCGCTACTTTGCGAAGTCACTTGAGTTATAGAATGCTCTAAAGTGAACGCGGTGCGTATACGAAATCACTATTTGCGCGTGCCTCGAAGGAAAACTTTAATTGAATAACTTTAGGGGTGTTTCGATTGTTTATTCACTCTTGTTTATGAGATACCTATAGGTATATTTTAGGAAGGTTTGAATGTGCTAAACAGCTTCTTGAAATTTGAGATTAACTTGGTGCTGTATATTAGTCTTATATATGATGTTAACGTAGCTTCTCACCCCTATGGTATCAATGCTATGGGTAACTAGGTAAGTTAACGGTATAATATGAAGTACATTGCACACCTACGTGACAACCCAGCACCCTCTTCATGTTACAAATTAATTTCGTAATAAAAGTCATTCCACTCTCATAATATGGTATTATGCATGCAAATAAAATTACTCAGGCATCTGCATATCTTATTACATGCGTATAACTTTACCCGGCTGTAGCTCAGACTCGCAACTTATTATTATAAATGTTTTTCGAGCATCAACTTCTGTAAACCGCAGCTTCACATGACTTGTTGGTAGAATGTTCATGAATGCGTATATTGCACGCAACTCTGAACTACTATGAAGAATTTTGTTCAGGATTCTGGTAAGTTCCAAGTGCTGGCACAAAGATGGCATATTTAAAACTTTGTGACTAAAGTATAATTAAAATACTTTGTCCCTGGTTACACAAGGTGCACAAGTTCATAAATTGTGCAGTTGGTAGATAATAATACCATCGTATAAAGCTAATACGTAATCGATCTATGATAAAAACATTTTGAGTATGGAAATTTCTCACAAACTTAAAGGAGTCGAAGAAGGCTGCCGAAGTTTACTGATTGGAATGACACTTCACAAAAGTTTGTATTGCTTTGGCATTAAAATAAGTAAGGATGAGCCGGAAAAATGATCGAGAGAGGCTCTGCATTGTTCATTGTCATGCCTCTCTCGTACTCAGGCTTTTTGTAAAGAATTTGAAGCGCGAAAAATGGCAGTCTATATCGTTTTTGTTATAATATCATCCACCTTTACTCATACTTCTAGCTGAACTAAGAGCTTATATAATTGTAAACGAATTTAACGCTGTATTATTTGTTAACATTAAGGTACTGTTTTTAAATAAAATTGATTATTAATACTGCATCACTATTACTTACTACAAACAATACTGCACACAACAAATGCATATTCTACAGTAAAATTTGTATTGCCTTGTTATGAACAATATTGAGCAAAACATAATAAATATAAATTGTACCTCAGTACAAACGTAGAGCTGTGAGGCTTATTCCTAGTTTTTCGACACAAAACGGCTCAATATCTTTGAAACAAACTTACAACATTTAGCTTTGTGATGCACCACAAGTATAACAATTATTTTAAACCATACATACTTTTAAATATTAGAATATAGGTTTTGATTTTTATATAAATAAACGAATTCTTATATTGTTTCCGTATCGTTCATGTCTCTGTTTTTTAAATCTTTTTGAATTGCAGCAGCATGGAGAATGGGTAATATGTTTCGATTAAGCACCGCGTTTCGTTCCGCTGTTTCAATTGATAAATGTTCATCCCCATCCCCTCCCTATTAGTCCACCTATTCTTTGTCATCCTTCTTCCTTTTCACTTTATTGCCGTGCCATTAATTGCCTTATATATGCTCAAACATGACAAAAGAGAAGTTAATTAAGGCTCTGAAAAATGTTTGAGTATTTTTTCTTTCCTCAGACGGTTTAATGTAAATTTACTGTTGATTGAAATAGCTCAGTCGGGTGGATTATTCGTCTATTATTTTGTCATTCAGCTTTCATAGGCTTTGCGTTGTTTCATGTTTCATGTGTTTTGATTCTATTGGGTCAGTTTAGTTCGAATAATTTTGGTTCAAAACTTTCAACTAAGGATACTGCCTTGAGCTCATGTAACTTCTAGCAGCTTTGATTCCAGGCCAGTGCGTCTACTCAAACTAATTGTTGATTATTTGGCGCAAACTTACTGACTGCTAACATTTGCCAAATGTTGGCTCTGGGACTAGCTAGCGTAATGTTGGAGTGTTTCAGCCAATTATGTGATTTGACTTAGACTGGGAAGTTTCCATATAAGCTACTAACTTGAACTATGAGCAATGAGCTGCAATTTTCAGCTTATAATAATAGGTACTTCATACTGCAAGAGACGCACAGAGACATTTGACATTTGTGTGAATATCAAAATAGTTTTTTTTTCTGTCTGTGTTATTGATTTTAAAAGTAGGCAGGTACTTATGTATTTATGAAAAAAATCACTCACGTCATTAAACACTATTTTGTGACATTAAACAAATGAAAAAGTGGGACGTGGGCTTTTTTTTGGCGTAATACACTTTGCTGAAACGATTAAAAGCACTGCTCAAATTTAACACGATAGCTTTGAGTTATTCTAGGGCACGTGGGCGTGAAATATCTGGTTTCATAAAAGCGGAAGTATGAACGGCACTTACTAAGCATCATCCACAAAAAAAAACAATAAATTATAGGCTGCTTTTTTTTGGAGCGCATATTTATATAAAATAAATATATAATATGGATAACCTACACAACACTATCTAGCTTCAAATTAAACAGCAGAGTTTGTAAGCAGATAGCTGATATAATATTTATATCCTTTTTTATAAATACATACTTCTTCTTTTTCTTATTGTGTCACTGATTCTTTCGAACCAAGTGTGCTGAAAGGATTTACGTGCGCCTCAAAGAGGCTCCTTTCTTGCACTAAGAATACAATATAGCACCCAGACAGAGAACAAACATCTGCGTTCACCACACAAATATTTGTTCTCGGTGGGGATCGAATCCACAACCTACGATGGAGAAGGTAAAGCTTCCAACTAAGCTGAGTGGCCAGTAAAAGTTACTAATAGACCATTTAACCTTTAATTTAAATGCAGGAATAACCCGACTGTTTTATGACACAAAAAGCTTTTCATTCTGTTAATTGTTGCAATACACTGTAAACCTAGAGCTAGCAGTGTGCATGAACTGAAATACCTAGTTGTGAATAACAACCGAGGCATGCCCGCATGTCCAGTACATGATCGCTAAGCAAACGTGAGCTATTCGGAGTAACTGGTCGAATGAATGTCGGGTTAGTGCAGAACGGATTAATTCAATGCAAAAGCGTCCAGGTAGCTACGCTAGTCATGTCAATAAACCGTCGGGGTAATCATCATAATCATTTAGCGTCCTTTTGTGGTGACACGATAAAAAGAAGAAGAAGCAATGAAGAATAATGCAAAGAAAGGTACTATTAAATATCTTCCTGTTAAATCGTTGTAACAAAGATAACAAAACAAAAAAAAGTTGTGAACAATGTAAAATCATGAGTAATAAGACTGTCACAACGCCATTCATTCGGAATAAATTCGTGAGAAAACTATTGAAAACCACTCAAATAACCTAACTGAAACTCGCGCAGATATCTCTCGAAACTTTATTCCCGAACTTTCAACTCGAACAATAAAAGTATCATTAGTTGCTTTTTTATCAGCTCAACCGGGAATGCTGTGTTAAAAATGTTTTAATGACTTTGAACTCTCGTTTCACTTAAGTGGGGACCTGCTTACTGCAAATTTAATTATTGTAATTAAGTACGATTAGTATTTTACAGTAGACCCGTAATAAAAAGCGTGGTACCAATCACCACCAAAAATGTAATGTATCAAAATAAACAAATAGAGCAAAATCGCATAAAATAGTACCAACTTAAAACCGGTTATTTTTACCACTTTTATGTGTAATGGGCCTACTGTATAACCTTTAAATGAAGTGCCACAAAAATCGCGAGTCTCGACAGTTCAAACAGCGATGCATTGCGTCATTCAATAAATTGAATGTTCCGAATTTAGGAATGGAACGCAACGTCTAGGCCAAGCAGTAAGTCTCTCAGAGCACAGTGTCAAAATGTCATGTCACTCGAGGACATAACACGCTCCGGGAACCTGCATCTATCGGAAATTATTGCTATAACAACGGCGCGAGCTTTAATTGAAAGTTGCCTGTCACTGATCGAATGACGCGAACTCCCAGTGATTGCATACCATCGTTGTTTGTGTAGATTGTTAAGAGGCTTTCAGTCACGTTTTTAATTGAGTAATTCGATGGGCCTCGTTTGACATAAATGTTTGGCCGGATTGAATGAACAGTGTTTAACCGGCAGTGATTTAACGAGTAGTGTTCAGTCAGACTCAAAAACGAGTGTAATTATCGTTCGCATCTACACTTAGTATAATTCTGATTTACTACAGGCTCTGAAGCTCGTGTAAATGATACAGATATTGGGCGACATGAGAGTTATTAAGTAAGTGTATGAATGAGTAAGTGTTCACCGCCTGGGTCATCGTCATGTTCTCCATGGCAATCATTATGCAATAGCCGTAAAAAAATTATAAAAATAAAATTTTGATACAAAAACCTAAATCAAAACTTAAAAAAAATCATTTAATAAATATTTTTTATTTTATTTGTTGAACCTAATTCCTGAGTATTTGCAGCTAATTATGAATAACCCTGTAGAAAAGTACACTGCGTTCATCATTGAGAGTTTGCCTCTACAATTAGTGTTGAGTTTCCTCGACGTGCTGAACCTAGATTAGAAGCGTTTAGCAGCTCCTTGTTATCTAGTGAATTACTGTCAGTAATATTCCAATCAGCTAGATAGCTATTAGATCATGCAAACTATTTCGAGATAGGTTATGTTTAATTCAATATTCTCCGTTTAGTTGGGCTGTATTGTATAGGTATAGGATAATTTGTCAATTTACCTAAGATCCTGACTGATCGTTTGATATGAAAGGTTATAACTAGTTAAGGTAAGGGTGCTTGTACACGCTAAGAAAAAACGCCGGGTCTACCCAAGAATTCGTGTCGTAACAAGAAAATAACTGTGTACACTGTTCGCAGCGGTGCACGAAAAAAATCTTATCTGCGCAAGACACGACGCGGCGAACGTTGTTGCGTTTTCGTGTGTGGAAAAGACAAAATTCTTGTCGTCTACACGAAGAATTTGTCTTGTCTGCCGCAGGAACGGCAAATTTTCTTAGCGTGTACAAGCGCCCTAACTTGTAAATTATGATGATTCATTTGTTTTCAAACTATTTTCTAAAAGCAAACGATTAATTGCCGGAGCGAGCGAAGTGTCTCTGCTTCATTTTCCGATTTTCGATATGTCCATTTACCGGCCAATTCTAACAAGATTTGGCAGAAACATTCGGTTTCCATTTAATTCTAGATTGAATTCAAGGTGTTAGTTATTTTTTCAATTTTACAAGAGTTTTTGATCACGATGTTTATAGTTCGTACAATTTTTTGAGTTATTATACCTATTATAAATAGGAGACGAGATGATTTGCTGTAGTATATTATTATAAAAAAAGGTAATTCTCAAGCAAATTACTCATAATTGATTACCAAATTACGTAATACTGGTAATACTAATGGGCTTTTATTGTGATCACCCATTATGCGTAATGGATAAACAGTGTACTTTAACTACCACCGTCTAAATTGTAAGCGCCAATAATGCTATAAATATTCAAACAATGGCGTAGATGGCTCTGAATTAATTCATTAGTGAGAAACCGCCGGTGCTGCGAGGCCTCCCGTCGGGATCTCACAAAAAAAGTTCTAGTCTGGAATATGACAATTGGCAATTCTTATAAAAGCATCTACGGTGAACTAAACTAACAACGGAGACGCAGAAGTGCAAAATGTTATTCCCTTTTTTTCGAATAGCAAACTGGAAAACTCAACGTAGTAAGACAAAAAATACTTTGGCTCTTAATTTTGCTATTGGTCTTTTCATACGCATTAAGTAGATTTTAGCTGTAATTTTCGTGTTTCTTATGATTTCTTAAATATCTGATGTGGGCTTAAAAATTAAAGACTTAAAATATATTTATCGAAAAGAAACGAATCTGTAATGGTGGATCTGTTTCAAGTGCGAATGAGAGGTGGCTATTATATACAATAGTGAGTGACTGAGAAGTAATAACTATCACTGCTACCTATATCTATATTTATAAAAAGAAAGTCATGTTAGTTACACTATTTAAAACTCAAGATCGGCGGAACCGATTTGGCAGAAAATTAGTGGGGAGGTAGCTTAGAACCGGGAGAAGGACATAGGATACTTTTTATCCCGATAAAGCAACGGGAACGGGGTGTTACGGGAACGGGCGAGCGAAGCCGCGGGCGGCCACTAGTTTGTGATAAGTTTCAATACTGGCACGGGTAATAATCACTTTGCATCTTCGCGCTCTTTGATCGTTGGTTTTAAAAAGTAACCAAGGAGTTTTATTTCGTCGAGTAAAACACATCAATGCTGGCTTGTGCAGATTATCGCTTGCAGGAAGGCTCCTCGAAGGCTGTGCTCAGTGAAGTTGTTAACAGATAGTGAATAGTAAACCGGCGTGGATACCTTCCGATAGTCTTTTTAAAGTGTTGTTACTCAGAGTTAGACGGGTTAGTTGCTATTTGATAAATATCTAGATTTCTAGAGCGTTTGTAACGTCTGCAGATGGCTCAACTGTTACTTGCGTATTTTGTACATTTTGTGAATACTTGTATTTATTTTGTAAGTATTTTTGTACCAAAACAAAATTCTTTGAGCATTCATAAAGGGACTACAAAATATTATACATCTTAGATTCTTGATTTGATACTGGGTAAATAAATATCTGAGGAGATAATCTACCTATCGTGTATAGAAATCAGAGATGTGATGATTTTTTATTTCGTTATTTTTTTCTACTTGTGAGTAATATTATTTACGTAATGATATTTTGTTAAATGACTGTTGCTGTTCACGACCCATAAGTACGGTACTTCAAATGTCAATGCCCGATACGCTAATAGCTGTTTTGGCCTCATAGAGATTTATTATCAATGTTTAGTTTAGCTATTTATTATTAATATTATATTTAAATATAGCGACAATTGGACATTTGATTGGAAGGTTATTTCTTTTTTTAGTTTATTCATATTTACACCCACAGAGCCAGCCAACACGCTTTTGCTTACGCAAAGTTTACACCTATTTCGGCACAATGCTATTCTGTGTAAACAATTAGCGAATCCAACGGGTAAAACCGTGTTTAGTTCCGTGACAGCTGCCAAATTGGCTGGCATGGATGTAGGGCACGTCAAGGTTGTCATTTGTCGTGGGCTATTCGTCCTGTCAACGCTTCACTAGGTAAGCGAGGATAGCTTGTTAAACTTGTATGGCCTTACTTATAAAAATATGTCAAAAGATAAACAGTGCTTAAACTATTGCCATCTCTTACCACTGGGTAATGACAAACAGTGACAGGGCTAAATTAAAGCATTGATTAAATTTAAATTGCGTTTATAAGTGAAGTAAGTGGCTGGTAGTGCTTAAATTTCGCGCATTAAAAGTCTTCCATTTTTGCCAATTTTATATTACTATACCTAATATCAAGCAACAATGATCGATGAAATCCACGTAATCCATAAATACAACAAATTCGATAGTATGTATAGTTAAAACTCTAACAGCCATACTTATAGACGCTATTAAAATTTAAACATAACTAAAAGTTAAGCCTGTCACTGTTTGTCATTAACCAGTGGTAAGAGATGGCAATAGTTGTAGCAGTATATATCTTTTGGCAGATTTTTATAAGTAATACCATAAGAAATCTGCTTCGGAAACTTCGGTATCAAGTTCTCCATCGGTTGTTCTGCCCAGCGGCTGGCGCTAAACGCGTCATTTGAAATGAAATGCGGTCGTCTTTTAAACTTTTGCTCCGCTTAGCCAGCTGTTGCGGACAACCACGGCCGCCTTGAAACTTTGTACCGAGTAACCCAGTTATTCTCAACCGGCTGTGTTGCGGTTATGCGCTTTGCGCGTGTCATTCGAAACGGATCGCAGTGGTTTTAGAATACGTCCGTTTTGGTATTTGCTAGTTGATGTGTGACTTGGCTCGTTGGGAGTGGGCTGATTTGATCAATCGCCGTTTATGTTTGCTGTTTGGTATTATCGAATCATCGTCATTTATGAATAGATGCAGAGCCTACATTTAGAAATTTGTATGTTACATTTTTGTGCATTGAAGAAAGTAAATTCTAAGTCAAGGACGAGGAAAGGAAGCTGAAAAGCCACTCTCACTATTCTTTAAGATTGCAATTAGACCGTCTCTCACAATGAGCTTTCACCATTAACCCAAATAGCTATCCCACTGCTGGGACTTCCTTCAACGACCTTAAGTAATTTGAGCCTTAACAAGCGGATTAATTAAAGAGTTCATCGCAGTATTGTGAAAAATTCAATTAATATTAACGGCACGGACAATGATGCTCATTAAGAGTTAACGTTCAATCGGTATGTTTTACGCACCGCGCGCGACTGCGGTTCCCTTGGGAAATCAGCGCCCGGGAGCAGAGTGACGGCATTCACACCGAACTCCGGCTATCATCGCTTACTTACGCATATCAACCTGGCTCCGTATAACCCAACTGTCAGCTGATAGATAATGCTATCTAACACTAAATAATCCGCTCCTTCTCTATTACAACTCCCTTACAGGGTAAATTATGTATTGATTCTAAAAAGACGTGACAGTGTTATACTTACATACATTATTAATACAATAAATAATTATACTTTCGCTCTCCTTTCGTGTCACTAATTCTTACGAACCAAGTGTGGTGAAAGGTTTTTAAGTGCGCCTAAGAAGCTCTTTTCGTGTACTTGACATTGACAAATATGTTCGAACATACTAAATAAATAAACTTTATCAAATACTGAATACACACAACAACAAGGTACAAGTGTTCTCTGTTCTGTAGTAAAACCTTTAGTCAGGTGTGTGTTACCAGTTTACTACATTAATGAGGCAAAGTGGGTACAAGAATAAGTTGGGTGTGCAAACACTTTTTACTTTTTATTATTGAGTGATTTGGTAGAGTACCATACTGTTTGTTAAACGATAAAGTTTTTCTTATTGAACACTTTTGGTCCCATGGGAATATGAAATACCGAAAAATGTCCCCTAATAATTAATTATGATATAAACTACCATATTGCATATTTTAGATTAGAATAAGTTTGGGTAGTGGTGGGAAGGATTAAAGTCATGTGACAGTAAGAGTGATGAGTATGAATAAAGATGGGTATTTGGGTAAAGCAGGTCAAAGAAAAGATGGATAGAGGAGAATGGAAGAGGAGAACATGTTGTGCCGACCCATAAAGTGGGATAGTTCCGTGGGCAGGAAGAAGAGAAGAATAATTTTGGGTATAGGCTAGAAAATTGACCATGATAACGTTAGTTCTTAAACCGATTTGCATTTGCTCTGAAGCTTCATCAACAAATTAGTTAACTCAGAATTGAAGCCGCATGCTGGTGTTAATATTGTAATTTTTTATATGTATGGCCCACCTGATGTTAAGCGGTACCTATCGCCTGGCAAGGCAAAGCCTCGCAGGTCAGGTTGACAACGTGCCCTACGATTCACTGCCCTGCGTCCATCAACTTGGCGAGGCGATGAAAATAGATGGATGTTGAGCTTCACGTGCCAGTAATTTCACTGGCAGCGATTTTTAAGCGATCCTGCTTGACGGCAGAAATTAGCATGGTGGTAGTACTTGTACGTGGTCGAGCTTTTTCTACTACTTGGCACCTCCTACTTCTACCTATCATCAAGCAAGGCTTAAGATAGACTTCAATTGTGTTTAGGCAAAGGCCGTACTTAATCTCAAAGGCTGTGCAAACTCCCGTCAAACCCAGCTGGTAAACAAAAGCGTGACTTACAATAGCGTGATGGGAACGTACCTGAATATTACCTTCCTACTTGACTTGTGTACGGTCAGACCATAAAGTTAAATTAAAAGTGCGAAATTATGCCTGTCTGTTTTAAGGCCTGCGCACACCTAGTTCGCTGGCGGTAGCGATCAGTGAAACGCTGTCAAATATCGCTGTCAAATCTCAAATCTGACAGCAATATTTGACAGCGTTTCACTGATCGCTACCGCCAGCGAACTAGGTGTGCGCAGGCCTTTAAGTTTTTTACTGATTGATAGAACTGAATACGATTTGAGTTTCTTTTTGACAGTGTTTAATCCGTACGTAGTCAAAGCTGATCTACTAGTTTAATACAGTTGTTATAAAGTAAAATAAAATCTTGCTCAGATGACGCAAGCAAGAGATAGATGCACGTACGATGTCTTACCTCATGTGACCTACACGGTGCGACAAATACTGAGCCAGAGACCTAATTGCTCGTGAGCAATTTTGTTACATACCTATTGTATTTGATTGGATTTTGTGGTCAACAAATATATTGTCCTTCTTTCTTTATTAACCAAATATTACTCTGCTTTTGACTACAGTTATACGACTCGCAAATCTAAGGGGTAGAATCAATAACAAAGTGCTACTATTGTTTCGTAACTTTCAAACTAACTAATAAGATCCTTTTCATCTTAATCGTCTGACTGTACTGGCTGCGGTCTTCGGAACGTGTCACTAGTTAATGACACTGCTTTGGACATCCTTTGTCATGCGAGACCCAACACCTACTGGACTAACTTATATATACCGTCTCCTATAGTGAAACTTCACTAACAAGCTCCATGCAAAATAGAACTGCAAACTTTGAACGAAAGATACGTCATTTGCTGCAACTTAGGTTGGTTCTAATGGAGCGTGGATACACGTATGAGTTACTTTGGAATTGGAAAAAGTTAGGCATTGAACGAAGCAGAGCGAAAAAGATAGCATTTTTAAAATATTACTTTTGTATGATACGAGTATTCTAGAGGCTTAGATAGGTTTGTAGTGCCAAAAAGTAATCAGTTATTTTGGTTGGTGGCTTGCGATGTCTAAAACTTCTTCTAAAGCTTCTTTTATGTAACTTTGACATGTGATCGGTATTTACCATTAATTTTGTAAAATTCCTAACTGTCTTGACATTCTTTTTGACTAATGTATAATTGACTTATCCTATCTATAATTTTGTTAACCGCTAATTGTATTATAAACCTGCTATGACATTGCAGTGCCCAACAGGGTGCATGCTACCTAAGCTACCATAAGAACAAATAAATGCTATTTATTCTATGTACATGTGAGCAATCAATAAATGAAATGAAATGAAAACTTTGTCAGTAACTATTTCGCTTTTTTTGTAAGCTCCAGCTGATTCAAAAGGCTTGTAGATAGAGAATTGTTTATTCTGACGAATGACATGACGAGATGTGAGCGTGCGTATTATTAGTTTATTGGCCTGAAGAAATATCAGACATGCATGACAATGGCATGCCTTGAGATACTCAACGAATATAATTAAATTTAGGCAAAAATATTTCTCATATAATATAGTGAAGGGTACCATCATTTTTTTCAAAACAAATGATTCCCGTCTTTTATATGTTTAAACTAAACACGCACAAATATATTTTTTCACGTCTAGATTTGACACTCGCGCAATTAACAAATTCTTGTGTGCCTACGCACTAGCACGTCCACAGAGCAGCCAACACGCTTTTGCTTACGAGCACGTCAGTAGGTATTCCGGAATGGTATCAAATTGTCAGTTGAATCAGGAATCAAATATTTAAATTTCAATCCGGTAGTTTCATAATAGAATAGGAGTGGGTTGTAACAGGTAAAATAAGAAACCTGTTCCGCCTGTTCCAGTTCCAGTAAAATAACAGTTCCAAAAACCGGTTCCAAAATAAAAGCTGGTGTTGCATGCAACATAGTATGAGTAGAAATATAGGTAACAGGTGCTGCAACATTAAAATATGACAAGACGATTTAAAAATACATATTTGTACTGTAATGTAATAAGCTTAATTTTAATCATTTGTATGTTTTACAATGCAAGAATAATTTACATTCCCAAGAATGAAATGCCTACAACAATTTTTTTTCTGTAAGAAATAAGCCTGACATTTCCGAACGCAACACCTGTTCTCTGCTTGTAACAGGCTATCTCGTTCTAACAAAGGTAAGATGCGTAAGCTAGAATAGAGAAGAGCATGTTCCGCGCAAGGCGTCTCCTTCTAACAAAAGTAATCTCCATAAGCTAGAATAAAGAGACGCATGTTTCGGCAGATTCGGGCTGTTGTGGAATGGAACAGGCTCTCATTGGTTTAGACAACAGTTCCAAGCTGTTATTTTAAAATACCTGTTATTTTTATCTGTTCCGATATATATGCCTCACTCCTATAATAGAAGCATATATTATAATAATCTCCACGTGAACAGGACTGACATTCTTGAATAATTAATGCACTTTGCATCAAATCGGAGCACAGGTTAGCGACATGGCACGTGCAAACCTCATTGTTATGTAACTGGGACTTGGTAGGCCGATTTATTTGTATACAAAACTTATAAAACAGTTTACTCCGGTACCGATAAGAGCTACGTATGTATAGTAGCAATATACAACAAAAGACGCGACATCTACGAGCCTAATTTAACAATAAATAAGGTTTATATCGTGTGTAGTTTGTTTATTTCAAAAACACTTGATATTTGAAAGATTAAGCTAAAATGTTGAGATTAGTGTTTAGCTTTGCCGAAGACCAATAAGCGTCTTTAAAACTTTTTCAATTGATATTTTGATTCCACTTTGTATCACCCCAAGTATACCTTAGATTAATTTGTACAGAGTTTTCAAGCGATAAATAATAAGGAGCAGTCAGACCTTAAATTTTACTTTGTTCATAAAATCGAGATTAAGCTTTGAATTATGAGTGGAACGCTATTGAAATACTGATTCAACTTGGACATTGTTGGACAAAGAAAAACTAAGTACCTTGGGGATGCCTTACTTATTATTCTGTTTAATATTTTATCGGTATTCTTGCACGGAATACCGTTGTCGAAAAGCGTACGTTTATTACTAAGCTTATATATACCGTAAAAGCTCAATAATTAACAGAGGCGGTGATATCATAATTGCCGCAATATTGATATTTTGATTGGCTCCTTAATTAGGACGGCGTGTCTACTAAAAGCGGAATATGTGATCCCGAAATAATAATTACCAACCTGACAGTTTCATGTTGGCAAACAATGGCAAATGATCGAAACTGTCAGAGAAAAACATCCAGCTAAAAATGTGTGTCAAGGTTATTTCTAGAGTTTTATATTTTTATACTTATGAAATTAACGCGATTGTTATGCATAATTATATGGAAAACACGGGTATTTATCGCGATTACCTTTATTATTTCTTTATTCTTTCAGTTAGTGTGGTGTGTCGTAATATGAATAATAGTAATTGATATGAAAAGGACAGATGCCATTCATTAAGAAGAAGACTTTAACAGCTTGTGTTTTCTGAGAAGATTCCTGTTTTCCTGTAATATCCTGTCCTAGCTAAATGGTTCTGAATGATTATGTCTAGGTACTTACATGGTGTATAATATCTGTGGCTGCGTAGAAACTCTCGTGAGGATCAGGGCGCTTCATCATGTACGGCCGTGGAAACTCCAGGTCCTCACTAATTTCTGTTAATAAAAACATTCTTAATTAACTTTTAAGGTAGATTAAACAGATAATGTGTGCGTTTTTGTAAGTATGTAACAAACATATTTTGTACATAAATATACGATTTTTCCCCAGTGAGATTTAAACCTCACGTGTAAGAGAAACATTTTACACAAGTAATACTGATGAATAATCAAATTCAGATCACCTTGATACAGTACATCCTGTTCCAGGGTTCGATTTTCTATAGAGCCGGGTCTACACAGCCCGAAAACCTGTCCTCTATTTTCTCTGACGCCTTTACATCGGCCTAAAGGGGCCATTATCATGCGCTCAGGGGCATCATCTTTTCAATATGGCCCTGAACAATAGCCGCCTTCCCTTCCGGACGTCCGGCCGCCGTAACGAGCACGCCCCTATCTCACGGCTTTCTTTTTAAAACCTATTCAGGCACGAAGCGAAAGAACTGGTATTTGTTTTAAATTATGAAGTAGTATTAGGCGAATAATAAAACTACTTGGTGTCTGTAATATAATCCAATTGTTCTACTTTTTCAGCGATGAAAAAGAGTTTCATTTAAGCGGGACCGTGCTATAAAAATATTCAGCGATAGTGGGTGACCTCCTTCTTGAAAAAGTTTCTTTTTCCGGCATTCTTGCAGCAAAGTAGGTATTTAATTCTAGGAGGGTAGTTAAGGAAATCATTAGGCCGTATCGTGCCCGAGTATTCGTTAGGGCGCGTAAGCTGAAAGGGGGGAAAAGTAACAATCCTACTGCAAGAGCACTTTAGATGCTAACGAGTGCAGCCGAGGGCCGACCGAGTGCGACGGCGGACCTAACTAGCTCTGCTTGGAAAACCCACCTCGAACCGCGAAGAGTGGCCTCATCAAATCATTTGTGCCAACTATTTGCTGAACTAACCCAATTTCGATCCGAAGGCTACAAACAAATGGCCCAGTCTATAGCGGACCCAATGATTTGTTTGTTTTTTCGAAGTTCAAAACTGTAGGTAAAGTTGGCAGTTTTAACTACCAACTCAATTTGACGCAAAAACTGCAATTTCAGAACTAGTGGAGAGCAAATATCTTTTTATTAATATAAGTACTGCTGTTTTAAATAATTGCAAAGTGAAAGCGTTCACCAGTTTTAAGTACAAAAGTTTGACTTTAGATGAAGGCACGGGTGCCCGTAATGTATTTACATGACAGTAAAAGTTAAAAAACAAACCAAACCATTACTTTTAATCAAAATCAGAAAGGACAAGCTAAGTATTAGATTATGATTCTATTAAATGCCTTTACTTAATTTGTGTTATGGAATATTGACTGCAGAGTCATACAGGCATTATTTTCTTCATGCCTATATTAGATTGAAAGCGTGCATTTATCTGTGAGCAACGCGTGAGCCAGTTACAACGTCCCTTTTACATTCATGATCTGACAAACGGATCGTTGGATCGGTGTTGTGTGTTTCGTATAATATAGAAAGAACTCGCCTAAATATCTCAAAACGAATATTTGGAACGCGAACTTTTAATTCTGAGAAATTCAATAACTTCCTGCTTGAAGTTAGATCGGAGGCTTCGGGTTATTTCAGTTCAAACCATTGTTACAAGAATATTCCATAAGCTCACGATGGTATGCTGGCGTCTTAATTTTTATCACCACAAACAAAAAAATAACAAACCCTAGCTGTAACCAATTTAGGTACTCTTTTGTTATTTTTTTTAGATAAAGATTCGCTTGTGGCTTTGGAATGTATGTTATGCTAATAGTTAGATATAATATTATACAGAGTTGTTAAGTATTAATGGATATTTTTATTGGCCTAAAACTTCGTTACAAGAACCTAAAATTCTTTCACGTCGTATTATTTTACAAACTTACTCGTGTTTTGTGGTTTTAAAATTTTGTCACCTAACCTTTTAATATAAAATATAACTTAGAATGATCTTATAAAACAGGTGAATGCATAATAATTATGCTGCAAGCATCTATGTCTTGTGCATTAAAGCTTTGTCTTACCATACTTAATTAGTTTTATAGCAAGGCTCACCGTTCGTGATTACGGCTTGCGGAGCCTCATTTCAAAGTATAACCGGGTATTTACGCACATAATGTTATATTAATTTTGTAGGACCTACAAACCTTATACACGGTGTTATTATCACAGCAAATTTTCTAAGCTTTTTTGTTTGTGCTGTCCTGTGAAGAAGTAACGCGTAATAAGCAGCCCGAAACTAAATAACAGTTTACCTTCGTTAAAATTCAAAGAACTACTGGTAAGTGAGTGAGTGAGTGAGTCGAGACAATTTCAACTTCTTCAAACAATTCGACAGCAAAATGAAAGTAACGTCAGTTTGCTGTCTGATAAAGTTTTTAGGTTGAATCAAACTTTTACCAAAGTAATCCCAAGTCACCAAACAATAATAAATAAATAAATATATATCTCAAATTACCAGCTTCAGTCACGCACTATTTTATTAAAGTCTTTGGATAGTTGCAAAAAGGGCATTAAAATAAATTGAAAAGGGCGACGGAGGAGTGAATGTCCAAGGGACCTATTTTGCGATCTACCGTCCCGACTGGCACAAATAATGCATTTAACCACTCTTTTCTCCCCGTCTAGTAAAAACATCAAAGTATGCGAGAACCCGTAACGGAAGGTAGAGCTCTTTTCAATAGTATTACTCAATTTATTTAACGGAGAAAACGTATTAAATAAACCAGCCATAGAATTAATCTGCAATTTTTGTTGGTTTGGAAGATAATAGTAAAATACGAGTATGAATCGGGATCGAAATTCAGATTCATCTTATGCTCAGTCACGAGAATTGCCTATGATTCACCTCGCCCATTATTTATTTCATTAATATTTCGTCGTATTTTTCTAATGTTTACTTAAAACGTGTATTGTTATCGTTTTAATCTATTCGTATTTGACCGTCTTGTAATGAATTCTTGTATACAATACCCGTTATGTGAGTTTGCGAATATTTTTGTAGAATCCAGAACGACACTTTCTAATTAACAAAAGCCATAATAGACACACACCACAATAAACACATTTGATTACTATACAAAATAAAACAATACAAATTGAGGAATGTATGTATGAGGTACTTGATCCACCGGTCTGCTGGACCCTAATTGTAAACAATACTACGCTCACAACTAAACAAGCTATGGTCTCTGTGTTTTTTGTTTCCAAATAAGGGTCTCGCCCCTCTGTGGTTAAGTTCAAACGGGTATGATATTGATGTTACGCTAAATACGTTTTTCCCTTGTATTGTGAACAGTATTTGAGTTAGCAAAATATGCCTCAGGCAATCGGGTATATTTCCCGAAACAAAATGGCAATTTTAATTACATTGAAAATTTACTTTTTTGCAAACCCTCTCTGGAAAAGCTTTGTGAAAAATTGAGTGGCACCCTGTTGTTACATTTTTAATACGTCAAGAATCTTTGAAAAAAAATCCCTGATATTCCTAAAAAAATAGCGCGGAGTAAAGTTTATGTGTAAGATAATAAGTTATAAAATATTTCAAAACCTCTTTGTAATATTTCACTTACCATTGTATTCGTTTTGATCGTGGTTGTCGCGTTTGTCACGGCGGCCTAGCGTCTCCCTCCAGATGTTGTAGGGCTCTCTGTAATCTTCGTCCACAACGGCAGGCCTGGCAATCAACAAAGAGTATTCATAAAACCTGCTACGAACGACCTGCTGCAAATTGGGATTAAACACCTTAAAAATAAATAAAACCGTTAATGAAATACAGTCCTTATTTATACCATTAGTATATTTGATAGAAGTACCTTCAAACTTTTCTTCTTATGATACTTTCATTCAGCTATTCATTTCGATAAAAAAACTTATTTCTATTAAGACTTAGAGTTATGAAGTTGCTGTTAATATTACTAAAGTTAGCATGCAAATAGATATAAACTAGTGATTTATAAACTCAACTCAGATTACAATAAACGCTATTTTGATTTTTCCATGAGTTGAGAAAAGGACTCGTTACTTAAAATACAAGGGCTAACCTCTGTACTTAGGGGGAAATGGCCCGCATCACTCATGTGCGGCATCGATCGCACCTTTGAGCCTATTCATTATTCACGAAGTTCCTTGAAACCGCAAAAATTCAATTACATTTTTCTCGACTCCCAGTTACTCGATCCGTTTGCTGATAAACAATTCATAAGACCCACGAGTAACTACGTTTTACGGGGAAAGTGCCTGTACGCTGTATGTTTGAATATCATTTGTAAATGTGTCAGCTCATTACGCTCGACATAACGTAACAAGATGAAATGTTTTTAAACGACGAAAACAAAAGAGGTGTTCAAGTGAACACACAATATTTTTCATGCGACTTGTTTAGTTTATTCCTACGCATTTCGAAATGTTGAAACTATTTGTTTCCCATACGAGCTTTGCTTAGTTTGGGGCTAAATTGTGTTTATTGTCCACAATATTTATTAATTTATCTACTAATAAGAAAAAATATGTAATAAGATATCTCGAAACTCGTAATAACAGATTTTGAAAAGAAGTAATGCTCATTGAAATTAGCGAAATTTTAGTTCATCTCGGTGATACTAAAATCCATCTCTATCCAGGGGTCAAGAAGTATAAGCTAAAAAGAAATAATTCAAGGAAAATCGCATTTAAATAACGAAAAGATTTCCAAAAGTTTTCCGATGTTGTAAAATTTTATGGCACACTTTTGAAAATAGCAAATCATAATTATATTAATATTGTACAGTCGCCCAAATATTAAATTACAACAGTTTTATCCGGCACAAGTTGTGTAAACGTTACTAAAAACGAATTACTTTCTAAGAAGTAATCAAATACTTGGTCCACTGTACATACCTACATACAATATAGCCAAAACTACTGTTAAAAAGCATAATAAAACTTAATTAAACATGCATTTAACTTACGACGTATCATGCAGGAAGTAAAATTCTAACTTAATTTGTGAGTAGAACCGCATACATACCAAACCGTCAGACCTTCTTCCTCACGAGGGAAACTCAACACTACAGAAAACACAGTAAGGTTTAAATCTACTCACCGTAACATATGGATTGGTGGACAATTCGCGAGCGCCAATGCCAAACGTGGTGTTCTCCTGTTGTTCCGAGAATTCGAATTGCTTCTCAGGGATGGGCAGAAAGGCTTCTTCAGCAAGGCTGGAATCCTCCTTCTAGTCTTTTTAGTCAGCAGCATTGCAGTGAAGGCTACAAATGCCCCACCTCCAACCAAGGCACTGCAAGCGAGGCCAACTGACACTCTCATTGAAGAGTTCCGTTTCTTGCGTGAAGATGGGGGTAGATCCGAGCGGTAGTACTCTTCGAGGAATTCAACTGAGCCGTTAATTACCGTTGGTGCTGTTGGAAAATAAACTCGATTACGAAAAAAAAATTAAGTACTTTAGGTTATACGAGTATTGTAGGTACATTCAGATCAGTTTATGGTAAAAGTTTTTGTATAATTTAATACCTTAGACCTAGCAGAACAGTTTATTTTCAGTAAGCTACGACCTATCACATTTTGCCTCCGCGTGCATACATTATGAATATAGGTATACGGAGAGAAAGCCCGTAGGTGTGATGCGGTAGTTTGGTATGGCGAGCCCGGAACTATATTAATAATGCCAATATCGGATTATTGAACACCTGCCTGGCAGATTGTGGTTAGTGATTTTGATATTGAAATACTGCGTTCGGGAATGTTGCAGAATGACCGCATATAAAAAATTATCCTTCAAACGTTTATACTTTGGCTCGACTGAACTGAAAAGATTTATATAAATACTCTATCATCATCATGAGAGCACTGGTGGTCTAGTGGTAGTGGCCCCACCTTCCAATCCGAAGGTCGTGGGTTCAAATCCACTCGTGTACCAATGAGTTTTTCTATCGAAAAATTTATGTGCACTATGCCAGTACTCTCAAAACGGCGAAGAAAAACATCGTGAGGAAACCGGCGTGTTGTAGAACCTAAAAAAGTTCGAGCAACACGTGTCTACTTGCGGAAAAACTTGCCCGCACATCAAGTGCGCATGATAAACTTGCCGAACTCTATCATCATCATCGTCATTTCATGTGGTTTAATTTGATTTATAGTGATCAGAACTAGTTAAATAAAGGGTTTTTATTCACTGAGTTTCAATAACTTCCATTTCACACACTACTGGTCTTATTGAGCCAGCGAAGGCTCGCAGACAATGAAGGAAATGAATGGGTGTCGACTACAGGACTAATTGTGGCCCACAATAGAACTTAGACGCCTTCAACGTCGTAGAACGTGACGCTTTGCTTTTCTCAGCAGACTGTGATAGTGGGCGCGAGTGCGACAATGGAAGCATGCTTGTTCATTAATTACTGGTTCTAAAGGATGTCATATTTGCATATCTTGCGAGACGAGAAAGTAAAGAGAATCTAGCAAAGTGTGACACTTAATTTCATACGAAATTTTAAACTGCGATAATAAAATAACGTTGAATTGATATTGACACAAAAATAAAGAACAGCGAGTATTAATGTTTTAAATGATAACAACAGATATTTTCATGCAGCATAGAATGTTCTGTAAAAAATAGAAGAAAAAGAACCATTGAAATATGACGTGTTACGCGCGAGTCGAATCACTTACTGAAGGTTCCACCTCCATAGGTACTAAAGGTAATTTTTAAATTCTCAATTTATGTAACTATCTCATTTGACTAAGAAACCGCTTTTTAGAGCTTCGCCAACTCTATTCCACACATCAAATTTCTTAAAAGGGCGTCAGTCAGTCCAGAAGTCACGATGAAGATGGATTGTAATTTGTATATTACTAGATTATTTTTATTATTTAATAATTGTTGGTATAATTATAAAATCTTAAATTTTTATGATGAAACTGCGCTATCGTGTTTGGGTACACCTGTAAAAATAGGGCAATGGTTATAAATAAATAAAAAAAAAATCGGATATCCACGATATTTTTTTTTATTTACTTTTTTTTCGGAATATTTTCATAGTTTTTTTAATAAATAAAAATTGAGGACAACTAACGCAACACTATCTAGGCCCAAACTAAGCAGAGCTTGTATGTTGGGAACCAGATAGCTGATAAAACACTTGAACTCATTTACCCCATAAGTTATGAACGAATATAGGTGACAACTTTAGTCGATGTGTTCATCAGTTTTGTTATTGATAAACTACGCAATTATTTTTGTGTTTCCGTTTATGATTCACATAGTGATTCTTTAGAAAGTTTGCACAAAAATCTGCAGTGTTTTAATTCTCATTTCTAGCCCAATCTGTTTCGGTACTCGGCTGACGCTTCATTACCAGTACAATTAGAAATTAGTACAGAATTAACTGACTCTTGGCACCCACACACTATTGCACTGGCACCCAGCCATTCTCACTTACCTCCGTTTAAGTTTAGACCCAGTTTAAAGGGGGGTTTAGCTTACCGGGCTGAATTTCAGTTGTTTTGAATTGAGTGATAAAGTTTTTTTAGAATTTTATTTTAATCATGGCATTTTGAAAATGTATTTATTCACAAAAAATTAATCAAATTTTTCATTTGATTGAGGTTTTGGGCATTATCTTTTATGAAAATACCAACTACATTTTTTTTTCTACTTTTTATGAGTCTCCTTTGACTACAAATTTTACCTGAGATAATTAAATTATTAAGATGACAAAACCCCAGCAATACACTATTACCTACCTTAAGAGTACTCCTATTTTTCACTCTTAATAATGAACCCCAAAACGTACGTACATTTTCATTCGCGGTAATGCCGTATTCACGCCCCTATTCAGATGTATTTCGCTACCTATTTGCTAATGGATTCCGTGTACCGAATTTTATTAGCCTTTTTATCACGTTAAGTACAAAAAAACTAGGACAGACAACAATCTTTATTGAGAATCATTGAACAGGCACATATAGCTTTAAAATTCTTTCTTATAATAATAATATTTCAATGCACCAACGTAGAGCTACATTTTTCTGATATATTTTTAAAAGTTTCCATGGAAAACTAGAAAACGAATACCGAATGATTATCGATAGTGTGCCTTTTAACCTAACGCCTAAAAATATTCACTCATAGTAAGGATGGTGTTTGTATGTGATTAATTAGAGCTTGAAAGAACTTTGAGGCCGGATGAACTGGGGGCATTGCCCGATAAAGGTTAAGTCCTACGAACTGAACCGCATTTGGTCTGTAAAAAATGCTACCCATAAAACTATACGAAGTTCAGATTGCTTTGTTTCGAATTCTCATAATGTCTTAACTTAACGTTTTTCTACTGCACATGTGATTATTCTCTGTTAAACTGAAACTCCAATTCTATAAGGGGATTTGTTTTTTTTGTGTAGGTATTTACAGTTACAAACTTTTAACTTTGGACAGACAAAACATGAGATAATTTTATGGAAGCCTCATAAATGCGGAAAATGTTATTTGTTTTGTAAAATGCACTCATTATAACAATATACACGTTTACTGTAGAAATAATTACAGCGGAACCCAGGTAACGCAATTGTTTAAAAAATGCTGAGCTCACTGAGTGAACTTTTTTATAAGCAAATTTTCATTTTATCATCATGATAAAATGTGTTTTCACAGGACAGTATTCTATGCCTAAAACGAATGAAGAGTAAGAGATTTTAATATTTATGGCTCAATTGGTGAAATAGGTCATTATAGTATCAATTTAAGTTTAAACTCGGAATGAGAGGCAGAAAGCTGGATAGGTACTCGTATACACCTTCATTTTTGGGCGTTCTAAAAGAGCTCCTAAAAATCAGGCGATCCCGTATACTTGGTTTTCCGTAACAAGACACCTTTGCTTTTACTCGTGGGGTTTCCTATTAGGAGTGGATTAAAAATAATGATGAGTTGACCCTTCACCTAACTAAGTGTAGCTCGATCGTGTGTACAAACTGCGGCACAATTGCAATCAAAATGTTATTTCACCCTCCAGATTATACCACTCTGAAACTATTTACCTACGCATAACATGTAATATATAAATTATCATAAAGGACACGATGGTATTTGAAAAAATCCACAGACTAACAATCCGACTTAAGCCTTAGTAGGTTTGTTATGATTTATTTCATAAGAAATACTATTCCCGACTGAGTTATAATAGAACCTACATCGCCCGCGGCAAATCCTCTACTTGATAGATTGGTACAGTTTTGAAATCTGTGGACCATTTTCGTATGAAACCAAGAACCGGCTAAAATGAGCTTCGCTCTTTTGAAGCGGTCGGTTCCAAAAAGTTTAGTATTCCGATGGCAGCTCACTTCTAAGAGATATAATTATTCTGCGGCATTACTCGAAATTAATTTTCAATTCGCGAATAAGATCTTGCCATTGCGAGCGAAGCGTCCTCGCCGCGCCGGAACACAATCGGGGAGCGAAGTAATCCAGATCAAAGATTTTCTTTAATTACAAGTTCTTCATTTAGCGGCGGCGATTTATCACTTAAGAGGCGATTCCCTCAAAGAGCTGTGGATTAATTAGAGAAAGATAAAATTTGTGAAATAGCCGCAGGCTTGCGAGTGCTCGAAACAGATAAGGGAGGCCGATGAGGAGTAATGGATCTATTAGCGTGCCGGCCAATCTGCGCCCTCAGGGATCTCCGCTTTTTGTTCACACCAAAAATCACCAGATCGCCGCTTATGAATCTTTTCTACTCACTTTATTCCTTCGAAAATTTGAATAAATAAATTTGTTTGTATAAAACATCTGATTCGATAAACTGTTTCGGAAGCCTGAGTGCGGATTCAAGGGGTGTTTATTCCGCGAATTGAACGTTGATTCGGACTGCAAACTCAGCAAGCTGCGAATGGATTCCAAACAAATTATCTCCCGTTAGCGCTGATTTATTTATTTTGTAAGTAGGGACATCAAATACGCGATCTCGATTAAGAATATTTGGGTACGAGTTCGGATTGGTTCTGAGTCCGTAATTTGTCTAATGGATGATACGATAGAAATAAAGAATGCATGTCCAAAGGAAATAATAAACGTCTTACTTGTTTTGAAAGTGACTTCGCTAATAAGAATCCACTCATGTTGGAAGTAGAGTTTGATCATAATATGCTTTGCTGTGCGATTTTCGAGATCGACATGCACCGTGCGGGCGTGCTCCGAGACCCGGTCTTGTTTCGGCTCGTAAGCAATGCATTCTTCTTGCCAACGCTCTCCTTCTAAAGAAAAATACACCTCCGTTTCTTTGAAGAGCTGAAAGAGACACCGTTTGAATAACAAGTTTCAGTTAAGCAAAAATCAATTGCGTGAATTAATGATGAAAAGAAAAACTTGTGTACCTGTACATCCTTCGTAAACATGTTGTTGGTATGAATGTCAACATGGTGAAAAAGTCTAGTGTCTGTAAAGTTGAAGGTGAGTTTTACACCTTCTTCTGTTATTACGGTTTTATTCCAGCCGATCCAACGGCTCCCTAAAAACACAACATCATCAAAATCTACTCCAAATGACTGACAACAATCGCGTAATAAACTAAAAACTTACCGCTAGTATCTAAAATGTCTGGTAATTCAAAATCACTGGGACCATATAAGGAATCTGTGATCTGTCCCAGGCCGTCTACATATGTCCAGTCCGCAGTCACGTTGCCATCATATGTGAGGTCGAGGAAACGGGCACCGTTCGTCATCGCCTGCATATCTCCGCCTCTAGGTGCCGAGTACGCCACTATGCCCTCTGAAGGAATGATGCAACAATAAATAATCCTGTCGACCGTTGGAAATATATCAATCGCTAGGCAAAGCACTTTTATGAGATGACAGTCGCCGAGGGCGCAATGCGCTTCGCTGATGCGTCTGCGCTCAACGTTTGAACTATCTCGGCATCTGGTTTCGCAGCTTCTTGTCCGGGCAGAGAGGGGACCACCACCATGGCTCTCAGCGCACGAGATGCCAAGTTAGTTCAACCAGGTAGTATTTATACGTACGTTTCCATCTGCATCCAAAAAGTTCGACGCGCATGCACGCCGTGCGCGGATGCGCCGCGTATGGGAAAAACCGTACTTTGGAAGCTATGAAAGGCGCTTCTAATGCGGACAGCCTTGGAGTGTAAGTGTTCACATTGCCAGGTATAAGCTGAAAAGAAGGCAAGGTTTCAATGTCTTTTCTTGTACATTTTTTTGTCAACTGGGTAGCACAAAACCGTGAAAAGTGGTGGGATTGGATTAGCCCAACAATGGAAATAATGCAGGCTTAAAGTAATAATACGTATTCGAATAATGAGCATGTAGATAGTTATTTGACTGTTTCATAAATTTGCCCTAGGCTTATGTACCCATAACCCCTAAAACCCTATTATGTTTATGCATATGTATGCCATAGAATAGACATAAAATGAATTCAAGTTGATCGTTTATTTAAAATTTAATAATATTATTATTTTTGTATCAAGTTGATAGGCAATTCGAATGTAACTTCACATACTATTAAATGAAACTGATTTAGTTTTGTCTAAAGTACTGTGAATGTGACATGTGATTTGATTTTATTATTCATATTTTGATTTGTTTATTAATTATTTCTGACTTCATTATTTGATTTGCGTTTGTAATTTTGTTTTATTTTAATTAATAAGTTGTAACTAGTCTTTAATAATTTGTTAATTAGTGTAATTGGAATATTGTATCCCGTTCTAATTTATTCAATAAAATATAAAAATATGAATAAACATGAATGAACCATAATATCAGTTTGCTGTAACACTTTACCAGATACTTGTAAAATACCAATTTCAAAACCTCTTTATTATAACCACAAAAGCTTCTCTAAATCCATGTTCGAACCCCATTGCTCTCCACAAATGCAGGCAGGTTACACAATCAATTTGTCAGATATTATTGTCGTGTCACAAGTTCTGGCTAACCAGTGTGGTACAAGGAATTAAGTGAACGCCAAAGAGGCTCCTTTCGTGCACTTCTGTGACAAATAAATGCCATGAATTAGTATTGTTTAGAAAAAAATGACCTCATATTGGAATGAAGCATTTTAAACGAGAATTTACAAATGATAATGCTTGTTTATCTCATATGTTTATTTTACCCATTTTACCTATTGTATAGTATCAGCTGTGATCAAAAAAATATTCGGAAACACAAAACGGACGATTCCGAATGCTTTGTTTCCCATCTTTTGTTACATTTCATGTATTCTCAGTGCCATTTTATGTAATATTTTTATACACCGTATATATGTACACACGAGTACACATCAGACTACACACTGTTCGCTCTCAAATACTTAGCGTAAACGCCAGCGAACTAGGTGTGTTCGAGCCTTAAAGGCCTGCGCACACCTAGTTCGCTGGCGGTAGCGATCAGTGAAACGCTGTCAAATATCGCTGTCTGTGTTGTTCTGTGTATGTACCTACTCCATTTGGGTGAAACTTTACACGTTCAAAGAGACTAATTTTGTGTAACTTGAGCTACTTGCTTTAGAAACCATACTTAGTTACTCCATGTAAAGCAAAAGTTTGGCCACTCTGATTTGTGCCAGTTAAGTAATTTACAACTAACTGTTTATATACATTTGCCAGCGAAGACCAGCGACCGGCCAGAGCGGTTTCACCTCCACTAAATTTGATTATAGTGTATTTGGGTTAATTGATTACTTTCTAATGACTAAGTTGGAAAATGTTTGTCTGGTAGTACGGTTGAAAAAATTGATCTAATAGTTTTCGAAAAAGATTTGACGGTAGACTTAAAAAGCCCCAAAAGAAATTAATATCTCCTTGGAATAAGTTGGTTGAAGTTTTATCATTGAGTTTATAACTTCAATCTTGCTTTAGTCGGATCGAGTGAAAAAATAAAAATATTCTTAATGCATTTTGTTATCTTCTCGCTGCCACAGTTCCAGCGTAGGTATAACAGCTCTATTAACTACCTAAAATAAAAAAAAACTATTCAGCTCTCTTTTTTTCTGAAAAAGGATGTCGAGTGGCTTTTACATCGAGTTGCTGTTTCTTTTCAGCCTAAGTGTTTTGAGCCAAGCTTTGCACACATCTAAGTGATCTGTGGTGGCGATCAGTCAACGCTGGCAAATATGACAGCGATATTTGCCAGCCAGCGTTTCGCTGATCGCCATCGCTATCGACTAGATGTGCACAAGCCTTCTGTGCTACGGTTACCCTCCAAAAATGATGAAAGGTCACACAGTTGACGTGACATGACAGACAACGTGACGTGTCAGAGATGTGACGAGACAAAGAACGGAATTTAAATAGCTATACAAATTTGATGTATTAGATGACTTATTTTTGTCAACAAACAGCAACCAAAAAATTTAAATTTCTCTCTTAGGAGTTTGAGAAAACAATTATTGTTTTAACTTTGTAAAATTGAGTACTACATGTTTGCTTACATAACATTCTACAACAAATTTGACTAGAGTAGTGATACACATCGAAATTACTCACTTGAGTTCCGTTAAAATCCTTGTATCTAACCCAGTGCCCGAGAGCATTTCTCCAATACTCAACACCATAGCTCTCTACGAACTCCACGCCGACTGCGTTCGCGAACCGGCCTTGTGTCTCCGTGCCTGTGATCAGGTATTCTCCATGCAAGTCTACCTCCAGGAACTGACGGCTCTTTGGAGTGATCAATCCGTTAGGGCACCAAGCTCCACCACGTATTTCGGTGCGGATCCTGATGACAAATAAAAAACTGTCTTAGAGCTAATTTCTTCAAATAAAACAATGTTAAAACTAAGTAGAGTCTGTTCAGAAAGAGAACCGTCGTGGCCAAATTGAGAACTAACGTTTCGATTTTTATATGGCAGCTCATCCCTTTCTTTCTGTCAGAATTTTGCATCATAAAAATTAAATAAAGGAATAGTACACTAGTTGTGATAGGATCAAAACGCAACAGACGCGCTATTGTATTGCCCACTAAACAAAAAAGGTGATTAAGCACAGCAGCGCCCTCATATCCCACGACGGTTCTCTTTCTGAACAGACTCTAGTAGTTTGTAGTAATAGAGCTCTTTGGGAAGGGCTCGACCGGGGAAGTACTACCACCATGCCTATTTCTGCCGTGAAGCAGCATTGTTATGTTTCGGTTTTGAAGGATGTGGATGCCGGTGAAATTATGGCACGTAAAGCTGAACATCCGTATGCCTCAAAATGATGGACGCAGGGCAGTGCATCGCAGGGTACGTTACTGACGAGGCCTTGCTTTGTAGTAGGCAATGGTTACCACTTAACATTAGATGGGCCATATGCTTATCCCATCAGCTAGTTGTATAGAAAAAAGTTACTATGTTAGGGGTGCTCTTGTACTATGGATAATAATGATAATACACCTAAAACTTATTTTATGATGCGTAAATGGTTGGGGTGGAATTGCGGTTGATTGTAAATAGACAAATTGTATTGGACGATAGACCAAATAACTAAAACATTCGTATTGCTCTAAACAAAATATTTGAGGCTCACACTGACTACTTGAGTGTCTATCAAAGTTATAGTCAAGTATTTCTTTATTCGGTGGTATCACAAGGATCACTTTGAAACGTCTTAAAGCTAGGTGAGTCTAGGTGCCAGTTCCACGCGACCAAGCCTAGAAGAATAGGAACCAAACTACAGCTTTGTTCCTACCGTTTTTTTGTATGATCCTTTAACAAAACAAACATAATAATAGCAGTAAAGTTCGAGTGTGGTAGTACTCCATTTGAGTGAGACGTAGGCAATAATAAAATATCAAATGAAGATTTTTCAATTAACCAAAAGTTTTCTTACATGTGAACTTTTATTTTCACCATTATCTCAAAAAGTGTAAGTGTAAGTTAAAGTGTGGTTGCTTGTATCTATACTTGATAGTCAACTTTGTACCTTCTCGCTACTTGTGAACACGAACTTAATAAATGTCAGGCGAAACTCTCGGGAAACATTCATTGAAACAAATCCAATTTAAGGCGGAGATGGAGTAGTAACTAAAACACCGTTTGAGTTTAAAGAGACGATGCTTAATTTAAGGATTCGTTACCAACTAAAAATTATAATATCAAGACTTCGTTTATTATCACTCTGGGTTACACGAAGCTTCCAGTGATATCAACTAAAAAAATTCGAGGTGAAACGATAAATTCCATTTTGTTTCGGTACGAGCCAAATAATAAAATTTAAATAGTGATATTTTGATATCAGTATTTAAAACTCCGTAACTAATTGGTAAAAGGCGAAAAGGAACCTTTACCGCATAACTTAACTAAAACATCTAGTGAGTTCATTAGAGCTGACGAGAATGCCGTTTGTTAGTTGAGCAAAGATTGCAACTTCAGAGTAGCTCTCAGTTGTTATAAATACTCGCTTAAGGCACGTTTGCGCATAAGCAAATAAAATTAGCGTAATAGTCTCAGCAAATAGACTAAAACGTTTCAGTGTTTCGTTTGTCAACAGAGGTAGGGACTCAGCCTGGCGGCTATTCCATTTGAATATCAACGGTAAAATCTCATCGGGACGGTGCGCAGCGCTGCACGATTTTGGTGCCATGCCGGTACCTAGAAGCGAGCACTGCTGAGACAAAGCGCGCTAAACGCTGAATTAACGTAGTATTTGCTAAATCGCCTCTGACCCTATGTAAAGTGGCTCGAAGATAAGACTTCGGCACATCCGGCCGTACTTACATCTTGTTATCTTCGGCAGTCGAGCCCGAAAGGCTTTTGTAGGATCTCGCTTGCTCAGAATTCATATGAAAATTTAATTTTCAGTTAGTGAATTTCCCAAACTGGAGACGAGTTTCGCGCTATTGTCTCGCGCCGGCTTATGCGGGCTCAAACCCGAATGTGAGACCCTCTGTTAATTGTTTGAGCTAAGTATGAGCGTTTTGCGGTCGAGGGATTCACAATTATTGTTACAACTTGGCCGTATCATAGCGCCTTATTGTTGGTGTAACAATGGCTGGCTAAAGACGCTTATCGATTAAGGAGCTATTTGCCTGGCGATTGTCCATGTAATAGAGATATTTGTTTACAGTAACGGCGAGAATGGCTTATGTGATGAGCCTCTTTCATTGATTAACCCCTTTGTTTGGAATTACTGTAGAGTATTCCATTTCACTCGTCTATGTTGCTTCCGTCAAACGAATATTGCAAATAATAGGTATATACTTGTTGAGAGCGGTGATTGTATCTGTGCGATGAGGTTGATGCGTGTTCACATTTCTTCATTGTTGTTGCTAAGTGATACGACAAACACGTTTGTTTCGAGCCTATTATTGGGCTCGAGAGAATTGTGGTAATAAATGAAGGTAAAATATTATCATCTCTACATTTACAGTAAACTTACGTGACAAGAATTTATAATGTTTGCAAAATTGTTGTTCCTACATAAAGTATTATAAAAAGTCCCCGCGGTTTAACATTTGCTAACCTTGGAAACTGAAACGAAAAACTGCCCTGGAATTATTAAAAACCATTTTACTATAATTTGTAATATCGTGCCAGCACCGAAGTTATACAAAAGTCTGTTTGTGCAGTCGTTTATTCTTTGTCCTTTCAATTAAAATCGGTAAAATAAAACTATTTATGAGATTAAAAATGTAGTAGTCGGGTACTCTAGAATCTGTAGTTGTGGTGCTTACCTGGAACTGAGAGGTGAAACGCTCTGGTCATAGTTGGAGCTAGAAGATAGCGACTCGTTTGATATGAGGCCGCTCTCCATCCCGAGTGGAACCATACACGATCCCACGTCCGCTGTGAACAAAGAAAAAAACACGTATAATCGACGTACGTTTATCAATTTTTCATGTAAAAATTGAAAAGCTCTTGATGTTTTTGTTCTGCAGCTGGTGTGTATTTTTAGGGTAAAAAACAATTTTCTAAATTGGAAACTGCTGCCTCACTGTTTTCGTTAAATACACACAGGTTTTGCTATAATACTAAAAAAAGCTACTGATTACTTTGTCACATTGCTTTTTTATATTATCGATGTCAGAGACATTTTCTGTATCTTTTCTTGAATATTAGAATATTTATATGAATTCTTGAAAATCACCTTGTTCTATTTTTTTTAATTAAGTAATATTTATATGAAACATTGTACCCATAATACGAGTGTATTGAGCTTGGCTCGGGTTTAATGCAAGGATTTGGCAGAATGTTTTTCTTTAATTAGGGGATGTCTGCCGACGCCCCTCGGGCGGGGAAACCTCGAGGAGGTATTTTTCAGAAAGAGTTTTTCCTTTAAAGAAGTTTGGTTTGTTTGTTTGTATTTTAAGTTAAATAACCAATTAGGTAGACTTTACTTAGTATTTACTGAAATTGCTTGTTTTAGAATGAAATTAAACTTGTACATGTAATGCTTAGATAAAAGTAAGTCATAGTATCGGGATAAAACATGGCAATAAGCTTTAATTAAAACAAAATACGCATTTCATTGTATAAAACAATCTCTGTCAGCAAATAAATATTTTGAGGTATCATCATCATGATAAAAGCTCATATCACTCAGTTTGGTTCACCAGACATTTGCGTTGAGTAAATAAAAACTTTCAAAATAAACACAGTGTAATGTTTGCTGCAATATTTCAATTGTTCCTATTAAATATTTGTTGGAAAATAAAGGCATTTAGTTGGAGGGTTGGAAAATTCAACAAATAAGCTGCAATAACAGTCTGACCTGCGGCTGCTAATATCGTTATAGCTTTCGGCTAAAAGCGGCACCGATATTAAGACGCTGAAAACCGTGAAATAAATTCTCGCTCGCATATCACACGGCTTTTTGAAAGAAATAAAAACACTGAAAAATAAGTTCATTAAAAATGGCGAGCAACTTTCTTGTGGGCATTTCAATTGCACACAGATTAGCAAAGAGATAATTTAGATCCTCACATATTTTCCGACTTAAAAGTTGGACTAATGGGTTTTTGTACTTGTGTGCATTGATTTTAAATCTTTTAAAGGTTCAAAATGTGCCTGAGGGGTCAAAATGTGCCAGCGAGAAGTACATCGACCGACGGTGGTCTTCGCCTTAAATGTAAATAATTTATCCGGCGATTTTGAACTTTGGGGTTAACCGCACTGAAGTTATTGGTTTATCGAGATGGTAATTGAAGTGAGCATTATGACCGGCTTTTAACAAACACCGTATTTTATGCATATTGTATCGTATTTTAAATGATTATGCATTACATCATTATCATTATGAATGATTATATCATAATTATGCATGACCGCATTTTTCTCCTTTTTATCGTGTCACTCGTTCGTTTAAACCAGTGTGGTGAAAGGATTTTAAGTGCGCCATAAAGAAGTTTATAGGCTTAAGCATTTATGGTATTATGCATATTCGTTTTAAAGAGTTTGCCTCCTCACTCCTTCTCCACAAATATGAACTAAGAAAGTCAAGTAAAATAATTCATACTAAATGTCGTCTAATCATCTAGTGAAATACTGTTATAGCCTAACCAAAGTAACCACCATCATAAACTCATAAGTTCCATTATAACAAAAATAAAAGGGTATACTAGAATAGAGTATACTTCATACCGACCACAGTACTCTGTTCATGAATACGAATTCATTCGTGTAGACAGACGTCGCTAGGAGGTATACTTGAGACGATATTACATAAGAGTGCCCGAGATAGGAGGAACGAGGTGCGGTGCGCCTAATGTTTCACCAGAAGGTACTTTTTTATTTGGCAGCGCAACACGTACGAGGCACGGACGTCGTTCCGGCAACTGCGGTTCCGATGCGGTACCGACGGAAAATTTATATACCCCTGAGCGTGCAAGTCTAGTTCCCTTACCAAGTCACCCCATGTGAAACATCGCCCACGAGGTATTTTAGTAAAATACGCGCTCTACTGCGGTCCACATACCCCGAAAACTCCAAGCCGCGCCCACACACGCAGCCTTGTATAGAGAATGACTGCGAATAAACAAAAGGTACGGTTTACTCCCGAGAGCCTACCGGGACCGGTCCCGCTCAAATATTAAGTTTAGTAAGAATTTTAGATTAAGAACATTAAGGCGTGGCGTCTAGGTAGAATTAAATATTAATACGCTCTCAGAACGAACTTGGCGGAAGGATGAAAAGAATGAATTTTTAATAGTTTAGACGAGCAATTAACGTAATGAGGTAGCAGATAGCAGACCACCCTTAGGTAGAACCTTGAGGTAGCAGACCACCCACCCTCAGGTATCAAGAGAGTTAATTTGTCGCAGCATTTCATTGTATTTATTATTAAAATTTATTGAAAACTAATTAATTTAAAACAAGTTGTCTGCGTCTTTCCAGTCGAATACACACGAGCTCAGCACGTCAATTCCATAAATACATAAGTAGATCCTTGTGTTTAATCAGCCATAACATTTTTAATTAAAACTTTTCCCCTGGATAAATGGCTTGTTATAACTTTACCTTCATTCCAGTTTGAGACGGTTAAGATTTAGATCCCATTTTTGGAAGAAAAAGGCCTATGTAATCTGGAGTCTTTCGGTTTATGACTTGCGAAGTACGTGTCATACACCTCTAATTTACGTACGAGTAGGCATTACGCACATGTACCTACTTGACGCACAATAAACCCTAAAAGCACCAACTAATGCTTTTCGTTGATAGCCATGCTTAGCTTGAATTACTAAATCACGTCGGTTTTTTAAGTCTTAATACTTTATAAAAGCAATAACTATATATTTAATTGTTTATCGAAAATATAAAAACCGATAATGATTACTTCCTATAAATAGATTAAAATAAATGAAAATAAGGGAGGTCATATTGAAATACTAATTATAGGTTCAGAAACACTGATTTTCAGCTGGTAGTAACTTTTCATCAACTAAGGGCTATATCTCTGGTAGAGATCGTTGTTTAGCGATAGACCGCTCATTTTGTATGAGTCAAATATTATTCAGTTTTTTATGTACCCGTACTTTTATAATTTGTTGTGTGCAATAAAGTATTTTCTATCTATCTATGTATCTCACTAGGTCACCAGTGGTGACGCAACCACTAAAGCAAACCAACAAAATGATACAACTGTATGCAAGTTATCACTATTACTATTTATATTAAGTTTATACTATTGGTGCCCTTATTAAATACCACATGTCTAAGGGATGCTAGGGATTAACTACACATCCCTCACGCGGCTGTTTGTCAGAGTAAAGCTCGCTGTGCGACTAACTTGTCGCGCACTTGATTAGCGATAAGTAATGAGTGTTGGGGACATGTGTATTGCAGACAAAGAAGCTTAAGAAAAGATCTTTACTAACTAGCTTAGACTCTGCGAATTCGTTTTCTCGTAGAAAATATATTGGTCAGGAAAATATGTTGCGTTAAAAGACTTTTAACTTCTCCGGAGCGAAAGCTTTTATGTTCATAATGTAAATTACGTTCAAAGCGGTTAGCAGTCGCTATATTATTTATTAACAAGTGGCCGCCCGCGGCCTCGCTCGCCCCGTTACCGTTCCGGTTGAAAAAAAACATATTTATTAACCTTTTAAACCTTCTCTGGACCTCCACAAATCATTTAAGACCAAAATCAGCCAAATCGGTCCAGCCGTTCTCGAGTTTTAGCGAGAGTAACGAACAGCAATTCATTTTTATATAATATATTAAGATTTTAATTAAATTTGGAAAAAAACACTTTTACAAACCAGATCGAAAATAGCGCAACAACACAAGTATTTTTCAAACTTTCGCGATCTGTGTCACTTTTTATTATATTCATTATATTTATATTACTATAAATATATAATACAATTTTTTTATTTTCCCAACGTTTCGACAATGTAAAAAGGTAAAAGCTGTCGGAAAATAAAAGTTATCCGCGAGAAATACTCGTGATATTTTCAATAATTATCTTATAGTTATAGTTTTAAAATACCAGAGATTCCTCCATATATTGAAACCTAGTCTGTAGTATTTGAAAGCACGTTAGAAGTAGAACATGCCAGTGGCCCGAAGCGCTACCAGCAAGATGCTTTTGCAAAAATGGATTTGTGCAATTTTGCATACCATCAAGTCTCACAACCATGTCGGGCTTTTATTCTTATGTCATGGAAGAACAGCGTTATAGCAGCACTCGTTACTACAGCATATGCTGAGAGACGGCCAATCTTTATGTCATTGTTACTTTTGTATTTTTCATCCTTGTTTAAAACAACCAAGTTTTGATTTGATTGATTGTACCCATTACTTCATAGTTTTTTTAAATATTGAACTATGTTGGATTTCTTATAATACATTATATGCATATTATAAGTGTACATAACTATGCGTATTATGCATAGTAAATGTTTCATCTTCCTAATAAGTTATATTAGTGTGACCCATTTTGTTACTCTTCAATACAAGTTGAGGAAAATAGGGAGACGTGTGCGATAATATAACAGCATCTCAATCATCAACATGTGAACGCTTTCGTCTTGTGGCTGTAGTCGACTGTAGCGGTAGCAACCAGTACAGTTTTAGGCCCTAAGGCCTCTAATGAGCGACCTAAAACTCCTTCTCACATGAACTTACCTAAAAAAAAGCAAAGTAAACAGGCCTTTACATCTAATGTAGATGATTTATATGACGTCAGAGGTAACTGGTGATTACACAGGCCCTAAATTGCGGGACGATATAGTTCCTGGGACAGGATTTGACTAAGCCGCGGGTTTCCTCATGATTTTTTCCTTTTGAACTTACCTACTCACATAGTTTTTAAGCTGCTCATAGGCCTTCGTAGCTTTACAAAAACATGTTCTGTACTTGCAGAGGAATGTTTAGACGTCCTTACCTTATATCCACACTTATTTTCACGAATCATGGCACACCAAACCGAGTGGAATATGAACCATGTATGCTGAAAATATTTCCAATATTGTGACATATTTCTCTTTTTCGCACGCATAGAACCGAAAGCTTACACTGTTGTTGCTTAGAAATATATGAATTTCCTTTCTATGGTATGCATATTATTTTTATTTTATGCGTCATGTTGACTCGGTAACTTACGCTACTGAGAATGTGGTGCTTACGAAAATGCTATCACGTTGCCAAAGTTGCGGAGATGCGAACAAACTTTGCGTATCACAGAAGATACATAGTGTTACTTTCTACGTGCCTCCTATAAATACAGGCTGTCACATGAATTTCACTGATTTGTTTATGTTGTACGGTAGTTGTATGGGTGTTTCAGAGGGTTATATTACACAAATATTTTATATATATTCTCTCTTTTATATTCTATAAAAAAAACTTGCACCATCAAGAAGGTTTGGATAGATTCTGTAGGTCTTTGCTAGTTGGCCTTGTCCACTTTAAATATAACAACCAAATCTAACTAAACTCAGGTGTCCTTTTTTTTCTCTTTTAGAACTTAGGTCTATAGTGCAACTGCTAGTCACCTCTTGTGGTATGCGTGCGGTGAAAGGGGGAAGCGAACTATCGGCCTTATTCGCCAGTCTGCACTTGACAGCTGCAGTGGCAACTAAAATCGCCCCCTCTCGCTCTCGCCTACTTCACGAGGTTACTAGTAGTAGTGCCTATACTATTATAACAATCGTTTTATGCATAACTGGAAGCCTAATGGAGGATGCATAATAATCTTATACGTATTACTCGCAGTGTTAGACAAACAGAGCCATTAAGAGCGCCTGCGGGCGATATTAACATCGGTATGCGTCCAATTGGGGATGCTAATGGCATTCCTGTATGCAGTAATGCATTCTAGATTTATGGTTATACACACATGTATATGACCACGTGAAATCTGTATGTGCAATCAACCCTAACAAGATTCAGCTACATAAAAAGAAATAACATTCATTTGCAAACGCTATACAATCTTTCCTAATTTGCGTAACCTTTAGGCCTACCACAAGCTCTGTCTGGCTCTGTCTCTGGTTTTGAGTCTGTGTGAGTTCTCACCAGTATCTGTGTGTGTGACGTTTCGACATAGAATTTTTTTAGACAGCACTAACATAGACTCAAAACCAGAGTCAGAGACAGAGCCAGACAAAGCTTTTAGTAGGCCTACTGCGAGACTATGCTTTATAAAGTCAAAGTCAAATAATTAATTCAATAATATCACAAGGATCACTTCGAAACATTTATCATTATAATTGGTAATTCATTTGCTTGTTCGATCAGCTAGTTGTCTAAAAAAGAATTTATGACTTCAAAAACTAAAATCAGAAATCAGAAATATTTATTGCATAACTGTTGTACAGAAAAGAGATAAAAATAAAGATAAAAATCATCCTCAATCCAGCTGCTAACTCTGCTAACAGCAGCTGTAAACTATGTAACAAGACAATTAAAGTACAGATTATGAAGTGGTGTGTGATGAAGTCAGGAAGGTGTTTATCGGGTGTTACAAACAGCGTCGTTGTTCGCAGGAAATGCGGATTAGACTCGGCCCAACAAACTACGGTCCCTTTCCGCGCTTTCCGGCTGACAACCTTTGAGGAGCTGTTGATGCGATACGCAAGTCACGGCAAGATTCATTTACGAGGAATCATTTTAATCGTCAAACTTACCCTGTAAGTGATTTTCGACTGGAATTGTGGCACCTTGTATCGTTGAAATTATTTTTTTTAAATCTCTTCTGGGTCTTGCAATCTGCCCGTGCGGGCATTGAGCTTGAGTTTGGTCGGTTTTCCACTTCTTCATTGACATGTATGGAGAACGCCCAGTGGTGTTTCCATTTAGTCTGGCCTCTTACGAGCTATATGAGGTCTTGAGGAGTTCTCTTCTTAAGTCTTTTGATAGAAGTGGTATTCTACATCAGATGTCTGGCTAGTTCATTTGGGTGAATTTCAAGGCGTCAATCGTCGAAGATTAGTTATATTTTACTGTTTTTATTGTTTAAAGTTTTTAGTCCTGTTTTAACCGTTGGACGTGTGTTTGACGTTAACCTAACCTCAAAAACATGGTTATTAGTATAATGTCAAGTGCGTTTTCGATGTGCACATAAAGCTCACACCACACTGGTCCACTTCAAAAACATAGTTATTAGTACATATAATATGTCAAGTGCACGCATCTTTGAGGTGCAACTTCACTTCACACTGACAAAGTTTTTCGGTAAATAGAGAAAAGACATCCTTAAGAGCGCCAGTGGTAGTAAATTGAGGAGCAATAGACTTGCGTGGTACGGGCATGTCATGACATGAGGAGGGATGAAAGTCATGTGACTAGGAAAGTGATGAGTATGGATGTGGACGGATATGTGAGCAGAGGTAGACCAAAGAAAACATGGATGAACTGTGTGAAAGATGACATGGTGAGAGTAGTGAATGCAGAGATTACGGCAGACAGAGGGGAATGGTCGAAGACATGTTGTGCCAACGCCATTGAAGTGGTATAAAGGCAGGAAGAATAAGAGGAAAGACATCGTTATGAGCCATTGTAGATAATTGAAAACGAGGTGTTCACCAATGGAAACTTAAAATTAATAAGTTGGTGCATGAAATTTAAATTGCTGTTTACGTAGTCAACGGTTTTGCATTGTTTTCTCGTTAACAATGTAGTATAAGCAAACATTGTAATGACCAAGCACCGTTTATTATAGGAGCTGTCGATAAAACGTGAAAACCAGCATTATTTTAATTTTGAATACGTTACGTTATATAAAAGAGCTTGGTGAATGACTGACATACCACAGTGTAAACCGTTAGACCTAGCGACTTGAAATTTGGAGGGTGTGTTTTTTTTGAAAGTGTAGGTACATTAAAATATTATTTGAAAATTCATCCTCTAAAGGGGCAGCGCATGACAAAAGCTTAACACGAACGAAGTCACGTGGGTTTCCACTAGGATTTGCATATAATGTGTTGGTGTAGATCGTTTTTTTATTGATCTACTTATACCATTACTAATTAAGCATGTAGTTATAACTTTTGGATCAGTTGAGCTATCTCTAGATCGTTTGTAACGATCTGCAGATAGCTCAACTGTTTCTTGTGTATTTTGTACATTTTGTAAATATTTGTTTAATTGTAAGTTTCTTTGTGTAAATAAATGATAACCCCGTTATAACTCAAATATACTACTTAGATTTCAAATGAATAGCAATGTCTAAACTACTGCCAACTTTTACCAACAAGTGTATCATTAATTAAAAATTTCAGTTCAAATTTCAGTTGATTAATCATTGGTATAACAGTTCAAAATTTTCTAATAAAATAATGATACATAGACATAGCCTGTCTATCAAAATTTGTTAATAATTATCAAAGCTTTTGTTTAGTTTTCTGATACTTTACACCATTTAATTGAAATTCGGTTCTTTTAATTTTGTTTTTACGATATATTTGGGCTAGAGATTGAATAAATTACCTTGTTGAATAAGATATCGATCAAATAGCGGGATGACGTGCGTCATGCAACTCTAAACTGTTATAACATAAAAAAACATTAAATTATGGACGAAGTGTATTTGTTTATAGGGTTTTTCCATCAACATTTACCTATAAGTTTTTATGTTAGTTCGAAGAACAAAGCGTTGGGGAGTAAAGGTTCTAGCATGGCAACCACGAACCGGAAGACGAAACGTAGGGCGCCCACCCACCAGATGGACTGACGGCATTGTTAAGATCGCGGGTAGTCGGTGGATAAAATCGGCTAAGAATCATTCTTCCTGGAAATGTCTATGGGGGCCTATATTTCCAACAGTAGATTTCCTCAGATTTGATGTTTGAAAAGAAAGATACATGATTCCATTTTACCCGCAGGTAAAATGGAATCATGTATCTTTCTTTTTTATTATCTTGCTTTTAGTTACGATAAATACGTGTATTTCGATGTTTCATTAGTTTACGCCTAATAGTATGTAACTAGTATGAAATTGAAATTTTAAGATCGGCTGTTTATGAGAATCCGATGTCGGAGAATCAATTCAAATAACTTATTTAACATACTTCTTCTAATTTAATATACTTATAATCAACTAAGCGAACTGACCAACTGAAAGAGAGGAACATGGTGGGGAGAAGCCAGTCTTATGATGTATTGATAATGGCTACAAATAGGACGCACTGGAGGCAGGCATTCCTAGTGATCATGATCTTCAGTCATGAGGTGCCAACCACAGAGTGAGAGAGAGAAACTTATAACCATATATTATATTTCTTGTGAATTACCAAAGTGGATGGTTCAGCTAGCATTGAACTACAAAATTCACTGAGTAAAGCTTTATTTGGCTTTATGCCCACCCTATGAAAATGTAGACAATAAAGATTTTTTAATATTCTAAAAGTTATGAACCGTATAGGATTCGAGCGTCCCCTTGATAGGGGATGCATTAACCCACTGCGGCATCGGCTCGGCCAACCCGGCAAATAACACTCAAAACAACTTTTCTATATAAAGTAATACTAAAAATATGAATATAAAACTCACAATTTTACCGACAATCGTCTAACAATAACAATGAAAATTGCTCCGGCTATACTTTGCTAGTTCTTCTTTATTCTAGCCCAAAACTAGTAGAAAAGACGTTGGGCGAAGCACAGTGCATTGGATAGGACAAAGAATTCCAAATACAAAATGTGGTTCATTTTTATAAAGAGTATTGCACTTTTGCCGCGTTTCTATTTCCTTTAGCTTGTTTGAGGAAGTACTTTCATATATTGCAGTGTTTACACGTTATGTAACAATGAACTAGTTGGGTTACCTACGAATGCCAAGTCCATACAAAAGCTTAGGCATGATAGAGCCTTTGACAAACACGTTGTTTTGAAACATAAAATCGAATAATGTTTAGTCAAACCTGTGGACCTGTGATTCTCCTTCCTGCTATTATCTCACGCTAAGCGGGGTTGGCACAAAGGTTTTGTTCTTCCACTCAACTTTATCATTCGTCATCTCAGTGTTCTCCTTTCGGGTTTCGTTTTATACATTTTTAAATATTTGACAATCTTTTCGACCGAGATTTTTTATTTTTTTTTGATGATGGCTGCCATTTAGTTTTTTTTACCAGCACTAGTTATTGTAGTCAGCAGTCTGGTTCGCCACCGCAGACACAAGTAGAACGTTATAGTTAAGATTCCAATTTAAGCTGGCAGAGGCCTTTATTTATAGAATGAAAATAAATAAATGCATCTCATTTTGTCTCTGTTATCTAATATTGGCCCTAAATTGCGAACTGCGATTATTGAAACATTGGTTGAAACAAAGCTTTGTTTCGTTTACCGTAGGTACTACCAAAATATGCAGGCTAGCATTATGCAGATTGGTTAGCACTAGTTCCAACTTGTCAGACCGCGTTTTCTTCATTTCTGATCTTATTAAATTGCATAATTATAATGCGTTTGCGAGTAAGTTATAGAGTTGTTTTCAATAATAAATCTAGCGACTCGATCAGTACAAACTTGTGCTACCCTAGGTAAGAGAACAAACGAGGCATTGTGTCTAACATGTTACCTTTGCGAGCACAAATGTGGTCGGCGCGTCTCGCTGTTCAGACATTGTAGAAATTAATGATGTAACTCAAACTTTGACTAACTAGAAATGGAAGCGCCTAGTACGTAAGTCCCCTAATGATGAGGTCTAAATATACATATATCTCTAACTACGCTCAATATTCACTTATCTTAACAGTTGTCAAATTAACTGGAATGGTAATGCACCTACCTAATTAGAGCAAAGCGTTTACAAACAAAAGATTATGTAGATATTATGTGTTGTTGTAGTAGTGCTCTTTGTGAAGGGCTCGTCCGGAGAAGTACTACCGATGGTTACCACTTAAAATCATTGGACCATACACTTGTTCCATCAACTCCATAGTTGTTTAAAAAACACAAACATAATATGTCTTTCATCAGACATCTGATCGATTCTAACAGTAAATGTTGTTTTTGGTGATGGTTACCACTTTACATTAGATGGGCCACCATTGGATTGGTCTATCAGAGAGAAGATAAACAAGCTGAACTGAAGAACGCTGAGATTGGACTTCACTAACAAAAACATTACTGCCATCCGTGCCCAACTTAGCCAAAAATATTTAAAAGACGCTAGGCTTTCTCCATTTGGTACATGGTTTAATGAATGAGAAGTGTTCCTTTAGCGAACGAGCAGGTTCGTTACACTATGCATGAGCTGGTGGTAGAATGAAAGTATTCGTCTGGAAGATCCTAGCATCCCCACATTCGTATTCTGGTTCCGCAACTCATTTGGTAGTAGCTCTGCCTCTTATGCCGTAGGTCGTGGCTTTGATCCCCATCGAGGACAAACATTTGTGTGCTGAGCACCAGATGTTTGTTCTCTGTCCCCAGATAAAGAAATACATATCTTTATGTATTCTAAGTATGTATTTACAAAAAAAACAAATATCTGAGTATTATATCAGCTTTATCTGGTTCCCGTAGTATACAAGCGCTGCTAAGTTTGGGGATGTCCAAAATATTTATTTATTATTATTTATTATTCCAGTCAAATTAGAACAATCAATTTTTATTGGTAATTTTAAGCTGAGCTAGAGTCTATTTTCGGACGTAAAACTTGATATTTGTGTTTTCAGAAGGAACAAAATCGTTCCTGGAAATATTATTATTGGCCTACTTGTGCCGATAATATTATTGTTACTACCAGTGGACTTCTTCAGGCTGATTATGATGAATCTATCTGAGTAATACAAACTTCTGCTAGCGTAATTAAATACCTATAAATGTACTACATGAGTTTCTGAGTGGAACTTTTCGAACAAAATAATTATTTTACGTGACTACGAAATTCCGAACTTATTAACAAGAATACCTACAAGGTAAAGATCGTTTAATTTTGATAAGGTATTGAACGTTAAGTTTTGGTATTTAGTGAAAGTTTAAATTAATTTTCTATTTCTGCTTCTAACCTTGATAAAATATGTTTTTTTAATCATCTCATTTCGTTTGATATTGCTTGTGTAAATTATTAAGTTTATATTATAAATTTCTAAGCAAGGGTAATGGATTTTGTTTCTATTTCACGCGTGGGTTACAAAACAATTTATCCTTAACCTTCCAAAAATAAAGTGTGTTTCAAAACTTTTGCTCAGTTTCATAAAATTTCAATTTTATTTTTGCTACGGGTAAGAGCTCTTGTGTCGTTTTTATCTTATTTAGCTAAACAATAATAAATGTATTACATTTCACGGATTTTGTGTTATCAATAACAGCACGTAAAATGAACATGTTTGTTTATTTTTTGAATAATAGGATGTTCCAAGTTTTTCTCGAGAGTGTATAAGTATTAATTTTATTAGAAGATAAATCTTCAAGCCTGTCTAAATAATGTTATCTTAAAGGTCCTATAAGGTTCTATAATATCTCGGAAGTTATGAACCGATTGGGATTTGAACCTCTAATGGTTATAAAATATGGAGATATTATAAAATATTTGAGATTCTTTAAGCTTAAGCCTGTACTTATTTTGCAGTACTTTGCGTATGGAAAATGCTACGAAATGAATTAAACATTCGAAAGAACCAGTGATACCATGAGAGAGAGAATTAATATTATGCATTCAGTTACAGAGCGGTTTTATTTTGAAAAATAACATAAACCTTAATTTGCAAACAGAACCGTTCCCAAAATACTTTTTCATTAAATTCAAAGAACTAATATAAGCCAATGGTGAAAATGCCACGGTTTTTCATTATCGGCTGGAAAGTTCCAGTAACATAATAAGTAGCACCCGCTTTCCTCTTTTACGGTCAATATTTTAGACTTAACTCGTTAGTGTTTTAATTGAATCGAACTCGATTAATTTAACGTTGTGGCGTGCCATTTTATAAATTATACATCCTGTATAAGTGTTGATTCGCTCCTCAGAACTCCACAGTTTTGTAGACGGAAATCTGATTTTATATTCGTTATTTTAAGCGCGATAAAGCCATGTCCGTGCAAATTTTTGTGCCGTTTCGCATAGTTTTATATAAAATTGTGGAATCCCAGGCGAGTTCGTTTGCATGAAGTAATTTTAATATAAATTTCCAATCCGTTTTTTTTCTTCAACGTTATACTGCAAATATTTAAAAATCTTTAGCTCGCCTGTGCCTGTGTGTGTGAGAGCTTTCGTGAGTGAGTCCTCGATTATTGCAGTGAGTGCACTTCTTGTTTGAAAATGGGTATATAGGAACAGAGATATGAAGACTCATGTTTAGCAGTAGTCTCTACTGAGTTGATGACTGGTTTGAAACAACAATGAAGCGTCACGTTTTAACACTTTGTTTAGCAATTAATTTTGTTGTTAATTTATTCAGTTTTTGAAATAAACTTAAGTTGTCCTCGTTTTTGTATAAATATTCTTGGACAGTGCCTGTTAACTACACTTTTCATTAAAACACGATTAAACAATGCGTTTGCTATCAACATTTTATAGTTTTTGTCCCTTTTTGTCCTATATAGGGTAATATACTAAATAGTACGAAATTATCATAAAACATTACAAATTCTTCTTCTTCTTTTCAGAGGAATTTCTTCCCGCAAACACTCAGGCTGTGGAATGATTTCTACTGAGGTTTTCCCTAAGGACTATAGCATGGAGTTCTTCAAATAGGGCGTTTTAAAAGTTTTTTCATTGCTCATACTCTGAAAGTAGGTCTGAAGTTGCCTGAGGGGCCTTATTGAAAGTAATACTTTCAGCCCTAGGGAGAATCGCTTTCTACTGCCAGCTGTCAAATTATAAAAAAAAACAAGTTCTATTTTATTCAACCATGTTCCAACTTTCTAAAGTCTTTCTAACTGCAAGGAGGTTGTTAAACCAAATTCCAACTTTTTATTCAGCAAGTAGGTTGGAAAACCATTACAACGGTAAGGAGTTTAAAAAGTCTAATTAGAGCGCAATGTAAAATTTAAATTTAAATAACATAAAAATAGTATTAAATAAATAATATATCTTCTAAATTACTTTATTAATATATCATCGATGTCAACAATATTTATAAAAAATATGATAAAAATTAGCACTGCCTCGTGTGTTGATCCCTTATACGGCTTAATTATTATTTTCGTACTCGTACGTTCAACTATTTCTTTAAAATAACATAGATTTGAGCAAACAATTTACCATTTTTAGGGTTCCGTAGCCAAATGGCAAAAACGGAACCCTTATAGATTCGTCATGTCTGTCTGTCTGTCTGTCTGTCTGTCTGTCTGTCCGACCGTGTCACAGCCATTTTTCTCCGAAACCATAAGAGCTACACTGATGAAACTTGGCGAGTAGATGTATTCTGTAAACCGCATTAAGATTTTTACACAAAAATAGAAAAAAAACTATAAATTTTGGGGGTCCCCATACTTCAAACTGAAACTCAAAAAAATTTTTTTCATTGAACCCATACGTGTGGGGTATCTATGAATAGGTCTTCAAAAATGATAATGAGGTTTCTAATATAGTTTTTTTCTAAACTGAATAGTTTGCGCGAGAGACACTTCCAAAGTTGAAAAAAGTTGGTCCCCCCCCCTCTAACTTCTAAAATAAGGGAATGATATAACTAAAAAAAATATATGTTGTACATTACTATGCAAACTTTCAACGATATCTGATTTGAACGAGATCTAGTCAGTAGTTTTTTTTTATACGTCATAAATCGTAAACCGCAATTTACCTTTCGACGAACTACAAGAACCTTTATATTATGTTACTTGATGCTACGGAACCCTTCATGGGCGAGTCCGACTCGCACTTGGCTGCTTTTTTAAATTATGAAAATGAAAATAATGGCTGAATAATGCTGGCGAACCGAAGCCGAAGGCCCGCCAGAGAAAAAGAAAAAAAAAAACCGGGAAGGCGGCAATTCAATCTTCATCTTCACTAATTTTTCTTTCATATTTTTATTTTTACTTTCCTTGTATTCGTAATGAAAAGCACAGTGTTTACCTCGGATGAAAGTCTTTTAAGTCCCTCAAGCTCCATTGGCGCCCTCGCTACGCTCTGGCGCCAAACCCGCCTCGGGACTCAAAAAACGTGACTTTCAACACTCAGGTAACAATGTACTATTAAAGGGTCGGCAACGCGTTTATGATGCCTCTGGTATTGCAAGCTTCCATAGGCTACGGTAACCGCTTCCCATCAGGTGGGCCGTATGCTTGTTTGTCTTCTTTGTTGTATAAAAAAAACATTCTTCCATCATATAAATAACATTTTAAAATAGCTCAACATCTCATAGCAGAAAAAGGTACACGAAATAACAAAATAATGAAACCATTTGTGTAAATGGAGCGTCATAGAATCGGAGTAAAGCTGGGAACTGACCGGGGTTTCTTGATATATGATACGGGTGCAAGAGAGAGGAAACATTTGCTGTCCTTTTTTTATAACAACGCTCTCCCCATTACCACACTTGCTCATTTCTATTTGGATATAGACTCGTTTTTAAGTATATTACCTTATCTAGGGCAAAAAGGGACCAAAACAATAAAACGTAGTTATAATACCTACGCATTGTTTAATCGTGTTTTAATGATTATTGAAGTATTAAAGATATGTATGTTGGATAAATCAAAGTAACACCAGGCAATAAAAAGCACCCATAGTCGTATGACATAAACTGAACAGATGGACTTAGCAGGAATAAAACGATTTCTAGTTTCAAATTAATGTTATTTTTCATGTCATAATATCTTATACCTTTAAACGAGAAAATCTTGTATATATATATATATATATATTTAGGATCTCGGAAACTGAGCCAACGATTTTCGAAATTAAGTATACAAGGGTTTTCGGGGACGATAAAACGATCTAGCTAGGATTCATTTTTAGAAAATGTCCCCTTAATTGTAAAGTAAATAATCAACTTTATCATAAAATCATAACTCCTAGCGCCATCTGTTGATTAAGTCTTGAGTTAGTGGGACAGAGAACACCATCTATTGACGAGTAGTGGAGTTTATTATCATGTCGGTAATATCGAAAAATATTAATATTTAATCAGTATGTAAGTAATTCGTATTTAAATATAATTCACAACAACAGTTTGTAACGGGCACCAACTGCTAGTAATTATTTAAATTAAAAGGCAGTAGTATTCTATTGGTTATTTCTAGCACCTAGTCTAAGCCAAACTGCTGAACTCTAAACTAGACGGGGGATCAATGACCCGTATTTCTGGACCGGAAATTGACTTACAGATTTATAGCTTAAACTTGCCCAAAATAGGTAAAGTTAGAAGTAGCTTAGGAAGCCATGGTTATTCTATTACTGTTCCTTAACATTTGTAGGTATTATGTAATTACGACAATGAACATTGCTGGCTTCGTAGAATAGTACAATCTAGCCCCAAACTAAGCATAACTTAGATTATGAGAACCAGCTAACTGATAGAGTAAATTTATTTTTTGTAAGTAAATCATTTTTTAAAATTTATTGGTTTTAAGGATACGATAATAATCTGGCTCTGTAGGCGGCCGCTTGGTTTTATTAAACACAACAGAAAATACTTTAAGACATTATGGGCAGTAGACCTACCACAAGCTCTGTCTTGACTAAATAAATCCTACGTCAAAATGTCACACACGTAGTATGATACAGAGAGCCAGAGATAGAGCCAGACAGAGCTTGTAGTAGGCCTACAGGTGTGTTGGCAAGCTTCAAAGTCATGGTTGAACAATACACAAATCACACAGAAGTGCAACGGAAATGAAACAATATCCGCACGTCCGCGACTTCATAAAGTCCTCGATACGACACGCAGTTTCCGCATTGCGTTGCCTATTCATTATGCACTAACTTCTGCCTGTGGCTTTACCCATATGACTAGCTGGGTGATTGTGTAATTAAATGAATTTAATTGTGGACAATCCACACAACACTATCTAGCCCCAAATTAAGCAGAGCTTGTACTATGAGAAGCAGCTGATATAATACTTATGCCTATATATACATTTCTTTGTAAATACAAACTTAGAATTCAATATAACACCCAAACAGAGGAGAAACATGTGCGTTCACCACACAAATATTAGTTCTCGGTGGGGATTAAACCCACGACTGCGCCGTAGGCGCAGAAGGCAGAGCCAAAGCTAATTGTCCAAATCAGATCACATTGTGATTATATTCGAACATAATCCTATTTTGACTCAAACTTCTACATCATACTTACAATCTTTAAAGAATATCAATCTTGGTAAAGTGAAGGTTAATCACAAGCTTAAACAATGTGGATAAATTAGAAATAAAATGTTATTCACATCTGAAGCCACAGTCTTTTAGAAAACATTTATATTTTGAGCAACATTGTTAACGAAAATTGTTACAAACACAGCCTTATTACAACAAGGCTTCAGAACAATATCAATTTTGTTGCCATAATATTAATTTATGCTGAGAAATGTAATTACATTCTTTCTTGCCTCGCTGGCTCTTTGATGAGTGATAGCAATTACCGTTTTAAATAATTTTTAATTACGCGTTTAAATGTTGCGTTTAGGTTTTGCTTTTGTCTATTTAATTACGGGCCCGAAGCCTACGGCCAACCCTTTGTTTATTCGCAAGCGCGTTGTAAACAAAAAGATGGTTAATCGGGATAATTTGTAATTTGTAAAATATATTCAGTGTAAGCTCAGCGACAATTATTCAAGTAGTTTCATGTAGTTCCGCATACCGATTCTCGAGTGCGAGGGGAACAAATAATATACACACTCGCGTGTAAGAGTGAGAGTGAACCTCTTGCGGAAACAATTTGTCAATGTCTTCGCCAATTTCCTCTTGTAACTAGTTTTTTCTTTGCGCCACGTAAATTTAATTTCAGTTCTTTGTTGAAGCAATTGTAACCGACTAGTGTGGTTGCTTTTTTTGTGATGCGATGGATCGTATTAAATGTATTGCTTTATTGTTTCGTTGCGAATTGAAAGCTCTTGAACAGTTTTAAATATAACTAATATAGTTGTATGCATCATTATCATCAGCCTGAAGAAGTTTTTGTCTTCCGGTTTGTGGTCGCCATAGTTACATGCATAGTTTTAATTAATTACTGACATGTGAGGCTGAACATCTGTATGCCTCAAGCTGATGGACGCAGGACAGTGCATAGTAGGGCACGTTTCTGACGTGTGTTAACTACGAGGAAATGCTTTGTTATAGGCGATGGTTACCACTTAACATCAGGTGGGCCCTAAGCTTGTTCCATCAGAAAGTTGTATAAAAAAAGACTAGATACAGAATTCCGAACAAAGACTGAAATTCCACTAAATAAGTTGTATTAGCTTCTTTATTTTTGAGGTTGTACTCGTATAATGTTTCATCACAACAGGCCAAAGATTGCGCACTAAATATGAATATAAAAGTAAAACATAAAAAAAACCAGCCCCTTATTTCACGCCACTTGACTCGGGATTCCTTACGCATCAGAACTATCGCATACAATTTGTATAAAAGTCTGCGAAGTGTATCCATCCTCCGATGTCTAAAAGATTAAGCCTACGCTTTGGATTATACTCTTATTCAATTGGCTGTGTCAATAGAAAAGTTTTTGTTGCATAATTAATTGAAGTTTTGGGTTTAAAATAATATTTTAAAACGTTACAGAGCAAAGATCTTTGAGCATAGTTGAAACTTGCAGAAAGAAATATGATATTAATTGTGCATGTATCATAAAATTCAATTTAATTTTCAACAAGCAAAAAATTTGTAGACACCATCTAAATCGACGTAACTACTAAATATTTTTAAGTGGGCTAAAAATTCCACTTTTGCTAACAAGGCTTTCGCATTGGCGTGATGCCAGAACCATGGCAAATTATTAGGTTTGTTATGCTAAAGTATTTTTGTGTCATTCATTACTCTGATGAATCTAATAACTATTGTTTTTGGGTTTTAGCTTTTAAGTTCAATACTATGCGAAACCCCTGATGTAGCATTACCACTGGGAATTTATTTAATTATTGTTTTATTACGGCCGGTGGCATTTCGAGTGCCATTACGTTTCATGGCTGTCATGTACAGAGGGATCCGAGCTCATAAAAACGGAATGGGAACTTTCATTTTATCACCCCTAATTGATAGTAAATGTATTTAAGAAAACCTGTTTATGCAGGTTCTCTCATAATGTTTATGCTATTTCATATTCGAGAAATAGTGTTAGTCACTGATTGATATATATTTGGGAGCTAGTTATTCTGAGTTCGTAGCTGAAATATAAAAAATGTCTAAGTGAGGATTATATCCATTATTGGGCCTCTCAGGCTCAACGATTTTTGCCAACAAAAATATTTCTAAATGTCCCAACGATTACTGTTTTCGATTTAGGCAAGCAACGGGTCTAAATGACACAAAATACGCACAAAATAGACAGAGAAGTTATGAGAGCAACCGTTATTCCTCGTTCGATTATTTATCTTTCCCCGCCAAATCAGTTTGAAAGCCCGTTCAAACCGATGAAAATTAAAGCACGAAAAATGAGAAATCGTTCTCCACCATGGCCCATCTATCTAATAAACCTAATATTGGTTCGATACGCGCTCAAGAGGCGTGAAATGACAGCCCACTTGAAGCTTCGTGGCGGCGGGAGGCGCATAGCCAGTCATGCTTGACCTTCGATGCTTTTATTCTACTTATAAAGGAATCAAAATTCATGTCGATGAAGTTTCTCTCGCAGCTCTTTTTAAACTGGTTGGACAGTTCACAAGTCCCAACTCTACATAAAAAAGTGGTAAAGCTAGTGGAATCTTTTATTAGACGTATGTTAATCGCAGCTTTATTTGTTTCTCCATTGAACGTTTTTGATCGACATCGGGAATCCGTTCGGAGCAGGTTTTGGCAAGAGCCTATGGCGGATTGCCAGCAATAAGTCAGATATGAGTGACCGCCGTTTCGCAGTACATCTCGGCTTCCAAAACTGTGAAGGTAGCTTTCGAATTTCCTACACTGGCTCAGCGCATTCCGTCGATGACCGGACAGTTACTTTCTCGAATTACATCCGACCGTTCCCCGGGTAAACAATTTAAATGTCTTCACGAAGCTGAAGGGGATGAGCCATTCTCAGACCCCTCGTTAAACTATGCGCCTTAAAATGGACGCGAAGGCAACAGGACGACGCCTCGACATGTCCCAAACATACTTGGAGCATGAACTATTCAAGGTTTTGGTCTTACTTTTGGGTTCACTATCGATTTGTATAAACTGATTTATGATCAGCACAAAATTAAACTGTAGAAAATTATACATACTCTACTTTTAAAATAAACTCTCTGTCATTGCAGGAAACATTCACCAGTAAAATTATAATTTCAGCAAAGTTCAAGCTGCTGGAAACTAGGTTAAAAGTTTAAGCTTCTTCAATAATGTGATTGTTTTAGGAAACTGGGTGAAACTTTTTCAACTTTATTTAGCTTTGCTTTTTTGTTAATTGCAACATTTACGTAGTAACCTATACAGCATCATCGCCGTCATAATTGAGAAAGATTGCATAACTACTGAACTGACTTTTCTCATCTGAGTTGCTTCTTTTTTGTGGTTGTGGACTGCTGGTTGCTACTATTTGTTTATTGTAGGTGTTACTAATCGAGATTTGCTATAGTTAATACATATATATGCTGATGATATATGCATCCGGGCTAAGAAACATCTACTTAGGTAATTAACTTGTTTGCTACCTGTTTTGAATAAAATTGTAGGTACAAGATGTTTCCTAACCCCGATGCTTCGATTCCAATATCGAAAGCTTTACGGATCGACGAAATCCTGGCTAATGGTCCGTAAACATTAATTTAAAACAAGAAGCTACGAAAATAAAAATAGGATCAAATCTCATCCTTCTACAGCAAATAATAGGGTTTTATTTAGGTCAGCTCAGAATTATTTCTGCTACCTTTAAGAGTCCAATGGGAGTAGATAATATTCCGCTAAAGGTTTTTTATTACTTTTGATTACGTCTTAAAAATTACGTCTAATTTAATAAAAAATATATTGAGCATGATTTTCATTCCTTTTTTTAATAGTTTTATTTTGGCAATAGCGATTACAATTACATGTTGTCATATTTTTGTGGTGACCTGTTGAAGGTATGCAGCTAAAATAGAAAGCAGAAAAAGACTGCACAACAAGCAATGCCGGTACTTCAGGAAATGAAAAGAAATCTCTAGACTTACTATGATCAAAAGTGCGAGGGTCGACCGTAGTGGTAGCGACCGCCGTAGTAAACTCTTCGTCATCATCATAAGGTTCAGTTGTGGTCGTGGTCGTTGTCGTGGTCGTCCGTCGACGATTCTTTTTTCGCTCCTGACGGCGCGGAGGCGGAGCGGTGACGGCTGGCGGGTATGAACTCTTCCGAACCTCCAATGCCATGGTCGTGCTCTGGTAGCTCGGGCTGCCAGAGCCATTGCCGGGCTCGGCAGAGGCAAACGCCACTAGTGAGACAGCAGTCAGCTGCATCACCAGTGGCGTTAAGCGCCGCATGGTTCCTGTGGACAAAATTTACTTTTGAGTATAGGCAGATGAAACACCCCGTGAGGATATTATGAAGGCCGCGGGATCCAAGGATGAAAGCGACTCAAGATCGTCTATGATGAGAAAAACCTCTCTTATGGTTTTTGGGAGAGGTTTTTCTCGAGAAAGTAATATTTCAGGCTGTTGAAAATAAGTATCTAATAAAAGCAGCTAAGCCAACTATTCTAACCCCTACAGAATAGTTCACATGTTCGGAGATAGCTCGATCTTGATACCAGAACGGATTTAGCCACTGACGTTCGGATAATGTAGGACAGCTGCAATCCCAGCCAGAAAATCACGAAATTCAACCGCATTTGTGCATGGTCAAAATAACTCCTATACCAGCAAATGCACTTTTGTCAAGCCAGTTTGCAGTTTCATCAGATGAGTTGTTTTACTGTGAGTGGGATACTTCAGATTTCAGCTAGATAAGTTTGCTTGTGTGACTTATCACAAATTTTTTGTGAAATCTAGAAGAGAGTAAATGAGTTGTTTTAGAAGTAAAAACAAAACCAAAGTACCGAAGCTCTGACAGCTCAATTTGCAAAAAACAATATTAAATCTGATCGACATTCGTAGTCCCAACGGAAAGTGCTTTAAAACTAATATTAAAACTTTCCCTCTGACAGGTTCACATTGAAAGCACTTTTCAAATGTAATGAAACGTTTTCTAAGACTCTTGTATTGGCATTTGATGACGAGAAGTAAAAAGTAAAACGAAGTGTCGTCTGTCTTTCTCTATCAAAACGGTAAAAGTTGTAGAAAGCCTTTGTTATACAGTGACCCTTTGTTCAGTATTTAATTTCATGATTATGTCGACTATCGGACATTATTTTTGATTGATTTTATGTATACATCATCAATATGCAAATAAACATTCTCATATAATTATGCATAAGCAATTGCTGCCTTAATTAATCCCAATGCCAGTCCGGCCGTCTTACTTACCTATTTGTGTTAATTAATACTCTGTGCACCTATTGGTACTGTTTGCTTTATATTTTATTTTATTATTTTGTATGTGTTAAAATTTGTTTTATTCAGATGTCAGAGATACTTAAAGCTGGTATCTCTGACATCTGAATAAAAAAAATTTTAATTTAATTTAATTGATGCAATTACCTAATTAGCTCCATATTTAACAATCGTTTAGTTTCTTCCTTTTAGCTTGCGCATTTTTATTTTTCCCAGAAAAGCATTGCAAAGATTTAATTTCATGATTATTACTTAGCAAGATTTTTCCTTATACTGAATTATTATTTTGGGCCTATTTACCACCTGACTCGTGAAAAATTACTCGCTGTTTGGAAGATCAAAGTTGGGTTTATTTTTTATTTGCATTTTCTTGACAAAATCATTATTCGCTGGGCAAAATGGATAAATTGTACCCGAGAAACTTTTTTTAATACTTAGTTAAAATAAAACATGGCTGTAAAATATGTTAAATCGTATTCTAAGTATGATATAGATATTTATAAAAAAGGTTATATGAATATTATATCAGCTATCTGGTTCCCATAGTACAAGTTGTTTTAAATTTGGGACTACATAGTGTTTGGTTTTATCCGTTTCAAGATTCGAGATTTTAGTTATAATATATTTGAAGCGACCGCAAAGGCCATGAAAAATGGTACGAAACCCATGGCCCGCCGCGTTTGCCCTTCGTATACACAAGTGCCGACATCTGTCAACGCACTAATACCACCGTTTTACGTCGTCGGTTAATGCCCGCTGGGTCAGAGGGCCACTGTAAATTCTTTATGGCATTCAATTCACCTAGCTCGCCAAATGGAGTTTTGCTGTAAGGCGTCAATGAAAATGTGGTTTTACTTTTGAATTAGTCCTAAAATAGTAGTAGAGCTCTTTGTGAAGGGCTTGTCCGGGGAATTACTACCACCATGCCTATTTCTGCCGTGAAGCAGCATTGCTGTATTTCGGTTGGAAGGGCGTGGGTGCTGGTGTAATTACAGGCACGTGAGGCGAAACATCAGTATGCCTCAAGTTGATGGACGCAGAGCAGTGCATCATAGGGCACGATCCTGACCTGCGTGACCTACGAGGAAATGCTTTGTTATAGGCGATGGTTACCACTTAACATCAGGAGGGCCATACGCTTGTTCCATCAGCTAGTTGTGTAAAAAAAAAGTTGGGCCTTATAAGACTTACCTACAATATTTTACTAAAAGGGCATGCAGGTAATTAGGTACCTATATCGTTAATTTTTATTTTATCTGATATTTCCAACTTCACAATACGAACACGATGATATCAATAATGATCGTTCCTTTTCACAAAGAAGAGAATTCATAAAACGTTTCCATACATATTCTAAACGGGCTAGATGAAACGACGTCCCTTGGGCATCGCATTGAAAGCACCTAGCAGCTAGATTATAATACCTACTCGATAATGCTCTTTCGAGCCGTTGTAGCAACCCCACTTTAGCTACAATTGAATCGGCATGACAAAGTATCTGTAAAGTATAAAGTGAGAGAAGCCGTTTTTGAGCAAAATGAATTGTTAAATTTTGTATTCTTATTTTTCTTAGACACAGCGTTCATTACAATGTGTGTGCACAACATTATAAAAAGAAACACTATTTATAATATAAAAATACAAAGAGCTTTTTGACCTTGTGTCAAAAAGCACTTAGAATTACCTACCCTACACAGCTAACTTAATTGCTGAGTTTCACGAGTCAAACAGGCGGCACAAAACTTCTTTGACAGATAAAAGCATTCGAGTTTCACATGGTACATAATAAATCTGTTAGCCGACCAAGTGCTCACAGAAACTTTGACACTTAAAGTCCAGTTAAATTGTCTGTCCAATAAGTGTCGAAAGTTATTTGCAGATCTAGAGTACTATATAACTGTCTCGATATATTGTTACTCGTATACAGGAAAGATGCTAGATCAAGTCTGAATTAAATAGATAGACATCAATAATGCCACTATTATACATAAACTTTCAATTGCAGTATGATATAAATCCAATTTCATTGTTTGGGATATAGAAAAATCTTGATTTGATTTGAATTTGACACGCAAGAAAAAAAATACTTAATTCAAAATGACTTACAACTTAGGCAAACTACACACAACGCTGCATAGCAGATCATGAGAGAGACCAACGTTGCACGTTGCACGTCTACACGGAGAACAAATTACTGTCAAATGGACTTGATAGATTCATAGAGAATCCTCTTTGCCTAGAGCCGCGACGCGGTGAAGGGCAATGGGGAGTGTGTCTTAATTACGTTTCATAAATTTAAATGAATTCTAGATATATCGCAAAACAATGTCTCGAGGACATTATCTGAATATAAAGCACATATGTTTCGTCATTTCACGTGGCAGCATGTAATTACGATCGGAAACCGTTTCAGTCGCTACGGAGAAAGAATACTAATCTTCTGACTCGCTAGCAAAGCGGATTGCTGTTCGAAACATGTGGAACTCATCCGCGAAATTGGAGTACCTACAACTTTATTGCGCAAGCAAAATCTTTGTGTTAAATCAGCATAAAATAAAACAGCGCTAATGTTTCCGAAAACCCTTTCTGGTTCAAAAGGATGCTGAACCGGAGACCGCACCGGTTTGTCATCCTTTAATTTACAAAAGCGGTTTCGCGACACGCAGCTCCCGGTGGACTTCGGCATTGACGGAGGTCCGAGTTTTTATCAAAAGATTTGGCCGTGTATTTTCGGCAGCATAAAAGTTAGCCGTCGCGGGTACACAAACCTTTTTCTACACTGTGGCCGGCGGGTAATCTCTGACAAGCCGCTTTAAAAGCGCCTTCTTAAAGATTAGAGCTGGGCCAGCTCATTGTACCGGCATCCGGTTGATCGAGCACCGGCATCGGTGCGCAGGTGGTCAATAAATGAATTTTCCCAACTCTGGGAAATTGATTTTCATTCAGTGAGAGAAAATTGCCAGCTTTTCTTCCATTATGAAGGGTAGACTTGGGCCATTATCCACCTAAGCTGAGGACCTGAACTGAGAGATGTTCAAAATCAAACAATGGAACCGGTAGACGAGATTCAAGTTCGCCTTTTTATTATTCCTTTGCCTTACACCATGTTTGGCGCATCCAACTAGGTTTGTATAATGCTTGTAAGGTAATAATTAAGATCAATCATAATTATAAAAATAGCCATAACTTTACTGGACAGATAACCTAATATACCAACATGATACTTCAAAATAAGGCAAAACTATATAGGTACCTAATAGAGTTCAATAGGATCACAAAACGCACTCTTTCGTTACCAAAAATCCAATCTGAAAAGTTACAAGCATTTTTGATACGTACGTGATTTCATATTGTTTTGAACAATATACCAGTGATTTAACTTAATTACCATGAAAACCTCTGTTGGATTTATTCTCTTCATTATTTTGGTATTCAATTTTCGGCGGTGGCGGTATTGAATTTCAAACCGAGAACGTGAATAAAACTCAAATTAATTAAAAATATTCCAGATGATTGCTTTATTATTAAATACTTTTCTTTCACTAATCTATACCTATACCTAGATATCTATTGAAATTTTACCATTTTAATTGGTAATTTTTGGTAACCTTTGCTTTTTGGATAGGTTGGTTCGTGGAAAACGATGGTTGTCACCACAGAGCACCAAACACGCTTTTGCTTACGCAAAGGTTGTCACTAAGATGTAAAGGGACGTTAGAACAAGCGGTTGCTATGACAACAAGCTTGTCCCGTAAAGCAGCCTTCGTACGGGCTTCAGTGGGTATTCGCAAACTTCTCAGTGCCTGCCGCGCCACAACCCCTTTGCTCAATTTATGACGTCGGCGTGCATTTGAATAAGTTTACCATAAAAATAGGCATTCTGTGGCGAGAAACTTTGGTAATAAAATGCAAATGGTGACTTGGTGTCGTATCTAGATTACACTCGATTTGGTCTAGAGTGTCTAGACTCAAAGTGATATAATACGTATTCCCTAAACTTTATGTAACCTTATATTAGTTTAGGTCGTAGAGTATATCTATTGTGCGCTTAGAGGGGCTCATTTTAATCTGAATTTAAATGGAACCCTGAATAAATAAAGGCGAGGCTTACAAATAAGTGTTATTTAAATCAAGTTTTATATAGTACGCTGGTATTATTAATGTAGATAAGATATCTAGCCTTAGTAGAAAATCAATGTAATAAAAGTAACTAGTGTAGCTTTTCAACCATTTAGAGGCGCATTTATGCAAAGAAAATTATTCGACTCAAACTTTTGTATCGTATTTTGCAGTCCTCTCTAAAATACATAGACAACAATACAGTAACATCTATTTATATAAATACATAAAGCTCTTACGTAAGTGACAGACTGACAATCAACGCATAGCTTAAACGAATAGTCTTAGGAGTATCACATTTGGAGGGTAGATTCCTGGTGTAGTGTAGGGGTGCATTAAGAAAGGGTTTCCTAAAACTCAAACCCTCACAGCGTGCAGTGGGCGTTAAAAATGTATGAAAAAAGCTTAATTTGGACGAAGTCGCGCGGTATTCCACTTAGTTCAGTAGATATACATAATACTGGCCATTTTTGTCCACTTTTGATCACTTGTTATAAATGCAACATATTATGTCGTAAACGTAATATTGCTTACAAAACGACAAAATAGTTTTATTAAACTTGGAAGGAATTATTTTCTCTCCCTCTCTGTTCGGTGTTTTATTGCCATGATATGCATAATTGAATATGAATGAGAGCAGAATAATATTTTTGCTTGGTTTCGATCAGACTGAAATAATACTTCCCTAAACGCGATCAAAAAAGACCACTTATGAAAACTGAAAGTGCATACATGGACTATGTACTTCTTACCTACCTACCTTCCTACTTCCCTCGTCATAATCATTAAATTAGCCTCAAAAGCTTCTTCCACAGATTAGTCACGTGTTATTGTAATAGAAAAATATCGGATTTATGGCAATTTTGGAGGGCCTGGCACTATACAACGTGTTTCAAAATATGTGTACTATCCTGAAGGGGGGTGAATTTCCACCCCCCGGGGAACAACTTTTGTTCAACGACTTTTCGAACTTCGATTGGTATCTCTGAAAAAAACTGCAACGAAGTTTCAACATTAACAGCTGACTTTATACAAAGTGACAACCCTAAACTCAGCTACAGAGGTAGTAGGTAGTAGTAGTAGACCTACAGAGGTAGTAGGTCAAGGGGTCAAGGGGTTACAAGGATAGGGTTGTCAATTTATTAGGCATTATGAAATTAAATATTTTTGTATGGGAAACTGAAAATAGGAATTTTTAATTATCTCCCCTCCACAACTGATCACCATTGTGGTCTGAAACCCCCCACCTTCGCATAGTACACATATTTAGATACACCTTGTATAATTGAATCCAGCTAAACACATTTTTAGCTGATTTCTAAATTGACACTTCTATCCAAAAATATCTGTGGTTGTCAATTATTTTTGACTGGCCTCTCAGCTCAGTTTGTAGCAGCACTGTCTTCTCCGCCGTAGGTCGTGGGTTCGATCCCTCCCGAGAACAAATATTTGTGTGGTGAATGCAGATGTTTGTTCTCTGTCTGGGTGTTATAATGTATTTTAAGTATGTATTTACAAACAAAAAAAATGTTAGTATATATCAGCTATCTGGTTCCTATAGTACAAGCTCTGCTTATTTCTTCATCATTCATTCTTCATCTTTTTCGATGATTGTTGATTCAGAAGCATGGTCTAAACTTTTGAAGATCTTGTTTGAGTTTCTAGGAGTGGGTTCTTTCACACTTTACCCATGTGAAAGTAATATTGAATTAAAGAGCTTTACCTCTAACTGGAAGTCTCTGGAAAGACGTCCAGTAATGCAGTGCTCTTCTTATCGTGTCACTGGGTCCAGTGTAGCTAAAGGTTTTTAAGTGCGCTTCAAAGAGGCTCCTTTCGGGCACTTGACACAATGTATCTACTCTTGTTTGCTGGTAAATAAATATTTTTATAATTATATTATAATGCAGTCTTGTGTGTGTTAAACTTGTGTTTTGTTAAGTGCAACGCAAGTTTTTTAATAATATTATTACTTCTACAGTCTATTCAGTTTAGAAAATAAATATGACAGCATGCATGGTATGTTTTTATGTGGGAGTTGAACCGACTTTGTTTTTGATAGCGGAAGGCACGATGAAGCAGCTGTGACTCAGATTTCATGATATTTTTCTTACCTGAGTTTTCATAAAGCGTGGCATAAAAATACATACGTGAAAGGAAAACAAAAACATTTAAACAACTCTTAGCGAGATGGGTTGCTCCACACCCCACGGTTCGTTAGATATCAGCCACATCTATGTCCGCATGTGACCGCAACTTATTGGCTGTAGGCCTACCACAAGCCCTGTCTGGCTCTGTCTCTGGCTCTGGTTTTGAGTCTGTGTAAGTGCTGTTTAAATAAATCCTACGTCGAAACGTCTCTCACATCATAATACACTGGTGAGCACTCACACAGACTCAAAACCAGAGCCAGAGGCAGAGCCAGACAGAGCTTGTGGTAAGCGTACTGTTCTAAAAAAACGCTACATCAAGTGTTTTTAGTATCCTCGCACCCACACGCGGCTGCTTGTTTGCAAATGGCTGACAATGTTTTGGAATGTGAACGAGAAAGGGTGAATAAGTATTTTGTTGTAAATGCTGACTCCGTCTTGTCAACGGCACAATCATGCAGCAAGCGATTGAACATGTTTTTTTTTTTTAAAGGAATATTGTCAAACTCTTGAAATATTCGCAAGTATGTTTTTTTATAAAAATGATGAGTGCATGTCATATTTATACGTACCTCTGATTTACCCTCAGACATTTATTACTTGATACTAAGGAGCTTTAGATGATATTTCTACCTTATCGTATAGCTATTACTTTTTTTCGTGGACGTCCTTTGAAATTATGCATTTCACTACAATTATAAATTAGAACAATAAGTTAAAGGAAACGTACACACATAAATCGTGCCGATATCATTTATTTCAAAATATCTACAGGAAGTTCCAGTTATTATTACCGAGGTAATTAGCATACCGAGGGAGGCACACCACTTGCCGTATCGAATTTCCATTTCTAAATATTCCAGCGCTGGAAAATGGAACGTTTGGAAAATAATTGATGCATTCGTAGATTAGTTCATAAAATGAGAGAGAGAAACTAACGTAATGAAAATACTTAGCGTAGTTAAATACTTAAGTTTCAATTAAATTTACTTTTCTCAGTAATGTAGGGTATAGCATAAAGTTTGATGTGAGTTTATCTGTTTTGCGAGAGACTGGTTCTAGATGAAACTTACATTGTTTGACGCAAGAAGGCACTGTTTAAGTACTTGCTTTTTCAATTTGAATTGGGTTTTGTATTTACACGTAAATTGTTTCAGGAAAATTTTCGTTCAGATATCCATTAAGCAATTTTCGTCTCCGACATCGATGGGATCCATTTGGTGTTCAGCTATCAATCATTTTCTCGGATCGATCGGTCGGAATACGTTTTCCAACGTCCAGCAAATTGTTTTTGCATCATACTGTATCTTAATAGATTGCGAAAGATATTTGTTTCGATTGATTGATTACAGTATTGATCATAAGTATTGTCAGACGGACATTGGTCAATTCGAAAGTGTGATTGTTTTCATCTGTTACTGTAACTTTTGTCATGGGTTGGTTGAAAAAATTAACAGCCTCAAAATTTTGGTTACAAAATTCTTTTTGTGCCAAGCATCTTATTTTTTAAGCCTGCCGCAGGCGGAATAAAACTGAAAGCGAATATAAACTTTAAATAAGACAATCGACTTATTACTTAAATTATGAAATGAGAATTCACGCTGGCTTCCCTTTCATTCATCTCCTTCATTAATTTAAACTCAACATAAACTAACGTAGGTATACATAAACATACAGGGTGTAAAATCATATCCCTATATGCCCAAAAAAGGGATATCCCACACGTTAAAGGAGCTGTTATCTAGCTTCAATAATTACGAAGTTCATCATTCATGAAACTTTTTTTGAAAGTTTAAAATGAATTTCAGAATGAGGTAGACACAATTTACTTATTTTGTTTATATACGGTTGCTAAAGTAGCGCAGAGTGTTAACGTCTTGAAAAATATGAAACCTTTGCACACGTCAAAGTATTCAAATTTAGTCGGAATACGTTTTTGAAGTAGCAGAACGAACGTTGTCCGCCATGACACTGACGTGTGCAATACCCCCCTTTCGGGCTTTTGATATATTAAGATATCGTGATATTATTTAACACCTTGCATATTCACCCACATATATTGTTACTTGCATACTGTTACCCACGTTAGTAGATATATATATAAATATATATTGTGGACAATTTACACAACACTATCTAACCCCAAACTAAGCAGAGCTTGAACGATGAGAATTAGACAGCTGATATAATACTAGAATACATTTTATACACTTAGAATACAATATAATATTTGTAATGTGTACAAAATAATTAGAAGGAGATGAAAGGAGAAGCCAAGGAAATTTTCACCCTGTATACAGTACAGATTCCAATTACGTCAACTGTTCCTTCAAATTTATCACTGTCACTAATTACGCGAATACCTTTTGATCTTCAGGTATCTAAGGGCTGTCTCCAGGCAACACTCCGATCCGGTTACATGGCAAGAAGACACAAGCCAGTTTGTTATCGCTGCACCCCAATTTAATATTATATCATTTATTTATACCTTTAACTTTGATGTTTTTAAGAGTAGAGTGAACAGGTGACTAGAAGAAAATAATTTAAAAAAAAGCAAAAGTTGCGATATTTCGATATTTTTGCTAACAAATTTATACCGATTTAGATGAACTATATATTAAAAATTAAGGAAGTTAAAAAAAAGCGCCACAGTGACGGAGAAAATTAGAAGTAATCGGTAAGCATTATGGACATGTTATGAGAGAGAAAAATGCCATGTGACGAAAAGAGTATTCGGTATGAATGTGGGTGAATATAAAAATAGAGGTAGGCTTAAAAAGAGAGACAGAGAGATAATATGTTCAAAAAAAAGAGTGGGGACTGAGATAGCTCAAGAATGAAAGAAAAGTACATGTTGTGCCAACCCCAAGTTGAATAAGGGCACGAAGAAGAAGATGGTTTATGATTATTGAAATAATAACAGGAATGACATTCTATGCTTTACGAAAACCAGTGCTACGACAGGTTCTACAAAACAGGTGCTACGAAACAGGTGCTACGAAATGTAGTACGGATGTAAAATGATTGCAACTGCTACGGAAGTCTGTTTTGCAACGTGTTTCAGACTTTATGATCGTAGACTAGACTCAATTTATCAGGACTAGAGTATGCTTTGTGTACAATGCAATATTCAGAATAGCACTATTTGTAAGATATAAATACGTTTAGTCTCTAATTTAGGCATGCTAAAAACAAAGACAGATAACTTCATTCTTATATAACAGATAGTGTTTTTCCCCAAACTTGCCTATTTTTACCACAAACTTTGTCTGGCTCTGCCTCTGGGTCTGGTTTTGAGTCTGTGTGAGTACTTACCCAGTGTATTATACTGTGTGAGTGACGTTTTGACGTAGGTTTTATTTAGTCAACGCTCACACAGATTCAAAACCAGAGACAGAGACAGAGACAGATAGCCTTGTGGTACTGATAGTACTTGTTTGATGGTAAAAAGAAGATGAATATTCTTCATAATATAGGCTTCCCAAAAATACACACAACGATTTGATGGCTGTTTTGGTTTAAAATTATTCGTAAAGTTTTGTAATAAGGCCATAGTTATAAGGATGCCTTGTCGAACTTTGGGTCCGTAAAGGTACGGCCACATCAAGGCAATAACACAGCTGTCTACGATAACACCGTTATATCATTATAGTGATACAAGTATCGCTGCCATGTTATAGCCGAAAATACACAAAATTACACAACCATTACACCGAAATTACACGACAGAACTCAAAATAATACCAGAAAAACAATTAAAATGAACAAGCTATGTGACTTCCCAAAATGACAGAACACGAATCCTTCCCAGTACTCACTATAAATAGATTGACAAGTCACGCTACTTTGCCGTGTCAAAGTCATGACGTAGACGCAGCCGACTAATTCAAAAAAAATTTGATTACCTTTCAATTAAACCAACTTGAAAGAAATAGCAACATTAATGCTTTTCGGTGATTTCGTTGATCAATAAGCCTCCTGGTGAGCTCACAAAATGTTTCAGTACAGTCACGACCATAAGCTGTTATTATTCAATAAGGTTAGGTGGGGTTAGAGGAACTATGGGGGAAGAGAAACAGGTAGTTGTAAATCAAAAACAATAGACTGTAGCTCTACGGTTACTCTGTCGGTAAAACAGAACAATGCATTGATTACAAAAAAAAAACACAGATGTCGCTAAGCCGCACGGTCGCGCGGTCATGACACCAACAAAAACTTTGTTGTCACTCTACGAAAACACGAGTGCGAGGCATATTTTGTGAGTGGTGATTTACTATCGAAAAACACGTTAAAGAAAGCTGCCAATGAGGGTAAGTGTTGTTTTATACCTAATTTTTGATATTTTGCATAGAAAAGTTTAGAATAATAACTATTAATATGAAAAAATCATGTGCTTAGAAACATAACCAAAAAATCACTAAGTGGGGAAAGAGGAACTGCCGTTGCCGGGAAAGGGGAACATGTGTTTCTCTTTCCCGATATCAGAAGTCACAAACATTTTAAATGAATGTAAATTTTCGTTCTTGCTACACTAATAATGAATAAATAATCACTAATGTCTAAATGTCTTGCTGCGACAAAATACTCAAATGAAAATATAATCCTACTACCTAATATTATTGTAAAGCCGAAAGTTTGTGAAAAGTGTATTTTTTATGTTTCTTTAGGTAGGTACTGAAAATAAACCGGCGAAGCCGCGGGCAGAAACTAGTAGGTACGAGTTATATTAATAATTTAATTGTATAAGGTATATTCATTCATGATTTTGATTACAGACACATACAAAATGCCCAGAAATTATGTGCGGAAAACGAATATTGCGTCATACCCACGTGAAAAATTATTAGAGGCTGTTAGAGCAGTGAAAAGTGGGAAACTGTCGGGGTATGAGGCCTCTAAGCATTATGGAATACCCAGACCTACCATAATAAATCGAGTAAGTTACCTCTGTTGACTTTTTAGGCCTAGTTTTGCTTTAGACTTAATTGGTATTATGTAGACTTGTTTGGCTTTTTTGCACCTATTTCGATTTTTTTATTTGTATTTTTAACTGACTTCAAAATTTCAAAAAAGAAGGAGATTATATGTTCAACTGCATTTTTTAATGTATGTTTGTCGTTGCTTATGTATTTCACCGCCAATTATGGACCAACCACTATATTAGGCTAGAATTTAAATTAGAATCGTTTTTTAAAACACGCCAAATTATTATTTTCAAATGTCTACGCCATCACAGCGCGGTCAGCATTGCAGCCAACTTATGATGGACTTGATCTCCAATTCATCAAGAGCTGGCTACAATGCTGACCGAGTTGTGATGGCCTGATCCTGCACTACGTTGCGCTCTTGGCCATCATGACCGGCTGCAAACTATGTCATTAATTACAGACCTCGTCAGTAATGTACTATTATTTTCAGGTATATGATCGTAAAGGCCTCAAATCAAATACTTTGGGACGAGCCACTATCTTATCTCGGGAAGTAGAAGAAGATCTTGTAAAAAACCTGCGTGACATGGAGAAGCATGGATTTGGACTGACAAGGAAAGAAATATTAGAGACAGTGGGCCAGTATGTGTCGGAAAATGACATCAAAAATCCGTTTAAAAATGGCGTGCCCGGGGAAGATTGGTTTCTTTCATTTAAAAAAAGGCATAATCTATCAATTAAGAAGCCACAGCCGGTAGAATATGCTAGAAAACAGGCATGTAGCCCATATATTATATATCCCTACTTTGATTTACTACAACAAACACTCACAGAACTCAAATTACTAGACAGACCATCTCATATTTGGAATGTTGACGAAACCAGCTTTTCAAAAGATCCTTCTAAGTCAAAAGTAGTTGGAATTAAAGGATTTACTTCGACGAGAACAATCGCTTCTCCTGGAAAGGACAATACCACCGTCCTATTAGGCTGTAACGCTCTTGGAGAAAAAACTCCACCGGTAATCGTATTCAAGGGGAAAAATGTGTGGGACGAATGGACAACAGACGACGGGTATCCTGGGACAGCATATGCTGCAACCAGTAATGGCTGGATGGAGACAGCGGTTTTCGAAAACTTTTTCGAAAAAGTGTTTTTAAAAACAGTAGGACCAAAACGACCCATCCTTTTGATATATGACGGACACGCAACACATGTTGGTATAAACCTCATTAAAAAAGCTAGAAAAGCTAATATTACAATTTTAAAAATACCTCCACACACCAGCCATCTTTTACAGCCACTAGATTTAGCGGTAAATAAATCTTTAAAAGATAAATGGGACGTTGCCCTTGTAAAGTGGCAGAGGTTAAATATCGGAAAGTCGTTGCCAAAAAAAGATTTTGCGAAAATGCTTGGACAAATTTGGGGTGGATTGGACCCGGCTATATGTGCAGCTGGTTTCCGAAAAGCGGGAATATATCCCCTCAATAAAAATGCTATCTCAGAAGATAAGTTCAACCAAGTTCTTCTAGAAGAATGGAAACATAAAGCAACATGTGATGCTACGAATATTATCGAAGACCCTACTAATGAACCCCTGAATGATGTGCCGCTGTGTACTGAGCCACCTAAATACAACCCGGACTCGTTGCTAGCTCTCTCTTTAAAAAGCATCGACTTGACTCGAAATATTCGTCATCCTACATTTTCGGATTTCCCACAAAATTCGACAAAAGAATATAGCAGTGATCGTAACTCTTTCAACCAGCTCAGTTATGAATCAACTAGCTCAGTGAACATCAGGAAGCCCACAGTTCAAATTCTAGAAAACAGGATTATCAGCTTCGAAGATCTACTATTATTGAGAATAAAAGCAGGTACCAGCTACAAAACTAAAAGAAAGCGTATGGCAACTGGAGCTGAAGTAATAACCCGTGACGATGTATTAATAAATTTGGAGAAAACAGAGCAGGAAAAAAAAAGTCAGACAAAGCTACAAGAAAAAGCAAAAGCAGAGCAAAAAATTAAAAACCACGTACAGGAAACTAAACACGACGCAAAACGAAGAAAAGAAACTATACCAGAACAAAATCAACAAAGAGGACAAAACTCAAAAACGATAGGAGAAGTAAACATTCAAAAAGACATACGTGGAATTAAAGGGAAGCCAAAAAAAAATGAACAAAAAGGACAAAACCCAAAAACAGTGAAAAAAAGAAAAGCGATAAACAATAATAGAAAAAAACTAAAATATTCGTCTTCAAGTGACACTGACACTGAAATTAAGTACGACGAAGATAGCGACGATTATGATTTTTGGGAAAATATACAGCATGGTAGTGATGAAGACAAAGCAGAAGATATAGAACTCGACGATGACAAGGAAAACGATGTTAATGCAGTGGGTAAAAATGATTGGGTGCTGGTTAAATTTTGCACAAAAAAGTCACTCAAACATTACGTAGGAGTAGTTATTAATATAAATGATGACGGTTCTCCTGTAATTAAATATACAAGAAGGAAATCAAAAGCAGAAACAGCAACTATTTTTGCTTTCCCTGTGGTGGACGACATCTCGGAACTTAAACACAGGGAGGACATTGTCACGAAATTGCCCACACCTGCAATTGGTCGAAGAGGCCAAGTTACTTTTAAAATGTCTTTTAATTCTTTTAATATTCAGTAGGTGTGAATAATTTATAATGTTTAATACATGGTATGAAAAAAAAATCTTTCAGTTTACCACCCCTGCCTCTACATAGTATGTTTCCCTTACCCCAAATTCCGTTTTTATTCAATAATTTATACTATAAGCCCTATTTCAATGGAATAAAATTCATTTTCAATCAACGAAGTTCTTTGAGATGAAATAGTTCTAGAATGATCAACATAGGTACTATATTTATTCATAATGTGCAGACCGTTTCCCTTACCCCAAAAACAGGGAAAGTGGAACAAAAGCACTAGCCTAACAAATTAACATTTTTAGATAATAAATATTATAGTTAGCGTAAATGGATGTACGGTCATTGAAAGATAACAGACATAAATATACATTATATTTGTCTAATCTGTAAAAAGACATTCTATAAAGCAGTAAGAACTTAAAATATCATGTAAGAAATAAAGTATGTTCCTCTAACCCCACCTAACCTTACCTATTAAATAATCTACATGAGACTTTTATACAGAAATGTCAAACTGTCTGTCATGCTGGGCAAACCTGTTAAACCTGATGTAATTTAAGTTATGTAATTTAGGTAGGTATCTTTTCTTTGTTTTAATACAGACTATCATATGAGCAAACTACCCAAATGTTAGGTGATATGCGAAGCTTAGTGAAAATTTGCCACTAATAATTCAGTGTCTAAAGCTGCGTCCACATCAGGACATTATGACGTGACAGTTCTATAAAGAAAGCTCGAAATTGTTCTTCCTGTGTGCAAATGTATAACAAAGCTTTGATGTAGCAGTGGCCTACTTGAAGCCGATGATGATAAATAAATATGCAGAGATCTTTCAGCCTAAGTAAAAAAAAATGTTATATTTTATAAACTTGCGTGGATTGCTTTGAAACGTCAAACTACCAGGTGCCAGTTCCATGAAACCAAGCTTAGAAATACAGACAAAAAACTTAGGTTTTCGCTCTTACCGTTTTTTAATATGATCCTTTTACGAAATTCAGTGTAAAAGGATCATATTTCAGTGTGATGCCGCTAAGAAAACAAGCGTTTGGCTTTGTTTCCCCGACAGTACCCACGTTTCATCTCTGCGGGGAAGGTAATTACGTGAGAGGAAACTTCAAAAGACCCTTGTGAGGATATTATAAGGAGTATGAAAAAGAAAAACAGGTAGCTGACCTAAAATAATTAACAATATATTTTTTGATAATTAAAAAGTTTCATTAGCCCTATTCTTTTGTACAAAATTATTGCCATCGAAATTTTTAAAAATGGTGAGGCGACTATTGATATTTTTCTTTTTATTTTGTATTTCACATTAATAACAGTTTGTTTCCACTGACAGTTCTGACGTAATTTTGCGAGGATTCACTGTTTAACAAAAAGCTGGAAAAAGTATCATAAAACTATTTCAAAATGACTTATTATACTCGTCGTTGGGAATACTGAGAACGCAGCGTTGGGGCAACTTTTTTATTTAAAGTACTAAAACGCAATTATGTAGGTAAATTGGTACTACGTACTGCGAACTATATTTTAGAAACCTAACAGATCAAAAAAAAATACAAATCTTAATACGTAAAAGGATACGAGAATAAAACTAATTACCATTTTAACTAACATGAATTTATAAAACGAATGAAAACGAATGAAATTACTTTTTTTCCAATTTAACCACAAATTATTTAATTTTTAGACTGTCAGTTTGGTCAGAGTTATTTACCAACTTTGTCATTGCAAAACAGTTAAATCAGAGGCTTAAAATTTTGGCACCAACTTTTGTTGGTTTACATTTTGTTTATGGTCCTACCAAGGTAACCTCTAAAAAGGGCCGACCCTCTTGTGTAATTAAGGCCCTTGTGCGTCAACTTTGTTGTGACATGGGTTCAAAAGCAATGCAAACCAAAGTGTACCAAACATAAACTAAATACCTATGTACCTGGCTAAATCGAGCGAGGCTAATTAATAGGTAACTTCAACACAATCCATAGTTATAGAAAATTTAAAACAACCAAATATTGAGGAATATCACACAACAAAGGCTTAGTAATAATATCATTGTTATTGAAATAAGCTATTCAATCAAAAAACCACAAAATTGAATTTTTTATTCAATTTGATACTTATTTAGTATTTTGTCATTGAGCTTTCGTGACTTTTTTGTTCTGGGATCTCAGTTCAAAAACAGTTAATTTATTTCAAAAGTGCAGGATGCAGTTCATGCTTATCCTAACCCACAAGTTTAACTAAAGATTAGTACTAAGAAGAGTCAGTCTAGTTTATATCAGAATTTTTAATGTGTTTTATTATTTAATATGTGTTTTATTGTTCTACCCTTGCATGCAAGTTTAAGTACGACCCTGGACAATGATATTAGGAGAAGCATGAACTGCATCTATACCTTTGAAATAAATAAACTGTTCCTCAACTGAGATCCCCCCCACCCTTGACCACAGTCAAGGTGGGGGGGATCTCAGTCAGTCAAGTGGTGCGCCTGAACAAGTATTTCTTTAAACTTTATTATATTTGGTCATAACAGTATTCATATTTATGTTATCGAAGGTAAATGTTATAAAATAAGCATTTAAGTTAAAGGTATTGTTGTTGAAACCAAATAACAAAACCGTATCTAAAGGAATTTCCATTTCTCATCTCCAATACCAAATTTCCGGTCCTAGCAGACCTTTTTATGTGTCTGACAACTAAATAAACCACATAACTTAATATTTTTAATCGTATTACTCAACGAATACCGTACAAACAACAAAGTTAAATTAACTCTGCTATCTGTTCATAGCAGAAGGCAGCCAAATACGAATCCTTTCATAAAAACGATCTCACCGCCTTTAACAATAAAAAACTTGCAAGTTTATTGTGACTTTAGCAGGTATCTTGAATCGCAAGACGTCATTCGAAGCCGAATCTTCTACGAATTACTTGGAAATTGAAAGAAGATTTGTGATCCAATGTAGAGGGTTTGGTAACCTGATTTGAAAACGTCTTCGGTCGGGCGGGCGGCGGCGGCAACGTCACAAGACGATCGCATCGCACGTTCCAGAACCGATTACTTATTTGATCAAATAGAAAAGTCTCTACGATAACCGAAAATCTGAACGCGGTGATCATTCAATAAACCCTCCCTGTACCCTCAATAATACTGTTTATTGTATCACTTCAACAGACGGTATCGATTAATTTAATCGGGTATTTTCAATACTCTCCAGTTTGCAAGCTTGTGAATGCACAGCTGCTTGCAAATTCATTAGTATTATGCTTGATTGACTGAGCGAAGGAGCGTTACAAAGCTTTTAATTAAGCTTTGAGGGGCATCGTAGCATCACTGCTGGCTGAGTTATATGTGGATATTCTCTAACTAGCGATTGTAAGGTGTGATCGAGATAGCGTTCTCTGCTCGGCATTGAAGTGAAGTGCATTTGTGTAACACAAAAGCGGAAGGTTTCCCTATTTTTGCCGAGCATTCACATGGGATGAGAGTGGTACACGATTTTTAACTTAGCTCGAAGGTGAGTCTCGTTTTAATGCAGTGCTCGGGCTTTCGTGGATCGTTCCCGCTCATAAATTTTGCACACTCAAATTCATTAATTAAGTCTGAGTGCATTTGTAGTAATATGTGTATAAAATGTAGACCAAAAAACTTTAACTTGCTACTTTGTCGACATTTTCGTTTTCTTTTATTTTACATACGCCCTTTCCTTTGAGCGTATGTGAGCTAAATGAATTAACGAAATGTAGGTAGTATCTTTTCCTAGCCCTCAAAGTTTGCTTCAATGTCAGTCAGCAGTGACTAACATTGTATGATAGTATGGATTTCACACAATAAATGTAACTAAGTATGAAGTGGTTAAATAGTAACAAAATTTGTAGTGCTAATGATAATTAAGCTGTCATGAACACTTGAGCTCCAAAGAGCTCCAATAACTTTTTATTGAGCCAAATGCAGTGCTATCCAGAAAACAAACTGAAAGTTTCACTAAACTGTTGTGCAATTAACATCGGATGCGGCTGAAAACTGTTTCAACTGCTCATTCGGAGTCATTTTGTTGGTTTATTCCTTTCATCACGCGCTTTGGTTTTTTAAAGTCGAGCTTTATCGTGGTTTTAAACTATACAGCACAGCTACAGAACCGGAAAATAGATAATACTCGTTTGATGTTCTGTTAGACGTAGTGCACAAAAAAAACCATGACTTAGCTGGACTCAAAGGATTTTTGTGGTAGCTATTTACTTTGCTTTCACGGAGTTTTTCTATATGTTGATATGAAACGTCTATAAACACATCAATATCTCCATTTTACACCTAGAGTTTCATTGGAATTTTTACGTAAATATTTCTCTGCAAACTGGAGAACGAGACTATTCATAAATGTCAGGTTCTGCATACCAGTTTGAACTGCAGCGCGTTTGAATTTGAAATATCCCTCCAACTATTAATAAAAATGTTAAAGTTTCGATGTTTCCTTGCTTAAATGTTTGTGTCTCCTACCGCGGTGTTAGGACTGGGTGGTTTTTTATGAAACTTTTGAAAGAACATGACTAATAATGGCAAATTAGACATAGGTACTTTTTATCTGACTAGTTACGTATAAAGAAAGATTGGAATAACTACCAACACCATGGAGTAATTTTCAGCACTTAGAAATCCATGGTATCTTGACTAATCCTATGGGTAACAGGCGTGATTTCATAGATGCATTTTACGATGACTATTTCAAACTGGAGTGTCTTAAAACTAAGCCCCTAGGTTTTCCCGTGAGTCTAACCAGGATGATGGCTCTATGGCCTCTATGCTTGGAAGCGGCTCCATGACGTGTGACACCGCGGACGTAGCTCATAACGAGACCACCAGGCCTCTCCACGCACTGTTCTGTGAATATCATCACCAGAGCTTGAAGAAGGGTTAGGTTAGCATGCATTGCTCTAAATCATGATTTAGATTGTAAAAATATTGTGAAAGCAAAACATCTGGACGAACAAAAAAAATGTAGTGGTCGAAAAACGGTGGGCAACGTGATACTTGATGGCTGTTGTTTGTTAGAATCATTTATTTGTAAGTATCAAACTTTTGATATCAACATTACATCATCGCCCGGCTGGTGTCCTTAACCAGCTGTGCCGTTGCACTGTGTGACAGTGACACGCACCCGCTCTTGATTGCGGACGACAGAATGAGCGCCTATAATAAGTGTTGCGTCCACACGAGGCGGATACTCCATTCATTGTCGTGGCAGTGAGCTAAATTGCGTTTTGTTGCGCGTTTATCGCTCTGATGAATCTTTCTTTAGTGTTGCAATGTTAGCAGTTTCATCGCTTAGGACATTTTCAGTTTGGTTGAACCTCATTGCGAATACGAGTGCAGTTCTCGGAATTTTAATGCATTAATGGAGTGCACGTTTTAGGAAATATAAAATCAGTGTGGACTGCCAACAAACGAAACAGTAGATATGTATTTGAAATCGATTTTTGTTTTTAATTTAATTTTAAACGAACTAATTCTCATGTAAGTGATTATTTGTCTTTATGAGAAATAAAATTCTTTAAACCGAACTCAAAATTACTAGCAATAATGATTTCATTGACTCTTAAAATGTTCGTCATCGATTCTAAGATACAACAGAAGATACACAACTGATAACATGTGCCATTGTCTCTTGGCGCCGAGGAGACAATAGCCCACCGTCAAGCTCCATCAATGTGATGAGCCACATCTGAGCCGCGCGTGCCAAAAACCCTTTTGTCGAATTCATTAATTTACTTAATGAGTTAAACGCATAATGAAGCTTTGTTTCAGCTTCTAAGCTGCGGCAAGCCATCCTATTGTGATGAAGAAAATTGCACGCTCGAGTAAGCTAAGCTGTTCATTTTATAGAGCCCGACAAAATAAAACGCTTTACAAGGCTTACGTGAATTTAAATTATCTCATGCACTGTATCATTATGCAGGAAACTATTTAAAGTCGGTTCGTGGCCGCCAACATTAATAAAATTAGTTAGGTAAATCCTTAATGCACGTAGCTTTAAAGATTTTTCTTGTAAAATAGTTTAGCAGCAACACAATCAGCTCGCCAGTGTTAAATGCATCGTGAAAGTGAACCAATGATTCCAGTTGCCGTTTGGCTCGCGTCTTATTGAATTATGGCTCTTTGGTACGTGACTCAGCGTGGTCGCGGTGGCCCATCGCCTTCTCAGTGTTTGCTCGATTCTCGTACGTGTGTGGTAAACTTTAATCGATTCTTGAATGATTCTTGTCACACATCGTGTACCTATAAGAGCCGCATCCATGCGGCTTTTGTACTTTTTTTATCATGTACCTAATTCTAAAAACAAAACTGTCGCAAATAATTTGGTGAAACAAGTAGAAGATAACACAAGAAAAAATGTTTTTGGAATTTAATCTTGCGATGATCCCGTTCGGGAATGTGATACAATAAGTAAAAGGGTTCAATCCAGGCACCTCGTCTCTAAAAAATTGAGGTAGTGAAAGTTGAATAACAATTCGGCCCTCGAGAGGCAGTATCGACGGGCGGGGAGGGGCGGGGGTAATAGATTGATGGTATCCGTTTGTAGCATCTGTCGTATAAGTGAACATCGATTATAGTACACCTTGGCATTCTTTGTTTGGTAAACATCGCTTGACTCGACTCATCAGTCACAGAGAGAGCTAGGGTATTAATTTTGCAATATAAACAAATGACATGCTGATATTCCCCTCGCAAGGCCTCAGAGGGACTGACTGTCTCTCTCAATGAAAAAGTACCTCGGTTCCGGCTATTGGGAGATGCTACGCTTTTATCATTCTGTAAGAGGTTTTGTGAATATTTAATAGATGAAGTATGACTTTGACGATTGATGTTGAAAACGAGAGTATTTCAAAGGAATTTGTTATAGCAAATAAAGATTTATGCTGCCTTGTTCTAAACTGGCTTTGCTTTTATATACAAAATTATTGTCATTGACAGCCCCAAAGCTCAGTTGGTAGTAGCTCTGTCTTTTGCGTAGTAAGGCGTGAATTTGATACCCACCGAGAAACAGACTTGTATGTTGAACTCAGATGTGTGTTCTCTGTTTGCAAAAACAAATATAAGCCATTCATTTGGTTCCCCTGGTACAAGCCTTGCTTAGTTGCTTAGTTTGGGGCTAAATAGTGTTGGGTGTCAAGTCGAGTCAAGTCAAGTCAAAGATGTGTTTTTTCAGTAGTATCCCAAGGATCACTTGGTGTTACCAAGTGCTACCTTGGTGCCACAATATTTATTTATTGTTTGTAAGCAGGATGTTCTCACAGAAATACAGAATTCAAAACAACATAGTCATCTCTGTCTGAGCACTTCCAGACTGGAGCCGACCGCACATAACGTCAAGCCGTCTAACTACCACCTCACTTACAAGATTTACTGTTTCCCGGGAATTAATTCCTGCGAGTATTAAAATATACCCGCTGTTGCCTGTTTATGTATCGCTCATTGTGGGCTTTAGCATTCGAGATCATTCTTAATTGCCTGCTGGCTTATGATAATTAGGTTCGCGGAAGTGTATCGCATGCGATATAACTTTTATCAATAGTTTAAATATTAATTTTATCAATTTAATGGTAATGCCACCAGCGGCTTGGGGATGCTTCCGTCTGGTATTTGGATCAGTTGAGCTATCTCTAGATAGTTTTTAACGGTCTGCAGATAGCTTAACTGTTTCTTGTGTATTTTGTACATTTTGTAAATATTTTATCAATACCTATGAATAAATAACAACTACTGTCACCTATTAGAATATATAAATTTCATTTAATTTCAATGATAATCCTAGTCCGGGTCAATTTTGCACCTCCAGATAAGGAGGTTCTTTATAAGTACTGATGAGTTTAATTACATACCCAGTCTCTTTGAGTTTTTATAAGTTTCAAACGTAAACGGTGTATCACGAGAGCTTTCATTTGCGTTCTTTGTAAGTGAAACCAACGCTGAGGGTTAGACTGCAGCCAGCATAAACGTCGCGCGTCGTCATGTACTGACAACTACAAAAGGCGTTTGTGTAAACTGGGCGGAACTGTGCGTGTAGCAGAAACAAATCGCTAATCCTTTGTCAACGCGAATGTACGTAATTTCGTTTTCATTTCCAGCTTTTTGCATGCCGGGATGGTGATGGGATTGTAAACAAGTAGATTAATTTAATAATGGATTTTTGTATTTTCCCCGCGGACCAGCAAAATATTGTTACAATATTGGTTTTTGTAATCAGTTTTATAAAGGTTTAAATATTTTATTAGGTACACGAAATAAAAGGCTTGCGCTTCTAATTCCCAGGGGATTGTCTAAATGGGTTGTCAGAAAGCAAGTCCTAACGTTGCAGTTTACACGTGTACCTACACAATAATGAAATAGGTATTTATGGTAGCAGAATATTTTGATAAATAGTCTAGATTCTGTATTTATAGTATTGTTGTTTAATTTTGGACAACACGGTACTAATTGATAAATGTCAGGACCTATTAGGTCTGGTATTTTGTTACGGACACAAAAACTACACGGAACATACAGCGAGAACATTTCATTCGGTTAAACCTCCTGTCTTTTGAAGGCTTCGATAGTAAATAAGGATTATTGGGATTGTTGCGAGTGGCATTTTCATCCCACCAAAGAGATTTTTAATAAAACGGGAATAGAAAATGTCTGACTTATTAGCTAACCATAAAAGTAATCATGAGCCGAAGTACGTTAAAAAGACTGCATATTATAACTCAAAATAGGCCGATGACTGTAATCCGAAGGTACGGTAGACTATGTCTTAGAAGTATTCAAACTGAACCTAGTATTCAAAATTAGTATTCAATTGCGTTCACCTTCTTACTCCACTTTTGGTTATTAAGAAGGTGAACGCAATGTGAATAAAAAGATACGTCATCTTTAAATTTAATATTTTGCGTTCATTGAGAGACCACCGGCCAACAGCCGGAGGTCGTATTTTGAAGTATTTTAATGAGTCTCTGAAAATGCTTTCAAATAGTACTAGTCATTTATGTTAGAGTCGAAATAGTCATAAGAGTTAAAATATTAAAAGCACTTGTTGCTTTGCACAAAGAACTCTGAGAAAACTCAACGGGAAATTTTATAAGGGAAGCCGCAAAAGGTTTAGATATAAGATATTCTACAAGAGTGTTGTGAGTGGTAAACCCAGTTACAACTCACGCGTGAACGTAAGGAGATTATAGTACTGTCACGGTGTAGCACCTACGTTTGTCTAGGGGTAAGCAGAACGTTTAGATAGAACGAATGTTTGTTGAAAAAATAGTTATTTGTCCCACTGAAGTGTTATCTCTCGTACGGCTGCAAAAGAGTTGAGTTTCACAACACATTTTCTGTACAATAGAATAAAAATAGATCAATTTAATAGTAGTTCCACGTGAATCAACACGTTTTACCGTCATTCTAAGTCTTCTAAGTGGTTGTTGTGGTTCTAATAGATATTGTTACAGTTTTACATTATATTAACCATGCCCGCCTACTAAACCAGAGCTGAACTTTTTCGGCCAAGCAAATTTACATAATTTTGTCTAAAATTTCATGAGAAAATATGAAATATGAGTGATCCCCTAATCCTTACAAAGAATCGACCCAAGCACGCTTACCTGTGCTGTTAACCACCTCAACCAATATAATATCAACAAACCCTTTTGGGATGAAAATAAGCTTTATGAGATTATATGGGACCACCCCTGAGAACGTAGCCACAACATACTGACTTGGAATTAAGCAAGAAACCGAAAGGGATGCGAATTTATGTAGGTATTTCTACGAGGAAATACACTAGCTATGAGATTCTAAGTCTATGAGGTACCGACTGTATCCAAAGAGAATGCACGCAAAAAAGTTTATGTAACCCTATTTATTTGCCTGGAAACCTTTAGAAACAAAGGCAGTTTTACTAATAAGGTTGCGTGTTCAGATCACGTTGGGGTCACCACTTTGCATACTCAGCATTGCAGGCTCATGAGTAAACAAAATAAAAATAATATATCAGTGGAACATAGGTCAGCAAACGTCAATTCTCTTGTTATAATTTACAACACCTTGCGCCAAATACCAACGTCGATCCCGCCCTCGAAATGGAAACAGAAATACTATCCATACGTTGTACGCTTATGTATATCATTACATCCATGTATAAATTAATATGGATTAAGCTACTTCAAAAGAGGCTTTTTAAATATTAATTAAGCTACATCTGTATCAAAAGATCCGTATATTTGTACAATATCGCAGCTTATCGTCAGAATATCGCCAAAATGCTGCCGCATCTTAAACGAGTTCACTACTAGATCCAACCTCTCATAATAAGGGAGGTTTGCTGTGCCCTACTCCGTGATACGCTTGGTAGCTCACTAATCTACTGACCACGTTGTGTGGGTGTTCAGCACACTGAGCTTTCTTTGTTGCCTCTTGCGACATCCATGTGAGGTGACGGTCATTAAATTGATTCAAAGCCATTCACCACGGACAGTTGTTTTGGTGCTTAGTTTTATTAAAGGAACTCTATATTGGTTGCCTTTCAAATGTAATTTATGGTAGATGATTTATAAAGCGTCAGGTGCAACCGGTGATTGCTCAAGCCCCACTTACGGGAAGGTTGCGGGGGTCTGGAATAGGATTTTTAAGATGGAATAGGCTTGTCCTTTACCACCCTGACAGCTTAGTTGGCCTGATCCACAGGAAAGACATGCTCAATACGTGTGGAGCTGACTAAGCCGCAGGTTTCCTCACGATGGTTGCCTTTCTCTGTAGTATTTGAACTCTGAAGTGAACTAGTTACTCCAATCTTAGCTGTGTCCCAGTGTACCTGTTAAGAGGTATAACGTGTACCGGTTTATTGGCCATTCCGTAGCGCTACCTATTTCACCAACGCATTAAAATAATAATAAAATAGGTTAATGAATGCGTTAATTTTGACAGATATGAGCCTGGTATCGGCACATTTGTATTTACCATTTGTTTTTATAGGTTTAATAGGGGCTTAAAACGGGATGGAATTAACCGAATTAAAGTGAGTGCTGTTAGTATGAGGCGTGGAGATAAAGTACTTTGATGCATTTTATATGATTATACCTACATTGATCGAACTTGTTTTGCTATGATTTATCAATGATTATGGTATAAGGTCTTACGCACATCTAAGCGTACTGCGGGGACGATCGGTTAAACGCTGTCAAATATGATAGCGATATTTGACAACGTTCAGAACGCTTATAGTTATAGATGTGCACCAAGCGGACCGGCTTGAAAAGAAATCGTTATTAATCTCTTTTCAAGCCGGTCCGCTTGGTGTAAGGTGATGGACCGAGGAAGTTTTGAAGACCGTGGGAAATTGGTGTACAGAGAGATATACTCGTATATTGTGAGAGGCTAAAAATAAAAGAGCACCATATAAAAATACTTTGCATAAATAAAAAATTTAAATAATGTACTTATAAAGGCGGGATTTGTAAAAAAACTGGGAAGGCCTTAGTTCAGTGAGACAAAGTTTACCTTACTTTCGAAAATTCAAATAAAAGTTACCGTACGAGTATGTCTTCTTTCCTTTGATGCATACCTGTAACAGACAAAGGAATATAATTAATTACGGAATAGAAAATCTAAATTAATATTTAGGTTAACGTTTAGAAATAATTCTATAAAAAATTGGTTTAAGTTGTACCTGACAAGTAAGTATGTTATTTAAAATAATTTGCATTCATACTTTACATAATATTTTACAATCAAGGCATTTGACATTATTATGGAAATCACACGTCATAGCAAATATTTTTTGTGAGCAAAACTCAATAGATCGATAACTTGATTTTCTCTTCTCTACTAATTTGGGGCGGATATTGGCCCTATAAATATGGAGTGAAGTAGGTAATATTCAGCATTCACCAATAAAATATAACCTTATAAAGTCAGATCACTGTATATACACCTTGCTGCATCAAATCCAGACTTTTATAAAATAAAAGTATAGGACCATTTTACATCGTTATACGAACACGGTAATAACATTAGGGGAGGGCGCTAACAAATGTTACAGGGGGCAAGGAATGAATTAGGAAATGCTCTTTGTTTTTGTTACCCTCTGCTCATAAGCTTCTGTAAAATGTTTGCGGATTGAGTAACTTGGCTAAGATAATTAAGTTTTTTTATATAGCAGTAATACTTATATGTGTGAAATATTTTATAACAGATAATTGAAAGTCCGATGGTAAGGTTTGAAAAAGTAAACGTACAAAGCAACTATAAAATCAGCTTGTTTTACAGTGTTTACACAAAACATTTTACGCATATTGCAGCCCAAAAATGCAAAGATTTTATATTATCTTCTGGATAGGAATCTGTACGTTCTTTCATAATAAAGGTAGAGCGTAAACATTCTCCGAATTCCGTACAAGTCGAGGAGAAAATTCGCTAGAACTCATTTTATACATGGCTCTAAAACATCTAACTCACGCGTGAAAAAGCTAATACTTCCACGAGGAAGCTTTAAAAATGTTCATTACATTCAATTTAGAAAAAGGAAGGAAATTAGGAAACGGATACGGTATTTATGTCAGGTACGTTTTCGTCTGTGCGCGAAACGTGTTTTGTTTCATTTGTTTCTGTGTGGTAGATGCGCGTTGTAAACAAAAAGCAACATAATATAACCTTGTATTGAGGAAACGACTGAAACAAAAAAAGGAACTATAAGTTGAAAAATCAATAAGTGAAAATGGAGACGCAATTTTATTTCTTTTGCGTAGTAGTAGTAATGAAAATGTGTAGGGGAGGCCTATGTCCAGCAGTGGACTTCTTCAGGCTGATGATAATTATGCGTAGTCCTCATCTAAGATAACTTTAATGCAACCGAAGTATTTTTTATGAAAGGAAGATGTTCTAAATTCTTCATTGCCAAACTACTGAACCAAAATATAATCAAAATATCAAAAATACCTATATTAATTCAGTAACAGTTGTATCACAAGGATCACTTTAAAGAAAAAACTGATTTCTTTGGGTTCAATCTAATTTCTAATCTAGGAGTATTCAGTTTTTACCTTTCAGATAAAAACTACTTTTTCAAACTGGCTCATAAATGACGAAGTTAAACGATAGCTAACATTAAAAAAAAACATCAACATGATTGATGTACCTAGTTTACTGGATATCATGAACTTTCTCCATAGATTTTTGGTAAAGCAATTTTAAACCTTCCCTTATTTTCGGTCTAGCTAGTGGACTATTCTACACTACTTCCTTAAGTTTCTATTAAATAAATTATTGAAATTATTTTCGTGTTTATGAAGTCAGATTATGTATGGAAATGTGACATTTGGAAGGATTATTTATGGCATTAATATCAATAATATTAGGCATGCAATCTCGTGCGGGTCTGACACCTGTCAGTGTTGGGTAAGTGGGCGTCTTTATATTTTTTCGATGAGGGTAGTTCTATCTAGTTGAAGGTATAAGCAATAAAAATAGTTCTTATGTTTTTTTATAAAATAGGTCATTAGTGTTTTTAATGTTAATTAATAAAACTTTGTTTATAGTTGAAAGAGGACTGGATATAAACTGTTTTGGACAGAACTTATTTAAATAGTGGGTATGTTATTCTTCTAATCTTCTGATGGCATTCATAATTATAAACGTCTCATTTGAAACTGTTGCCTTTACCAATTGGTAAAAGAGAGCAGTGTTTTCTTTGTTTATCTTTTCCAAATTTACTTTTAAGATACTACCAAACGGTGAAGGAAAATAACGTGAGGAAACCAGCATGTCATAGAATCTAACAAAACTCGAAATAATGTCAAGTGCACGAAAACAGCCTCATAAAGACGCATTTAAAATCCTTTCACCGAACTGGTTTAAAAGAACCAAGTGGGTTGATAGAAAGAACAAGAATTGTTACATAATATTCTTTAAAAAAAACCAGTTTAAGCGTTAGGCTCCACCTTCACTATGCGAACCTCCAGGTAATGGAACTTATTACCGGCAGTTTTTCCTGACCACTACAAACTGGGTCTCTTCAAGGTACGAGTGATAGAAACACGTCTTCTATACCTTCCTGCTTCACTGTTGGCTACATCATCACTTACCATCAAGTGAGATTGTAGCCAAAAGATGGTCTAAAAAAGAAAAATAAAAAAATAAGAGAATAGACCCGCTTCGTAGTATAACCATCACTTTAGTTGTTTAGACAGTCAGTAGGTACCGGCAGGTTGCGGCCACAAGCACGGGCAGGCATAAACCCCACCATCTCCATGTTTATCTCTGCCCTTCAAAAGGTTCCCTTCCGCCGAGATCAAATAGACAGCGAAACAACGGGTGTTGAAAACCACGATACTCACTTAAACAGTATAATAACAGCTTCTAAACTAAATTTCTACATTTAATTTCAATTCGTTGCCAGTTATCATCTTTTGCTTCGAAAATGTCGATAGTGGTGGCCTTTGCTTTAACAGATAAGTTGGTGGTACAGTAATGAGAAGGTTTTCATTTTGTAGTTGATATACTGTTAATTTAGCATATTGTGTAATCGACCCTCCCGTCAAGCAATGTTTTTCCCGAAAAAAGGGCAGGTGATAAAATGTTTAATTATTGTGATGGTCCTGTAGAAATGGGTACTAAAGATTTAAGAAGTAATGGATGTTCTTGGATTTAAATTATGCACCTAGGTACAGAATGAAATATTTAATGCGGTTAGCATGCGAAAGTAAATACAGGGAATTGAATAGATATGTACTTTTCAGCAAACAAATATTAAGATACAATATTACAAAACATTTTATCAACATCATCTGAGTATTTAAAACAAATTAGTGAGAAATAATACAGAAGCAGTCGGCGGCAAAAGTAGACAAATAAATTTCGTTATAGTCATCTCTGCTTTCTTTGAATTTAGTGAATAAATAGCACAACAGGAGCGTTGTGTCCAGCAGTTACCATCTTCAGGCTGATACTGATGATGGTGATGGCCAACAAGCGGAAAACTGGTACCCAATTAGAAGGAAGGTACTGGGGCTCGCTCGAGGCGTACAAGATCCTGTGATGCAGACCTTATTTAATTTCCAAAACAAGTGCCCAATTTAAGTATACTGTATCCATATTTTCCTGTAACTTTCTGCCTCTGTTCTTTTACGTACGTATTACTTTTCTGTTGGAACTACGCCCTGGGGGGTTAAAGCTGTTTGCACACGGACGCTTGCAGCAGCGGTGTGGGAACATATCAGCATAATTATCATATGTCGTAGAACGCGCGGAGCGGTGGATGCCATGTCTGTGTCAAGATTAATGGATAACTATGCGTAGAAATCTGCCTTGTTTTCTTTCCAAAGTGCAAGCGAAATTCCATTCAAATTTCTATTATATATAATTGTATTACTTCCTAACAGCTCACACATAGAAATTTTCATCTACGTATAAAAAAAATACTTTCTTTTTATTGACAAGCCTAAAGAGATGGCTTAATTTTTTCTGACAGATAAACTAATCTATAGATTGAAAAAGTTACCCTTGAATTGAATTGAATTGAAAAATTTACCCTTACAAAAAATGTTATATGAAAATGCAGTTCGAATAAATCGGAAAATACCAAATTAAAATGCTATAATATAAATTTTGTTAACTGTGGTTTACTGGTTTGCGGTAAATGTTATTTGTTTTCGCGTTTATGAAGTAAGTATTAATCGGAATAAGCTGATAGCATATTTATTCGAGTTTAACTCATACATTTTAATTAACAGAACAGTTCAATGAAACATGCGAGATTGAGTTTCATTAATTATTTCATTTTTATTTATTAAACATGGTTTTCAGACAGTTTCATCGGGTTTCACACAATATCAGTTTTATTCCATGTGAACGGTGATAATAGACAGGTAATTGTATATTACCATCGTGTTTTCAAAAAGTCTTTGTTTGACTACGTGCTGCACTCTTGAACACGTGTCTGCCTTCACAGCTCAGTTAACAGTAGCTCTGCCTTCTGCTTACGTCAGGTTTGATCCCCACTGAGAACTAATATTTGTGTGATGAACACAGATGTTTGTTTATTTAGAAAAAAAAATGTATACAAGATGATGATATAATAATATCAGCTATCTGCTTCCCATAGTACAACCTCTTCTTAGTTTGGGGCTAGATAGTATTGTGTGGATGGTCCGCATTATTTATTATTTTATTTTATTATATAACGGCATGTTGTAAAGGTTTTGCACTCCTTGTAGTAAGTATTGTTTCGATGCACTGTTGGCAATCTACCGTTAGTTGTATTTTTATGACACCCTCGTGACATTTCGCACACCTTGCTCACACACTGAATCACAATTTGTAGGACCAATTGAAAAAAAATCTCCTCTTTAGTAAAGGAATGTTTTATGAGTGTGTTTTCCTAATTTTCCTTCAAAACATGGAACCCTACGTACAAATATGCGCAGTGATTCAAAACGTCTGTAATTACCTGAAAACTGGGTCAGGCTAGTTTGCGGCGTTCATATTAAATTTCGTACGAAATTCGCGAAGAATTTACGACGCGAAAAAATCTACGAGTTCATAACTTCGCTGGAAATTGTAAGATTCTAGAAGGCACGGTGCTCATAACTCAGATGTTTATAATTTTAATATTAAAATAGATTTCTAGTTCAGGCCGGGGATCTCAAGAGGTGCAAATATTGCAGGTCTCGACAGAAACCTAGGTCTACTTATTTGCTCTTCTTGGGGTTGAGGCTCTGGATCCATGGGGAAACGATCTAGATCGTTTGTATCGGTCTGCTAATAGCTCAACTGTTCTTTTTTTTACACATTTTGTAATTAGTTGTAAGTTCTTTGCGTAAATAAATTTATAAACAAAATAACAATAATAAATTACAAAATGTCATAGCTTTTCTTTGGTAACGTAAGTGAACTTTATTTTCGGTATCACATTAAAATTTGTGAAAGTAAAAATTCGTGCTAGTTTTAACCTTTTCTGTAGCTAAAAGAAATTATTGAATATATTTTTTGTCCCTGATCATGTGTTAGTGATAAGTAATAGTTGTCCTTAACTGTGTGTTTATTTTTGTTAAGTATTTACCTAAGCTCTCATCTTATAATTATGTGCACTACTTAACCTATCTCCTTAGTACCCAAAGGTTAGCTGGTAGATAATGCTATATAGCATTAAGTTCGCCTGTGTACAGTACTTTGTAATTTGTGCAATAAAGAATTTTCTATCTATCTATCTATCTATTCTATTATACTCGTAATAAAAAGATTATCTTAGAAAACTGATAAACGGTTCAAGAATTTAATTTAGAGAGTTGCTGCCCAACCTATTTGATTCTGTAAATGCCACGTCAGCGTTTCAAGCAAGGTAATAGCTTTATGAATTTAGCTCTGCTTTTTGCGGAATACCTTGGCGTAGCGAACGAGATTACATTATTGGCCTTGGAGTAGCTCACAGCAGGGCTACGCTAACGGGAGCTCCACAATGGCTTTCAAATTGTGTACAGATTGGCTGACGCACACTTTAATTTCTTCTTTGGTTTCAATGTGTCTGACAGTTTTGACAGCCATAACCATAGGTAGACCAGCAAGAGAGCAAATTGAAATGTCTGCATTTCATCCCCCATCTCAACAATTTTATTAACCACAAGTTTTGAGACATGACATTTTTGTGACAGCTGCGCAAGAATAAATACGAGAGGGTAAAAAATGGAATGTCGCAAACAGCAAACGAATTAAAATCTTTTATACGCCGTGTTGGTGTTTAAATTTTTATTGAATTGGGGTAGCATTGGACTGTTTTCCGGACGGGTGAGCGGAACCGTTTCCGGTCGGTCAAATCCTATAAACACACTTAAAAAGCCACAAAGGTACGCAATAACGTAATGTTACCTTACGGTAAACCGAAAACAATTCATTTCTGGGAGTCCCCCCCCTCCCGTCACGTAGCCTCCTCCTCTCCCCACTCTGCTCGAGGAGCCGCGGAATGCTAGCCGATCCGTAAAAAGCAATTCTGCCCGCGCCGTTTGCCTTTTTCACCGTACATTTAATGTGAACCAATGTAATAGATATTTTGACTTCTTTTAAAAGCATCAGTCATTGATACTTTACGGAGAAGGATATAGTATGGCCAATTTAACAAACACATTATTTAAGTCTTCAAAGGATTGCCTTCGATGGTGTTCCTATAAAACGGTGCTTACCAATACGGATTTTTGTACAGCTTTGACTGTATCTAATATAAGCCTTATCTAAATAGCACAAGAACAAAAAAAGAGGTATTATCTAAGGGAGGCCTATGCCCAAAAGTGGGTGCAACGGGTTGTCGGTTGTATATATAGATAAATAACTGAAAATAAGCTAGGGTATATTGTAACGTAAATCGAAATGCTTATGCCCTCTTACTCTCTATAAAACGGAAGAATGAACGCAAAAGGAAATTATTTGAACACAAACATAAATAAGGAGGTGAATTTTTGGAGAACATTACTTTCTTTCGATGCCAAAATCTGCTAAATTAAATTTTGAGATCAAAAACCGTAAAGACGATGTTTTATGTTTTTTTGTGGTGAATGCTGATATTTACTGTAGATAGGTACAATACTATTTGAGTTTAAATACTAGTTTTGAATTGAGAAAATACGTTGTCGTAGAATGAGAATTGTAATAGTTTTGAAAACAAGTTTTTATTAAGTTACCGAGGCTTCTATTTAGGTCAATTGAAACATTTTTTCCCGATAATTTTATAGTCATGTGTACGTCATAAGTACTCCATTAACATGAGTAAATAAAAATAAAGCTTGATATAATTTCGAGGCCCAGTTTTTTTATTAATTAAACGAACGACGATACCAAGAAAAACACACCAAGTTCTTTTGTTTTTCTTCCGGAAGGACTGGTAAAAAGCGGCACTTTAATAATTACGGTAGAGAATAAAATTACGAAGTTTGGACGGACAGTACTCATACTTAGCATACTAAATAAGCCACATAAGTCGAAAAACATCTGGGGCTCAACATTATAGTCGTATGCAACCCCCAGCCGTGGTAATGTAATGACTTCATACCGTGCGGCCGCTCGGAAAAAAGTACCATCATAGGAGAGAGCTTTTTCTTGTATCATTATTTATGATTATTTTATTTGAGCTAGAAGTTACTGTTTCGAGTGCTCTGCTCCACTGATTGGAATAGTTCTAAACTGGTTTAGTTCCTTTTTGGTGAAAGTTTTGCTTGAAGCTTTCCATTATGTGATAAAATCTGTATAGATACTTTCTACTTCAGAACACTTGTGTCTAGGCATTCTCATATGTTTAAATCGATTTATCTTATGCCATAGTTTATAGTCACGCTAAATAAATTTGCTTCTTCAAGATCTTCCTCTAGAAAAACTTGTCAGTACGCGCGGAATTTGCTTAGTTCCAAGTTTACTCACTATGTTTATCTTCACTATTTGAGGCTGTTTTAGTACTAAGCCCGTAAAACCAAGACGATGACGTATTTGCAGTTCACGTACGTATTTTGTTGGATTTTATGTAAAAAGTTTGGAAAGTTCAACATAAATTATAACTTAGTAAGTAGGTAGCTAACTCAGTTACTAAAACTTATTTATTCTCCAAAGTAATGTGTATTTTCGTAAGGAGAATGCAAGACGACGTTTTATCTCGCTAGATGCCCGAAATACCCAAAGTTTTTACGTATTAATAACGATATAAGTGCAAAAGTAACCAAAAATAAATAAAACTGGGTTTATATTGTATTTACAGCAAGGAGCAGCTTTGTTATATTATGTGGAACTGTTATGCAAACTGGTAACCTGTTCGGCTTCTTTCCTGCGATAGATACGGGGCAAATCCTATAATATAATAAACGTGAAAGTTTGTAAGTATGGATGGATGGATGTTTGATACTCTTTCACGTAAAAACAACTGAATTGATTTTAATGAAATTGTACAAATAATACAGCTTATACATCAGAATTATACATAAGCTAAAATTTATAAAGATATTGTAACGGAGAACGGATGTAAGTAACGGGAACGGGGCGTAACGGGAACAGGGCGAGTGATGTTACAGGCGGCCACTAGTAAATGCTTAAATCATAAGATCTTGATATCGATGATATTATTATTGAAAAGATCGCGAGATCAGTGTAAGTTTCCACTGATCTCACCAGCGGTTGCCTTCTTCAGGCCGCTGCTGTTTATTTTCATAAAGTGAACTTAGTTACAACAATTGCAGTACCGACTTGTAAAAAGAAAACTATTTCATTTTATCAAGTTTTCTCTAAATGGCTAGAGTCATTACAGCTAAGCGAATCGTGGTACAAAACTGTTTGAGTCCTAGCTAAACGAAATCTTTTCAACGAATGTTGTTCAACACGAACACTGCGATGTACGAACCCTTTTTGTTCGGATTATTTTGTCTCTGAACCACAAAAGTAAACATGTACCTATATACTTTTTGCAATAATAATTGGTAGGTTAATGTGACCTAAGATTGTATCCGTTCGCGTTGTCGAAGATATATTTTATCTATTTATCCTTTCTCCAAATCATTCATTATACCTCACACATAATATTTTGCTCCACGTTTTTACTAAAAAGAAACAAAACACGATATTCAGAGTGACTTGCTCGTAAACCAGGAAAAAGTCTTCTCATTTATTTTCCTCTTTGCGATAAGGACGGCGCACCCATTGTGGCCCAACTTCCGTCACCTGCCAGATTTCACAACGTACCTATGCTCGAAAGCGTGTATAAATTGATTTAATTCTTTTCGAGCTAAAGGAAATACCGAGAAACCGATCTGCCGCTAACAGTAACACATGACTGGAATTATTTATGTGACTATTTGGACCGCACGTCTCGACTGGCAAGTGGACATCGCCGCTGTCACCGGCATTTGTCAGTTATTTCCTGGGTCTCGCCGATACGGGAAACAGATACGTTTGGTTTTAGTTTTACTAGAACTTCTGAAGCGCTGCCTGAAACGATACACGCCTGTTTTGATAATATTGATCCCTCGTAAATTCGTAGCGCCGCTGAAATTAGGACAAATGGTCACGTCAGAACCGCATCGCGTGACGGCTGCGTCTCTGTAGATACGGAATGGGAGACATTAAATCGTTTGATAGCTCCGTGTAGTGGCTATAGCTGATAACAGCACCCAGACCAACCTTCATGTTGTTTGGGAAGAACGACCGAAATATTTTTAATTAAATAGAGACGTAAATATTTTATGCAAAAGCGAAACGATAAAGTTGGCTATGGCATAAGACTAATAAAGCTGGTTACGACTGCGGCTGCTGACATCTGTATGACACCTTTGAGATCCAGAGCTATCAGAAAATAAATTTTCTTTATATTGTTACAAAGACGAGGGATTTGTTTCCACAGCATCGAGAATATTACAAATTTATAAATTTTCTAGTTAAACTGTCACAGTGAGCGTTGAGTAAACTATCAATATATTTGAAATATTTCTAGAATTGTTCGAGAAAAATATACAATATTTGATACAAAATTGATTTTAAAAAACTTTGATTAAAACTTGCTAAAAAAAAATCCAATCAGAAACTACATCGTACGGATATTTGAAAAACTCCCGGCCGAACTAAAAATAAGAGCTTGATACTATCTCCCGAACGTCACCAGCTACCCAAATACCGCTCTTTTCCCACAAAGTTACGTTCACGTAACAGATTACATGTATATTTTAGTACACGTCGTGTAGGTACTCCTGTTACGCTAGGCTTGCAAGCTCGGGTTGTATTTAAATCATTTATAACGTTTCAGGATGTACGATGGACGTGAAACTCTTCTGGAAATACGAATGTTTTTATTAGCTGGCTGCAAGCTATATGGTGTGTAGGTAAAAATACAGGTAGGTAGTTGGTTTTTGATTCTATGATGTTCTGAAAATATATTTGTAGTCGAAAACTAAAATTTTCCAAATATATTTTTTTTAGTTTGTTACCCAAAATTACCCAGTTATATTATAAACTGTAATATTATGTCTTGTTTCAATCAACGATTTAGTTTGAACGTGGAAATTATGAATTACTGACGTTTTTAACTTCGGTCCTGACGGAAAACCACCACGTTATATCTGTTGGTGAAGGACCTACTGTTGGAAAAAGGTTTTTAATTTCTTCCTGTCCGCAGTCGACCCGCCGTCGACACCACTGAAAGGAGAAATGACAAGGCCTCACGCCCTTTCGTTGGCCCTCTGGTATAATAAAAGCATATTTTTCACGTGCGCCTGTTGAAAATGTCAAAAAGCTAATCAATATTTTAGGACGCCCAAAAATGTGCTATTTTGTTCAACACGCATCATTTGCAAGTAAAAATGCATTGGTTACTTTTCTACAGATTATTAGAGCATTAAGCCTACGGCCAACAATACTTGATATAAGATGCACGCAACACTATCTAGCTTGATGAATTCAGGTGCCAGTTCCACTCGACATAATATTACAGATTACGTGGTACATGTACAAAAAACTACAATTTATAAAGTGATGTCTGTTGGTTTTGTGAACACGCACCATAAGGAATATGTTTATTAATGCTGTTTCAAGATACAAAATCATGTTCCCAAGTGTACATACTCTGTTTAGCTTGGATAAAGCAATCAATATGTAAGCGATTGGCCCACAACGGAAGTTAGTCTTATCTTCTCTCAACATGTACGCGTGCTGCGTACTATCGGAGAGAAAACCAAAGCTTGAAGATACAGCAACATAATATATAGTATATTACGATATGCATGTACATAGTTTACTACAAGGTTTTAGTTAGAAAATCTCTTGTAAATACTTGTATATTTTATGCTTATGGAATGAACTCAGTTGTATATTAGGTAATGTTCCTGTAACCATCAATAGTTTGATACTAACAAATAATAACTAACAAGACAACAGTGATCAACAACATACAGTGCAATTGTTCCTTTTTAAAGATGGGTTTTGTTTCAATCCGTTTTATGTTGCAATCGAAGTTCAAAATCATGTCGAAAGTGACAAATGCGACAAGGTTTTTTAATGCAACAAAAGATACGTGATCAGATATATCTTTTGCTATACCTATTAGTTTTACAAGGTGAAGTCGCAATTTCATGTTTATTACGTAAACATTACATCTTGTTGAAATCGTTTCTTGTCAAAGATGTGTTTTGTTTCATTCCGTTTATTGTTGCAATCCTCGTTCAAAAATCTGTCAAAATTGACAAATGCGACAAGGTTTTGATTGCAAAAAAAGATACGTATTCACCCCATTGATTTAGTACATAATATAGATTTAGTGTTGTTGCCTAAACTAGCATCTCTGTAGCTAACTGTACAAGAATAGAGCAGTAATTATCGTTTAAACGGTACTGTAACTACAAAGCAAGATGGCGTTTACTGTAAATTATTATTGCAAGTGTTTTGGATACGCTCCGTTGAAACTCTATGGCATGTGGAATGACAAGTTAGAATGGGTCTTGAATAGTTTACATTGTTTATGGGGTATGCTATGTTACTGCGTATAAAGTCCTAACGAACGTAGTAACAACACGAAGATTCGCATAGAAAAACAAAATAAAAAAATCCTATTACTCCAGTCAGCAATAAGTATTTTATGGTAAATAAAAGTAAACATGGTGACAGTAATATTAAGAGGTGCCGGTAGGTACATCTCAAAGACAGTCTCAAAGTTCTAGGTGACCTACCGTGCTGCCAATTCCGATTAGGCACTAAAGATTTTTCCTCCCGTCGAACGAAGATTCTCAGCGTTAGAAATAGATTGATTTTCGAATACTAGACGCATTGGTTTTGAAAGTAGTCCTTTGCACTTTCCGCAACACGCTTGACCAATTTATTAAGAGTTTGTTTGCCTTACAAATAACAAAGCCTAAAATAGATAAAGATCACCATATAAAATTAAATATTCAGTAAATTTTTGTGCTCCCAAAATGCCGAGCTACCAAAATATCCCAGCCTTTTTTCAACTCCAATATTTTTGTACTGATTTTATTCAGATAGGCTGGGGAATCATATTAAAATCCGGAAAAGCGCATTGACTTTTAGCAGTATAAACTTAACAATCGTATTTTTTTATATTCATTAAATGTAAACAGACCAATGAACTTCTCTTCAGATTTTCGCCAGTTTTGAGATCAACTTAAATTACTAGCTTTAAATTTAATAATAATTCATCGAAATCGGATAATAATATGTCCAGGTGCCCTTCTTTTTTCCCCTTTTTTACCCACACAGTGTACATTTCGTCTAGATTGGTTGAAAAATGCAATCTCTAGTCAGACAGACAGCCGAACAAAAGCATTTTTTCCCGATCTCAAAACTTACACGTTTTACTAGCTCGGTCAATTACAGAGCTAGCGACGCTCTAGTTTATTTTATTTTCTTTTATTTTCTTATAGATCGTGCGTTTTGCTGTCATTAAAATCAAGGATCAAGGATCATTTTGATTTGTCAACATACCATTTATATTTTAATCTTAATAATAATAATTTTAATCCCGTGGTTTTTTTATTTGAAACGTTCCAATCTAAAGTACTATAATGAATTATATGAGATATGAATGAATATCAAACGATATCAAAATACGAGCACCATAACATAAAACCGTCAAGCGGTGTTCATCCGTAGTAAACAAAGTTCTATACAGTAATTATATAAAACCCAGCGGTGAGATGACGTGTGCGGGACAAGGGTACACATTAATCATTGCCAAGGAGCGCTATCTCGTGTACACCCGACAACTAAGGATGGGACATAGGATAGGACAGATGGTTTCATCATAGTCGGAGTGAATGATGCGGGAGTAGGAAAGCAGAGCTTTACTACCACACGGGACGTGTCTAAATCGCCAGCGAGTCGGATGCAAATATCAAATGCTTTGACTGATGTGGATTATGGCATCATCTTGAAATAGTTCTTGTTTGCTCTCTAGTAATGTCCTACTTTGCATCGTATCATTTTCAAAAGTTATATGCAATTTAATATGTTTAGTTTTTACAGTGATATCTTCATCAATCTCTTCACAATACAAATTAGTAAAGAGATTCATCAGTACGCTCTACTAATAATAAACTTAATGAATGAATATTAAAAAAATAAATTATTCTCTATATTTTTTGTTTATTTCCCAGATCTGGCATTAATTATTTATTTATTAATTAAAACGGTTATACACCAAATACATTAACTAAAAATATAGACAAGTAAAAGAAAGTCAACAGCAATAACAATACAATTTCCAATTAATTAAAATAACTTAACAAATTAAATATATCGAACTCATAGGTACATCTCGTTCTCGAACTAATGCCAACTAATATACACGTAAAGTGTACACAGTAAAGTTTACAAATAGTTTTGGATAGGTCCGTATGATTTTTCACCGTTTTCCGACCCTCAAAAAAAGTGACCTCCCTAAATGTACATTCAGCAACATAAGTTATATGTTCTGTCAAACACGAAGTGGTACTGTCGTCTTTGCTAAGTACCGGGTTTATTTACGTTAGTCAACGTGTTTTGAGTTCATTATTCTCCGAGTATCTTCGCACTAAAATGTTGCTCAACAACTTTGTGACTCCATTGTTGTTTTGGTTTAATTACATTACATGGGAAATAACCATTTAAAGTACCAGTAACTTAGTTTTATTTAGATATTCTGAGCAATACAGACCAAGTAAGAAGACTCAAAAGGAAACCTTTTGAGTACCTAAGCGTAGTGATAATTTTAATATTGTGTATTGATAGTGCTACTTTAATGAACACACTAGCAATTGGTAACCGAGCTTCGCTCGGAATTTTTTTCGTTAATTTATATTTTTAAGAAATCTAATGAGTCATATTATAATCTTTATTGGTTTATTCTTACTGAACCACGCCATCTGCTGGACATGCTTGCAGTTAGTTGCTCACGATCGTCAATAGATGGCAAGAGCAGTGACATATTCAGTTTATGTTTTTTTTAAAGAACAGACTCATTTTCTGAAAATGAATCCTAGCTAGATCGATTTATCGCCCCTGAAACCCTCTGCATACGTAATTTCATGAAAATCGTGGGCGCACTTTCCGAGATCCTAAATATATATATATATACAAGATTTTCTCGTTTAAAGGTATAAGATAAGATAAACAAAGTGTCACCTAAATTAGAGACAGTAAGAAAAGTGCCAGTGGACACATTCTTAGTACCTAATACTAATTTTATAAAACTAAGCTAAAGCAAAATTGCTCATTAGCCTACTTGGCTAGACTGTAATATTAATAGAGTACCACATAGATGTAGCACACTAACTAAGTAAAAAAAAGATATTCTGAGCTCTAAAATGTAGCATAATCTATTAGCTTATTATTTTGAACCTCGGATTATATTCCTTAGTCGTCCAATTTTGAATACCGACAGATTTAAGATGTCTACAACGACAGAGGATACCGGAACCCATCAGCTTATTCAGCCTGTTCCATTCCACTAAACGTATGAAAAAATCATCAGCACAGTGTTTCAGGGGTCTCACAATACTTTTTTGCCGGTAACAACATATAGCTGGAAGATAAATTACCAAACTCCAGAAATATTTTGCGTGTGAGGCTGAAAAAAATAATCAAGTACGTGTTGACTTGAAAGGGTTAACTTTGGTTCCGTAGACATAAATGGTTGTCTATTCTGTGTATAAGCTCACTCACAGCAAAAGTTAACCCATGTAAAAAATTAAGTCACGACGTAAGTCATTTTCTGTTTTACCACATGGTTCTTTTATTTTAAACTATTTAACTGGCCCCTGGATTCACCAAGCTTTAAAATATTTCAAAGTAATCCTTGTGATATATTTTTGACCATGACTTTTTTAGTGTTGGGACAACAGATTCAGTTGTGAATACATCCCCTAACAAACAGATGGCATGCCAAATGCCAACCTTTTAAGGCCTGCGCACACCTAGTTCGCTGGCGGTAGCGATCAGTGAAACGCTGTCAAATATTCGCTGTCAAATCTCAAATCTGACAGCGATATTTGACAGCGTTTCACTGATCGCTACCGCCAGCGAACTAGGTGTGTTCAGGCCATTAACCATTTTACGCACGTAGCACACCTTCGCTGCGGAACCGTTATAGCGGCACCACTAGATGGGTTTCGTTGCGATCAAATCAAAAAAACGGCAGCCAGAGCGCGGAAGTGTGGCTGGCGTCGGAGCAGATCGACGAAACCGCGCGGAGAAAGAGACGGAATATAGTCAAATCTACGCGTTAGAACAGACAGTTTTGCTAGTGATCCGCATTCGGATCGGGAGAAGATATGACAACATTTATGCGGTACCGCTGTGTAACGATTCCGCAGCGGAGGTGTGCTACGGGCATCAACCATTTCAAGCCTGAATGCGGAACTCTGAAAACGGAAAAAAATGACGTGACACTTTTTGTAGGGGCTTAACGATCATGCTGCGGTTGTCGTTGAATCAAGGGTATCGCGTCATGAATATGCAAATACGGCATTCGTGCTAACGATTAATGTCGATTTCCAGTCAAGGATAAAAAATTCGATGCCAGTTCACCGGCCTCGCAGCTCAGTTAGTAAGCCTTGCGTACATCGACGATCGTTCTGCGGTGGCGGTGGGTCATAATTGACAGCGTTTCACTGATTGTCACCGCGGAACGCTTAGATGTGGGTAAGGCTGTAGTTGAGTACAACTAATTGCCCACATCTAAGCGTTCTGCGGTAGAAAGCAAAAGGTGGGTTCTCCTCCACTGAATACAAACATTGACTGATGAATGCAGACGTTTGGTCATCAATCTGTTACTGGTGTTAGGAAACAGAAAAAACAAGAATTAATTTAAAATTACTAAATTTATTTAGAATTTATTAAAAAAAAACAATATTAGGCACATCAGATATCGAGAGTATATTTATTTACACAAAGATACCTTACAATTAAACAAATATTTACAAAATTTACAAAATACACAAGAAACAGTTGAGCTATCTGCAGATCGTTACAAACGATCTAGAGATAGCTCAACTGATCCAAATCAGTGCTAGACGGAAGCGTCTCCAATCAGGTATCTGGTTCACGCAGTACAAGGGTTTCTCAGCTTAGGACTAGATACTGTCCACCAATATTCATATAGCTACGGTCAACCTTTTGGTGAAACATTCGAAGGAGTGAATAACAAGGGTAATCACTGCCTTCTTAGCATATAATTTTTATAATTAATAATAAATTCACTAGTAAATAACTCTATTTATCCGACTTATTATTAATCAAAATAGAATGGCATAAAAACACTTATACTATATAGTCATAATTAGGTGACATAAGGTGCCCAAACGATGAAACTCCTGTAAGATGGTGTACTTATACTTTCCACTGGATAGATGTAAGATAAGATGTATAAACTCAACGTAATTAGTAATAGTTTATAATACAAAAATATTGAATGAAAACTTTATAAGGCTGATTTACACCTTCTATTCACACGGAAATGTCAAAGTAGCAGCCCCTACAAAACATTTCAACGTGTATACACGACGTACTTACAACCCAAACAAATACTTGTGTCACCCACGTATGCAAATATTTGTCTACACTCGGGATTTGAACACGTAGCCATTGGCACTGAATCACTTGGAATGCACTACCAAACCACGGGCCAGGATAAGTGCCATACTTTTGTGACATATCAATTTAACCTACAAACAAACAAAGTTTAAAAAAACAAATTTAATTGTAGCACTAACATTTAATTTTAAAGTTTATTTTTAATACGAGTATATAATTAGACTGTGGTAATTTAGAGACAAAGCAAGGTACACTTAACACTCGTGCCCCTATTTACTGAACGCAGTAGTGCCTGGGACAGGATTTTAAATGAGGTAAGCTTACCCAGCCCCCTATCCTCTCAACCTAGTCGGGCTAATCCACTACAAAGACATGATCAATACGTGCGGAGCTGAGTAAGCCGCGGGTTTCTTCACTATGTTATTTCGTGATTGAGAGCAAAAGAACCTGCATACTATATTTTTTCTGAAAAATTCGATGAAGAGATTAAAATCCCTGTGTGGGAAAGCATGGCTGGTAAAATTACAGTGCTCTCAAACAAAAGTACAATTAATTATTAATACCTAATTACGCTTGAATTTATTATTAGTACAGTTCGTCGTGGGTAATACGAGGCGTCGACCTCTACGCGTCGTAGAGGTCTACGCCTCGTGTAGGTCTACGAAATATTCAGCTACATAAAATTAATGAATTGAAAGTGCATCGAGCTATGAAAAGCTTATCTTCTACAAAATCACGAACTAGCGCTAGCTCGTAGCTAAGCTCACTCAGATTTGTGACTAGTTGACCCAATTCTGAAAACTTTCAGCATAACAGCTATTTCTCATCGCTAGGGAGATGAAATTTCAACAAACCAGCAACTATCCCGCGCGGGATCACTGTTGTAGCGTCACCTATATTAGAGAGTTGCGGTCATTTTGGGTTTTCTTTATTACGATTTATTGGGCAATAATATGCCGTAATGTTTGCTGCGGAAACTACTATTTCGCGTTATTCTTTTGTTTACTGTTGCTGTGATATTGCTATTTAGGAAATGAGAGTGCGGTGAGGTCATGACTCACGTGGATTCAGTAGGTTCGGTTACAGCGGCAGCCACTTGAGTTCCCCCGCGTTTGTGTATCTTTCCTTTCCGCTCACAGTGTGAAGTTCTCGGCGGGCCCTTTGCAAATTGGAACACAAAGGGTTCCGTGGGCCGTCAATAAACATTGTGCAAAGCGAAACGTATCATTGTTCTCTGTATATTTTAATTATTAGACTGTGCTCCAGCACCGACCCTTTGGTGCCGAGGGTCTGTAATGGAAGATCTTTTGCTAGTACGACGTACCATTGGCTTTTACCTTTATCTTTGTGCCTTAAGCCGGATATGTTTTAGTTGAATTCGGTTAAGTAAATGTTTAAACGAACCTCGGGAACTGGGTCCTACAGATGAAGTTAGGATTGAAAAGAGTAATATCTCTTATAGTACAGTACAGAAGGCACAATATTTTTTAATATCAAAACCATTGACATCAATATATCTACACGCATCATTTATATCTAGGTATATTGGTTTTAGGCACAATATTATGTATTATAAAATACTTTTTTCATTAGCAGAAACAGTAATGTGTTTAGAAAAACGAAATAATAACAAAAAAAACTAAAAAGTAACAAGAAAAAATAAGTGCCACTTTTTTAAACCATCATCAACTTTTTTTGTTTTTAGTATTGTATTTTTTCATTTAATATAATTTGTATTTGAAACCAAAGTCAATGGTTTTTGATACCATTAACATTTTTATTTTTTGACAGATATTATACCTAGGTGCCTTACTTTTAGAGCATTTACTAATATACTGTCTGTGTTTCTGCAATGTGGTAACCGCAGTAAAGGTAGCAAAGCGTACCTACTCGCCACAAATGTAAATGAAATGGCCGCCTGCCACCGTCGCCGCCAATTTAAATAAAAAGCATAAAATGCTTTTTTGTAAACATAACGGGAATTAAACATTATTCGTATTCAATTCCAATTTTGTTTTTGTTACATATCGAGTTTAATATTGAATACAGTTATACTGTTAAAATCTTATTATGATTAAACACCTACTCGTAGTTAAGCGTTTTTTGTTAAGTCGGTGTCAAAGAAATACACAATGACATATTATCGGCCCTTTATTTATTCTGTGTAAAGGCCTGCGCACATCTAGGCGACGGCGATGGCGATCAGCTGATACGCTATCAAATATGACAGCGAGATTTGACAGCGTTTTAGCTGATCGCCATTTCCATCGCCTAGATGTGCGCAGGCTTTAATTTAGCTTTCCTCGAACCGATAGAGTATTTATTTGTTTTTTTTAGGGAAAAAAAACGCATCAAACAATGCTTGAATAAGTACATTGAACCCAAACATTTTCCCCACCAGAATTTAAAAGTTGGGGGAAAAAGGCCCAGGCAAATAAATGTTTCAGAATAGGTAAAATCTGAATTAATATATTGTATTACCGGTACATTTAATAAATGAGCTTTGCAGTTTCATTTGAAGGTAATCACAGCAGTGGACTATAATGTAACTGACACCTAACGTAAACTAATAAATTAATGAGCCAGCTTTGTAGCTTCAAATTAAGGGTATCACGGCAGTGCACTTTGTTGAAACTGACATAATATCTAACGCAAACTAACGAATTACCTACCAATGTACCTAACTTAGGCTTTAACCTACTGTTTGATTGAAAATAAATAATTAAATGTTGTGGACAATCCACACAACACTATCTAGCCCCAAATTAAGCAAAGCTTGTAGAATAGGAACCATTCATAGCTGATATAATACTTAAATACATAACGTGACACCCAGACAGAGATCTGGGTTCACCACACAAATATTTGTTCTCTGTGGAAATCGTACCCACGACCTACGGTGCAGAAGGCAAAGCTACTAACAACTAAGCTGAGAGGCCAGTCGAAAATGTACTAAACTCTGTATGAAATAAAATAAATATTTATAGGTACAGAAATAATTCAGTTCTTCGAGCCTTTTTACACACTAGTGACACTAGTCACTTAACACCGAAAGACGTGGCCGACCGATAGGCGACTATTAAAGGCCTGCGCACACCTAGGCGTTAGTGATGGCGGTTAGCTGAAACGTTGTCATATCCTAGATGTGCGCAAGCCTTAAGCAAGTACGAGATCGTAACTTTATATTTATGTTATGCAGGGTTATGTTCAGTAGTGAGCATCCTAGTTGAAATGATGATGATGTAGATTCATTGAAAATTAACACATGAGAGAGGATGTTACATATCTTGGACAAGAAATGCAATAAGCCAGGGAATTTGCAAACATGCTTCAAGCATATTATTGTGTTAAACAATTTGCAGACGAGACAATCTTCATAAGCGAGCATATGGGATCAGTAAGATTTAATCTCTGTCAAATTATGTTTGTTAGAGTTGAGTCAAATTATTTTGCCATAGCATTTTATATAAACCCATGAATTTAGAATACCCTAACTGGCAAACATCATCATCATGAAAACTTATGCCTTTGTCTTAATTTTCTTTTTAGAGAGTGGTTATAAGTCAAAAATTATTTGCTCTTTTTGTTCTTTTTTAAAACAGTAGGAGCCATAATCAAAGTGACCGCTAGGATAAAGCAGTGGATTGAAATCAATTCTCTAATGTGTTGTACTTTACAAAATATATACATAGAATTAAACTTTACTGTACACAAAATAAGACTTTAAATAGTGTAAAATTATATTACAAATATTGATATAATGGGCGGCTTAATCACCATCGTGAAAATTAACGAAAAACAGAAAAACGGTGGTGTACAAATTTACATTTTGATAATTATATGTCAAAAAATAATGAATAATGTCATGCGCAATACCAATATAAATAGGTAATGAATGATGGTGATAGAAACCACTGTGGAATTTCGAGCTTTGTGCAAGCCCTAGGCGTGAAGTGACTGATTGGCTGCATGCAAAGATGGTTTCCGATGTCTACAGGATTCGTGTCACGTAACAACCCTAGCTGTTGACGGAGTATGCTTCAGCTAGTCTATAGTCAATGTGAGAGAATGCCACATTATTAATTAGGTGTTGTGAGTGTCGGTTGATCTCTAGCTTTGTCAAGATCTGTCTTGAGAATTATTGGAGTTTGATAACGAAAAGACAAGTAATTTGTAAACGAGTTTATAAATAAAATACAGAACCAAACTGTGGATTGCCCACAATACTTATTTATTTTAAATCTGATTTAATTAGTTAATTATGAAGAGACAAAATATAATTTGTAGCTGTAATACTTCAAATATGCCAGATAAAATCAGCCTAAAGAAAAAACATTGCGTAATTAATAACTATGTAATTTGTAGCAATGCTACAAATAAAACTGTTTACTTCTTTTTAACTATTGGCAGTAGTGTTTCGATCCTTAGATCACGGGTTTGAATCTAGTCGCGTACCTATGGACTTTTCTGTTCGGAAAAATTATGTACACAATGCTAGTGCTCAAACGGTGAAGGAAAACATCGTGAGGAACCTCATGGCTTAGTCAGCTCTGTACGTACTGACCATGTCTTTCCTGTAGGATACGGCCGATGTCATAGGATACTGGCCAAACCATCTAATCTATTCCATCTAAAATCCTGTCCCAGGCACTATAACATCCTGCAAGTAGGGCTTGAGTACCAGTTGCCTCTAATGCTATAACCTTTTAGTGCGTGTACGTAGCCAACATCTACAATACATGCAAAGGCCTGTTTACTTTTACATAACATTTCGTTTAAAAGGATGGGGGTAGGTAAATATTTATAATATTCCGCGAGTAACAGAACTGAGTAGCGAGCAGTGTTTCATCTAAATAATTCTAAGGGATACTATCAGTGGTTCCTGGAGTGTTACGAATACGCAATGAAGTGGAATGGTGCTTTTTGGGGTACTGAATATTTTAAACGTAGCACTCAGCCCAGTCAATTCATAGCTCACTTCTTGGGTAAACTGTGGTTAAGGTACAATCCTAAAATGATAAGCACAGAGCATGTCCATTCAAATTTCCGACTAATTTCATTGGATTAAAGTTTAAAACAATATGCACTCCAGAATGTCGCTTATAACAATCGCGAGACGCGAGGTCTAAATTTTGAGGAAAACGCAGTTCTTTAGGTCAGTATTATCATCATAATTTTAAATTTCAGTTCAATGAGCTGGATGTTAATTATTTTGACTCACTTAAATACGTTTCACTTACGCCATCCAACTAAGATTTTGGTGGAAACTTTTTTTGTAGAGTTTGTTTTTTGAACTAATGCTACAATTTTGAAAGAAAGAAAGAAATAAATTTCTTGTTAATGTGTCAATTTTGACAGCCATACCATAACCATATGGAGCTCCCGCAGTTATCTGATTATGCTTGACAATAATTTATTAAATGAAAAATGGATAATTGAAAAGTTTTTTTTCTGGTCATCATCATCAACCCGTTTGCACCCACTGCTGAGTATAGGCCTCCTCTTTATTGCTCAACTCTTTCCGGTCCCTCGCGAGTCTCATCCACTCATTCCCAGCACTTGCAACAATGTCGTTCGACCAACGGGCGGGTGGTCTGCCTCTAGGTCTTCGAGCACCCCTTGGCCACCATTCTATAGCTGCCTTCGTCCATCGCCGTTCCGTTTTCTGGTTTGCTAAAGATTGATTTATTTGAGTGGGTACCTACATAATTATACCTCTAGTAATAATGTCATAAAAGATGAGCTAAAAAGAATGAAGATCATAAGACCCAAAAGCTCTTGAAACTTACGATAACAGCAGCTGACCCAACTAAAGAAATCTATAAAATTTAGTTTCACGGTACACGTGGATTTTACACTTTGCGCGGTCGAGGGTATAGTGTAATACAATTTTATCAAAAATTACCTCAGTACAGTGCACGTGCCACAGTCGTAAAGGTGTCTGCCTCCCTTCCCCCTATAACTACCCCTCCCAGCTGTGAGTGACCTTACATTCGATGGTAGGGTTGGGGTAAGACTTTGTTACAAAATTATACAAATTAACAAAGTTTTACTAAATTATGCAAATGTAATTATAAATCTAATAATTTATAAGATTTATAATTCTTGTTCTCTCGTCGTCACTCTTTGAATTCGATCAGTTTAAAAAAGACAGGAGTCGCTACGCTAAACCAAAAAAACTGAAAATAATCGTTTCTAAGGTTTATAAGGTTTCTAATCACTATCTAAAAACCCTAGACCTAGTGTGTCATAGTAATCAATAAAGAGTTATCTATCTATCTATCTAGTTGTAGGTATTCAAGTTAGTATCTTCTAGTTGGTCGCAATAACAAGAATTCTGCTGAAGTAATTAATTAAGTTATATGCAAAAGTCTTTGGATTCAAAATAGAATTCTAATAAAACAGCCTCTGATTATTTCCAAGTAAATATCCGTTTTCTCACTAAAATATAATTAATTTTTTCATAGTTTCTTTCCTTGTTAGAAATTCTCATCATAAGTACGACAAAGTAATTACTATCGGCTCTCAACTTCTGTTTTTTCCATGAATATTTCGATCAGAGAACAGACTTACAGAAATAATAGATGTATATTATGTAGATGTTTCTGAAAAAAGTGATGCAATAGAGTAGATTTTGTGAGTTAAACTATAAGCATATTAGTACACTAACTGACTCACGAGGGATGCTAATATAATCAGGATTAATCTGGAAGCAGCCACCCCTGGGCTGAGTTAGTGTGAGTTGCAACAGGGGCAGCTCCAAACCTTTCATATTGGCTTATAGCAACTAATATAACTAGGTTTAACAGATCCTGTTGTACATAACAGGGCTCCACCAAAGTTCGGAAGAGGATTCCAGTATCTAAAAACAAAAAACAGCTCATCAAATGAGTTGATTATTATTCAGTGCAGATAACACGAGCATAGTGTTTCTGTTAAACTACAAACTTCTCCGTGACGTGAAGCATCCCTACCCTAGCGTCAGACTCTTAGAATATTTAACAGATTTTAATAACAAACCTTGTTTACTGGCTACTGAATTCCCGTAAATCAACTTTATTTTGGTAATCTCTACCCTCTGAGACAAGCACCGTTTTAATTATAATTTGTGGGCAAGCTAGATATTAAATATAACCTCTATAAAGCTTGTTTTTTATCATGTGATGTCGTTAATGTTAGCCAATCGAAATAAAGCTAGGTACCTACTTAAAAAAACCTGCACAAACTCAATATATTTTTTACAGGTTCAAACCAACGTTTATTTAATTCAAGTTGTACTAAAAACTTAAACTGTCAGCAATAACATTTAATCATAGCCATTCTATTCAAACTAATCCACTTTATAACAACAGATCGAACGCTATGAACGGAGAAGTTTGAGCTCAATCGCAATAATGCACAAACTGGCGTGATTCATTGGAATTCCCAAATGGGAGTTAAAAAAAAAAGAAAAAACGAACGGTAATTAACAGGCGAGCCAGTCAACTAAGCCGGGCATTGTCGGGACGAAATAAGGCGAAATAAAACAGTGGTTGGCGACAGGGACGAAGCCAGACCATTTTACCTCACAGTGTAACTACGTCAAAAAATCTGAACAGAAAACCACATTTACCTACATTAAATTTGGGTTTTGCTGTATTACTGTTTAGATTGATGCTATCTGCTTAATTTCTTGGAAATAACATAACCATCAAGGTTCAAGATCACGAGAAAAGAATAAGTACGTTCTTTATAAGTTAGTTTATATATTATTTTGTGGCCGATTCATACCATTATTAATATTGAACAGTGAACCTAGAAACGATACTGGTCAGTTGCATTGTTCGCGACCGATTCGTCGCAAAAGTTTGTGTAAAGTTTATTGCAATACAACCAGGTCCCAAAAAAAGCGGGGTCCGACATAAATCATAACTTAGCATAGCAATTCATGTTTGGGAAATAAATAAATATAAACAGCGGTCGAAGGGCGCTCCGGGCTTCATTTGAATTTCATGAAGGCGTATTAAAACAATCGCAGCGTAAGAAATCTTCAGGCTCTTTTCTTTTGTGAAGTTTCATATCCTATCGTGTTTTATGTAGGTACTTGTGAGGCTATTGGCTATCAATTCTACTTTACGACTTCGATTTTTCGAATGGACTAATTGAAAAAGGTAGTGCCCGGCTACAGCGGCTTACTCAAGTAAACTCGACTACTAATGATGGTTTTACAGTTCCACAAACATGTTTTCTGTTACGGAAATAGAACAACAAAGACGTTAGTATCTGCAAGGCTTTATACCTAATCTGCTATTTAGTTTTGATAATTTTATTGAAAAGGTATATAAGTAAACTTTACCTTTTTTATTATTTAAAAAAAGTAATTACCAAATAAAAAAAAAGAGAAATAAATTAAGCGGAAATGAGGTGCCTTGTAAAGCTGCTTGGTCAATGAAAGCTATCCCTTAGCTTTATTATATAAGTATGAAAGGTTTTCTTCACCTTTCATTTGATTGATATTTAATTTTCACAGACGTCTATTCAAACATTCACTCACTCAGAATGAATGCGGAAAACGAAACGTGATTTCAATTTTTCCCAACATTCATCATAACTGGGGAAGAGGCAATTTGAACCACTTGACGCGGATTTGACGCAGAGTGCTTTCACGTGCCAGCTAAACTGTTGGCACTCTGGATAACCCGTCATTTGCTTTTGATGAGCCCAAATTCAGGTTATTGAAGATGTTTGACTCGTCTGATTGTATTCCGATTCTCCATTAGAATTTCCTTTCATAAACAGCTTATGAAACAAACTCGATCGAGCGTAATGAAGGATCGCAAACTTAATAAGGTCCATAATTTAATAAGGCGTGCCGCATTGTTGCTGCTCGAATTGTAAATTTTAATTAAAACTATTGCTTCGCATGGAGCTAAGAACAAAATGTTAACTAAGCAAAGTTAAAGGCGCTAAAATAAAGTTTATGGTTGAAGTTCCTGCGTGGCTAACAATAAGTGAACAATGTTTTAGTTTGTGGTTGTTAGCGCACTCAGTCATAGTAAAGCTCAAGACAATATCCGTATTGCGAATTGATATTTTACAATCTGCGAAACTTTATAATGAGTATTCAAAATACTTTCATTTTTTATTTCCGTGGAATAACCATCTGGAATTTCTTGCCCATTATCATAACTTGTGTTATCAAGGTGTAGTTTAAGTACTGCACTGTAGTTAACTGAGTTAGCTGAATACCTTTGGAGCCTACTAATTAGATCGAGAAATGTTTGCCAGCGTTGAAGGTTCTGCAACTCGTATGTACTGCTTCACTACATCCAATCCTGATGATATTGACAATCTAATAACACCGGATCTAAATACATCAACTTAAATAAATAACATAATAAATATATTATAAAATCACCAAGCATAAAATCAAAAAGAATCGATGAGGCGAGTGTGAACGGAACTGCTCATGGAAGGGGAAGACCTAGGCGCATGTATCTCGATTAGATCGCAGACGTTTTAGAGAAAGGCCAGGTTAGGAGTACCCTAAACCGACGAGCATGTATGAAAAAAGTTATGCGAGTGGATGAAGCGGAAGAGGTGTCAGGATCGTAGCAAGTGAAAATCCGTGATCTCTGCCTACCCCTATGGAAATGAGGCGTGATTTTATGTATGTACGTGTATCATCGTATTTGCAATGTTATCATTAAATCAAAAAGACTATTAAAAATATTCTAAAACAAAAAATGTGCCTCACATTTAACATGGTTTTTATTTGTTTTAAGTATATGGATATAATTACTAGATGGAGCTATTTTTCACATACTTGTACGCTAAGTAAGTAGAAACCAAATTGTGGCATCAAAGTTAAGCTTGCTACATAACGGAAGTAATAAGGACATAAAGTAAGTTAATGTCGAGATATAGGAATCGTTGTCGTGAAAGCGAGATAGACGAGTTAATAAAGACTTAAATAATTCCCACATTGGAAAATTAAATGGATTATCGTTGAACTTAATAACATTAGAGTCTAAATTCGTACAGCACCACCCTTCCGTGCCAAATGCCTGTCGAACCTTTGTCATTGTTATCATACTTCCGATCTTTCAAAATAATGTTATTGAAATATGTTCAATTTCCTAGGTTCCGTAGAACTTTGTAATTTTCTGCGTGCTGTCGTTTCATTTAAGGTGGTGTTATGTCTTATTGGGTAATAATTTTATGTTTGTTTGTGTATTTGAGAATCGATAGTAATGCGAACGAGGTACTGCCAGTTACGAGAAAGACGGAGACAGGTTTATATAATTTAAATCACTCCTTTGCGTTTTTCATCTGATTGATTTTACACAATTATTGCTGACGCATGCATCATTGGTTTTCTATTTAATATTGTCGGCGCGCCATGGAGACATTTTTAACACTTCGTCAGATTTCGAAATTTAATAATGGGCACGAAAGCCGATTGACGAGGCAAAAAATCCTGGCAATGCAATTTCAGGTGGGGTGGTGAGCTGTGTTGGCATTTTGTGCTCTGAAGAATTTTATTTCCAGCAAATAAATGTCATTTATTTCAGCGTTGTTTTAGTATTCCGATCCAAACTTGCAAAAACAGAACGCGTATGGTATGAGTAGTTATACAGTCCAGTGTCCTATATCACCACTTTCCGGAACTTTTTATATAGAAGAATGTTTATAGAACTTATAGTATTGTTTGAACTTATATTATTTACAATAATTGGTTTTAGCACTGTATTTGACGGACATTGAGGACGATTGACGGACAATGGTCTTTTACCATACCAATTACCATTTTAGTTTGTTTGCTAAGAAAAAACTGATGGTCAACTAGAAACCAAAATGTTGAATACTTAAAAAAAAATTAGTTATCTTGTCTGATAAGAAAAAAATTACTAACAAAATTACTATAAACTGCATGGGCGGTTAGTAATATACGGTACTGTGTAAGCGGCTACATAAAAAACGTAGACACAAAAAGCGTAGTGTATGAAGCATTGTTTTTTCAAGACGGACGTCCGCCGGTGACGTCCGTCATTTTGCGAGGACAGTGTCGGTGACGGTGAATAGATGACGGCGTCGCTCAGTTCCCTCTCCGTCGCTTGGAAACAGCAAACAATGTGAGCTGCGATCGATAGACTATTTGCAGAAATTAACGACTGTTGCACTTCGATTCTTTATGGACGAAAGTTACGAAGCACTAATTTCCTTCCATTGTCGGAGGGCAAATGATTTAATGGTATTTTGGTTTGTTGGTTCTAGCCAATATTTAGGCACTTGTTACACGTTTTACAATTTGAACTTTGCTTCAAATTTTGTTTTGTGGACAGTAAAAGAGCGGAATTCCATAACAGCAAATCAGAGATGGATTCTCTGATTTCAAAATGAAAGAATGCTTGCGATTTTAATAGTCGCAATACCCGTTAAGTTAACATGTATTTCACTTCTATAACTGTAAATTATATTGCGGCAACTGAAGTAACTTTCCACTGACACCCCTATTTATTCCTATGTATTTCACATAGAAAACTCATAGTAACAGTGCAGAAAATTTCACATTTCCTTAGCAAATCAATAGGGCGAAATTCTCCCCGAAACTTGTATAAGCAATTAGAATTCAAATATTGCTCATACTTTGAGGCAATAAAAATGCCTCCCGTCAAATCTGCGCCGCAATTATTCATTCGAAATGCCATGAGCGCTATCGGCATTTCTCCCCGCCTAAGGCTGCATTCACACAAAAAGTTGATTGGCAGCGCACCTGGCTTTATTCAAATTAAGATTTGTCACGTCGTTTTTATGCAGCAACTGAATACAAATGAAGTTCTGATGTAAGTATTTTCTCATCTAGCAGAAATTTATATTCAACTTTTTTTTTTCAAGAAAACTTACGGCTTATAATTGCGGCTTAATGGTACGTTCTGAATGCTGATCTAACGGTCAGTAAGGTTGTTCGATTCCGATACAAACTGAATTTACACAACTATGGGCAAACAAAGTATAAATGTACACTGAAATAGCTGTAATAGAATTTTACAGTGGTCTTTATTGCCGGCCAGTTATATAAAGTTGGAGAAAACTGAAGGATAACAGAAATATTAATAAAAAACCAAAAAAGTAATTTTGTCGTCATTTTTTTCTGAAGCCCCGACTGCCACTACCAACGGCTGACACTCCAACTTTATATAACTGACCGGTAATAAGGACCACTGTAAAAGCCTATTACAGCTATTTCAGTGTACATTAATACTTTATTCACCCATAGTTGTGTAAATTAAGTTTGTATGGAAATCGTACCCCCGGGGGTAAAATAATATGATAAAAAATAAGATTAAAAATAATAAGAAAATAAAAATAAAAATAAATAATAAGAAAAAATAAAAATAAATAATAAGATTAAAAACCATATTTCATGCTATGTTCACATTTCACATATTATGTATACGTTGGTATTGCGTTCTACGATAGCAATAATTATCTGTTTAAAAAAAAACATAAGAAATTAATGTTTAAATATCAAATCAATATACTCACTGAAACTTTTACTGTCAGGAAATTATCAAAATACCATTTCTAGTAGTTATGGAATTTATAATTAAATAATTATCATTTAGTTTGTTTGAAATGGGTTACGATTTACTTAATATATATTTTGTTTTAACTTATGTCACTATTCAAGAGTGGTATTTATGCAGCTTCTCAAACGGTGAAGGAAAACATCGTGAGGAAGCATATCGTAGAACCAAAAAGTTTGAAAATAGGCGCACTTAAAACCCTTTCACCACACTTGGTTCGAAAGAATTAGTGGCACGAGAAGAAGAAGCTTCCAGCAATCTGTCTTACATGTAAATGAGCCTTTACCTAAATTTCAGTCGGCTCACCAGCCTAATACGTAATCGCGCCATGCAAATTAAGCAGGCCTATTGAATTATAGGCAATCTATATTATCGAGTTTCAATTTATTTACACCATAAAACCCATGCTTTAGCTAAGCGAATTGTTGGAAACAAATGTAGGTTCTATATACTTTTCGTGGAAAAGTCAGTATAAAGTTTTTTAAAATATCGTAACTAAATGACAATATTATGACAGATTGTCTAAAGGTGTATAATAGTAGTAGTAGAGCTCTTTGTGAAGGGCTCGTCTGGGGATGTACCTACAACCACCATGCCTATTTCTGCCGTGAAGCAGCATTGCTGTGTTTTGAAGAAACTACTGGCACGCGAGGCTGAACATCTGTGTGCCTCAAGTTGCACGCAGGGCAGTGCATCGCAGGGTACGTTCAGCTAGTTGTATAAAAAAACTCGTTAGTAAACCACGTTCGATTAAGTTCACTATGGCCATCGAGGAAAGCGGTAGCCTTTCAAACGAGCCTGCGAATTGATGAGAACTGCCACCAGAAGTGTTGGCAGACCACGGTTCCAATAAATGAAATGATTACGGATGTGTCAATCACGAAATATTTTCATGGACAGTTGTCATCAGTTTCCGACACATCAATCAATGGTTTCCGATCCACTTTAGCAGCCAGAACATGGCGGATCATGACGAATGGGGACAACGATATCACTACCTTACCCAAACGCCACCCTTCACATATTCCTGCTCCACGCATACCTGACGCATAACTTAATACAACATTTCAGACTAAGCGAGCCCTTTGCCAAATTTAATTAGAATTCAGAATAACTGGGGTGTCGGCGCAGATTACGTTGGGGTCCACCAAAAACCATTTAACTTTTTTTTTCATGTGAATAAACTACGCAGCATTTTATAAAACTGAATAATTATGCCTAAGAAACTAAAAATTCGTAGTGATGGCTACTTGTGGATATTCCAGACTAAGCGCACATTTTAAAATGTTATAAATTTTTCATCCATGCTCCACATATTTTGCTTCATTTTAACAGACGGTTTAAAGATAATAGAAAGTTTTATTTTTGCAACACTTTGTGTATGCTAATAAAACGTTATTCTCATTTTTACTTTTCCTAACAAGAAGATCTTACTCTCCTACTTATTGGAGCAACCAATTGCAGTGGCCTGTTAATATTTTAAATTATAAGTATAGCTACTCCCGTTGACACTAATAATAGTTTTATCGTAACTTGAGTGATATTGCTTGGATAACGAGATTGTGGATGATTAAGGAAATATTGCAACAAGAAGAAAATTACCTATTAGCTTGATAAATGGCAAAGGATTAAATGCTAGTGCATTTCAAATCTAAATCACCTGAGACGCAAGAGACAGATTTAATTCCCACTGAGAGCCACAGCTGAAACCTGATAATACCGACAGCATGATATCCAAGTGAACTCTTCTTTTTTTCATGATCTTCTTACTCCATATGCATACCGACATCAAACAGTCGTATTTCACTGCAATTGCTTCAATTATAGTGAATTCCATTTGAGTGAGCATGGATATTGCTCTACTAACGTCTAAATATGCCAGTTTATGAATATTTTGCCGGATAAATTTAAATAAATTATTCTGCATATTTTATAGATAAGTGCTGTTCTCGGATAAATATTGTTTCAGTTCCATAGCAAATCGAACAGTAAAATAATTTAATAGGATTTGCATCGCATATCGCGTGTTTTTAGACGTTGATTTCGGGAGCCAGACGTCATGTCATGTCAAACCTGCTGTCATGCCGTCACGCGCCGTCACAGCAGCGGCACGGAACGGACCAATATTTGAGATACATACCTAAACTCCGTAATGTATTTATAGTTTTCCTTCGGTGTAAATAACATATGAAGGTTTATGTTTTGTAGGGTTTTGTGAACTTGTTATTTATTCACTCTAATATTTATGTCAGAGTTTTAGGATAGTTGAATAAAACAAAAGGTACAAAAGGTTGAAAATTGGCATGGTATACAAAAACAGACGGATGACTCAGAATTGTTAAAAAGAACCCGACTAGTGCATTATGAAATATGCTTTTTCTTGTTAAAAATCCACGTGGTAGCAGCTTGTATATTTGCAATGGTCAAATTTTCTCAGTAAATACAAAACCACGGTCTCTTAACTTAATAAACCTTGTACCACAATGCGCTTGTGCTACGTCGAGTAAGCACTGCTTCATAAAGTAAATACTACAGTTTTATTATGCTTGTCTGGAAGCACAATTAGAGGCACGGTCGCCCATTTATGAACACGGCAGCTTTCTGGATCCCTGGCAAGTGGGACTTGACGTTTAAGCTCACAGAATCTTATAGTCAACTTACATCAAGTTGAGTCTGTCACGATCTTTTTTAATCGTCACCAATGGTGAAAGGTTGAATACTACTCACTCATTTCATTATTTTGTACCTATGATTAAAAATGTTCGTTACTTGTTAAAATAAAACTTTTTATCCTATTCAAAGAAATTGCGTGTAGTAATATCACGCAACAAATAAAGCAAAGCCGCGGGCCACACATAAATGACCTCGAAAGCGGACGTGGCACGGGTGGATATAACGCATGGAAATGCATTTGGCAATGCCTAATTCTGTCGTGAAGCAGCGTTGCTGTGTTCGGTTTTAAAGGTTGTGGGTGCTGGGGAATTTTTTGACACGTGACTGTGTGACCTACGAGGCAATGCTTTTTTAAACGCGATGGTTACCACATAACATCAGTTGGGCTATTTACTCGTTCCATCAGCGAGTTGTATAAAAAAAGGGAAGTAAAGTGCAATAAGTATATCCATGCTTGGTGAAATTGGATATGCTATATTGTGCTTTATTTCCATGCAATAAGTCCGTCCGTGTCATTTTTGAATAGCCCGCGCCTAAGGTTAAGGATCTAAGCAGTTGGTTATTATTTTTATATCAAGATACTTACCCGAATTCACATTTATTTCGTGAAGCTTAGTATCCATGAAAATGTTGCTGATTTGGGCCAAATCAGCCTTTACGTACGTTTTCTAACTAAGCTGTTAGAAAACGCTCATGAACTTTGGAGAGAGAGTTCCGAAGTGTACGCGTGGCTCATTAATTTACATAACGCTCACCAACCAGCCCGACAACCCAATTCAATGTTATAAAATTTGTAAGAATGTAAAATTGGTAGGTATTAATATTCATTCGGATACATTAGGACGCGGAGCTGAGCTCTTGATCCGAGAGCGCCGGAAATTGCGTTGTGAGCGGAACATTGTCTCCGTCGGATTACTGTCAATTCGGCACGTCATTTCCGCTTCGCGAAAACATCCGGTAATTATTCGGATAATGTCAAATGTTTGAACGAATCACCTGTAGAGTGTTCGAAACTTGACAGTTATTAAATGTTGTAGCTATAGCGTTGAACGTTAAATTTTAATATAACGTGGACAATCAACACTCAAGAAGAATTTGTAGATAAACAGCTGTCAAATATTTGATCAATCGATTAGTAAACCGAGGAATCGGTTCTTAGTCACGTTCGGTCTTTTTTGTCCGATAAACCTGTCAGCCACAATGACGGCAAAGATAATAATATACCTACCTATAATTAATTGTTACTTAGCGTGTCGGTAAGACCAAACTTTTCTCTCCCTTTTTAAAACCAACAACGCCACAATTTTCCGATAAACTGTTGCAAACTTATTTATCGGGCAACGTTAAGGTATGACGTGGTATTGTGTTCATAAAATTGCATCACGTCATTTTGTTAAATCTGATACAATATTTACTGTAAAATATTTACAACAACATTTTATGACGTGAACCGTTGTGAAATATTGCTCGGTGATAGTTGGATGACATTTTGTCAGTTTAAAATGCAAATTAGGAAAATGAAAATGCTAATTTTTACAACCCATTTCATGGTGCCTACTCTATCATTCTCAAAACAATGTACAATGGTGCCGTTGCTTGCTTGGTCATTCAACCGATCGACTAAGTCAAGCAACGTTCCGCGCTTTCACATTAGATGGGTGACAGAGGTATTTACTTTAAGGCATTTCCGTGCTTCGGGAGGCAGTATAAGCTATCAATCTTGGCTCTGAAAGTCATAACAGAGGCCTAGAAATTATGTTACGTTACTTGGCAGCAAGCAAGCAAGGACTATAGCATGGGGTTCTTCAAAAAAGGCGTTTTGAAAGTTTTAAAGGGTCGGCAACGCGCTTGTGATGCCTCTGGTATTGCAGGTGTCCATAGGCTACGGTAACCGCTTCCCATCAGGTGGGCCGTATGCTTGTTTGTCAACTTAGTTGTATAAAAAAAAAAAAGCAATGAAATGTGCTGCTGGTGAAGAATGGAGAAAATTGGTTGAAAGAAAAAGTTACAAACGAAGACTCAATCGGATGAAACTGAACCAAAACCCTGGAGAAAGAAGAAGACTTGGCAGTATTAAAGTAATACTCGTATCTTTGGTGAATTGGTAAGTCTTCGCAGCCGATCGCCTAACTGGAAGCCTGATCAAGTCAAGGGTTCCTGTGATCGCCCTCTCGAGACAGGCTGCAGACGGAACAGCGTAAAACAGCTTGTCAACATCTTGACTAAAGAATTAGTCTTGACTAAAGACTTTCAAGATAAATGCGACAATTAATGCAGAGTAAGGTGCAAGAGATAAATTAATATTTATAGGTAAGTGCTGTTCTCGTATAAATATCGTTTCAGTTTCATCGCAAATCGAACAGTAAAATAATTTAATAGGATTTGCATCGCATATCGCGATTTTTTTGACGTTGATTTTTTGTGTGGTCAACCCACACAACACTATCTAGCCCCACTAAGCTGACACTATGAATATTCTTTTTTTGACTAAACTTTGAGGGTTTACTTGAGGCAATAAAAAATCAATAGATACAGGATTTGTCTAATCAAAAGTTTTCTCGAAAAGCAATATCCATCCATTACTCTAATCTTTTTTAATTTAATTTTTATTTTAGGAGATAAACGTTATTTAGATTAGTTGAGATATCTGCAGAGCTCTTTAGAAGGGCTCATTTGGGGAAGTACTGCCACCTGTGTTTGGATTTGAAGAGTGTAGGTGCCACGGAAATTACTGGCTCGTGAGGCTGAACATCTGTTTGCCTCAAGATGATGGAAGCAGGCAATGGTTACCACTCATGATCGTTATTAGCTGGGTCATAAGCTTATTCCATCAGCTAGTTCTCTAAAAATAAATCTTTCGTAAGTACCGCCCAGGTCTATGAAAGTGCAGCGCTGCGTTAAGCTTTGCCGTCTTATTTATTTATGGTGGATATTTCATGGGTATGACTGCTTCATTCAGCCATCCAGCATGATCGTTATCAGCCTGAAGAAGTCTACTGCTGAACACAGGCCTCCCCTCCCCTACACATTTCCAGGAAGAACGATTCTGAGCCCTTTCCATCCACCGACTTCCCGAGATCTTAACAATGTCGTTGGTCTATCTGGTTGGTGGGCGCCCTACGTTTCGTCTTCCTGTATCCAGCATAAATATTATGCTCAGCACAGTGCATAGTAATGTTAATATTTTGTTCAGCTTTGAAAATTAGTAGCAAAATTAATAGCATGAACTAATTTTATCATGCCATCCAACACCTGTGCACACGATTATAGAAAGCACTACAAACACACTCGATCTACATAGACTACACTGACGAGAAATTAATCCGTGTCACTGACTTAAACCTGGGTTTATCTTGGAAGCATGAGAGCTGGATTATTGAAATGAAGGCTGTTTCGTAGATTATTGTTTTATTTATTTTATTAATCCTTTATAATAAAACGAGGTGCTGCATAAGATTTGAAGCCTTTGAGTGCTATGATTTTTGATTCTCGTAAAAAATGTAGTTTGTGGGTTTTTTTCCGACCTAGATGTTTGTTCTGTATCTGGGCGCTAATATATTTTATAACAAAATGGGATCCCATCTGTGCCGTCAATATTTAAGACGCTGAAAACTATGAAACAACTTCTCGGCCGTACGTACACTCACATCTTTTGAAAGGTAAAAAAACACTGAACTTGTTTATGAAAAATTGCAATGAATTATGGCTTGACTGGTTTTGGTTGGGTACATTTTAAAGCAGGCAAACGCGTTAGAATAAAAATGTGTAATCGGAATGCACACGATATTATTTTTGCGAGAATTATTGATTTCAGACATTTTTTTTCTTTCAGGGGGCTTTGGTCTTGTATAGGTTACTTAGGTCACCATGTTGGTTGTGCCTGTGCGAAACTATTTGTTATCCAACAAGTGCTACATAGACATCAAATTTTAAAAAAATATTTAAAGTATTAACTAGTATTTATATAGGGTTTACAAACACTTTAAACTCACTTTTCTATCCAATCTAAACCCCTTTACGTCTACATCGGTTCAGTAAATAAAACCACAAGACAAATTCTTTACTGAGCGTAGCAAGTGGCATGTACCAATCTGGGTCCAATTTCGGTTCGAGATCTAATCTCGTTCAAAAGCTTTGACCAAGATTCGCTTAATTTTCTGACCTAATAAATATACGATGGCCGTCGAATAATAGCTTTTCTTGAATAAAATTGCAGTTTTAAGAGGTCTTTTTAAATTCGTTTTATATCATCAACTTGATGAAATCTTGTGTTGGATGCCTTCCTCATGTAGGCCTACCACAAGCTTTGTCTGGCTCTGTCTCTGGCTCTGGTTTTGAGTGGGTAGGCCTACTGGATTTCAAGAATGAACGATTCCAGCCTTAATCTCTATTTGCTAACTTTTGCGACCTACCGTGAAATTCAGTGTCGCCTTTTTATCAAGTGGGGCCAATATACATTTCGAGTCTTGCTTTTACATCCTGTATACTGCAACTTGTGCGCAGTAAAATTTTAATTTTAATCTTTTACCTTTTCATCCATAATGCTTGCCACTGCCACTTTCATTGTCTACAAATAGACATGATCACAGACATTGGGCCTACCACAAGCCCTGCCTGGTCCTGTCTCTGGCTCTGGTTTCGAGTCTGTGTTAGTGCTCACCTGTGTGTGTGACGTTTCGACTTAGGATTTATTTTGACAGCACTCACACAGACTCAAAACTAGAGACAGGACCAGGCAGAGCTTGTGGTAGGCCTACTTATCGGTCTGCTAAGCTAAATTACGGCTGTAATCCCAAAGCACGGTATATAAACTTCCAGTTTTTTTGGTATTCAACAATCAAATATTAAAAAAAAATAGTTTGGACCTCTTTGAAGCAGAAGGCATCACGGACTGTGAGGGAGCTCCTTAGGGCTATTGGTTATGGCTGTCAAGTTGTGTACAGATCAAATGACCCATATGGAGCCTCCCGTAGACCAGCTGGCTGCCACGTTGCTCGCTTTCAATTAAAAACCTTGTTGTAATTACTACTATTGGAACTATTTGCCGGAATCATCCCATTGTTGCGCTAAGGTCTCCCCCCAATCCTGCCACTCTCCACGATCTTGTGATACTAGTTGCCAGGATAGATGTCTATTAGTATAAGTAGCGCTTTTTGTGAAGAGCTCGTTCGGGGAAGTATTACAACCTTGCTTATTTCTACCGTGAAGCAGCATCGCTGTGTTTCGGTTTGAAGGGTGTGGGTGCCGGTGAAATTACTAGTACGGAAGGCTGAACATCTGCATGCCTCAAGCTGATGGCCGCAGGGCCAGTGCATGGAGGGGAAGGTTCCTAACGTGCGTGACCTACGAGGCAATGCTTTGTTATAGGCGATGGCTACCACTTACCATCAGGTGGGCTATGGCCCATGCCTATTCCATCAGCTAGTTTTATACAAAAAGGCATCGTTTAATACTAGACATATTTCTCCATCCAAAGGTTGTCTGGAATAAATCGCTTTATAGCGATAAGACCGCCCATTGTACATTTAGATAATAGTATTTATGTGTTAAATTCTCTTTTGTTAGTTTGCAAGGTGTACAATAAAAAATTTTCTATCTATCTATCTATCTATATTTTGTTAAGTTACGCTTTCATTGTGTATGATTTGATCACGAAATACTTTGAAGGATTTCATAGTATGATGAGAGAAAATCACATTATGGATCTTTTGAAAGGGTCTTATTCGATAGATCGTACATTGTCAATGCAAAGTTAATTGAAAAAGGCTTCGCTAGCAATAAATCTCATTGTAAAGAACGATAGTGCTTGCACTTACAAAAAGCTCTTGGGATTTCACTCGGCAAACTTGAAGGACTTTCAAAGCGCAGTTGCCGGTCTTTTAGAAATCAGTTGTTCATTTATTTTTAATAAAAGCTCCTTAGCAAACTTGTATTATAATAAATAATCATCATCATCATCAGCCTGAAAAAGTCCACTGCTGGACATAGGCCTCCCCTACACATTTCCAGGAAGAACGATTCTGAGCCCTTTCCATACATCGACTTCCCGCGATCTTAACAATGTCATCGGACCATCTGGTGGGTGGGCGCCCTACGCTTCGTCTTCCGGTTCGTGGTCGCCATTCGAGAACCTTTATTCCCCAACGGCTGTCGGTTCTTCGAGCTATATGGTCTGCCCATTACCACTTTATATTATTATAAGTACCATCAACACAGCTTCTCTTATATTTTTATTTATACAACTTACTGATGGAACAAGCATATGTTAAGCGGTAACTAATATTAGCCTATAATACAGCATTATCTCATAAGTCACGTAGATTGTACTGTGGAAACCTAATAACTGATTATTCACAACTGAAAACGCTTTTGTTGAAGGGGTGTTTTTTATTCGATTGATGAATTGGCTTTGATGTGAGGCGAAACTTTTTTATTGTTAATTGTGTGTTTATAATTCTAACACTTGATATTATTTTTCTAGGGTTTTTTTTTCTAATTCAATAATAGGTATTGTAATTTTTTTCAGACACGATTTGTAAGAGATGCTATTGAATAAATGAAATAAAGAAATATGTAATTGATGACGGATGAGAGGAGAGGGCTGTTAGCCTAGTGGGAGCGGCTCGCCTTCCGATCCTAAGGTCGTGGGTTCAAATCTAGTCGTGCACCGATAAGTTTATCTGCCCAAAAATTTATATACACTATGCCAGTGTTCTCAAACGGTGAAGGAAAACATCGTGAGGAAACCGGCATATCGTAGAACCTAAAAAGGTCAAAAAATATGTATCACTTGCACGAAAGATGCCTGCCTCTTTGAGGCGCACCTAAAATCCTTCACCACACTTGGTTCGTAAGAACCAATGACACGATAAGAAGAAGACGGATGAGTTTTTTAACTCTACCTCAAAAATAGAAGAAAGGCAAAATAACTCCAAACAAACGCTCGATTTGGGTGGTCGCGATTCTACACAGTAAGCCAGCTACCGAGGGGCTGGTCTAAGCCCTCGACATATTGTTTCCTTAACACTCTCTATGTCTTTCATTGTGTTCGAAAACAACTCAAATTTGAAAAGCAGGCGTTTCTCTATAGTAAAAATAAAAACAGTCAAGTTATACATTCGAATCACCATGTTATTTCCGAGTATAAGCTCAGTTCTCTAATGTATATACATAAATCCGAATTAAAAGAGAAAGAGGGACCGAATAAATAATTGTGTGTCGTTTTTCAGTGGTCTTAAGTCCGTGGTTTCTTTATACGCCCATTTAAAAAACTCAGGTAATTATGAATAAGCAAACTCAGCAGAGTTTTTTCTCCGCTTTTATTACGTTGGTGTATTATGCAATGGAATTTAAATATTCATCTCACTTTATTATGCTAAGTTCAATTTAGTTAATAACGCTTTTATTAACTTGCTAATGAATTATTTTATCAAACATAAAGTGAAGTAGGGGATAGATTGTAGTCTAGACAAGATTAACTTAATCATAAATTGTATGTAAATTGCAAAAATTAATTGTAAGCATTGTTAAACTCTAGTATCATTTTCATACAATTTACCTTTTTACAGACGTGTGATTTTGTTTTGAGCTATTTTTTTTACATTGTACTACTTTTGACTGTTTACCATGATTAATTTACAAAAAGCAAATCTGTTATTGGCCGTAGAATTACCATTATGGACATACTACTTTTAGGGGCTGTAGATTTTGCATAATAAATAAAATAAAAAAACCGTTGACAACCTGTAGGAATATTTAAGTTGGAATTCTTTCTTCAAAGGAAGATGTTAGTATTGTGTACAATATCAATTTGGAGATATTTATTACCTATATTTTGTAACTACCAAACTGTTTCAGCAGAGGCTACTAATGATAATAGCACCATCACAACTTTTTTAATCTCTATCTACCACAAAGTTATTTAACCAAAAACGGCACAAATTTTACAAAAATGGGTCCCAAAACACAAGTAAACCTCGTACGCAACGTACAAGGCTAAAGTGTGTGTTTTGAAGTGTTTACTAGTGTCTAAAAATTAAATAAATATTGTGGATAATCCACAATGCCCTTTCCATCCATCGACTTCCCGCGATCTTAACAATGTCGTCGGTCCATCTGGTGGGTGGGCGCCCTACACTTCGTCTTCCGGTTCAGAATCGTTCTTCCTGGAAATGTGTAGGGGAGGCCCTATGTCCAGCAGTGGACTTCTTCAGGCTGATGATGATGATGATGATGATGATCCACAATGCTTGTGTGTGTAGGTTTTGAGCAATGGTCTAGATGTATGGAGGGGTTATCCTGTTACGACTAAGAGTATGGCTATTGGCTAGAGAGAAAAACTCCTGGGGTACTTAAACAAGCGCGTGTTGTGTGATTTTGTGGATGTAGATGTGGTGTGTGGTAGTTAAATAGTAGAGGAGCTAAAATAGTTTTGCTGACTAATAAAGTTCTTTAAACCCAATTAAAATTTATTTATCCAGTCGAAATCAAAATCGGAGTCGAAATTTAATATCAAATAGCACAATGAGATATATCATAAAGGTTTTATACATTGTACAAATACACATTATTTTATAATACGTGAAAGAAACAGAATTGTAAAGAAAAGGTAATGGTGCGAAATCAAATAAGTTTGTACTAGTATCGACACAATAAAGACTTCGATAGGATTTCGGGCAACCTAAATAAATAAGAATAGGTGTTGTATTCACCGCTAGTAGGTACAGTCGGAGTGAAAATATGTTTTACCTCAGTTTTTTACTATTATTTTAAGGTTATAATAAAGGTTGCACAACAGCACTTACACATTTTATTACAGCTCAAAAGGTTACTTACAACATTTGATTAGAAAGTCAGCTCTTACTTTTTACGCTTAATTGGCTAATATTGTGGTACCACCCTCGTGATTTACTTATTTATTTAACTCTTTATTGCAAAAAAAACCTTAATTTATGTACAAAATGTGGGCTTAATGCTTTAAGCTTTTTCTACCTGCCAACCTTAGAGGTAGGAATGGCGTTGGCATGCTTACATAAAAAAAGAAAGCTTAGATATTAAAATTAACAACATGGTACAATACTTATTAGTTAAGGTCCGATGAGATCTGCTTCAGGAAATGCTTATAAACCAGACGCTTAAAATTTGAATTATGTAATGTCAGGCCAGGATATTGGGATCTAGAAGTATTGAGATTCTTAATTCTTTTACCCTCTGATTTTAAATAAATTTAAGTTTTTGTCTTATCAAAAATTCACAAAGTGAAGGTAATTTGACATTGATAGGAATAGTTTAAAGAGTTGTTATAAAGATTCAAGGGATACGAATAAATGGGTAAATAGTAAGTGGTATCCCTTTAGAAACTAGAAATTTATGTGGCTTACTGTTTCTTTCCGTGACAGTACATAAGCTAGGGCAGACCGGTTTCCACGAATAACATTACAGAATCCCTTAGCATTAGTTCAGACTTTATTGAATCAGATTTGATTTTAAAAATATATAAAAAAATGAATTATGTCTATGAGGCGTGGCTTTAATATTCAATCTTGCTCTGTATAATTTGTCACCGTGAAAACCTCGTGGCAATTAAAAACATTCAAATTGCCGTCAGTCACGATAGTTAATCAATATTTGACGACCCCAGTGGCGTAACTGACGAAAAGAAAGCTATAAGCAGTAGGCAGAATAATACACTGGTGAGCACACACACAGACTCAAAACCAGAGCCAAAGACAGAGCTTGTGGTAGGCTTATATGACTTTAACAAATTGTTAACTGTTATTATTTGGACGGAATCTCTAACGAGCTAAGGAAACGAGTGCTAGCAGCCACCAAGGCTTCACTCAGACATGTGAGAAGCATGCTAGCTCGGAAGATAGATAGATAGATAGATAGATAACACTTTATTGTACACAAGGATACATCACAAGTAACAGCGTAATAAAATAAAGTACAATGGGCGGCCTTATCGCTGAAAGCGATTTCTTCCAGGCAACCTTAGGATGGAAAGTAGTGAAGAAGCAGAAACGGACGGCGGTGCACGAAGCGTGGTTAAAAATATTAAATACACACAAATTAAAAAACTACAGCATAATATCTAATAACTATACAAAAGAAAAACTATCCTAATACTTAAATAAAATATAATAAAATAAAATAAACCTACTAATTTAGTAAAAAAAAAATTGATTGATAAAACCCGAGGCGTACTAAAGCCCGCGATGAATATTTTTAACACTCGCACATAACTTTAGTATAGTTACGTTTAACTATTGAATGACAATATCGTGCATTAACAGTACCAATCACCAACTACGCGCACATACCTGAAATTTTTGTTACGAGACGTTGTTAGTATCTAGTCAAATGGAACGGTAGAATGGTGCAATATCCGTTTGTAACAGTCAATTTCATCGTGCCAGTGTTGTTGACTAGTAATTGGGGAGGCACGTGTGTCCCGATTGCTCCCAGTAGTTTCACGGACATCAAAGGAATTAGCCCCGCGGTGCTTAGTACAAAGCGCTCAAACAAATGTCAAAATGTCAGCACAGCAACGCTACGTTCACTTATTTTCAATTGTAACATGACATTTAGCTGAAAATTTTATAGATCGTAGTAAAATAATTTTAAATGTTACACAGGCACTGTAAGGCATTGTAAGACAGGTGAAGGCTCTAACTGAATGGCGTCCAAGAACTGGGTATAGAAGTGTCGGTCGTCTTGCGGCAAGATGGGCAGACGATGTGGTGAACATCGAGGGCAAGACCTGGATGATCTAATCCTGGTCTTATGGACCTGGTCTTGTGCTTATCTTAGCACGAGACCGTCAGCAGTGGCACATTATAGAGAGAGGCCTATACCCAGTAGTGGGTGAAGTCGAGCCATGGATGATGAGACAGGCTTACGCAGCGTTTGTCATGCATTATGATGATGAACAGAGCTGTCAAGGATCATCATTGTAGCTAGACGATACGAGTCACAAAAAAATATTTTACACCGGACTTGAATAAGTCGGGTGTATGTATGATTCTATAGACACATTTTACTAGTTTATAAAGCATTACTTTCGACTGTAATCTTTATCTTTATTACTTATTTGAGATGTTAAAATTATTCTCAAATGTATTAGTATATACTTATTTAGAACCTACGGTGTTATCTAATATTTTGTGACCATGATACTACAGAGATGATGGCTGATAGAGGAGAATGGTAGCGGAGAACATTATGTGCCGACCCCACATTAAGTGGAATAAGGGCTAGAAGTAGAAGATGTGGTCATGATACTCAAAGTAAAGAACATGATTTTATGAAATATTTTTTTTGTTGCTTGATAGAACAAAACTACCGACAATTTACTACGTATTAAAACCAATAGATGATTAAGTTTTCCACGCGGATGTACATTGAAACATTGAAAAGCAATATCCACGAACGAATAGCTCTTTGAAATGTGTTGCACTTTTCTATGAAACGATACAATGTAAGTGATTCGTTCAGTCTTTGTGACGTAGAGAGCTATCACGTGCTTTCCTGCTTGTTTAGTTGTTTTATTTCTTTATATATTGTAAGCCCATGTTTATATGGCATGGAATATTTTATCAAATTTGAAAATTATTTAATAATATTTCAATGTATAGATTAAAGTTGCCACATCATCACCCCTTGCGTTTGCATTTAAATAATTATAAGCGGCGTATGCGTATATGTATAGCCGTAGGCTCGAGTAGATCGTAGAAATACTGAAAAAAAACTCACGATGGAGTTTACATTTTAAAATGCAAGGGATGACTCAAACTGTTATGACGTGTATAGTACTTGTATATCGCAGGAAATCTAGTATAGTAAAACAATATCTTTCCTCCTCGAGAATAGGGGATAATAATGTCAAGAAAGAGAGGCTTACTCTATAATTTATTAAGGCCAACGATAATTATTACAGTATAGCGTGTCAGTATTAGTAGGCCTTTGTTACATTTGGCATAAATATTAACAGGGTCTCATAATAATAGTTATAACATAAATACCATTGTTTACGCATTCAATAAAAAAACATTGTTTTTACCATATTGAAATGTAAAAACCTCTGAGAATCACAACATTATTCAATCAATTTACCCCGAAAGGGTATCGGGGAGAAATCACGCAGATAAGCGCAGAATAGAGGGGTTGGGATGTGATCCCTAGTTACTTAAAATCGCATGTATAATTTAAAAGGAACCTCTTGTATAGGCTCGGGACCCATCCGGCTTTTGTATATCAAATAATAGTAGTATATTCGTGCCAATCGAAGCTTTTAATAATGTCAAACTGACAGATTGTACTATAGGTTTCGATTACAACTTAACGTTTGAAAAACTTGAGAAACCGAATTCATGATCAAACTGCTAAACTGATTTCAATGGAATTTCTATGGGGACAATATAGAAATATTTCCTTAGAGATAAAAAAATAATGTTACAAATCAGCTCATAGATGACGAAAATGACAAATCAAAGATAAAAAACTTTTTTTTTAAATTAAAAGTCGGGTAAAAAGAAACACAATCACCCCACTGATCTACGGCCTAAGTAAACAGGCTACGTCATCATTCAGCGCATTTTTATAAAAGATTTTCTTTATAAACGCTGCAACTCTAATGTTTTTTTTGGTATAGATTCCATTATCACAAATCTTGACGTCGAAAATAGAAGCAAGTGTTCAAAATTTTATCAACCAATTGCAATGATGCAAGGGCATATTTATATATTATTTGTATGTACTATGTACAGATCGTTTTTAAGTTTTTTTTTATGTATCATTGTCTATTTCTAAGTTTTGTTTTAAGCAATATATATATTTTCTATCTATCTATGTAAAAAAACGGTGGTTCTCAAGCAAATCCGGCTATTTGATGTCATGCCGCATCACGATACTCATGTGACCGCACCTTAACACAGTGTCACGTACGCGATAACGTGGGTAATAGAATTGGTTTTATCGCGTTTTTGTGATTGATATTTTTTTGGTTCTTTGGTATATCTCTTTTGGTATTCTTTGGTAACTGCGCAGTTCGTGTACTCCGCAGATTTTGGAGCACAAAATACAAATATATTTTGAACAGATGGTTTCTCGGAAATGCCTATTCCTAGCCCGTACTTATAAATTTTGTATAAATATACTTAATGTTTATTCTTCTTTGTTTGTAATTTATTACGTACTAGCGGCCGCCTTCGGCATCATTGCAAAAATAATAAAATAAGGTTTCATCTAGGTATAACATTTTCAGAATTCATACGTGGGCTTGGTCTTCGTTTTGATTTTATTGAGCCTAGACGGCTTTGTTCTATTACGAGTAGTTAGAACACGTGCATTCTGAGTAATAGAGTATGTATATTTTTTCAATTCAAATAACACTTACTAGCCCTAATTTAGCAGAGCTTGTACTATTGGGAACCAGATGGCTGATATAATACTTATATTTTTTTTTGTAATTTTATAGGTATAATTAAAATACAATAGAACACCTAGTCATAGAACAAACATCTACGTTCACCACACTAATATTTGTTCTAGGTGGTGATCGAACCCACGATCTAGGGCACGGAAGTCAGAGTTACTACCAACTGAGCTGAGATGCCCGTCAAATGAAACATTTTTTTTCTTATGCTAGTATACACCACCTTCAATGACTCTTTTGTCTAAGCAAAATGTAAAGTGTTCTTATTCAGGAATAAATGAAAGCTATTTTATTAACAAAATATACTCTGATATTTGATAACGTGTTTCCGTTTGAAGGATGTGGATGCCGGTGAAATAACTGGTACGTGAGGCTGAACATCTGTATGCCTCAAGTTGATGGACGCAGAGCAGTGCATCTTAGGGCACGTTAATTCCTAACGTGCGTGATCTGCGAAGCAATGCTTTGTAGGCGATGGTTACCACTTAACATCAGGTGGGCCATAAGGGTTTTCCATCAATTAGTTGTATGAAAAATACTTCTAAAGACTGTTAAATCATATTCATGAAAACTATTTTGAAACGGGACAGGACGGGACTGAAAGACACCATATTTCAAGCCTCTTTGAGGCGCACTTACAATTCTCTTACCACACTTTGTTCGAAAGAACCAGTGACACGATAAGAAGAAGGAGAATGTCCTACTAAGCTAACTGACTAAGCAAATTACTATTAATTTTATATTCATATATATTCTTCTTCCACCTTGTTCCACTTATACTACACCTATTAATATGTTCGTTAGGTATCTAAAATGTTTTTTCTCTTAACTACCATGTACCGTCTTAAATAAAAAAGTTTTCTTTCTATAAAATAATTGTTTGAAAAGGATTATTTGAGCACATGATTGAGTAATTGAGCTACGAAGTCGGTACGTTGCCAAGGAGCTGTCGACAGCACGCTGACCATAACATGTCTCCTGATACTGGCGGTCTCTGTGCCACTGCGCTTGCCAACGCTTAGCATTCACTATTCGATGGAGCGTGACTGCGGCCAAAAATGAAAAAATGTAACACTTTAATAGTCTCCACTTTTGTCGTCCAGATAAGCACTGGCAGCTGCTATGCGGTTCACAGTTATGTAGTAGCGTATACATAATGTTACTGTTCGACTGCTTCCTCTTTTATAAAGCTTCAGTTGTTTCTTATTATCGGTATTTTTATACAGAATCGATTTGTGTTCGACTTTACAAAGCTTCCGGTATTTATATTTTTATTTATTTATTTTGTCCAGAATCGAAACTTGTGCAGCGGGGTAGTCTGAAGCGTGGGTTCGTTTTCCACGATGAAAAATGCTTGCATACATTTTTTAGTTTTTTTAATGCCTGCACATCATTTTTGATAATTGAAACATTTTTTGTATGGTCGTTTAATTTATTATAACTTCAGGCTGTTTTATAATATAATGCTACGTAACTTTTGTGTTTACATCTGGTAAACTCAACCAGACATAATACACGACCAACAAAAACACAAAGTGTACCAATCTATCTATTTGACTGCAGGCTACTGAAATCATTGAGCCAATGCTCAATATTATTTCCGTGGTATAATTCAGGCGGTAGTTGCAACCATTGAAAATATTTGAATAGGCTCGAAAACAAATCTAGCTCAAATTGACTGTGTGATCGATTCCGATATTTGTGCACCAAAACAACGAATCCGAAACGGATTGGATAGGTATTTTTCAGCGTACAATAATAATAACGGAAGTTGAAAAAAAAACGTGAAGCACGGAAAAGGAATTCTCCGTATTTTTCATATAAAAATTCCAGCAACTTTCAATATTTATAAACTGCAAAAAAATATTAAATACAAACTAGTGAGAATGTGAGGGAGTTGTACAAAAATTTAAACTAGGTATTTAAACATGTGAAGCACAGAAAAGGAATTCTCTGTATTTTTCATATAAAAATTCCAGCAACCTTTAATATTTATAAATTGCAAAAAAATATTGAATACAAACTAGTAAGAATGTGAGGGAGTTCCACAAAAATTTAAACTAAGCATATGATAACTAGTATTAGGCACATACCTAATACCACAGGTCCCTACCACTTCCATAAAAGATTTTAAACCATCATTTTTCTTCTTTGATTTATTGATGAAATCCCTGACACACCTGAAAACCAAACGTACGCCTCGCTAAGTAAGCCAATACTGTAATACGTTTGAGTGCAAAAACGAAACGCAAAAACTGATGTAGTTTTGGGACTGGTTAATCCCGCAAATCCTTTAATGGACGTACGGGAATGTCTAAAAGGTGTAACCGCTTACCGTGTAGGCTTAGCGATACATTAAACACTATTTAGGATTTTCTTTATTTGAAGTTGGGATCACTCAATGATACGAAACTAACCACCATCATGTCGTCCTAACTGATATTTACATGAATTCGAACGTGAGTTGTTGTTTTTTTGCGATGATAATGCTTGGATTTTTTAAAGTGAGAAGATCATTATTTTCTATTACCTACAAGTAACAAAATTTCACTTACTAACATGCGACTACCGAAAAAGCCATTATCTCGGAAATACTGAAGTAAAATTGGTACGAGTTGCCAATTTTCGTTAGGTTATGACTGTCAAAACTGACCCAAACCTCTCAACACATTCAAAGCTAAAAAGAAATGAATGTGTAGATCGGCTGATCAGCCGATGTGCTGGCCTACCACGAGCTCCATATGGTTATGGTTATGGCTGTCAAAATTGTGTCAACAGTGTCAACACATTCAAACCCAAGAAGAAAATGGATGTGTTGGTCAGCCTATCTAAACACAATTTGACAGCCATAGCCATAACGATATGAAGCTTCCGGTAGCCCTGCATGTTTTCTATATTTTTCTTCTAATATTTTAGAGCTTTAATCTGCACAGGTTTTACTTTCGAGACACAAAATCAATTAAAAAATAGAAGTAATTTATTTCGCTTTGACAACATTTCGATAATCCAAAATTGAGCTCCTAATTTTAGACTCATTGCTTTTTGAGATTGTAAGATATTAAATTAGCTTTGCTTTAATGGAATTGACTCACATTTTATCCTCCGGCACGATATCCCGCAGATTTTTTTTTTATGTTTATTACTATTTTACATACTTCAACTTATTCGATGATCTTCCAGACCCCGATTAATGATTGGATCAGACGCAAGAAGTGTAGGTTCAATTAATGTGGCAAATTTTATTCAAAAAACTAGAAAAATATAGATGGTGATTAATATAGTAACTCTTATCCAATCGTCCGCAGCTTCTTATATCCCAAACACAGGGAATTGTTTTATTATTATATGCGCCATAAGTATGAAGCGATGTTCACTAATGATGGGTACTAATGCCACAAAAAAACTAAGTTTTTCTATGTTATAAGTGTTACTGATGAATAAAATATAACTCTAAAAAAATTGAAATAAAGAAAATATACATTTACACTAGGTACTAAGTAGGACACAAATTTTATCTTAAAAAATAATTAATATCAGCGTTACATTTTAAGTAGACAAAGAGCTCTTTGTGAAGGGCTCACCCGGGGAAGTAAGTACTATACCCCATACCTATTTCTGCCGTGAAGGATGTACCTATCGTACCAATTAGTAATTAGTTTGCGCACAAAATGAGCCTCTTTGAAGTGCACTTAAAACCTCTTCACCGCATTTGGTTTGAAAGAGCTATTGAAAGTTTGATATTCAATGATAGTAAAATGCATTGAAAAGAGAATACGGTGTGGTCGGGGTACGGGAGTTGCACCATATATGAATTTAAAACTGTTTGCATACAGATGGACCTCCGCTGCTATCGAAATGTGATTTAGAAGCCACCCTGCATCTATGATGGAGTTAGGGCCATGTTGGCGGAAATCGAAGGCAGCACAGAATTTTTTCCATCCCAAAGTGAAAAAAAAAGCTTTGAAACTGCAAATGGTGCATTTTAAAAAGGTTTGTGTCGATGTTGACAATCGAACACTTTGTAGGTGCTATGTGAGCATACTGAACAGTTTCGAAAGCAAAGGTGAAAAGTGAAAAGCCAGCGTTTACTATCTAAACACAGGAGAAACGAAGAATATGCTCGCTAAAAGTGACCATATTATTCGACCTCACGCGCGACTCTTATCTACCGCTCTACACTCGAGGGTAGTAACTATGCCGTATTCTACGCTATCCCCGCAACGTGTATAATGTTTATGCCGAAGGATAATCTTTGTGGGTATTCTATCAAATAAATTGAATAAAAATGGTAAATAAACCAATTTTATCTGCTACATTTGTATATCATTACAGCTAAAAAGTTCGCTCGTGAAAACGTAAAAGAGCTAGGAATTCTTTACAATGAAGAATTCTTGAAGCTGAGTCACAATGGCATGATAAAAAGTGGAATCTTCAAAATACTTTATACAGTTGTAGTAAAACGTAAATACGTACTTTTAATAACTGACAGAGCACCAGCTTTCATCATACGCGTTATTAAAAAGCTCTTTCAAAGCTTTAGCATACGTAACGTGTTTTTTTGTCGTGCTGGACGGAACGGGACGATTTTTTGTCGGAGTTGCATACATTTTTAGTAGGAATAGAGCTCTTTGTGAAGGGCTTAGCCGGGGAAGTAATAATGTGCTTTGCAGGTTGTGGGTCCTGGTGAAATTACATATAGGCAGAGCAGTGTATTGTAGGGCACGTTCCTGACCTAAGAAGCAATGTTTTGTAATAGGCAATGGTTACCACTTAATATGAGGCGTCCTATATGATTGTTCCATCAACTAGTTGTATAAAAAAATAGTTTAAATATTGACTGGCCTCTAGCTCAGTTGGTAGTAGCTCTGCCTCCTGCGCCGTAGGTCGTGGGTTCGATCCCCACCGAGAACAAATATGTGTTTCGTGAACATAAATGTTTGTTCTCTGTCTGGGTGTTATATTGTATTCTAAGAATGCATTTACAAAAAAAAATGTACTCAAGTATTATATCAGCTATCTGGTTCCCATATTACAAGCTCTGCTTAGTTTGGGGCTGGGTAGTTTTGTGTGAATTGTCCACAATATTTATTTATTTATTTATTTTATACGTGATGCGAACCGGGAAAGACGGGACGGTACGAGAAAAAATATTCTTGGAAAAAACAGCATCCTACTATGCTGAGGCCTTATAACTCGTCTTTATTCCACAAAGCATAACATCCATTTTACTCGCTTGTTAACCTTTTCTTCACTTCGTTCGATTTTTCTAAAAACCGGGATGAATCACGGTAAAAACTTCCAAATTGCTCGGAAATCCACCTTAATCGTTTAATCGAAGGAAGTTCGTACACTGAATAATTTAATATCACCCAAATATTTACGACTTTCAATCAAATTGGGACTTGGAATAGACTTTTAATGACTTTTAGATTCATCTCAAATTCAGTATTGAAATTAATTATAGTAAACTGAGGTTATGACTACAGGATTTAGTGGGTGATGGGTAGGTTAGGTCCTCTTTTTCTAGGTCAGCTATTTTCGTGGATCCGATGGTTCTCTTACAATATTTTAGAGTCATGCTATGTTCTAGATCCTAATTATAAAAATACAAATTTTTAATAATAAATTATTTCTGTTTTCAGTACCAAACTTTTTAACTGACCTCTCAGCTCAGTTGGTAGGAGCTCTGCCCTCTGTGCCGTAGGTCGTGGGTTTGATCCCCACCGAGAACAACTACTTGTGTGGTGAACATAGATTTTTGTTCTCGGTACTATATTGTGTCTGGGAGATATATTGTATTATAAGTATGTATTTACAGAAAAAAAAATATTTAACTATTATACCAGCTATTTGGTTCCCATAGTACAAGTTCTGCTTAATTTGGGGCCAGATAGTGTAATGTGATAAACAACGACAAATCGAATTGAAGAACCAATTAAAAACATCTTCCAAAACTTTTAAATAAAACATGGTTGGTTCGAATCTCCCACAAACTCGGAAATGAGACACTGGATTCTATTAATAGTTTAAATAGTTTGTATTAAATCCCGATTGTTTAGTACTGAAACTTTGCCCGTTCATGATTCAACGTAAACGTACTAGCAGTTGTGAAGATTGATGGAGCTGTGCATTTATAACTTGAACTGCAATACTCGAAGTCAGATAAGCTGATCTTTTACTTCTTCTTTTCTTGACACTCGTTATTCGTACCTTCGTGGGGAAACGATTTTTGAAGTTTGACTCAAAGAGGCTCCTTTTGTACACGTAACACATGTTTTTAAAGTTTTTTGCTTCTACGATATGACGGTATCCTCCTTATGTTTTTTTCATCGTTTACTAGTAAAACACAGTTTGAACAGAAAATTTTGTTGGTGTGCGACCGGGAATTAATCAATCTACCCTATGATAAAAGGCGGGGCTGTTTCTATCAGATTTCTAGTGATTTTGTCAGTGTGGTCAAAAATATGTATTACTCGTATTAGGTCAGACAAACATGGTGGTGATCAAATTAATACTACAAATTATTATCTTTGGCACCTGTTTAAAATGCTTAATATAGCATCACGGACAGCTGGTGTTCACTCAAAGCCTACTTACGGAACGCTATAGTGCCTGGGATAGGATTTTAGAGAGAATAGGCTTGCCCAGCTTCAATACCATCCTGATCATTTAGTTGATGGGCTCATCCACAGGAAAGACATGGTCATTACTGGCAGAGCTGACTAAACCATGGGTTTCCTCACGATGTTTTCCTTTACTGAGAGCACTTGTATTGTGTAGGTACATACATTTTCCGAACAGAAAAATCTACGAGCCTAGAAAAACAAGCAAAATATGTAGATAGATAGATTACTTTCTATTTGGCTCAAAAACAACAGCAAAAAAAGAGCAACGAATACAGGAACGGCTCAAAAAATCTAAAAGTAAAAGAAAAAAATATTGACTTATAAACATAAGATATATATACTTGTTTCTGTGTTTCAGAAAAAAGTATCTTATGTTCTAATATTAAAAAAAAGTGCGCCGACTGTAACCAATTAGGCATAATTATATTATGTAGTTATTATTGAGCCAAAATGGTCCTCACTCAGCTTGATGCTGCTTCGCTTCCACCAAGGGGACGAGGCAGCGCTGGTTTTCAGTGATGACTAACAACAAAGAGAGTACATAGAGAGTCTCCATAAACATGTGCAAGTAACAAGTGCAGTTATTGTTTTCATTGAGCGTTAGTATGGCTTGTAGCATCCTGTGTATGCACACACAGGATGCTACAAGCACTATAGTGAGCATTGTAAGCTTCTAGCACATCGGATGTCGCTACCTGCTACATGGAAGCGAAAAGTTTTGTAGTTTCAAACTAACTTAAATAAAAGTTCTACCGTGGTTGCACAGCGTTGTCGACGTTGATCGCTTAGTGAGGCAGCACAACAAAGCAACATTTTGCATTTGGAATAATATTTATGAAAAAACGACAAACCGAGTTGCATCAGAATTCACAGTTCTGTATTTTTTTCGATTGTAACGTTATTTAACGAAAAAAAGATGTGAAGCAACCGTAATTCTAAACAGTAACAAAGTTTTTGAGGAAAGATCGAGATGCTTAAACTGCGGAGGCGATCAGTGAAACGCTGTCAAATACGATAGCGATATTTGACAGCATTACACCGATTGCCACCACAGAAGATATACCCTTTAGATGTGTGCAGGGTTTTAAGTTGAGTTTTGTGATCTTGCCTCTTTGGCATGCGGTAAGCACCGTGTATAAAGTGCAGTTCAATATCTTTGAAATTTTACGGTATTTTTATGGGTGAGCTGACAAGGTTGATGCATTTATAATGATTATGAATTGCGGGATCCCTATCATAGCTTATGTTCTCACTGCCGCATTATTGTAGAGCTACTTTATAGGCACAATGGGCTGTATATTTCGGCTGCCTAGTCAAAATGCTTTTGTGCCGAACATACCACACGTGACATGCAAAGAAATAGGGTTAACGTGTTCCGATCACGTTAGAATTTTTCGCAGTTTGTGCCCCTCTAAAAACCAAATAACACAAAGCTTCAAAATTTACAAATCTGTTCTGTTCCATCGGTTCTGGCTGGCTGGTTCAAAGAGGAGTTATTTTTTTCTTGCGACGTGTTCGCTCTAACGATTTTGTTATTGCTCTACGGTTTTTCTCACTAACTTTAACACCAAACACGCGCTTGGAGCACCGTGAACGCGCGAAAAAATTACGAATGCTTCCGTCTGTCATGCTCAGAAACACTGTAAACACGGCAGTGCGGAAGCGTCGGGAATTTAAAAAGTTAGAACAAAACTGTGAAATAAACGGGATGGCGCGATAATTTTATTGCGTTATAAATGTTGAACGCACGCCATGAAAGATTGTATCAATAACTCATATACATATAGTACTTTTCTCATTTGATACGAAGAAGATTACGCGGATTCTTTTTTTTTGTGATCAATGACGCAAACAACGATAGTTTTCATTAAATTATACGAAATATTTTCTTTGTCCTTATTATGATTCAATCATCATACCTACATTAAAAAAATACTTGCTATGTTGAAATTCAGTTAATTTGTGGTAACAACGAAATACAGGCTTTCTGTCTGGCGCAATAGAGTCATCACTAGCTCTAGAACTAAACATCGCTGCGTCGGAACTCCTACAGGATACAACCTCGATGTAAAGCGCGTACCCAAAAGGTAAATGGGTCATAAAAAGGCATATCAATATTGACCGAGGGGCGTACATCATTCCCGCTACACCCGCCATATCTCTATGAACACCTTCACGTGTAAAGCGGGTTCCAGCATATGCCAGTACGAAAGCTCACGTCCCACTTTGTACTAGTTCTCTTTGTTTCATTTTTATCTTTGATGCTCACAGTTTTCGAATAGTGCATTATCGGCTTTTCCTTTTTTGTTTATTAGAATTTAATCTCGTATCACCTGTACTGTACTAAACTGTGAAAGTTTATTCTGGTAGTGCGGCATTTGATGATAATTATAACTCGGAGACGTAATGTCAAGACGTATAGTATAGGATCCCTAGAAGAAGGACCTTCACCGAGCTGGTTATTTATTGAAACGTAGGTATTTTATATTTAATTAAACATGCCAATAAATATATTCTACATGGGTTGCCTATCAAATTTCAGTCCAGGATATGATTAATTAATAATTAAAAAAAAAAAATGTTTTTTTAACTTTCCACCGGTTTGTTTATTAGAAAAATTCTATACCAATCGAAAGTATAGACCCCATAGAATATGCAAACGTTAGGTTGCCTATTTTTTTCCGGTCACAACTCTCGGGTAGCCAGGTATAAACAGGAAAATCGATACTAGCATTTTGCACCGGTATGTTTATTGAATAAAAATACTGGGGTCTATACTTTCGATTGGTATAGAATTAGACTATAGCAATGCTACTTCGCCATTTCATCCGTAAGACGTTTACTGGTACCGGATAAGGCCTCGTATAATTTTCCAGGGTAGTATTTTCTAGTTCATCCTTTAACTTAACTCTTTGAGGACTTTAAATCCTTTCACCACACTTGGTTCAATAGAACCAGTGCCACGATAAGGAGAAGAATTTGCAGGAGATAAATTGGCTTCCCTGCAATATTAATCGGAATTCCATATAATTGCGTCCTATGCCGATGCTACTAATTTATGTATCGAATTTTTATTTTAAACCCTTTTTCGAAATCTGATGTTTGGGGAGGCGTTGGATGAATGGTTTGAACGTTCCAAATAATTCGAGCAATATTTTGCGGCGAAAAATGTTGAGAATAATGGTGGTAATGAAAAATACTGAAAGGTTTTGAGATATTACTGTGAAGCGTAGTTATATGGTGATTGTAGGTTCCTAGAAATTTATTTACATGGTTTGTATGGCCAACGAACAACCAACGAATTATAGGTTGATTTATGAACTAGATGATATTTTCAAACAGCGAAGTTTATTTTAGTTTATTTATGACATCACTACTGCGCTACTGTATGTTAACATATGATAGCATATGCTGAACTGTAGACCTTTTAGCATGCGAATATTATTTTTATTGATTTTTGTATACATTATGTTAAATTTTCTGCTTCTTTTTTATGTTTTTTTTAAGGTATACAATTGTGGTGGTTGAATAAATGATTTTTCTTTCTTTCTTTCTTAATAAGTGGCAGACGAGTGAAACAAGTTGTCATCGTCATAAAAGTTGTCAGCGTCACCCATAGACACCTGCAACACAAGAGGCACGAAAACGCCTTTTGAAGAACCATCATTAGTTCAGTGGCAAGGGATCTGAAGAAAGGAACAAGAAGGAAAAGTGAAAAGTGGAAATAAAGTGAACAGTGAGCAGTGAAAGTGAAGTGAAGTGAGAAAGTGGTGAAGTGCTCTCAGTGGACTGTTAGTGTTTGGAGCATAGCGTCGGACTGAGCAACGCATAGTGCGCGAGTAAAGTGTCGAGCAGCGCTACGCGTATCGTGCAGTGCTACGCGTTCAGTGCAGTGCTACGTGTTCGTAGTGTGAATAAATCGCTACTCTCGGTAAAATCAGTCGTTTCCTTCCAATCCTTGTACCCACTTCCGTAACATTTGTTTAACATTATATAAGCTACTAAGGAAAAACGCAAAAGAGACAAATGACTTGATTTTTTACGTTAAAGGAATGATTTAAAAAGTATTTTATCTTGATTACATGAAAACAGATTCGTTTATAAGTATGGTGTACTGAAAATATTAAAATAATACTTTTTAGCAAGACGAAAAAACCATCAACAATTAATAAAAGTAATTTCAGTGGAGCATCTTGGTACTGCAAAAGTTTTAAAAGGTTTAGTGAACTTTTAGCATTTTTGCCGGGCGACGGCTTTCTAGAAATACATTTTATACGCTAGCCTAATTGTTACTGCTAGTTTTAAATACAACCGGTCTTGCTTTCATAAAAGATGTGTGATTTTGTTATTTTCGTGCATTATTTTACCAGGTATTATAATCAGTTGAACTTTGGCCCGGTTACACGGATAACTATCGACCAATCCAATGTTCGACTGTTGTTTAACTGAAAATTTAATTTGAGACAAAATACTATCAAATATTTGATTGGTCGATTCAACGAAACCGGTCCAAGTCACTGTTTTCATTCATTATTTTAAGTAAAACAGAAATTGGCAGGCAGTTGGTCGGATGACATCATCAGCGTGGTTGAACCATGCACAGTCAATACAACTAGCACAAGACCGAAATACCACACTGGTTTGGAAGAACTATAGTGACTGGCCTCTCAGCTCAGTTAGTGGTAGCTCTGCCTTCTGAGCCATAGGTCGTGGGTTCGATCCCCACCAAGAACAAATATTTGTGTAGTCAACGCAGATGTTTGCTCTCTGTCTGGTGTTATAATTATTGTATTCTATGTATGTATTTACAAAAATAATAATACAAGTATTAGATCAGCTATCTGGTTTCCATAGTACAAGCTGTGCTTAGTGTGTGTTGTAAAGTGCCAGATAGTGTTGTGTAGATTGTCCACAACTTTTTTTTTAAGGAAAAAGAGTATTTGGCAACCAATAGTTTCTTTTACCACAATGTTAACACCTTCATATTTTACCTAATCATATCCCTAACGGGTATCATAAAACAATCTATGATCGATACGGACCCCCTGAAAACACTACCATACCGCCCGAAAACAGTAGTAAATTGCTTTTATTGAATAAATGTCAAGTCGACCGAATTGGGGTGTTTTACTAAGAGTAGAACGGCCCCAAGTGAAGGTGTCGACTCATAAAATAAATTGAAATGCTCCGTCGATCAAGAACGCTCTAAGTACGCAGCGGCCGCTCGCTGTTCAAACGATAAATCAACTCCAAGCTTTTATATAAAAAAGAAAATACCGGGAAAGTCTTTTATTTGTTTCCAAACTATATTCGAACGGTAGCTAAGCTTCCGATATTTTTTACAAAAATCTTTTTCGAATTTAAATCTCACTTGAGAGCAGGCAAATGAATAGGAAAAACGGATAACTGCTACCTCGATCTGGTTAGGCTCTTTAATTAGGGAGGAAATGAATAAGTGTTTCAACTGAGACCTACAATGTAATTTTGTTTAGCGACAATTTCATATTTTTTTATTAAGAGTATATTTTGGTTATCTTGTAGCGAGACAATTATGGATTTCAAATCACTAGTAGTACAGAAGATAAACTTGCCCGCCAAAGAACAACCAGCATGCCTACTTTTACCGCTAAGCAGTGCTGCTCGCATTGGCTTTATTCCAAAAGTTTGGATGGTCCTCGCAAAGCATGGCCTCGGTAGATGTGCTCTGTGAGGTAATTAAATTGCTGGTAACTGCTAAACGTAACATGTATATTTCGTCCATCACTATATACCTCGCTCATTTGTATGGACGGGGCATTCGTGGGACTAACCCGTAAAAACTCTTTATGCTAAATCCGAGAAATAAAATCTACCAGCAAAAGGTATAATGCAAATTCAGGTGGAGATGTTAAACTTCTACCACTTCGCATGTTGATGCACTGGTTTACACCCACTGCCTATCCTTCATCACCTCCCACTCCGTACCACCACCACCTACCAGCTACCATCCACTAAACAACACCCACCATCTAATATCCAACAACCACCTATCACCCACCACCTGCCACCCACCCCCTGCAACCCACCACTTGCCACCCACCACTTGTCATCCATCACCTACCACCCACCACCTGCCACCCACATGCTGCCACCCACCACCTGCCACCCACCACCTGTCCCCCACCACCTGTCCCCCACCACCTGCCACCCACATGCTACCACCCACCACCTGCCACCCACCACCTGCCACCCACCACCTGCCACCCACCACCTGCCACCCACCACCTGCCACCCACCACCTGCCACCCACCACCTGCCACCCACCACCTGCCACCTACCATCTGCCACCCACAATCTGCCACCCCCACCTACCACCCACCACCCACAGCCTACCACCCAACTTTTAACATCCAACACCTAACAACCACCTACTATCCACCATCTACCACTGAACCCTACCAGTCAGTGTTAAAGCTGATGATGGTAGAAGAAGTAAGAGTTCTTCTACCATTAGCTATACCACTTAGGTTCCAATCACTCCCACTATCCCGCTTCATTACTTTCATGCGCTTCAGAAAACTAGTGGTCCTGTGCACTTTTACAACCTACCAACCTCTTAATCCATCATGGTGGACAGGTGTCAAGACACCTTCCACCACACATGGTTATTCCATAAAAATGTAGAATGAAAACAAGTCTTGCTTCTATAATGTTTTTTTCTATAAGTACCCTCACTCCCTCTTAAATCGAGTCCTGGGGTCTGTTAGGAGCTTAGAGATCAGGTGTACAGCTTCTGCATTCACCTCGTTCTCTTCTTCCTATGGCTGACTCCCTCCCTCCCATCTTACAATCTCCTAACACCCCCCCCCTCCCCTCTAATCCTTTACCACCTTTGGTGGTTTTTACATTGTAAGTCACACCCATCAAACATGGCCGTTCAATTGCGTGCATCTCGTCTCCACCCTATGACCCTTTCTCCCCCCCCTAGAATTGCATACCTACCCTGCTTCAAATGACTGACCTAATCTCCCTAAACCTGTGTCTTCTGTGTCCTTCTATACTCCCTTTTACGCGAGTCCTTCATTTTCTACCTTCTCTTTTCTGATTCTTGACTGTTATATTACAAATGAATCTTCAGGCAAACTAAGTCGTAGCTAAACGAATGTTTTTTTCGATTTACATGACCTGACCAACTTGTCAACGTCATTTTAAGTCTCAAAACTACTATTTTCTTCTGGCTTTATTAATTTTGTATAAGATTGCATTTTTATAATTAGTTTTTGCCGCTTTAGTTTGGTACTCGGGTTTACTTGATTTAACTTTAATAATAATTTACCTACAACTGCTTTCCATTTTCAGGTTAGCAGTTTTACGAGATTGTATCAGGTTCTCATTTTCTCAATTTGAATTGCTGATTCAAAAGTTAGAAAATTGTTTTAATAGAATTTTGATTTGACTTTATCAAGGAGAAAATACAATCTGTTCTGGTGAATACTTGTTCTTTCAGATCTGAGACGATTAGGCGGATTTTTTCATCTTATGAATATTAAGACTGCAGTGGGTACATATACCATTTTATTTTATGTATCCCTTTAATAAGCTTTTTTATACGTAGTCTGCGATCCTTTATTTTAACTGTACCATTTTTAAAGCTCTTTTTTATTTTTATTTGATATTGCTACAGTAAAACGATCTAGGAATCCATTTAAAAATAAATTATAATAAAAGTGGAATTATATAAGTCAGATTTGTTATGTCAACTTACTACCGTTGCGGTAAACAAGTAATTTTAATAAACAGGAACAATAGTTGAAATATCTTCATAGCTTTTGTATGGCACAGGTCGGAATAATATATTTTTTACACTTATCTGATTATAAAATACAAATGAGAATCACGGCATCTCGAAAGATTTTATTTAAACATGTAATATTAATTAGTTTATTTGTTTTGTCTTTTAGTTTATAAAATTTATCTCATATTGTACTTTTTTTCATAAAGTTGGTCATAGTATTTTAATATCCTAGAATAAAACACTCAATAATAAATTGTACACCTTCTAAAATATATCTATTGCAATAAAAACTATAAAGTTAAAGCTGGATCCCAGAAGCTGAAGAATCTTGGATCGCATAATAAAATTATGCCCATTTTCTGAAGAATTCACGTGCGTTTTTTTCACTCAGGCCCAACTCCGGTAAGCTGTAATTTTTTACTAACCTTTTTAATTCACCACAGGCCCCAGGCACGGCAGAAATATCATGATGATCACTTAGAAAAAGTCACCATTGTTCGTCGCGACAGACAGTTTCCGCACAAACTGTCTCTATAGTGGGTATCGCTTCCACTGCGCGTCACTAGTTGGTGGCCAGGACCGGGAGGACCGGAGGCGAAGCGAGCCACGACTGCCGGCTTCAGGCGTGGATCTGAGCCACAACCGGGTCCGCATCCCCATTTAAGGGCGTTGGGGTGAAATGTGGGTGGCAAGGGGGTGAAAACGCGCACGCGTCCAGCACCCTGTTGCTTCGCTGTGCGGAGAGAGATATCGATAGTTTTTTTTTTTAATATTATCGAGGCGCTAAGCAGATTCTCATTTTCTGAATATTCATTTCGATGTTGTATTTTAACAACCCAAGCACAGAGTGATATAAGCTATATCATCATTATTGAATTGAAGTAATACTTAAAATAAGTGGAAATAAATGGATAAATAATTGTCTGTTTCAGTTCTATTTTTATAGTATCTTTCTTGAGCTCGCAAATTTAAAAAAATCATTAAGACGTTGCATGATAAAACAATTAAACATTTAATTTAAATTTCACAAAACCTCGGTTTTTCTTTGCATGAGGTGCGCAATTTAGGTTAATCTTACATGCAAATCTTTGTTTAAAATTATTAACTGAACGAATAATTGCATAAAATACATTATTAAATTTTGAGGTGCAATAACAAATTGCTCGATTCCCATACAAATTGATTTATACATATTTATAAATACTAATTAATTAATTAATTATTAATTTATATATACATATTTTACAGTAGTTTTGATTATCTATATGCCTAATATTTAAGTAAATCCGATGAAATTTAACTGACGACATAAATGTTATCGATAGCCGAGAACACACATCACTAGAACCCTCCACCTCACACCCTAGCAACCTGTAACACCCACACCCGACCGTCGTTTAAACACTGACTTATCAAAAAACTTATGTTTAAGTAAGATACCGTTACAAGTTTCACCACAGAGAAGGGAGACGGTATCCGAATTGTAGACGGGTTAAACGATGCCTCTTTACAAATAGGTACCCAAAGTATCCCATTCCCAAATTATCCCCATCTCTCATTATGAGGTTGGTTTTACTTTCAAAAGTTATGTCATAATCCGATTACCAAGACAATGCAGGTTGAAAAAGGTTGGAATATTAATTTTTCGTACATTCTGTTGGAAACCCTTTTGTGAGAAATCATTTATGCAAATTATTGAGACTGATCCCGCCGAGGGTCGCGTATCGAGATCGGTTTTGTTTGAATTGCTTATCTGTTTTTTTTTGAGATGCGGCGTCCTCAATCCGCTTTTAAAACTCAAGGCATAGAATATTGAATACAAAAGGATTTTTTATTTAGATGCAAAGGAGCCTTCTGATTCAGATGGAAAATTTTTGAAAAGGAAATGGTTGTTACTCGGCTGTAGTTTATGTTGTATTAATTATAGCTGAATAATCACCATTTTATAAAAAAATCCAAAATATGCCTCTGTTTAAAAAAGTATTCTGAATATTCAGTCACCAGAGTGACAATATGGTGTGACAACGAGTCGGTTCCAATTACGAGTTCAGTTATGTGAGAAAGACTGAATTAATACTTACCTTATCCTACATTATTATAGGGGTGGCATATGTTCAGCAGTGGACTTCTTCAGGGTTGTTATGATGATAACATCATTATAATGCCATAAAAATTTAAAAAAAAAAATATGTTTGTGGCTCAATCCCTTGCCTACTACTAAACCGATTTGAATGAAATTTGTAACAAATGTTGTTTGTTATTTTTTTTATTTTATAAATTTTGCATTAGCAAAATTATTTAAATTATCATTATCAAAATTATTTGATCCCGAAAAACTAACAACAACGGGAAAGAAACTTATTTTTGGTTTCCAAAATACATGATACAAATTGTTTGTTCTTCCGTTTATCTGTTCATAGTAAATATTCATGCTAAACAACAATAAAGTGATCCAATTCTATTGTTTATTTTGCACGACTAACTTCACAGTGCTTTCCTGGGAAAATTGTGTGCCAGAGCCGTGTACGTGCCCAGCTCGACCATTCTAAGCTCAAAAGTTTATTGGTAGATCGGAAACTTCGACCAATAAGAGACATCTTTCTGAATATTTGATGCGCAGGTTTGCTGATTGAATTATCCAGCTTACTTGAATTGTCTAGACGATATTATTGGAGACTGATACATGCTTTATGAGGTTCTTACCCGTCTTTGTAGTGACAAAGTAAACAACGGAATAGTACCGAAGATATTGAATTGATTAAATAAATAAATATTGTAGACATTCCATCTCTAGCCCCAAACTAAGCAAAGCTTGTATTAGGGGTATTGATATGAGTAAAAATATTTTTAAGTCTGCTACAGTTGGTCAGTTTAGTTGATTGGAGTGGAGTGGAGTGGGGAAGGGAAGAAACATATTTTTTTGGATATTTGAATATCTTGTTCGGGTTTGTGTCTGAGCACGGTTATAAAGACTTCAACGATTTGGAAATAAAAATATTATACACTATCGACTTGTTTTAGACTTGGCATGCAGCTACTTTTTATCTGGATACGGCGATGAGATGTTTTGGTTGAAATACTGGGGATTATAGTTTAGCTTGGCTCACATCTCGATGGCTTGCGATGGCGGTCAGAGTATTGCTGTCAAAGTTTGCGGCAGTGTGTGCGGTGTATCCTAAACCCTATAATGAAACTGATCGTCATCGCAGATCGCTTATATGTGCTAGGCTCAAGAAAGATATCTTTGTCTAAGACATATTTTACTTTATTTATACGAACTGTATCTAATCTCAAGTGCAAAATACTCATCTGTTTCAACCCCTCCTTGACCAATAAATTACTCCTGCTAATGAACTACCTACCAACATTTCCCTAACGATTGTTCTTGGCCAACTTTTAAAACCGCAACTGTTTATTTTCCCGTATTTAAAGCTCTTACCCTTTTTTTTAATTACCCATTGTGCCCCACAGCTGGGCAAACATCTCCCCCAAAACTTTCTACTTATCCCGGTCTCCAGAAATCTCCGACCTATCTTTCCAGTGAACGTCGAGATCTTCTAACATCTTCTTGGCCAGCCCCTCATCGTCTTCCGACTTCAGGAACCCAAGGAGTGACGATGTTAGCCCACCTCTCAGGTTTCATTTGGCTAGCGTGGCCTACTCACTTATACTTGAGCTTGACTGTTTTTGCTCTTATCCTATTAAAATAAAATAATGTAAGCACATACTCAAAGAGAGAACAACACATCGGCGTCAAAAGCGGCATGCTTATGCGATAAAGTTTTTTAATATAAAAACACATGCAACCACCTGCTAATCCGCTAGCATGTAATTTAACACAATAAAAAAATGTGTACTGATACGGGGTGTTTTTTTTTAAACTGAGACTTTAATCGCGACCACCTAATCCTTATACTTAGAATAAAGAGAAACTGTCTTTCTGTGTCGTCTTTTTTTTTATAAAACTAGATGATGGAACAAGCATATGGCCCACCTGATGTTCAGTTCTATAGAACTATGAGTACCTTGTAACTTCCATGAGTTCTATGGAACTGTTAAAACTTCATCATTATTAACGCTATTTCAACCCATTTTTCATTTTCTCTTTCAAATTTTCAAAGCAGAACTCGATTTCCTGTCGAGACTAGATAACAATATTATCATAAGTAATGGAATGGACACAAGATGGGTTTTCCTTGTAAGAGAAACAAAATAGAATATTCTACTCAATAAAAATACTGGGATTTCAAATCAAATATTCATTTGCAAACATAACAATATCATAATCAAATCTAGTTTATGATTAACTTTCTAGTAGCAAAAACAATTTGCCCAGGTTTTGTCTCAGAGATTATCATATTTCTAATACGATAATATAAATAATAAAATTGTGTATTCTATGTTTACCGTCTGCAATTTTCTTTTGTTTTTAGGGAATGTTCCCCTATAGGCGCAGAATGCCTTAAAATCTAACGGCTTAAAATGGAATTCTTGTCCGAATTTCTATCAAGCTACTGAAGTTCGGTTTGTTTCTGCACGATTTGCCACTGATTAGGTGTGAGCACAGCCCCCACCAATTGAATTCCGGAGAGGCGAAAAAAGAAAAGTCAAGATTTTTAACGCCTTACGCCCCCCGAAGCAAGAGGCCTTGTCGTGTGTTTTTATTTTACTTGATTTTATTTTGAGCCCAATTAATTCCATCATCCTAATAATTGTTGAGATTTTCTTTGAAATGCAAAGAAACCATTCCGTGAGATATAATTAATACAAATGAAAATTTGAATATTTGAACATTTAAAATAAATAAGTAAATAAATAAGTTTTTTTGAACATGTTTCATAATAAATAATGTTATATTTGGACGTACCTCTGACTACTCAGACAATCTTCATTTGATACTTTGTACTGGCTAATGTATTATCTTAGGGATCGAACCCACGACCTACGGCGCAGAAGGCAGAGGTGAGAGGCCAGTCATTCGTGCTTCTCTCATCACACTCAAATAGTGCTCGTGCAAGATTCCCAACCTTTGGATCGAAAGTGGGGGCTGATTCCACTACAGGGTAATTTCAAAGTTAGCTTTTAACCTCAACCCTAATCCTTATAGTGCAACTTGCTATGCAAAGGGGTGGTATTTAATTTCCGTCGTAGAAACACATCACAGAAAAGTAATAGCTGATCGTGATGCTATCAAAAATGAATTTATTATTTATGTTTTTCTAACATGTTTCTCATTTTCTTATGGTCTGTATATTCATATAACCAGTCTAAATAATTCGGGCCCTATCTCATGATAGGATACCGTGATTGAAACTCAAACTAGAGTTTTTAATAACAAAATTCGTTGTTAAATTTATTTTGGACACACATCACATAAACAGCACGAACAGAGTAATAATAAGAAATAATTTAGAAAGTAGGTGACGAAAACAGAAAAACAGTAAGCTAATGAGAAATAATATAACTTACACCCAAAATCAGGGGTATTCATCTCTAAATTTCAATAAAATGATTGCCCTCAGCTGTAAGCAATATGTTTTTGTCTGCAGGATTATGTATGGAAGATTACAGTGTCGGTCATTCCATCGACTCAAAGCCATTTATTACGCGGAACGACATTACGCATTTGTACTTATTATTACACCCTCGCTAGGGGGATGTTTTGTTAGTTTTTGCGACAAGTTCAATTGTAATGCTTATTTGTGTGTATTATTTGAGAATATTATTGAATTTTATAATTTTATTGTTGAATAGAACTCTCGTAGGTAATTGTAATTATGATTTTATTATAAAGCTAAAAATATAATTTCGCATTTTCCATAGCTTTGAAACATAAAAAAACCTTGAAAAGGTACAGGGTTCAAATTCTCTTCTACTACTACTTCTACTCGGCTCTTACCTTTTGGGACATTGTAAAAAAAATCTTGAAAAGGTAAGTTTTGAATTTTATATTTAAAATCTTGTTTTTAAAAACTACTAAGGTATTAAAAAGTAAATGTGAAACGTATTTATAATCAAAAAATTGACGAACTTTTTCTTTAGTATTTGATATACAAAAAAAACAACATACGATTTTCAAATTGTCTAAGCATGCCTAAAATATACGACTTCGAGTACGTGGTACGCACACGAAGTCGTATATTTTTAAAGTGTTACGTTTGTCGCGTCACTGTTGCATTGACACATAAAACCACCAGCCACTATCACCGCCGGCAAGTGACACGCTTTTTAGGGTTCCGTAGCCAAATGGCAAAAACGGAACCCTTATAGATTCGTCATGTCTGTCTGTCTGTCTGTCTGTCTGTCTGTCTGTCTGTCTGTCTGTCTGTCCGTCCGTATGTCACAGCCATTTTTCTCCGAAACCGTAAGAGCTAGACTGATGAAACTTGGCGAGTAGATGTATTCTGTGAACCGCATTAAGTTTTTTACATAAAAATAAAAATAAAACTATAAATTTCGGGGGTCCCCATAGTTGAAACTAAAACTCAAAAAATTTTTTTTCATCGAACCCATACGTGTGGGGTATCTATGAATAGGTCTTCAAAAATGATGTTGAGGTTTCTAGTATCGTTTTTTTCTAAACTGAATAGTTTGCGCGAGAGACACTTCCAAAGTGGAAAAAAGTTGGTCCCCCCCCCTCTAACTTCTAAAGTAAGAGAATGATAAAACTAAAAAAAATATATGTTGTACATTACTATGCAAACTTCCAACGATTTTTGGTTTGAACGAAATCTGGTCAGTAGTTTTTTTTTTATACGTCATAAACCGTAAACCGCAATTTACCTTTCGACGAACTACAAGAACCTTATTATGTTACATCAAGTAACATAATATAAAGGTTTTTGTAGTTCGTCGTGCTACGGAACCCTTCATGGGCGAGTCCGACTCGCACTTGGCTGCTTTTTTTTTACTGTCAAGCCACTTTTATAGTACGAACTGCCAAAGAGCTATATATACCGACGTCAGTATTTCCAGAACGCTATAATTTAGGAATTTTCAAGATAAAAGTGAACAGGTGGATTATGGCTAAAAACCAGTAGCCACCTGACTTGCGCTGAGTCTCAGTGTGGCCGCGGCCTAAATAATCCCCAATCGCGTTTTTGCTGTAGTGAAACCCTAAAACAAGATAGTGAATTTTTGTTTTCTCCCTATATTTGTGTTTGTTATACCGATTCATTGGTACGCCCCTTTCACTGCGTTCAATTATTGAAATGCACCCGCTCGGTGCAATGCTTAATGTTTTATTTTGCAATAAAAGCGGATAAATGCAGCTGCGAAACGTTAATACTAACTTTGGTATATTTACTTTATAATTCCGCAAGTAGTCAGTAGTGATGAATTCATTTCAAATTCAGCTAAACTATTTTCAATGACTTAATCTGGAACAATGCGTTGAATAATAGAAACGAGAAAAACTACATCATCTAAGCACTTTGATGTATGTCTACCTATCAATACTGTTTTTTTTTAATCATGTGTCCTAATAGAGTCACGTGATCCTGAATAGTATCGAAGTCTTTTTTACCAGAGTCTATTAGGTTGAAATGAGATCAATAGGAGTAAAATTGGATTAAATGGGATTTGATCATAGCCTTTCACCACACTTGGTTCGAAAAAACAAGTAGCATGATGAGAACATAAAGTGAATATACTACTACTAGAGCGCATCGTGCGAAAATTTGAGATTTAAAAAAAAAAATTCATAACTAAATAACTAAGTGACATTTTAAAAATCGCATAAGGACTAATTGTAGACTATACATTTGAGATTAATTCGAATTTAAGTGTGTTAAAAAAATATACTATTTAACATGACATTCTATTTAACGCTGACATACGATTTTCATTAGCGTTAAATAGAATGTCATGTTAAATAGTATTTTTTTTTACCACACTTAAATTCGAATAAATCTCAAATGTATAGTCTACAATTAGTCCTTTTGCGATTTTTAAAATGTCACTTAGTTATTTAGTTATGATTTTTTTTTTTAAAAATCTCTAATTTTCGCACGATGCGCTCTTAAATTAAAAATGAACGCAGTACCCTCGCCTACTTTCAAAATAAGCTAAGCCGCCTGTGGCAGCTCTGGCTTATGTAACCTACTCGAGCCCAAATCGCCTACGGCACATAACCAGGTTAGCTCCGACGTCACTATTTAGAGCCGAGCTCAAAATAGGTAGCCAAACATTTTGATGAACATTTTGTGCTTGATATGGAAAACGACCGAGACTGACTGGGACTAGACTGGGAATAGATTTATTCCAGAGCCAGTTTTACCAAAGCAAAGTTGTAATACCAAATACGAGTAGATGGTAGGTAGGTGTAGTAGGTTTATTTTTACTTTTTAAAACGAAATCATGCATTGTTTCAAAATCATCTAAACTTTCAAAAAAGTTTTCAATTTCAATTATCGTTTAACAAAATAAATAGTAGATTGTCACAAGGGCAGAAAGTAATGGCTAAACCAGATGGAACTGACAGTTGTCAAAATAAAGCCATTTATACACATTCACTTCTCCCGCCTCCCCCTTCGCGAGCACAGTAGGTACCTTGATCCCTTTGAAGGTAACAATTTGAAATTAGACACGTGGAGAAATACCTTATCTGCGCTGTATATCTGTTTGCCGGATATCCGGCACTCTGGATGGAGACTAAGTCGAATATCCGTAATCCAGTCTCCGGCCAAACTATTGACCTCATCATCATCAGCCTGAAGAAGTCTACTGCTGGATATGTCCAACTTAAGCCTTCCCTTTACATTTCCAGGAAGAACGATTCTGAGCTCTTTACATCCACCGACTTCCCGCGAGAACAATGTCGTCAGTCCATCTGGTGGGTGGGTGCCCTACTTTTTTTTTGTTATTTTTATACAACTAAGACAGCTAACCCTTGATTCCTTGATTCCTTCTACACCAACTGGGTACAATTGACCGAGGATCGCGAAGAGTGGAAGAAAGTGGGGGAGACCTTTGCCCAGCAGTGGGACAGTATAGGTTGAAAAAAAAAAAAAAAGACAGCAAACAAGTTGCAATACCCTGGATAAATCATGTAAATACCTACTAAAACTCATGTAAAATCTAAATTAGCAATACAAGTAGATAACTATATTATGCAAAATAATGTATGTATTCACGTATCTGTCACTATAGTTGACTAAATACAGGCACACATCGGATCATTGATCTATAACTCTAGGCCTACCATAAGCTCTGACTGGCTCTGTCTCTGGCTCTGGTTTTGAGTCTGTGTGAGTGCTCACCAGTGTATTATACTGTGTGTGTGACGTTTCGATGAGAATTGATTTAGACAGCACTCACACAGACTCAAAACCAGAGCCAGAGACAGAGCTTATGGTAGGCCTACAGATTTCAAAGCCCAACCAGTCACATAAACCCAAGTTCATGCAAAATCAAATACTCAATGATGCGTGAAAGGGTGCTCGATAACTGAATGCTCAATGTTTGAACACACCTTTTGATAGCACAATCATTAATAGGTATTTGGGCTTAGGTTTGAAGTACATACATTCTCAAATATAGCTGTATTTAGCCATAACGAACTAAGTTGTAGTCTAACTGTGAGATATTGACGACTGGCCTCTAGCTCAGTTGGTAGTAGCTCTGCCTTCTGCGCCGTAGGTCGTGGGTTCGATCCCCACCGAGAACAAATATTTGTGTGGTGAACGTAAATGTTTGTTCTCTGTCTGAGTGTTATATTGTATTCTAAGTATGTATTATCAAAAAAAAAATGTATTCAAGGTATTATATCAGCTATCTGGTTCCCATATTACAAGCTCTGCTTAGTTTGGGGCTGGGTAGTGTTGTGTGAATTGTCCACAATATTTATTATTTATTTATTATTTCGTTCTTGTCTTTGATAAATATTATGAATATTCCATTTCTCTCCTGTTATAGGTTCAACTAACACGAATAGGTAATCTATTAGGTATATGTATATTAAGTGTAGATTTAAGTAAGTATATGTATAATAGTACTATAATGTATGTTTAATAGGTATAATGTGCTTTATTTGAATTAAATATATGCCTTATTATTAGTGGGTAGGTATAGTATTAGCTAAATCAGGATTTTACCTTTGTACACCACCATCTTGCTGTTTTTCGTAAAATCTCTCCATGAAAAGATTGTCTGGAATAGATCGCTTTTAGCGATATAGCCGCGCATTGTATCTATATGTAATGTTTATTATAAATATGAATAATTCTTTTGTGTACGATAAAGTATTAGATCTATCTATCTCTATCTTATACCTTAAAACGAGAAAATCTTGTATATATATATATATATATATATATATATATTTAGGATCTCGGAAATTGCACCAACGATTTTCATGAAATTAAGTATACAGAGGGTTTCGGGGGTGATAAATCGATCTAGCTAGGTTTCATTTTCAGAAAAGACGCGGGTTAAAAGTTATTTAAATAATAAAAAATCATAGCGCCATCTCTTGACGAGTAGTCGAAATTACGAATTAGTGTTACGGAGAACGCCATCTATTGAACTTCTACGTAAACACTCGACACAAAAGTTCCGGAGATTTTATGAAAATTAGTATGCAGAAGGTTTCGGGGGCGATTAATCGATTAATATAGCTGGGATAATTTTTTAGATTTTTTTTTATTGTTTTTAATAATCAACTTTATCTAATTAATCAACTTATACATAAGCTTATTTTAGCTATTCCAGGCGATGGCGCTGTTAGTAAGATCGAAAAATATTATTAAAAAACCGAGCAAAGCTCGGGCATACCAGCTCGTTTATTATTATTATTTATTATTATATATATGTAAGGGAGGTGTCCGGCGGGAAATAAAAACGCGCGTTATTTTGACGTCGGTCGTTTATTTTAAATCAACCAGAGGGAGGCAAGCGCGGTTACAAATTATGTCCCGATAATTGGACAGTGAAGAGTCACGTCTCCACTCTTACGTCAGGGTCCGGGAGCCGGTCCGCAAAACGCAGGGGAAAGAGGGTGACAGTACTCGAGAACTAACTGGTCCGGAGAAACCGTATCCGAGTTAGTTTCGCTATGTGAGAGAGCTCGATACAATACAATTTTCGTCCACAGGTCATGCCGATGGCAAAACGCAACGATAGCGCGTGCTAATCTACTAGTGGCGACATCTAGTTCTGTTTTGAGTAAACCTACGTTACACTCTCCCCCTATGTTTATGATGGCGTCCCGACGAGTAGAACATTCAGAGTTCCTACTGGTTCTTCCTGGGTCTGCCTCGTTGTCTACGTGGTGGTACATCTATTAGTGTCACCTCTGCCTTCTTAGGACGACCTCTTCTTCGGATGGGTTGTACCGGTGCAGGTAGGTTGCTGGCATCACCCGAGTAGGCTTTCAACGCCGAGGTGTGATATGTCCCAATGGGTTGTTCAGGCTTATCTGGATTTGCTAGGACGTACGTCGTTGCTCCAAGCTTTTCTTTGACAAGGTACGGTCCATCTCGACGTGGGGCAAATTTTGCACTAAGACCCTGGGATGCTTTACTTATCGCATGTACCCCGGCGAGCACCAGATCTCCGGGCTTATATCCTGGGTCAGGCCGTCGTGACTTATCAGCTTGTTCTTTCCTGTCCTCCTCTTTACCTTCCCTTATCTCTCGCACCTGGCTTAAGGTTTTGGCGAGGAGCAGCAGTTTCGGGGTGATTTCAGGTATGAAGTTTTCTGACAGCACTATTTGTCTCAGGTCATGAGCATTATCATCCGGTGTTCTGAGTTCCCTGGCCAGAGTCAAATACGCAGGTGTATGACCGGTCACCAAACTTGTGGCAGTGTTCATGGCAAAACGTATGCAGGCCAGTTGATCTGCCCAAGTCCTATGATTGTCCTGAACTAGTATAGCTAGCTGCGTCTTCAGATCCCGATTTTTCCGCTCCACTGGGTTTGCAGCAGGGTGGTACACAGGCGTAAACGAATGTTTTATATCCAGACAGTAAGTCACCTGCTGCATTACTGCACTGACAAATTGGGGACCGTTGTCACTCAGAAGTCGTCTTGGCATTCCATAGCGTAGGAAAACTTCATTTATTAAGGTGGTAGCACAACTCTCAGCACTTGCATTTTCTAGAGAAAACAATTCCACCCATCCACTCGCAATGTCTTCTACAATCAGGATCCAGTTCTTTCCAGTAGTAGTGGTGGGTAGAGGTCCGAATAAATCGAACGCCACCGTTTCAAATCTTTGGGTGATGGCCGTGGTTTGCAGCAGTCCCGCTGGCTTTAGGTTTGACGGTTTGAATCTTTGGCATGGAATACAGTTCCTGACGTAACTTTCTACAAATCTTCTCATTCCCTTCCAGTAATATCTACGTGCTATTCTCTGGTATGTTTTGTCCGTCCCATAGTGTCCTGCCAATGGACTATCGTGATACGCAGCCAACACATTAGCCCATTCGTGCTGAGGCACTAGAAGCAAAGCATTATCACCGTCACCGTCAGGGTCATATTTGTATAAGATCCCTTGGTTCATTACGTAACCTTTACCGCTCCAATATACAGCATTCTCGTTTGCTTCTGATTCCAGGGCACCAATGATCCGCTTGATCTGTTCATCCATCAACTGGTTCTGCCGGATTTCTGCCGAACTGCGAGTGGTTGTATCAACCACCACGCTACATACGCCGCAATCTTTGTTTGATTCTTCATTACAAAAAGGGCGGGATAGGGCATCCGCTACGACATTCGCCTTGCCTGGTATATACTTGATTGTGATTTGGTAAGACTGTATGATCAGGGCCCATCTCGCCAAACGTCCCGATGGCGTCTTCATAGACATCAGCCATTTCAACGCTTGGTGATCAGTCACTACAGTGATGGGCATTCCTTCTATATAGCCACGAAACTTGGTCAGGGCCCATACTACAGCAAGGGCCTCTCTTTCGGTCGTGGTATAGTTTCTTTCCGCGGGGATTAACAATCTGCTAGCGTACTCGATAGGGTGTTCAAATACAAATACAAATACAAATCATTTATTAATAACACTAAGTTACAGGTCAATGTCATATTGGTATGGGATATACCTACAACAACTTAATATAAATTTATCACAATTAGAATAAGAAATATTTGTGAATTATTCAAAATTAATAATAATGTATTTAATTATTATTACCATTATTATTTTTTAAACATTATACAGTGAATATTAATTTATGAAAACAAAGAATTGTGATCAAATATAAAAATAAAATTAATAACAATATAATGGTAATTATATGCCAAATATAAAAATAAATTTCCTACTGGTTATCTAATTCTAGATAAGCGGTAGCTCGTAAAACTCTTTTACCGAGTAGAACGAGTGCCCAAGCAGCCACTTACGTAATCGTATTTTGAAGACTGCTGTAGAAGTTGCATCTACTTTTATTGTGTCCGGCAGCCTGTTATATACTGAGGGACCCATTATGTACACTGACCTCTCCGATTTGCTCAACTTGTGAGCAGGCGTGACGAGCAGGTGAGCGAGTTTGTTACTGCGCATCGCGCGGGATGTGTTTATGCCTCTTTGCTTGAAAATATCGATGTTTGTGAATGTAAAAAGGGCTACCTGGTAGATAAGTTCGCAAGGGAGAGGCATAATATTTAACTCTGCGAACAATAGCCTGCACGAGAAGTCGTCAGGTTCGCCCACAATGGCTCGCAGGGCTCGTTTTTGCATGACGAAGGCTCGCTCAACGTCCGCAGCTCGCGCCCACAGTTCTACGCCATAAGTGAGGATGCTGTGGACAGTAGCGAAGTAACATGACACTACCACCTTGCGAGATGCGGTGCTAGCGAGCCGACGTAACGCAAAACACGAGCGGCCCAGTCTCGAGCAAAGCTCGTCAATGTGGACGTCCCAGGTGAGGCCGCTGTCGAGATGAAAGCCCAGCAACTTGGTCGTTTGGACCATTTGTAGTTGAGCGTTTCCGGTCATAACTGCGTACGTGGGAGGTGTGGTTCCATTTAGTTGGAATGACATAAAACAGGTTTTTTCTCTATTGAGGGCTAATCCGTTTGCCTGGAACCACTGCTCGAGCCTTCGGACAACAGAGTTCAGCTTTTGCTCCAAGGCCGGCGCCGTTGGCGCAGTGATGATGGCGGCCACGTCATCAGCGTACATGTAGATTTCCGCGTCGCTGATGGCGCTGGGTAAATCGTTCAGCAATAAGCTGAACAAAGTGTTCGAGAGGCATGAACCCTGTGGGACTCCCATGGTGTTCACCAGTTCACCAGACCTAACGCGGCCGTTGTCACCGACCACAGTCTGCGTGCGATGTGACATGAAGGCGGTCAGCAAGGACAGCACCGGGCCGCGTATTCCATAGAAATGAAGTTTGTTAGCGATAAGGTGGTGGTCTGCGGTGTCGAACGCGCGCGAGAGGTCGCAGCACAGCAGCGCCACATGCGAGCCCGCCTCGCGCGCGCTCAGCACGCGCCACACAACTTCGCGCACCAGGTCTGTCGTGCCACGCCCGGCTCTGTATGCGTACTGCCGGTCCGACATACTATTGCGCTCACCGATGAAAGATAGCAATCTCTTATTCAGTCCTACTTCAAAAATCTTACTAATGGCGGGAACGAGTGATATAGGCCTGTATGATTTCATTTCCGTTTTTTTACCTTTTCCTTTGTAAAGAGGGGATACTTTAACACGTTTGAGGGCGGTAGGATACACGCCCTCCCGAATGCAGGCGTTAAACAGGTAGGCTATAATGTGGGCGAGTGGCTTAGCTATGACACGAAGCAGGCTAGATGATATGCCATAAAGGTCGGTACTATTTTTTGCAGCTATGTGTTTGTTGACGATTATCACTATCTCGTCAGGGGAAAACAACACGAGCCGTAGTGAAAGGTTGCACGCGGCTGCGTCATTTAGTGTATCGCATGCGCGGGCTACGTCTGCCGGGGGGGCGCCGCACTTGGTAGCGGCAGTAGTGAACTCGAGGTTCAGAGCGTCTACCAACTGCTGCTTGGAGCTAAAAGGTGTTCCGTTGGCGTTCCTCACTAGATCGGTATAATCAACCCTTTCGCGGTTACCTCGTCCGAGCTCGGTACTTATAATGTTCCACATACATTTTGCTTTGTTTGGATGGTCGTGAATAATTTTAGAGTAATGGTCTGTACGTTTCTTTTTTAGCATAGTGTTATATTTTATTGAGTAACTATCAGCAATGTCAAACAGGTCGGTGTTACTCGGGAATGCTTTTTTTAATTTAATTATATCAAATAACAGGTTTTTAAAACCACGAATCTCGTCATCTACCCATGTGTTCAGTTTATGGATGCTTGGTTGTTTTTTCATTGGAAAACACACATTAAATTTACATACAATGGTGGACACCAGGGTATGGGCAAGCGCATGGCAATCACCCCCCACTCTCTCCACCACCGAAGCCCAGTCAATCGACTCCAAGGCGCCTGAAAAGTTAAGTTTGTTAGCTGCAGTAAATGATCGCCTCAATACAAACGTAGGTAACGGCGCGGTATTACGTGTGATGGTAAGACGCTGGGCGTCGTGGTCACTGAGGTGCGTCGCGACGCCGGCGACGGCGACGAGGCGCTCCTCGGGGAGGTTTGAGTATGCGTGGTCAAGTAAGGTGCTGGTATCGCCTTCTACCCTAGTGGGGAAATCGATTAACTGGCAGAAATTGTGTCTAGATAATATATCTACTAATTCCTTTTTTATTTTTGTATTTTTTAATAAGTTTATATTTATATCGCCCATTATAATAGCGTTTGAGCCTTCACAAGATATTTTAGTGAGGAGGTTTTCGAATAGTTCTAAGTAAGCGCTATCGCTAGTTAGGTTGGAGTGGTATACTCCTATAACAAGCATATTTTCAATGACAAGATGCACGGCACTTACGTCAAAAACCTGTTCTACTGATAAATCACAATAATCTTGTTTATTAGTTACCTTGATGCCGCTGCGGACATAGATGCAACTTCCACCGTGAGGGATCGTAGGTCTACAGTAATTAGATACCAAGTCAAAGTTATTAAGCGTGATAGACACTAGTTCGTGGCATCGAAGCCAATGTTCCGTTATTAGGAGTATGTCGCAGGATAAGTCCTTTGTTAAGAGTACTTCCAACTTCTTCGTTTTGCTGGTCAGACACCTGATGTTTTGATGGCAGATAGTCAGGGGGGCATCAGAGTGCCCGGGGGCGGGGGCTTGTTGAGAACGCTGCAGGGGGGGCGCGGAGGGTACCGGGTATTTTGCTGCTGGTGCCGCCGCCAACGCCGCCAGGGCAGCGGGTGCTGTCGCTGGCGAGCCTGCGTCGCGGCGCCTGTCGCGTGTGGGTGGACGTGCTTCTCGCGCGTCCGTCGCTGCGCCGAAACCACTCGCTAATCTCTGTTCCGGGGGGCCAATTCTCGGCCATCATAAAGAAGTTAAATTTACTGCATGGCACAGTTATTGCAAATGAGGAGTAATAACTATGCGTAAGTTTTATTTTGTCTGCATTATAATTGGTACTTGGATTTAATTTGGTCATATATGTTATTATAGATTCCGGCGTTGTCTCGGGCTTGAAAAAACAAGCGTGTATTTTTTGCACTCTCTCAACGGTCTGTAAGTCGTTATCAGTAGATCCTATGCCGGTGATAACACGGCGCGGCTGGCGCTTCGTTTTATGTTTCACAACATGCCATTCGTCATCTTTCCTAGCAACATTCTGAAGCTGTTTATCGTCATGCGCTCTCGGGATCGACGGTGCTAGCGGCTGAGCCGGCGGGGGGGGCCTGCACAGCGGAGTGATCGCTAGCGCGGCCGCCCGCTGACTGTGACTGGCGCTCGGCACCAGAGCGAGTGTTGTTGATTGGCTCGGCGGGGCAGGCAGCGGCGGTGTTGTTGCAAAACTAGCGGTCGTAGCCGTCAATGTGTGCGTAGGTCTCTTCGTTTCGCGCATACGCTGGATACGGTCGCTTGTGGCTGTGTTAGTCGTGTGTACGCCGACGTTCGCCACTGGCTTCGAGACTGGTATTGCCGGCGAGTTGCTACTACCCGCATCGTTGGGCATTTGTTGATTTTTGCCATCGAGTTTATCGATTTTGTCTTCCAATTTCTTCAGTTCCTTCATCACAATCGTGAACTTTTGATCGATTGGAGTAATAAATTTCACTAATAATTTTTCGAGCGAATCTAAAGTGGATTTCGCCATCGTTAAAGTTTTTTATGCACTTTACACTATCGTAGTGCTTGCGTATGCGACCGACCGGAGTGAGCGCGGAGCGGAAACTCTGTTCGTCCTCACCCTCCCCCTGTACTAGTACTGCCCCAAGCGCATAATCACTAGCGTCAGTCTTAAGTGTGTATGGCTTACTCCCGTCTGCCTGGGTCAATACTGGGGCTGTGGTGAGACACTTTTTGAGGCAGCTAAACGCATCCTCTTGCTCTCTATCCCAGTTCCATGTGGCATTCTTTTTGGTTAGTCTGGTCAGAGGCTCACTTTTCTTGGCAAACTCGGGGATGAATCGTCGGTACCATGAGCATGTCTGGATAAATGATAGCAAATGCTTTAAGTTTTTAGGTTCCGGGAGTTGTGCTATAGCATGCACTTTCTCTGGATCTACCTGCAACCCGTCCGGGGTTATGAAGTGGCCCAGGTATTTAACCGTGGCGCAAAAGAAGTGACACTTCTTGGGATTAACATACAGGTCGTTGTCCCTCAACGTCTTGAGAACTTTATCGAGATCATCCACATGTTCTTCAAAAGTGGCCGACAAGATGATCAAGTCATCCAGGTATGCCATCATTTTAACGCCGTCCAGGGCAATCTTCACGCGGTCCATAAGGCGCTGAAAGGTTGCGGGCGCGTTGCGAAGGCCGAAGGGCATTCGTATAAACTTGTAGAGGCCAAACGGTGTAATGAAGCTCGTTTTGTCACGATCGGACTCTCTGACTTGTACTTGCCAGTAACCCGCACGCAAATCCAACGTTGTCATGTATGGCGTAGGTTTGGCTTCATGCAACAAGTCGTCAATTCTTGGCATCGGGTATGTATCTGCGACCGTGATCGCATTTAATCGTCTGTAGTCGACACACAGGCGTATAGCACCGTCTTTCTTGGGTACTAGAACGATCGGAGCTGACCAGGCTGAGCTGGATGGCTCTATAATACCATCTTTCAACATTGTGTCTACCTCTTTCTCCACTAGCTCACGCCTGGCTGGTGATAGTCTGTACGGAGGCACCGCGATAGGTCCATGTTCGCCAGTATCGATCACGTGTTCAGCTAGCGTTGTAGCTTTCCTTCCGGGTTGGAACACTTCCTCATGTTTTTCTAGGAGCTTTCCGATAAGATCCCTTTTCCCATCGTCAGTGATCCCCACCTCAACTGTCTCGAGTGAGAAAGCATTCAGCCCAATATCATCGCTGGTATATCCAGGGAATAGTGCAGCTGCGTTCGGTGAGAGTTCGACTTGCTCTTCCTCCAGAGCTCTTTTTGCGTCCGCGTACATATAATCGATGAAAGGTGAATATCCATCAAATGTGGTGGCCCTGTAACGCTTACTGGGCTGAGTCACACCATCAGATTCACCAGGCAGAGTGGGGTACTCATCAGCCTCCAGCATCATGCATTCTGCTGCATGCGTCTGCTGCAGAGCTTTGGTGATCGGTGCCACGATTTTCTCCACCGCGTGTACTGGGTTAGGTTCATTCATCTCTTCCAAGATCAGATTATACTTGTTTCCGGGGTCCATAGCAAAGTGCCAAGAGAGTTGTGGAAGATCAATAATGATTCCAGCATCCTGTAAGAATCCAACGCCGAGCAATGTTTTATTTTCACGGGCCTCAGGGAACACTATGAAGGTCGTTGGAATGACGTACTGGCATACGCGCACCGGCACTTTGGTGGATAGTACATCTTGCCTTCTTCTGACCCCGTCTGCCAACGTTACTGTCACCGTTTGTCGGCCGAAAGGTATTCCCCGCCGTTCTAGGCAGCGGTATAATTCAAACGATGCCACACTGGATTTTGCGCAGGTGTCTAGGTACGCGTTGCCTACTACATCCAGTATACCAATGCCGATGGTAGGTCTCGGCCGAGCATCCGTATTGATGTTGAGTGCGCAGAAATCTATCTTGGCCTCTTTGCTTTTAGCGGCTCTATCTGCTGCGCAGGTTGGGCACTTACTTCTTACGACTCCCGGAGCACCGCAGCCGTAACAGGAGAAGACAGGCTGTGACGGAGAAGGGGCTTGAGTTGTTGCGACATCTGTAGTCTTCTTTTGTTTCTGGCGACATTCTTCGACCTTGTGTCCAGGACGGCGGCAGTAATCGCAGCGAACTTTCTTGGCCTTAGGTGCCTCAGCAACGTCTCCTGACTTGCTAGTAATATCATCAAGCAATGTTTTAGCTCCCGTTTTCTCTATTGCCAGCTGTTCCGCTCCTCTTGCAGCAGTCAACAAGTCATCGAAGGTTTGAACCTTCTCGCATGCTACCCGTTTCCTAATGTTTACATGCAGCTGCCCATAAATCATGTCCAGCTGTTGTTCTTCAGTGTGTGCTGGAGCCGGTAGCTGCGCAAGGAGTGCCCGATTCTTCGCTACGAACACTTCAGTCAACGTGTCGGCGGCCTGTCTCTTCGCAAACAACTCCTGGTATATCAAGTAGGCTGGTTTCTTCGGTGCGAACGCGTGACGCAGACGAGTTTCAAACTCAACCCAGGTTTCAATGCCACTCTTGACACTTTGCCACCAGGTGCTGGCTTCCCCTTTCAAAATTAGCGGAAGGCACATTATTGCATCCGTATCATTGATTTGATGGACTTTCTTGAATATCGAGGCAGCCGCCAGGAATTCTTCTACCTGCGCGGTGTCTCTCGATCCACTGAAGGTTATTGTTGTATCCGAAAATGACTTCTTTGAACCGCCTCCGCCTGTCATCGTTGTACCCGTCGCCGCTGCCGATACCGCCTGTATTGCCGCCGTAGTGATAGACGCCACAAGCTCTTGTAGTTGCTCTGATGATATATTCACGTTGGCCGACGTCATTTTTATTCGCTTCTTCGCCGCTTTAGATGATGATGATGATTTTACAATAACCCGCCGAGGCCTCGTCCGAAGTGTAGGTCCTTGGGGAGTCCCGGCACCAGAGGCGTCCTGGGACATGAACCCACGGCCGTACGTTGAGCGCCAATTGTAAGGGAGGTGTCCGGCGGGAAATAAAAACGCGCGTTATTTTGACGTCGGTCGTTTATTTTAAATCAACCAGAGGGAGGCAAGCGCGGTTACAAATTATGTCCCGATAATTGGACAGTGAAGAGTCACGTCTCCACTCTTACGTCAGGGTCCGGGAGCCGGTCCGCAAAACGCAGGGGAAAGAGGGTGACAGTACTCGAGAACTAACTGGTCCGGAGAAACCGTATCCGAGTTAGTTTCGCTATGTGAGAGAGCTCGATACAATACAATTTTCGTCCACAGGTCATGCCGATGGCAAAACGCAACGATAGCGCGTGCTAATCTACTAGTGGCGACATCTAGTTCTGTTTTGAGTAAACCTACGTTACATATATATATATATTTAGGATCTTGGAAACTGAGCCAACAATTTTCACGAAATTTACTATACAAGGGTTTTCGGGGGCGATAAATCGATCTAGCTAGGATTCATTTTTAGAAAATGACGAGAAGTTGGTGTTTTGCAACAATCAAACATAAACTCAATATACGACTGTTCCTGCCATCTATTGGCGGTTGTGAGCAACTAACTGCAAGCTAGAAGGCGTTGTTAAATAAAAATAAGCCAATAAAGATACGACTCTTCCTGACATCTATTGGCAAATAATAATACTATTTTTTTTTAAACCCGAGCGAAACTCGGTCATACCGGCTCGTATGAATAATTCTTTTGTGTACGATAAAGTATTAGATCTATCTATCTCTATTTATTTTAATACGAAAATGCTGCATCCAAAATCCAAACGCGAAATATCGAGTGGCAGGACAAAATTTAGTTAGTATGAGTAGTTTATGTATTACCTGACCAAAGTGCAACACCGTTTTAATTGAATTTTGGTCCCTAGGCTGCTGTTCGCAGCGTAACCTCGTCATGGAGCTAGGGCAGGCCTAAATAACCAGACCATAATGTTCCCATTCCCATTGCCAGGAAATGGACCTACTCTAGACGAAAGTGGTTTAGTCCACTTCCAATTCCAATTATAAGTATCAATATCAAATAACATTTCAATCTTTTTGAATGAAACGTTATTTTACAGCGTATAGGCATGTGTTCACAAAAAAAAGATTTTTCGTGTTTGTTTTATATGAGCAGTAAAGTTAAGTGGGTAGACCTAAGCTAGACCTTATCTAGACTGATATTCAAATGAGACTAATATGCAGTCGATACTGTAAAGATTTCTGATCTGTCCGTTTTAATTCTAACTTTATAACAACAAAACAAAAATTCATAATATTAACAAAAAAAACTAAAACTAATTAAAACTAAACCTTAAAAATCTAACAACAGTGGGTGTCCATGAGGCATGGTGGTTTACTTTTCATGCCACATTCTAACTGCACCAAAAAATACCTAAAAGTTTGAAATATTAATTTGGCTTGGTATTATGCGCCGAGCGACATGTCGTGCTAACGACTCGGCCGCGAATCGGTCACCCGGGAAATCAGTAACTCGTGTCGGTTTTCAGAGTCTAACAATACCTGTGAAAGGCCCAACATTTGTGGGAGTAACCCCTAGCGAGGCCTTTGGAAGAGCATCCAAACCAGTTCAAGATATTCAACATCTGGTTCCATGCAGTTGCTGGTCGCATAATGCGCATGCACTCCTAGTAAAAAGAATTGTCACTGATTCTTGGTTCGAAAGAATCAGTGACACGATGAGAAGAAGAAGACTCCTAGTAAACAAATTAAGACGAAATGAAGATTGAAAATCAACGCGATGAAAATTAGAGTGGGTTTACCCCAAAATTTCGCGAAATCCAAAATAAGTAGTATTTATGAAAGTAGTCTCAGTTCGCAAATACATGTATAGCAGCTTTTCCAAATAAAAACAGTAGCTTATTTTCTCGGGTGTTAGTATACGAAACTATGTTGTGCATTTCCAGATATCACTTCTCTACGTGTGAAAACACTCAGCTGTTTCCCTTCGGCTGGATCAGGGACCACCAACATAAGTACATTAAAGCCTAGGGCGCTTAGGATCGGGGAAATGTCCGCTATGGATTGCAGATAGTTTTGAGTTTCAAATACAACGCATTCCACGATAAATGCCTACCTGGTTATTTACTTCTGGTTGTTTAATTATTATTGCAATAAGTTAATGGGGGAAAAATAACTGAAAACTATGATTTTTTTGGACAAAAACAAAGATGAGATTTTTAGAGGTTTACTTTTCTTGCAAAAATATTGACAATCAAATAATCAATTAATCAATTGGGATCCGAGGCCTCTTCAAAATTTTATCTAGGCGACACAGATTGAAGCGACGCGTGACCCAAGGGTATCTGGCGCAGCGCATAAGCATTGCTATTTAGCGTGGCAATGCCGTCTGCGTCTTGGGGACGCTTCCGTCTAGTACTGATTTGGATCAGTTGAGCTATCTCTAGATCGTTTGTAACGGTCTGCAGATAGCTCAACTGTTTCTTGTGTACTTTGTACATTTTGTAAATATTTGTTTAATTGTAAGTTTCTTTGTATAAATAAAAATTAAATAATAAAGTTATATTGACAACCGTTTCCTGTATGTTTTGTACATGTTGTAAATAATTATATCTATACTATTATTATAAAGAGGAAAGATTTGTACCTATTTTTGTATGTTTGTAATGAATAGGCTCAAAAAGTACTGGCCCGATTTAAAAAATTCTTTCACCAATAGAATGCTACATTCTTCCAATTTGACATACCTAGGCTACATTTCATTTTGAAAAAAATTAGAGATCCTTGGTAAAATTTGAACAATGTAACCGAAGGTGTAGAAAAATGAGTCTTAAAATGTCTTTCGTCGAATGCGCTGCCGAAACTATTAGCGATAGAACAAAATAATGTACAACAATATTGTCTACCCCGTGCGAAGCCGGGACGGGCTGCTAGTTAATAATAATTATCTAATTTCAATCATACTAGCAGTAAGTAACCGAGCTTCGCTCGGTATTTTTTTGATAACATACTTATGAATGATGAAATCATATATTTCGATCTTACTAACATACCACATAATAATAAAAAATAAGAACTGGTTATTTAAAAAAAAATCACGAGTGCAATGAGTTAGAAATTTTCGGAACTACTCAGGAACCCGGGACCTCACAGTTCTCAGGTTCTCACAGAGCTTAGTTTTTGCTTCTGATCAGCAGATGGCGCTAGGAGTAATGATATCATGAAAAAGTTGTTTGTTCTTAACTCCGAACGCCGATATTTTCTAAAAATAAATCCTAGCTAGATCGATTTAGCGTCCCCAAAAACCCCTGTATACTAAATTTCATGAAAATCGTTGGTGCCAACGATTGCCGGTTTTCTCGTTTAAAGGTATAAGATATAACAATAATTTGTATCAATATCAATCAATAATACGATACAAAAATATTAATTATTTATCTGCACGTAGTTAGCGGATTTATGCTATACGCTTCACAAAGTTACTTATACGGATGTCGACATCCGCCTTACAATGGCGTGCTGTTTATTGACTCATAGTGTAGATAGTAGGTAATTATAGAAGCTTCTTAGAAGGTAAAGGTATCAGAGCACAATTTCTCGGGGTATATTGTTTTCTTAATCTTCTACATAATAAAAGAAAGTCGTGTTAGTTACTCCACTTATAACTCAAGAACGACTGAACCGATTTTGCTGAAAATTGGTTGGGAGGTAGCTTAGACCCAGGAGAAGGACATAGGATACTTTTTATCCCGAAAAAGTAACGGAAACGGGGTGTTACGGGAATGGGCGAGCGAAGCCGCGGGCGGCCACTAGTGTATTTATAAAAATAAATGTATATAAGTATAATATCAGCTATCTGGTTTCCATAGTACAAGCTCTACATAGTTTGGGGCTAGATAGTGTTGTGTGGATTGCATAATATAATATTTATTTATTTAATTTATAGGTCTACCGTGGCTGAGTATTGGTAGTAGTGAGCATAATTAATCTTTCAATTTTATTATTTTTTGACATTAAAGAAAAACCTTATGCATATCAATATTTATTTATTTAAACATGTATGGTTGTTTCCGTAGTACTCTGGTCTAACATTTCAACTACAAGTTGAAACACAAGATTGGAAGCATTACCTCCCCAAATAAAATCAGCGTGGCTGAAGTCATGCTCTCTAATCACATGATGCACAGCAACATTTGGTAACAAATGCAACAACCTTAAAACATTTGCATTGGTAGACAACCAATCTTCATAGGAGCTGAATAACACAATAGGCAAAGTAATATTTGTAAGATCATATTCGGGCGGTAGTTTCGCTCCATACTTCTTCCAATTGATTGCAGTACCGTAGTCGTACATTTGAAACTGACCACTATTCACTAGCTGTAGAAAGTGCATGATCGTCTTCGTCGACGCTCCAGACGGCACACGACTCAAGACATTACCTAGAACATTTTTATTTGTAATTTTCTTACCTCCATTCGCAATTAGCACGAAAGGATTGAGACAAACTCTATCATCGCCTTGGCAATATTTTTCAATAACTTGGCTGGGAAATGCCACGATCGGCATAAACTCATTAACGCCGAGAAAATTAAGAGAATTACGAGCGTCCTCTCCAAGGAATTCCGCTAACAGTTTAAGTGGGCCTTTGATTTGGTACATAAATGCGAGAGGCGCTAATAAAGTTGCCGATTTCAAAACTTGATTATATTGAGGAAGCGAAGACAGCAGGACGAGAAGTGCCGTGGCTCCCATTGAAAATCCTACAAAGTCAATCTCTGACTCTCTTCTAGATTTATTTTTAATATAATCGATGACCGCTGGCAAATCGAGTATTCCCATTTCGTGGAATGAAAAATCCCAAAACTTACTGGAATTATCAAAAAGACTGATCATAAACCTTGAGTATTTGTTGCCGCGTGCGTTTGTTAACCATACATCGTAGCCTGCTTTCGTTAGTAGGTAAGGTAGTGCTTTGTTCGGTCCAAGAAGTAACCAGTCGTCTGAGCTGCCCATCAGTCCGTGGTGGAGAATTATATTTCTCACTGGTGTGCTTTCCGTAGTAGGTAAAATTCGATGCAATCTAAGGATGTAACCGTCTCGTGTTTGCACTGAATGTGCTTCCACTTCATATCCGTGGTGGTGGATTAGTTGAATGGCAGACATCTGAGACTCCTGGGTAACTTCATCACTCTGAACTAGTCTATGCTTGGCAACTTTATTTTTCTTAGTTGTTGTTTCGTCGGAAATAACATCGACTATAAAATTGTCCAGCGCTTTTTTGATCTTTTTTCGCCTCTTTTCAATTTTTGATGTAGATATACCAATGGTCAGTCGGAACACGTTGCTCAGTTTATTTTTTAATCTGATAAAGGAATTGACTAAATCGGTTCCTATGCTTTTGTCTGTGTTTGGATCCCGGTGACAAACATGATTACTTTCTTGATTTTCAACATAAATGCACAAACTTAACGAGATGATTAGAATTTTTAAAAACATTGTGTTACTGATCACCAATGAGGGTCGACTGATTTAAAGAAATGGCTTCACTAAGTTCAATTGCTGATGTATATAATATTGTATCTAAATATTATTATTCTAAGCAGTAGAGCAGATCTATTGTTAAGTAATCTTATTTAAATTAAAGTGATGATACTTTCATGCCGTTTTCATTACAATGACTTTATACAATAGGCTTGAAACAAGTGGCCGATAATCCTACTAATATTATAAACGCGAAAGTTTGTATGGACGGGTGGATGTTTGTTACTTTTTCACGTAAAAACTACAGAATAGATTACTACAATATAGCTTAAACATCAGAATAACACATCGGCTGCAATTTATAAATATATTGTAACGAAGAACGGATGTAAGTAACGGGAACAGGGCGTAACGGGAACGGTTATGTTGATTATTGTGTGACATAAGCCCATAAAATGTCAAATGATAAATAAATAGCAGTTGGAATGGAAGTGTATTACTTATCTAATTTGATTGAAAATGTTTCAGATGGTTTTGAAAAAAAAAAGATCACCATTTGTTTTCTAAAACAATTAGGGCCGACTTGTCTATTGACTGACTTGACTTGATTAAAAATTATTTTTAACTGACTTCCAATCAAAAAGGAGGAGGTTCTCAATTCGGTTGTATTTTTTTTTGACGTGATAACGTCTTATAAATCGATGGAGCCGGCTGCACGCACGAAAAAACATGACTCATGCGTCGTTACGTCGTTTCGTCGTTCCATTTACCTGAGCCCGAGCCCGGGTCGGGTAATAAGTAAGGGTAAATGAGGGTAAGGGTAAATGAGGGTAAGGGTAAATGAGGGTAAGGGTAAATGAGGGTAAGGGTAAGGGTTCAGTCTGGGTCCGGGTCCGGGTCCGGATTTTCATTCAGTTCCATTCAGTTTCATTCAGTTTCATTCAGTTTCATTCAGTTTCATTCAGTTTCATTCAGTATTATTCAGTTTCATTCACATTCAATTCAATTCAGTAAAACTAAAATTTTCTTTTGAAAAATGCAACCATTCCATCAGTATTTTCTTATGACGTTATCACGTTCAACTATCGTCAGTAAACCGACTTTACAGACAACCGATTTTTTTTTTTTTTTTTTATGTTTGTTACCGCATAACTTCGTCATTTGTGAACCGATTTGAATTTTTTTTTTATCTGAAAGGTACTGCTTCCAGATTGGTCCCATTTTAATTTTATTAAAATCGGTTTTGCCATTTTTTTTTAAATATTTTTTTTTAATGTTTGTAACTGCATGCCTCCGTCATTTATGAACCGATTTAGAATATTATTTTTTATTTGGAAGGTTATTCTTATGTCCAGATTGTCCCAAACAAATTTCATTAAAATCGGTTTAGCCGTTTGGCAATGAAGTCGGTTTCTCAAGTTTTTTAAACTTATAATTATTTTTATACAAACATTGTATTGTTTTTTTGTTATACTGTATTTATATCAAGGTCGTATCTGATATCCTACGAATAAAAAGAGGAAGGGCTGTTTACAAAGACCAAACATCAACGAAATTATGTTGTTTATTGTTTCATAGCTTTGTTCTAATAGTTCACCTTTATTTAGTAATGGTTAAGCTTTCAACATAGATTCATTACCTACTACTATTTTGATGTACCTAAGGATATTGGGATTCTCAAGAATCAAGTAGGTACGAGAAAGCATAATATATACCCTTTCTAGAAACCAAACGAAATAAATATGTATATGTTTCTAAATTTTTTACATACATTATGTATAAATTTGGTTTATTGGGTGAGTACCCCACCTTTCATATAGTTCACTGTTCTTATAGCAAACTTTAGATAGCGTGCGAAGGTGCTATATGAACAGTGAAAACGTGAATCTCTCTTTTACTATTCAGGAATAATTGTGATTTTCATAATATTGGCAGAAGCCCTGTACCCGTCAAGCTGCCTTGGCGTTATTGATTCTACTTTTAGCCAAAACCTTTTCAGAAATTCTGATATGATTCTAAAAAATTGTCATCGTACCTTGTCATTTTACTTCGTTTGATTTTATTAAGTTCCAAGACAACCCATCCTCTAAATAACGCACAATTTTACTGAACACCAATCTGGTAGCATCAATGCCCCACAAAAAATCTGTGTGAGTTACATTCCTGCCACGTATAACGTGATGATCTATTGGATTCTGAATACAAAAGTAAAGTTTTAAGACGTCGGGCACCGTTGCCAGCCAGTCTTCGTCAGAGCTAAACAAAGCCATAGGCAGTGTTATGTTACCGATGGGGAATTCAGAAGACTCGTCATTGTATTTATGAAATTTCCCACTTCTGGCCAGCTGAATGTAGTGTGTGATAGTATTAATCGATCCTCCAGCTGGAATATGATGGAGTAAACGAGCAATAAAACTTGCGCTCCACTCTTTATCCACTGAAAAACCACTTAGGAACAACAGCGGGTTGCTACAAAAAATCTTCGGACCTCTGCAGTATTTTCTAGCTAGCCAACTCGGCACTTTCCTTGTAGGTAAAAACTCGCCGTCTTCACCCAACGTTTTGATTATTTCCTCTGAAACTGATGTCATTATTTTGAGCGGGCCTTCAATATTACTCATATAAACTAACGGTGCGAGCAGAATACCCATTCTCAAATATTCATTGTACTCCGGGGCTGTAGACAATAACACTAAAAGCGCGGTAGCGCCCATCGAGTGGCCAACGAAGTTAATAGATTCATTCGTATTTTTTATTTGTCTGATGTAATCAATAACGGCTGGTAGATCGTATTGTCCCATTTCCTGCCAACTAAAATGCCAATAGTCCGGAAAATCTGTAGTCATGGAGACGTGTCCCCGAGAGTAATAGTTGCCCCTCGCGTTGGCTATCCAGACGTCGTAGCCGGTGTCCGCTAAGATGTAAGGCAGTGATTTTTCAGGGCCACGTAGTATCCAGTCCGTGGAGCTTCCGAGTAACCCGTGGTGGAGAAGTACTGTTCGGTTGGGCACAAAAGGCTTGGATGCTATACGGTGTAAGGTCAAATAGTACCCGTCTTTCGTTTCAACGACATGCGATTCCATGTTGCGTCCGTGCCAACGAGCAAGTTGCGGCGTCGCTAGCTGAACTATTGATGCTGATTTGAGATTGACATACGCAGCTTTATCAGGGTCGCCGTTTCCCCATTTGTTTCTAACAAACTCACTGAAAGCTTTCCTAGACCCAGCATCGATCTCTTGGTCGTCGTATTGCACCATCTTCTTTGTTACACTATTTCGATTGAAAATGTAGTTATTCATTTTCTTAACGTTATCTTGAATGTATGAGTATAGACTTTTTAAAGTTTTTGTTAAATCTCTCCTGATGTATGACAACTTGTATGTACAGCTAACATTTTGATAGAGTGATACAAATAAGAAAAGAATTATGCAAACTTTCATAGTTGGTGTTTCCTTTGCAATAGTTCGCTATCAACTGGCTGCACTTTTTTACAGAGCACAAAAAGAAACAAAAGGCTATTAATTTAATAATGTTTACAAAGAAAACAATGGATGCGCGATTGTATGTTGTAACACTGTATTGGATATTATGATACATTCATAACATTCTATTATTCGTTTCAAAATAAAGTAGGGCAATAAAAACAATATACCAGCTCTGGGTTGAAATAACCACAGAGAAGAGGCTTTTGCCCAGCAGTGGGACATAGAAGGTTCATTATATACATTTAGATACAAAATATAATCTGAAATGGAAAAAATGGAATAAAAAATGAATCCTATTACCCAGCAGTGGGTGAAGTCAGGTGATGATGATGAAGATAATAATAATTTTGGTGAAAATGTCTAGCCCTCAAATGAAGCGTAGTTTTACTTTATTAACCAGACAGTTGATAATGATACATAAAATCATACTGCTTAATAAACATCGCAGTTCACCACATTAAATAAATGTTGGCTCTCGATGGGAATCAAATCCAAAAACTACAGCGCAAATTTTCCCATTAGCAATACTGGCTCGAGCCAATCAGTTGAGTTACGGAGAATAAAAAGCCTCTCAGGCCTGTGAAGTTGAAATCCTACTTTATGTGGTTCGTTCCATGAGCACTAAATGGGTTCATTTTTATTTTTTCGAATGATGCAAAAAGTTTTATATACCGAGAAGCGCGAATTTACTTGTCGACTCTCGCTTAGTTTGGTAGAACTTTATATCTTAACGACGTAAATAATTTAAATCTAATGCAATATGCAGACCGCTCCGACGACTTGGGAGTTGGTCTCCCTACCCGCGAACAACCTGACTCTTTATAAAAAATTCAGCCAGCGCCCAGAGACTTCATGGCTTTATATAGGTTTATCAAACTGTTCATGAGATTATTGCTTATTCGACTATTAGACCATTATGCTGCTTACTTTTTGCCTCGTTCGCAGTTTAGTATATTTTGACTATAGTTTCTCTCGTTACTAAAAGTAGCTATAGTAGTCTAAGATCCCGCTATAGAAGGACCTTCACCGGGCTGGTTATTGAATGAAACGTATTTTATATATAATTAAACATGCCAATAAATATATTCTATATGGGTTGCCTATCAAATTTCAGTCCAGGATAAAATTATGATCAATTAATAATTAAAAAAAAAAACTTTCCACTGGTTTGTTTATTAAACAAATTCTATACCTATCGAAAGTATAGACCCCAGTATTTTTATTCAATAAACATACCAGTGCAAAATGCTAGTATCGATTTACCTGTTTATACCTGGCTACCCGAGAGTTGTGACCGGAAAATATAGTGAGTACTATTATACAATGATGATAGACGACATTCATTCAAAGCTTTTTCCAAATTAATACAGTCTTCAAGAGTAGTAGAGCACTTTGTGAAGAGCTCGCCCGGGGAAGTACTACCACCAAACCGATTTCTGCCGTGAAGCAGTATTGCTGTGTTTCGGTTTGAAGGGTGTGGGTGTCGGTGAAATTACTGGCACGTGAGGCTGAACACATGTATGTCTCAAGTTGATGGTCGTATCGGGCAGTGTATCGTAAGGCACGTTCTTGACATGTGTAACCTACGAGCCAATGCTTCTATCATCACTTCTCTAAAATATGTAGCCAATGCTTGTTTCATCAACTAGTAACACAACAAAAAAGCTTTGTGACTTGTTGTGATTGAGAAAGGCTGCATACTGTTGGCATTTAAAAAAAAGTGTAGAAAACCGGCATTTTCAGCTAAAGGCACAAGCAACGTCGCGTCGCGTGAACGTCGCATCAACGTCGTCGTATAAGCTTTGTTATTCTTTGGTACTAACACAATGTTATCAAATATTTTCCTACAAAGAGTATTATTTACAGGTATTATATAGATAATTATTCAAGTGCATTTTACTATCTCTAAAAGAAAACGACACATTCCGGACATCGGAGCTCACAATATATTTTATATTCAACATATACAACGTAGGTACCCAATAAATTTGAAATACACTAAAAATTGTTTTACTACCTATGAAGAGTACAGTTTTACAGTTGAAAAAAAAAATGGAATAGTTTAGTTTTCGTCCGTATAATGAATGCTTTACAATATGTAGTTGTAGTTTTTATAATTAAATTAACACGACTTAATAAAACTAACAGAGTTAGCAACGTCATCCACCATTTTAAAACAGACAACATCAGTAGGCCTACCATGAGCTCCGTCTGGCTCTGTCTCTGGCTCTGGTTTTGAGTCTGTGTGAGTGCTTTCTAAATAAATCCTACGTCAAAACGTCACACCCACAGTATAATGCACTCTAACAACTGGTCAGCACTCACACAGACTCAAAACCAGAACCAGAGACAGAGCCAGACAGAGCTCATGGTAGGTCTACTGATATAAATATATACATCTATCCGACACTATCTACAATCTACTATCTAAGTTTTTATATATAAAACTGTTACTGACTGACAATCAACGCACAGCCTAAACCATTATAAAAGAATCGGCTACAACAGCATTTACCATCTTTATAATTATAGTATTGAATGCAAACTCAAAACTAAGGTAACCAGCACTTGGTCATGTGAAACCAACGCATACAAAAACCCAACTTAGCCACTAAGACAAATTCACGAAAAATAACTCTCAAAAAATACGCAAAAAACAGTGAAAACATATCAATAGTTTTCCGCCTTCCACCATAAAATAGATTCTTATAAACGAACTCAAACTATGACTTTATACTAACCACGCGGACGAAGTCGCGGGTAACAGCTAGTCTAAAAATAATTTTGCAATCATCATAATTAGGAAGTAAGGTAAGAGTATCGTAGCGTGAATACAAATTAGCGGTTGAAACACCCAAATTAGGAGAAATCACTACGACGATTGCTCGTTCAATCAAACAAAACAATTCGTATTTAGAGCACGCAGTACACACGCATATAAAATGATCCCGAAAAGTGCGAGTGTGCTCACAAACAGAGCTATGAGTTGAATAGAGTAACCATGGAGCTCATGCAAAATGCAATGGCGTACCTTTCTCCCACCGCCCGCGCCCCTTACCTCCCCGTTTATAAATGATTCTGGCTCAATTTCGCCCGGCTGGCCCGGCCTGTACGTACATTGTTTGACTTGTGGACATACCCTAAATCAGCCACAAGTTTTTCCTTACCTTGTAGTTGGTGCTTTCGAAATAACTTGCCGTTGCTTACTTAGCAAGCATACATTTTTAGATTACTTTAATATTATGAATGCGAAGATTACGTTTGTTGTTCAATTAATTAATAGGGTAGTGTGTCGTAGGGCACGTTCCAGACGTGCGTGAACTACGAGGCAATGCTTTGTTAAAGGTGATGGTTATACCACTTAACATCAGGTGGGCCATACACTTATGCTTGACGCATCAGCTCGTTGTATAAAAAAAAATGCGTCATAAGCACTAAACTGATAACGATGAAACTAAAATAACGGGATAAAAGTTACCACGCAGATGGAGCCGCGGGCATAGCTAGTTATAAATGATTCTCCTCCCTTGAAAGTTACTCTCTGCTAAACAATAAAACGTACTGAGAGTAACTTTGTCAGCAGAGTTTTTAGAAAATGGCTGGACAGTAGATTAGACTTATATATTCTAAACAAAAATGTACTCGTACATAACGGTAGTTGGACGCCTATGTAATTTTATGATCAATTGGCCTTATGTTGTATGCTGTCTACAGCAAGATGGATGACTCAATACTAAATCAATACTAAATACTCAAGTCATTTATTGCCTAAACATGGTTTAGTTTAGGTACATACATAGTTCTTAGGTGTAAGTCAGTATCACATGGACCCTGTGTATATGGTAAAGCAGCATGGAGGTAGGCCGAGGCTTATACACAGTAGTTGGTACGTATATATTATTAAAGATTGAGAAATTCCAGGCATTATAATGTAGATAGTTTGTTACTTAATTTTAAATTAATAAGCTTGGTAAAACAGATTAAACGATAATGTCAAGGTCTTTATAGTAGTCTAAGTTAGGTTTAGTGCGTAGTTATACATTTTTATTTTATTTATATAGTCATTATTTATGACATAGTCAAAGTCGCGGGGCGGAAATGGGTTAGACTGGCTGATCGAGGTAGATGGCACAAAGAAAGGGAGGCCTATATACAGCAGTGGGTGAAGCCAGCTGTGGATGATGATAATGACGATTGGCCATTAGCCTTGTGCACATCTAAGCGTTCTGCGGTGGCGATCAGTGAAACACTGTCAAATATGACATCAATATAATTTTTGACAGCGTCTCACTGATCGCCGCCGCAGAAGATGTGCCTAACGCTTTACTCATAAATATAAGCCAAAAGATAAACAAAGCTTAAATTATTGCCAGCTTTGCCACTGGGTTATGAAAAACAGTAATTAGGCCAGCTTAAACCATTGATTAATTTTAAATTGTATTTATAAGTATAGCTATCTTATACCTTTAAACGAGAAAATCTTGTATATATATATATATATATATTTAGGATCTCGGAAACTGAGCCAACGATTTTCATGAAATTAAGTATACAGGGGTTTTCGGGGACGATAAAACGATCTAGCTAGGATTCATTTTTATAAAATGTCCCCCTAATCGTAAAGTAAATAATCAACTTTATCGTAAAATCATAACTCCTAGCGCCATCTGTTGATTAAGTCATGAGTTAGTGGGACAGAGAACGCCATCTATTGAAGAGTAGTGGAGTTTATTATTATGTCGGTAAGATCGAAAAATATTAATATTTAATCAGTATGTAAGTAATTCGTATTTAAATATAATTCACAACAACAATTTACCAAAAAAATACCGGGCGAAGCTCGGGCACCAACTGCTAGTAAAAAGATAATACAGAAATTAAACTTTTATCAAATAAAAAACGGCCGATGAAATACAGATAAATAGCAGCCTATACAAGGTTTTAATTTCCATTTACAGGCAGGAAAACACGATCAATATCATAAATAAATAAATAAATAATGTGGACAATTCATAAAACACTATCAAGCCCCAAACTAAGCAGAACTTGTATAATGGGAACCAGATAGCTGATACAATACTTGAATACGTTTTTTTTTGTAAATAATATAATTAGAATACATTTTAACCCCAGACAGAGAACAAACATCTGAGTTCACCACACAAATATTTTTGTACTCGATGGGGATCAAACCTACGACCTACGGCGCAGAAGGCAGAGCTACTACCGACTGAGCTGAGAGGCCAGTCAAAGGCAGTAATGAAACAGTCATAAAGTCATTTAAAACGGAGCAAAAAACTTTATCTAGACAGTTTCGCACTAGCAAAATATGGGTAGGTACTATAATTAGTGCTTGCGAGCCTTCTTGCGAGACGATAGAACCTCTTAATAGCCATGATTGAATCAGAGATCGACATCGAACGGGATTTCATTGCACGGCATTGAAAGACGCGCCACGGGCTCTCGTGGCGGGATGCCGTGGCGTACTGCGGTAGGCAACGGCACGGCAAAGACTGGCATATTGGCATGCCGTGGCAAGGCGCTGGAATCTATAAGCGGCTAATGTGCGCTAACTGACAGCAAAATCCCTGCCATGCCGTCTCGGTCTGTGAAGGCCTTAATTGTTCAAAGATCAAATTGTAATTGATAGTTCTATATTAAGCCTCCGCTATACCCTGGTCTAAAAACAAAACACGACCGGAAAGTTGGAAAAATTTAAAATAAAGATGGCGTTGCCTGACCTGAGCTGTGAATTCATGTATTTGATACCAACTATTACTTATTCTGTGCTTGGGTCTGACATTTGTCACGACATTACAATGTGTTGACTAGAATACGCTTCGTTAGACAAAAACACAGACAGATATTCAGTAAATAAATATAACCCAATTGTTATGATAGCTGATTCCCGTCGCAGAGTTTCCATTGCATATTTTTCATCCAGGATTGGTGATAACAATGGCAAGCTGTGCGGTATTTTTTAAACTACCACGAACGCTACATTTTAAATCTAACTTATACAACGTGTACCAAAATATGTGTACTATCCTGAAGGGGGGTGAATTTCCACCCCCCGGGGAACAACTTTTGTTCAACGACTTTTCGAACTTCGATTGGTATCTCTGAAAAAAACTGCAACGAAGTTTCAACATGAACAGCTGACTTTATACAAAGTGACAACCCTAAACTCAGCTACAGAGGTAGTAGGTAGTAGTAGTAGACCTACAGAGGTAGTAGGTCAAGGGGTCAAGGGGTTACAAGGATAGGGTTGTCAATTTATTTAGGCATTATGAAATTAAATATTTTTGTATGGGAAACTGAAAATAGGAATTTTTAATTATCTCCCCCCCACAACTGATCACCATTGTGGTCTGAAACCCCCCACCTTCGCATAATACACATATTTAGATACACCTTGTATAGTAGTGTAGTAGTAGTAGTCTAATTTATATAGTATAACAAGCAAATAGCCCCAGATTTAATAAAAGAAACCTTCCACCAAGAAGAGATTTTCCTCATATTATGCAAAACCAGAGTGAGTTGCAAGTTCATAAATGTCGGTAGTCGGTGAATGAACACTTGTATTTTTTAAAGGTAAAAAACGGAACCCTTATAAATTCGTCATGTCTGTCTGTCTGTCCATCCGTATGTCACAGTCACTTTATTTCAAAAAAATGAAATGAAATGAAAAGAAATAATTTATTTGCTTGAAGTATGGTACTTACAAAACTGTAAAAGCTATATGTACTGATGAAACTTGGTAAATAGATGTATTCTGTAAACCGCATTAAGATTTTTATACTTAGAACTGACACTCAAAAAATATTTTTTCATAAAACTTATGAGTTTTCTTAACATTAAGTAAAAGATTATTAAACCAGTTAAGTATTTACGACAGAGATGCGTTAACGTCATCGTAATTAGCCTTCTATCTATCGACTTTAAAAATTAATGAGGTATCGTCAGCAAATAGTACTGTTACACATAGTTTTTTAACCAAAAAAGGAAGGTCATTTACGTACACTAGAAACAAGAAAGGACCTAATATCGAACCTTGTGGCACCCCTATGTCAATAACTGACCCAAAAGATCTCTCACCGCCCACATCAACTTTAAGGATTCTATCAGTCAAGTACGATTGTAATAAGTCAATGGAGCGATTTAGAATACCGTAATGTTTAAGTTTAGATATTAAGAGGGTGACGGACGCAGCTCGCAACTTCAATTCGAGGCGCGGGCAAAAATTGCTCCGAATATAGCTATCTCTATTCATTTGATGCGGGCGCCACGGAATATATAATAGTAGTATACACACACAGGCGCTCGTGTGACGCGCTACTTCTATACGTGAATCCAACCATAGTGCCGCGCTTGTGCGTGTGCGTCAGCCACTGATAACGATTTTTATGCATTGCCTAATTTCGTCAACGTTACTAACACCCGTTTTCACTAAACCTAGGCGACGCCTAAATCGGATGCCTAAATATTAACGGGCCGACGTACACAGCTCGCAACTTCAATTCGAGGCGTGAGCAAAAACTGCTCCGAATATAGCTATCTCTATTCATTTGATGCGGGCGCCACGGAATATATAATAGTAGTATACACACACAGGCGCTCGTGTGACGCGCTACTTCTATACGTGAATCCAACCATAGTGCCGCGCTTGTGCGTGTGCGTCAGCCACTGATAACGATTTTTATGCATTGCCTAATTTCGTCAACGTTACTAAGCGTCAGATAGGCTAGTGGCTAGGGCGTGCGGATTCACACTGAGAGGACGAGGTGGGCGGGAGTTCAAATCTGGTCAAAGAGAGTTGACTTTTTGCACCCTACAATTTTATGTTTTTATTTTTTGTGGCTGCATTACCTGACTAACCCTCTAAGCTTATTGCTTGCTTGTTTCGCTTTTCTAGTATTCAATAAGCAAGGATTGGTCATGCTCTGAATGCAAGAATAAAGTGAAAAAAAAAACAACATTCCTGAACCGATAAAGAACCTTCAGAGTAGCTATTTACGCACTTAGAAAAGACACCAGGAAATTCTCTAACATGATACGAGTGAGTTTATTCATCAGGTAGGGTTTGTGCGGGTTCTGGACCAAATTGAAGAAGAGTAAAGAGAACCATTGACTCCGAGTTGAGTTGAGAGAGCCATTGACCCCGGCGCGGAGCGATGGAGTTGTGGTTGATGACGTTCCAGTAGAGGATGATGGGTGGGAGTCCGCTCAACATCAGGTGTGGTGTGGTTTGCTTGACCTCATTGGCCTAGTGGTTGGAGGGTGCGGGTTCAAAATCAGTGATAACGTTACAGTAATAGATGATGGGTGGGGTCCGCTCTACGTCAGGTGGGGTGTGGTTCGCCAGACCTCATCGGCCTAGCGGTTGGGGGGCGTGGGTTCAAAACCAGTCATGACGTTACAGTTGAAGATCATGGGTGGAGGTCCGCTCAACATCAGGTGGGGTGTGGTTCGCCAGACCTCATCGATCACACACACACAGCAATAAAAAACACGCAAAGCGGCTCACTTACCAAAGTACAGAAAGTCTAATAATGTGACTGCATTTAAAAATATACTTTATTCGTTGAGCAATTAGTTTTGCTTTTATTCTGCTTATTTACATTCGCAAAACCAACGATTGCTAACATCGACCTACAATTACATGGACCTCGGCTTTCGCACAAAACTCGCGAAAAAAGTGTACCAAGCTAACCTACTATAGGTGGATACTTATATAATGATTATAAACAAACTGAAAAAAAATATATTTATGTCTTATCACAATTACTATAAAGAACTCAATTTTGATTGCATGAAGCAACTTCTAGTGAACGTTACAGAAATTTTTCCAAGTCTTTTTATCAATATTTCCACCAGACGTTGAGCAGTACTCTGTTTATTGAGCTCCAGTTATATAAAGAAAAACTATTTTGTTAAAGTATTTCTCAGTCATTTTATCAATATTTCCACCGGACGTTGAGTGGTAGCAGTTTTTTGAGCTCCAAATAAATAAAGTTTTTTTTTTAATTTCTTAGTCGTTTTATCAATATTTCCACCTGACGTTGAGCTGTAGTTTATTTCTTGAGCTCCAGAAAAATAAAACAGAAATATGTTGTTCAAATTTTTACAAGTCTTTTTATCAATATTTCTACCTGACGTTGAGTGGTATCAGTTTTTTAAGCCCCAGATAAATAAAGAATAAAAATATTTTGTAGCCATTTTTCTTAGTCCTTTTTTCAATATTATAACCTGACGTTGAGCGGTAGTCGGTTGTTTGAGATTCAGATAAATAAAGAAAAAAAATATTTTGCTGAAATTTTTCCAAGTCTTTTTATCAATATTTCCACCTGACGTTGAGTGGTAGCAGTTTTTTTAAGCCCCAGATAAATAAAGACTAAAAATATTTTGTGGCAATTTTTCTTAGTCCTTTCATCAATCTTTCCACCTGACGTTGAGCGGTAGTCGGTTTTTTGAGATCCAGATAAATAAAGAAAAAAAATATTTTGCTGAAATTTTTCCAAGTCTTTTTATCAATATTTCCACCAGACGTTGAGCGGTACTCTGTTTATTGAGCTCCAGTTATATAAAAAAAAAACTATTTTGTTCAAGTATTTCTCAGTCCTTTTATCAATATTTCCACCGGACGTTGAGTGGTAGCAGTTTTTTGAACTACAAATAAATAAAGAAAAAAAATAATTTGTTGTAATTTTTCTTAGACCTTTTATCAATACTTCATATACAGGGTGGAATTTTGTAATGCCACCTGGAGGGAAAGTACTCTTAATACTCCAGATAGAAAATTTTACTCACAGGAAACATTCCTTTATTTTTGAATAGAAAGCAAACTGCATTCAAAGTTTTTCGAAAATTCTCTCACACCCGGGAATTGAACCGGCTAAAATCAGAAAAATTATACCTTGTACTTTTATTGCATCGATCGTTAGTCAATTATAAGGATGAAATCTCTCTAACAAACATGATAAATTAAATGAAAGAAAAACCAGGCAATCTTAAATTAATTTAATTATTTACAAAAAATGGTTAACTAACTAGTTACTTGAAATTAGTTGCTTGAAATGGGCTCCATTCTCTTGGATACACAAATTTATTCTTTTAACGAATTCATTTCTTTAAAAGAATAAATTTATTCCTTTCAAAAAAAAAATAATTTAAAAATTATTTTATTTTTAATTTTAGAAATTGCTTTCTATCCAAAAATAAAGGAATGTTTCCTTTGAGTAAAATTTTCTATCTGCAGTATTAAGAGTACTTTCCCTCCAGGTGGCATTACAAAATTCCACCCTGTATAGAAATTAATGGTTCATAATTTGTTTTAGTCGAAATGTTGGCTTTTTTCGAAATTTCGGCAGACTTTTTGACCTAGTGCTGCACCTTGATTTCGTTTACCCAACCTACAACCTACCTAGGTACTTAGTATTTCCCATCTTCACTTAGTACCCTTCCTAAACTAACAATTATCAAATATCTAAGCATTATGTTTTATGCCAGTGTAGGTATTTAACTAGTCCGAAGTCCGAGCGATTCACACACACAACCGAAGTGTCCCGTGTGCTTCAAGCGTTTCCTCCCCCTGCACCCCGCCACCCGCATCGTGCGTGCGCGATAGCAATAGTAGCCGTTCGAAAATGCCATGAATTTGATCGTGTTCCGTAATACCAAAAAAGCAGCCAAGTGCGAGTCGGACTCGCCCATGAAGGGTTCCGTACAAGAACCTTTATATTATGTTACTTGATGTAACATAATAAGGTTCTTGTAGTTCGTCGAAAGGTAAATTGCGGTTTACGGTTTATGACGTATAAAAAAAAAAATACTGACTAGATCTCGTTCAAACCAAAAATCGTTGGAAGTTTACATAGTAATGTACAACATATATTTTTTTTAGTATTATCATTTTCTTACTTTAGAAGTTAGAGGGGGGGGACCAACTTTTTTCCACTTTGGAAGTGTCTCTCGCGCAAACTATTCAGTTTAGAAAAAAACTATATTAGAAACTTCAACATCATTTTTGAAGACCTATTCATAGATACCCCACACGTATGGGTTCGAAGAAAAAAAAATTTTTGAGTTTAAGTTTCAAGTATGGGGACCCCCGAAATTTATAGTTTTATTTTTATTTTTATGTTAAAATCTTAATGCGGTTCACAGAATACATCTACTTGCCAAGTTTCATCAGTCTAGCTCTTACGGTTTCGGAGAAAAATGGCTGTGACATACGGACGGACAGACAGACAGACAGACAGACAGACAGACAGACAGACAGACAGACAGACAGACAGACAGACAGACATGACGAATCTATAAGGGTTCCGTTTTTGCCATTTGGCTACGGAACCCTAAAAATGATGACTGAAAACTTTTTGTATTCTTCACATAGTATTGTTATTCTGTAACTAGACAATATAAACTAGGTTCCTTAACAAAAAACACGTAAGATATTGTTGTTTTTAGTACGAAACCAATAGGTAGAAAACTTGATAAGTTTAGCATAAAAATGTGCAAAATGCGATTGGTGTTTATTTCATTTTAGGTAAGTAATTTGAAATAAAAACTGTTGAGGAACCTAGATAAATACTATGCAAATACAATTATTACAATAATATAGTGTAAATCTGTCTAAATTAGAAGTCATTTTGGTATTCCGTTTGTATGAAAATTTTCCATACGTCAGCCCCTTAACTAGTTTTTTCGTGTGCGCGAGCTGCAAGCAGCTCGCGTGTCGGTGTGCTACTCCCAGTTTTACATTACACTTGCACTTGTAAAACCCCAAAAAGTAGTAAAGAAAGTCCTAAGTAACCCTAAAAGTCGATCAGTGAATCAAGTTCCTCAGTGTAGTAAAACCCCAATCAAAGTCCTAAAGAACCCTAAAATTGTTTACATAATCAAGGTCCTAAGTGAAGTAAAATTCCAATTAAAGGCCTAAGGAACCCTAAAAGTTGTTTATTTTATCAAGTTCCTCAATGTAGTAAAACCCCAATCAAAGTCCTAAGGAACCCTAAAAATGTTAACATTATCAAGCTCCTAAGTGTAGTTGAAACTCCAATCAAAGTCCTAAGGAACCCTAAAAGTCGAACACTTAATCAAATTGCTCAATGTAGTAAAACCCCAATCAAAACCTTATACGGAACCCTAAATTGTACGTCAAGCCAAAACCCTTAACGGGTCGAAACCGCTGGAAGGAACCCAAACGTTGACTACCGGGTCGCGTGCATCGCGAGCTGCAAGCAGCTCGCGTCCTCAATGCGTTCCCACAGGGGCGGAACCCTAAACCAAGTGAAGATCCAATCAAACACCTTAAAAAACCTAAAATTCAATCTCCAATCATAGTCCTCAGTCGAATGAACCGTTTGAACGACCTTAATCGGACGATTTTTGCAAAACCGGAAGTGGCACAGCCGCCATTTTGAATTTTGAACTGTCAATCTAGTGAACATTTTTTCACACCCCTAAGACACCCTAAATTTCAGTAGGAGGGGGTTCTAAATTTCCCTAAATTTCAGTAGGGTGGGCGTGGTCGCGTGGCGGCTCGCTTCGCTCGCCGCAACGTTCCCCCCGGGTTCAGGAGGAGGGGGTTCTGGGGGCTTGAGGGGGGGGTCACAGCACGGCTCGCTTCGCTCGCCGCGACCCTCCCCCCGGGTTCAGGAGGAGGGGGTTCTGGGGGGCTTAGGGGGGGGGGGGGGGGTCACAGCAGGCTCGCTTTGCTCGCCGCACTGTTCCCCATGGTTGCATGGCGCAATGCTCCACTCGAAAAAAAGGGTCAAAAATAATAAAGGGGTCTAGAGGGGGGAGGGGGGCAAAATTTATTTTGCTTTCAAAATAATCTCACCTTCCCTACATGACCCAAAAAAAAAAGTCTTGCAAGTCACTCCGCTTGGAAGATACGAAAGGGGGGGGTGAAAAAAGGGGCAAGAGGGGGGTGTTTTTTTTGTTTTTTCAATTCAGGAAGAAACCCTCTATACGAAACCCCAATCGAAAACCCCCTATCTCGACGGCATCCGGTAGCACTCACAAAAGGGGGGGTCCTGGGGGGCAAGGGGGGCAATTTTTTTTGTACAATAACATTCTTATCTTTTTTCTTCTCTTTCGTCTTCTCCCTTTTAATCTTTTTTTTTCTGAAAAGTAATATTTCATCAAAATCGGCTTAGCCGTTTTGATTTATTGTTTGTTACTGCATACCTTCGTCATTTAATTTTATGATCCAATTTAGTAATTTTTTCTTTTATCTAAAAGGTTATACTTCCAGATCTGTATGTAAATCTAGTAAGTATAACTTAGTGCATAGAATTCATGCCTAATAGTAGAAATAAATAATAATAATAATAATAATAATGCTGGACAATTCACACAACATGATCTAGCCCCAAGCTAAGCAAAGCTTGTGTTATGGGTGCTAGATAACTGATATACATAATACAATACATTACATGCATAGATAATTTTCATTTCAATTCATAAATGAATTGAAATTTAAATTATTTATGGGTGGCTTTAAGCTTTGCACTCATTTAGGCCTTCGGTGCTCATTGCGGTGGAGATCAGTGAAGCATTGTGAAATAACACTGTCTATTCGACTTATATTATTGTATTTTATCGGCATTTAAAAATATTAGGTATACCAAAGAGTTTCGACAACCCCAACTGACTCTTCAAAGTTCTGTCAAACGCAAAATCTTGGGAAACTCCTTGCTGCGTGTATAGAAATAGGCACATGTATTTTGGTATTTGGGTATTTGAGCGCACCGTGCATGAAGCCTTTGACAGAAAGTTCCAGAATTCGGGACATTACAGACACCTCCAGATTTAAAAGACGGCAATCAAAAATACTCAAAACCCATGATATTATTGTTATGACTGGGCTCTCAGCTCATTTATTAGTAGCTCTGCCTTCTGCGCCATAGGTCGTGGGTTCGATCCCCACCGAGAACAAATATTTGTATGGTGATCATAGATATTTGTTCTCCATCTGGATGTTATATTGTTTTCCAAGTACCTATGTATTTACAAACAAAATGTATTTAAGTATTACATCAGCTATCTGGTTCCCATAATACTAACTCTGCTTAGTTTAGGGCTAGATAGTGTAGTGTAGATTGTCCATAATATATATATATATATACTTCCTTTTCATTGTAATGGGCTCCCAAACTCTTTGCAAAATCGACACTATTTTTATAAAGGCCTAAAATCGGCTACTAGTTTTTGAGTCTTCTTCTTGTCATGCCAATAGAAAATTAAAGCTGGTGTGGTGGATTATGAATGTGCCTCAAAAGTTTTGCTACTTCACGTTGGTTTCATTTATTGTTTTCCTTCACCGTTAGAGTGTACTGACATAGTGCACATAGGTTTTTTGGCAGATAAACTAATTTGTGCATGACGGGGTTTGAACACACGCCTTTAGAATCAAAAAGCGGGTCGCTACGACAATATAACCGGTGCTAAGCAACCAGAGCGCCCCTCCACCTAATGGACCGATGACATTCTAAAGATCGTGGGAAATCGGCAAATTGTTTTTTCATGGAAATGTATAAAGGAGGTCTATATCTAGCAGTGGACTTCTACTTACTGATGATGATGACGGAAAGCACTGGGTAGATAGGAAGATAGCTACTTATGCAACTACAAAAATGGAGGTATTTAACAAAAGCATTGCGCTTCGCTGGTCACGCACGATAGGAACGTGCCCTAGAATGTACTAGATAAGTTATATGCTACATAAAATATATACTTCTACAGGCTGATGATGATGTGAATACAGGTTATCGATCATAATGTATGATGAAGATGGTATTATGTCATTTCGTTATACTGTGACAATTTGTTTTATGTTACACTGTGGCAAATTTATAGTACCAGTAGTAGCTATGATTTAATCTAGGGTATATTGTACGTAGTCAGAGATGAAATGTCATGTCGCGAAATTTGACATGGACCTCTCCTCGTCGGCCGCGCGGGCTGTACTGAGAGAAGTAGCTAGGAAATCCTACCTATATATATTTTTGAAAATTTTATTTTTTTATAAAAACTACGGCAACTAAGAAAAGTGCAATAACATAGGGTTTTTACGTATTTATTTAGGTATACGGGAACAAAACTTTCATTGCAATGGCTCTAACAGCAACGGAAAAAAACCATTTCAAATCCAAAAAAAATTGAAAGTTTTTGGCAAACTTTGCGTTCAATTTTATCGAACCCAGTGAGTTTAAGAGAATTTCTAGCCGGAACATAATTTTTTTACACCATTTAATTGTTATATTTTACAAAAAAATTAAATGGATTCGTCCATACAACGAAAAAAAATGCTACTTTACATTTTCGGTTTCACCTGATGTAGGCCCTTAAGCAAACTCTTCTTAGCACTTTACCATTCCAGTAAAAATCTTCTTAGATAAGTACCTACACAATTGTTTGAGTAATATCTTTTTTTTTATTGTTGTTGAGTTTTGATGTACTTCTAAGTACCTACATCAAAACTCAAAACCTCAAAACCCTGGAAACCTTTCACGAGCTTTGATCATCATTGTTTGAGGCACGTATTCAGAAACAACGCTTGAGTTGAGCCTCAAGCATAGATTTTCGGAGAACTTGAATGGAGAACTTTCAATATTTTCAAGACAGACTTTGTAAGAAGACTCAAAAAAAAACCTTTTGAATTAATTAGAGTTGCGATAAATTTAATATTGTGTAGTGACAGTGCTACTTTAATGAACACATAAACAAAGTGTCACCTTTAATAGAAACAGTAAAAAACCTGCCAATGATTCATCGAACCCATACGTGTGGGGTATCTATGAATAGGTCTTCAAAAATGATCTTGAGGTTTCTAATGTAGTTTTTTTCTAAACTGAATAGTAGTTTATGATTATGCGTCTGAGAGTCTTTTTCAAACTTGTTATGTAGCAATATTTATGTATTTCTTGTATCAATAATGTATTTCAGTCATTCATACTTAGATAGCTACTTCGTTCGACGATAGAACAATACCAATATTTCATGCCGAAATATTACTCATGGACCATGAATAATTGTAATTAAAATAATGTTTTTAGCGAAAAATATAAGGTCATCACTGATTTTACTTTGTGTCAATATCCTACCTACTATATTTCATTAAATACGTGTGAAACACTGTGGTGAAACGCTGTCAAATTTGACCTAGGTTTGCGCAGGTAGAGCTTGTGGTGACCGCTGAATGTAGATGTCAAAAGAATATAAAAGCAGCCAAGTGCGAGTCGGACTCGCCCATGAAGGGTTCCGTAGCATCAAGTAACATAATGTAATGGTTCTTGTAGCTCGTCGAAAGGTAAATTGCAGTTTACGATTTATGACGTATAAAAAAAAACTACTGACTAGATCTCGTTCAAACCAAATATCTTTGGAAGTGTCTCTCGCGCAAACTACATATTTAGTTTAGAAAAAAACGATAATTAGAAACCTCAACATCATTTTTGAAGACCTAAATAGATACCCCATACGTATGGGTTCGAAGAAAAAAAAATTTTTGTGTTTCAGTTTCAAGTATGGGGACCCCCAAAATTTATAGTTTTTGTTCTATTTTTGTGTAAAAACGTTAATGCGGTTCACAGAATACACCTACTCGCCAAGTTTAATCAGTCTAGCTCTTACGGTTTCGGAGAAAAATGGCTGTGACATACGGACGGAAAGACAGACAGACCGACAGACAGACAGAAATGACGAATCTATAAGGGTTCCGTTTTTGCCATTTGACTACGGAACCCTAAAAAAAGATTGACGTTTGCTTATTTGAAAACTGTTACCTGCTACCAATTTTCAATTTTCTTCCGGAATTGGAAACATTGATATGTTTGTCATTCCATTAATTCATCTGCTCCGGTATGGTGGCAGTAGGTACTTCCCCGGGGAAGTACTACCACAATACCTATTTCTCCCGTGAATATATATACCTACTAATTACTGTACATTGAACACATGAATGTATCATACCAACAAGCAACACACGTTACACAAAATAACAGTATCACAAAATTATAACAACATGGATTTTAATTATAAGCAGCCTACGCAACCATGATCATTTTAGGTTTCATTAAATCGATTTGAAGTCGTAAGCATAAAGAACGTTAAAGTAATTGCCAAGTCTTTGAGCTATAGATCCATTAAGTACGTAAATACTACTTATTGTTCAGCTCGGTATATTTAGGGTTTCTGCAGAACTTTACTGCTGTGGAATATTTTATCGAATGAAAAAGTATAGCTGAAGAGGCTAAAAATACCATCGTTTTAACTTCCTCGCGAATGTGTTTTAATGTAAAATTTGGATTTGTTCAAAGGATAATATACATTTCAATTAATTTAATTCAAACTCATTCGGAAACGAGTGGAAATTACAAGCGCACAAGTAAACTTAAAAATATGTAAGATATTATGTTATGCAGTGTCTTAAATTCGCGTATTGCATGGCCTCTTCTAAAAATCGAACCCATTCTAAGTGCCCAGTGCTATTAAATATAAAGCAGACCACTTTAGCACTATGCAATATTTTGTATTATCTCCCCTTAATAACAAGATGGCTACTTGTAGCAAGTGGCTTACCCGATGGGGCTACCATGGTCGATTTTTGAACCAAGGGGTGCATATCAAAACTGTAAACAGGGGATCATAATTGGATCAACAGGAGACGCTAACATTAGTTAGTGAAATATGCACAGTATTATTAAAGGGCCGCGCTATTATTATTATTTTTAATTATTAATGATTACTTCTTATAGAGCGAGGGTGTGACCAAAGATCAACTAACGTGATGCAAATTGAATTAATTTTCATTGAGTAATTCATATTGAAAAGCTGTATAAACTTCAAGGTTCTTATAAAGTTATGTGTTGCGCAATTGTAGCTCGTCGAAAGGTAAATTGCAGTTTAACAAAAACTACTTACAGTAGTTTTTTTAATTACTTAATAAAAAAAACTACTGACTAGATCTCGTTCAAACCAAATATCTTTGGAAGTGTCTCTCGCGCAAACTATTTAGTTTAGAAAAAAACAATATTAGAAACCTCAACATCATTTTTGAAGACCTATTTATAGATAACCCACACCGTATGGGTTCGATGAAAATTTTTTTTTTGAGTTTCAGTTTCTAGTATCGGGACTCCAAAATTTTTAGAGTTTTTGCTACTTTTGCGGTTAAAATCTTAATGCGGTTTACAAAATACATCTACTTGCCAAGTTTCATTAGTCTAGCTCTTATAGTTTCGGTTACAGTTTTAGATAAAAAAAAAATACCTTAAATTTAGGCTTTAGGTAATAAACCGTATGTGAATTGATTTTCCCAAAAAAAAAGGTTCTCGTTAGATTTTAGCCTAGATTAAAACATACCTACTCTACTTCTTGGTGCTAGGAAAGACAATCCATTATAGAGGAAAATTTATTCAAATCAAAAAGAAAAATAATCGATTTGTAACCATATTTGTATTACCTTTGATACACTTCCAATAAAATGACGGCAACATCGTCTGTGAGCAAATATCCAGACAGATTTTGTCTCCCCTTTGCAACATGCATGCCTTCTGTATGTTTCAAATAACCACAAAGGTATTACGGCACAGGGGCCGAGTGTGCCTGCTTTTTAATAAAACTATATAGTGCAGTGCGAGAAGCTTGAGATGGCACTTTACTGATGATCATCAACTTGTACCTATAAATGATTTATAGAAGTCTGCTAAAAACGCTTTCAAATTGCAAACTAGGCACCTAGAACAAGCACTATAATAGAATATAATACAACTTTATTGTACACCAAATTAAAAGATTACAAAAAACAAAGAAACTAAACTTTCTTGAAAAAACCTTCCAGTGTAGGTGTGAGCTTCAGTAAATCCTAATAAAAATAACTACGAAGTAGAAAAGCTCAAACAGAGGTTGTAAAAAAAACAATACAGAATTAAAATTAATATTCTGCGTGCTCGATGGAATTACAATCCAAACGGTTTAAAACATAATAAAAGAAATAGTAGTCGTAATATCACTTCCATATGCCAACCAATCACGATCAAGGCTCTATTAGCGTCGCATCCTCGTATCGATACAATAAGTAATTAATTACCTACGACCTTCAACGGGACTCTCGACACGTGATTTGATGCACGGCTCATATTATCATACCACTCGCACCAAGTGTTTCACTTCACCTTCATTATGAGAACCCCGAGTGGAACCCATCATCGTTGTCTGTTCCTGCTGTCTTGCTGCAATCGGATTCTCTTCGAGACCCATTTATTATGTGTACGGGGAAGACTGAACAGTCCCTATTCCTGCAATACAATTCGTTCAGGTGATGGCTGAATCCGCTAAGAGTTGACAATATTTGTTTAAAAAAATTGTGATTCGAACACGGATTCAGCTATCAACCAAACCAGTCATGTTGCAGGAATATACAGGTGTATTTTAGAAAACCTAAAAATAAAAAAAATAGGTTTTTGTCAAGTAGATATTATTTAGAAGTGAATGGTAGAAGAAAATCTGTTGTGGCGACCACACTTAACGTGAGATAAGGGCAGAAAGATGATGGGTCGTTGTGTTATTATAGGGCAGTGTGGTCGCATTGCGACAAAGCCCTTTAAATAAATAAATAAAAAAATAAAAAAAAATAAAAAAAAGGATCATGGGTCAAGTCAATCAGTAGACAAGTCAGCCGTCACTGACTTTGAAGGAAAAGCTGACAATTTTTTTCACAACCATCGAAAACATTTTCGTTCAAATCAAGATATCACATAAAAATAACATATCACTTTCGTTCCAACTGCTCACACTTTGAGCAAAGACAAAAATAAAATAAAATAAAAATGTCAAAACTTCCCATTGTCAAAAACGACAAAAATGGAACCCATTTCTCTCTTACGATTAATCTCTAATGATCTAATACGATTGTAGAAAAAGAATAGGTAACCTCTATTTGCTGCAATAAAATCCACAGCCTGTGCCATTGTATGCGTTCCACACTGTAAGCAAGATCGGGGGAGAGTTGGATTAGCTTGGTTTTTGCGTAGGTACAAATAACAACATGAGAGGGGATGGTTTTTTGTTTTGGTATTGATTTATTTCCATTGAAGAACCGAACCTATATGTTAGTTTTTTTTTACAAAGGTAAGCCAACGTTTGTGCTACATTGCACCTATTACCCGAATCATCCCATTGTTGGGATAAGAAAAGAAAGGTTCCCCCAAAAATCTAAAAATCTCCCGCTAATCACATTGCACCTTATTTGCTTTATTTTAATGAAAATCCATTGGAAATTCCTTGCTGCGCAGAGAATTGGTAAATTTCGCAAATAAGTTTCCAAACTCACGTCAATGAGATAAGAAACCTAAGGAGTTTTTAAGTCTACGGGAGAAACGTATAAACTCTTTGGAAGTGGTTATTCCACTATATCTTTGCTATAAATTTTTGTCTATGTTTGTACTTCAAATGTTATTTATGACTTTTTTATGACTGATTATCAATGAATTAGCTTTTATTTTGCAGAATCTCACAAAATATTCTCATCATTCAAAATCAAAACCAATCTAAAAGAAGTCTTATTTTAAAGTCTGCAGACTTTATTTCTCGTAGTTAACTTATAAACTAAACTTGTAGTTACATCATCATGCCAATATGGAAGAAGATGAAAGGTTTGCCATCTGAGAAGTTGGCTGCGAAAGGCCTGGTATACCACGACTGGCCAGCACTGACTGCGTGTCAAAGGGAATGCAACACGAGGCTTGGTAAAACGATCCAGCTGGAACAAGAAGCATATTTAACACAACATCCAGAGGTATCAGTTGTTTTTGGGATAGGGAGCACTTTTTTTTTTGGTAGGGAGCACTTAAAATCCCGTTCGCTACACTAGTTCGAAAGAATTAGTGACACGACAAAAAGTTGTTTCTCTTACAATAATTTTATTCAATCATTGCATTGAGATTCAAAATAATTAAAATTCACGTGCAAAAATAATTTCGACCTTGCCAGGATTCGAACCTGGAATCTTCTGATCCGTAGTCAGACGCGTTATCCATTGCGCCACAAGGCCGTTGCAAATACTGATGAATTTAAGGTACAAAACGTAATAGTGTAGTAGGTATAAGCGATCCGCTTTCAATCTGGTAAGAAACTCCCCAGTAAAGCTTTTCTTTATAATTTGTGTCTACATAGTTGTAGCACATAATTTTATCTATTCAATAGTTAGAGTTGCGGCGGTTTAAGTTGAAAGCTAGTTGTAGGGAGAAAATAAAATTAAATGAAGAGTACCTGACCAAGGGGCGGTAGTAAACGGGAAAAGCGTGCTCAAAATCTTTCCGACATCCATGCTTACATCGTATGGATTAAACTTTAACTTTGTGTGAAGGCTTTCGAGAAACTTGAACCGGTAGGTATTGGTTAGAGGTAGAAGTTGGCTCATACATTAGTTAATTACGTACTTATTTACCACGTATGTGTTGTTTATTTATAAATTATCATCATCATCAGCCTAAAGAAGTCCACTGCTGGACATAGGACTCCCCTGCACATTTCTAGGAATAACGATTCTGAGCCCATTCCATCCACCGACTTCTCGCAGTCTTATTAACTTAGTGGGTGTTAATTTAATAACTTATTTTGTTGGAGACCGAATATCAATCACTTACAAAATAACCGCCACAAAATAAAACATAGTGAACAACATTTTGGGATTGATTAAAATCGTTAAACAATGTTTTGTTTAACCATTTTAATCAATCCCACAAAATGGTGTTCCATCCGGCAAACAGTACTCCACACACAAGCAATTCATTTTTATATTCCGCGTGGCTGCATTCTAATTTCACCACTGACCATACCTACAGCCTGTGAGTTTTTAGAACATAATTTAGATAAAACTAGTTTGTGTTTGTGAGCTTAATAATTTTTAGGTATAATTACACAAAGTCATAATCGTGACGTGTATTTTTTTAAGTATACTTTAACAAACCAACAAAAATTAAAAAAAATCCGTGGTGAACCGGGATGCCGACAGAAGTGAAAACTTGAACATAGAACTCACCCACACCCCTCCCCTGACCCCCGTTCATCTCCCCCCCCCCCCCGTGACACCCCCGATTTTTGGCGAAGATTGTTGATTTTTTGACGAAGAGGTGTCGGTTACGTGACAGTGTTGCGAGCTCAACGGTGTTTTTCCACCCCAGAAAATGCTCAAGCTTACTCAAAGAAGTTTTCATTCCAAAAACAGGATATTTAACTCAATACTCAACTCTTTGGTACTCTTTGTGTTTGTGCTATGCAGAAAAGTTACGAGTATTGTAATATAACATTCGCGTGCCCACTCAATAACCGAATTCTCCTCTTCAGACTCGTATCCAGTAAGGGCTTACGGACTTGAGCTGCTGTGTAACCATGTGTATAAGTTTATTAGGAAAGACGTCTGCTCAACATGTTTCTCCGAGAATTGTTGAGTAGGTACGAGTGCAATCCTGGGTCCGCACTCGAGTAGATACCAGCTTATGAACCGAGCTTGTCGGTATAGGTAATCCTTTTTCCGACTCAATGATTTCAATATTTACAGACTCCTTCCACTATTTTTCAATAAGTAAGAGCTTATTGCGTAGGAATCTTGCCTATAGATAAAACGAGTGAATTCTTATCGTGGGTTTTTATAATGAAAGTTGACGTTCTTGAAAAGGTTTTAGCTCGACTCACAACTGATTTGCTTATACCTAACCTTTCTCTCAGTTATGATAAGAGGAACAGCTTTTTAGCCGTGACTCATGTACATAGGTTTGTTGGTTGATACTTAAAAAATCATCATCTAATATGGACTTCATTTCTTCCAGACTTTAAAAATAATTAGTGACAAACCCAACATGGTATGGGTACCGAGCTAATCCTGTTTGGATCATTTTCATTCATTCATTGGAACTAACATTTGGGATCATACTAAGAAGCTAGTAAGACTTATGTAAAATGTTACTCAACAGGTGAGAGCGATGCTCGGATTATTTATAAGTAAAATTAAACCGAAGAGGAAAGACGTTTTGAAAGAAGCAGCTGAATATTTCTGTCGGCCGGCAATGGAATTGGATAAGGAAATAAGAGATCTACTTGGAGTACCGTATGATGGGCCGTATACTAAGGTAAGCTGAATTAAATATAATTATTGTTACTAGCCTACAAACTGATTTAGTCAGTCTAACTAGAACCTACCTATAAAAAAGTTTTTCCCCAAAGAGACCGAGCCAAAAAAATTTGGGTCGTCCGAAAGCATGATGGGCCGACGACATCGTAAAGGTCGCAAGAAATACCTGGACAAGAGACGCAAAGGACAGAGATGGCTGGCAGAAAATGAAGGAGGCCTTTACCCAGCAGTGGGTGGTAACGGGCTGAGATGATGATCATGATTATCCGATGAGACCACACTATGAGGGAGCCTAAAGCTTTAATCGTTACATCTGTCTTACATTTAATGTTATATTCATTAATCTTATAAGTTAATATTAACATTTTACTTTTTGTACGGATAGTTCTAATTTAAAAATCAAACCGACAAAAACGCCTCTTTACAGCGCAGTATAATTTAAAGTAAGTTCTCGTAAGTACCGTAGTTCACGTGCAGTATCTTTGTCAATAAATGTTTCGGATTCAGGTTTCTATTATGTGTGGCTTTCATAAAATCTGAGATTTATATTATATTCATCCGCTCATCAGCCTAAAGCAGCCATATACATACATATATATGTATAAGCATCTCCTACACATTTCCAGGAAGAACAATTCTGAGCTCTTTTCATAACGTCTTTCCGCGATCTAAAAATGTCATCAGTCCATCAGGTGGATTCGAGATCTTTTATTCCCCAACCTACCTATTTTCCTATATTATATTAGCACAAAGTGCCTTTGTCCGCGGGGTTTAACGTTGTTTTCTTTGCAGGAGGTTCAGCCTCCGTACAGCTTTGTAGACTCTAATCTTGAGAAAGATCTGAAGGATATAACACTGAAGCATTATCCGATCGAGTCTTGGTCGGCCCCGTCTCCATTCCTAAGCCCACCCAACACGCCATCATCGACGTTTCTCTCCGTAGTTACCTCAGACACCACTGTTCCAACACCAGGTAATTGAAATTTATTTACACTGACTTCTTCTTCAGGTAAATCGTGGGTTCGATCCCCACCTGGAACAAATATTGGTGTGGTGAACGCAGACGTTTGTTCTCTGTCTGGATGTTATATTGTAGTTTAAGTATGTATATTTGGTTTCCAATTATCTGTTCTATTCTACACTCAGATGAATAAACAATGTAGGGTAAACCATACTATTCTTGGCACCCCCCCCCAATGATTGCCACTCTAGCATAAAAACCCATGAAATAAGAGTTTCGAGCAATTTTTTTTAAGAGACAATAATTTATTTTGGTAGTATATTTAATTTTCTCAAAGGTTTCTCATTTTATGCTTAGAATGTCTGTCTTCCAAACTTTTTACCCAATCCCAACATTTTTTATAACTTTTTACTCGGTTGTCTCATCCTTGCTATACACAGTCATGTTTGGAAACAGCTGTGAAAGGAATATGGCTGACATTCTAAGCATAAAATGAATGAATGAATGTTACCTTTAACCCGGGAACGGTGACCTATATGTCTGTGAGACCGGGTGACTTGAAAAATTCGAATAACTTTATCCCTCGCCGGCGATTTTTGTCGCGATTTTGAGTAGCTGCCTGATTTCCTTTCCCCCACCGTTAGATCAGCCCACGAAATCGGAATAGGCGCAAGTTCCTGAATTTTGATGCCAACCCGGTGCGGTAGACCGGGGTCACCGAATATGTAAGTAAAACATGCAGAGTTAAATGATTGATTTTTCGTTTTTTGTCTGGTTTAATGTACATTTTTTGCTTACTTTTGTTATTGTATCATTGCATTATTTTATAATCAGTAAGTTTATTGCATGATTTTATCAATTTTATCGTAATCACGAAATTTTTCTTCATCCTGATTAAAATATAAACTTTGCTACAGCATGTCGTACGAAAGGGAACAACATCGCTTAGAATCACTTCTCCATGAACTGCTTGATGACGATAGACTGTCATTGACTTCACCTTCATCATCACTTGCCACACGAGCAAGAAACATTTGTGTCTTGAGCATAATATAGTGCCTTATTGCAGTATTTGCTTGACTGAAGAAAAGTGATTTTCATAGTTTTTTTTTTGTTGTTTTTTTGTAGGTAGGATGTAATTTTTTGATTATTTTAAGTAAGTTTAGAGAGTCTAGAAACTGAAAAAGCTGAAATTTTTCATAAATATATTGATTGTTGTGTTTTCAAATGTTTAGAAAGCGATATTGTGTAAAACTAACAAATTTGAAAGGTTCTATGTGAAGTTGTCTAATCATAAGAAAAAGTGAATAAACGAGGCTGTGATTTATTAAGTATGGTTGTTTTATTATCAAATAATTTATAATTAATAAAAAAAGTTGTCAGTTAGTATTAGATTCTGAAAAATCTTCCATTGAAAACCCCGGTGCGTGAGACCGGGGTCACCGAAGATGTAAGTCAAATTGACGTCACCGTTGGCGGGTTTAAGAAAATTAAATATACTACCAAAATAAATTATTGTCACTTAAAAAAAATTGCTCGAAGCTCTTATTTTATGGGTTTATAAGCTAGAGTGCCAATCATTGTAGGGGTGCCAAGAATAGTATGGTTTAACCTACGTGAATTTTTTATCCTCAAGTAAAAAAATTTAAAACATTTTTTCATTTTCAATCACTAAGAAGCTTGATTCCACCATAAGCTAGGCTAGCGAAGCATAAGTAATGCACTACACACAGCAAATTCTGACGCCAAGAACTCTCTAACAGTATTATTTTGTAAGCTCCTTTCTGACAAGCACTGAAAGGTTTACTTTTGCTATGTAAAGCAACGTTCCTTTACTTCATGTGCAACGAGCTTACATCATACTTCACTTGCTTTGATAAAGTGGCTTAGAACGTCAGTATTCTCAATCGGTGAAGGCAAACATCGTGAGGAAACCGGTATATAAATAATAAATGAGTACTGGGGGCTCAATTATCCATCGTGAATTAATTAATCTTAGAACCTAAAAAGTTCAAAAACATGGTGTCAGGAGCACAAATAAAGTCTAATTAAAATAATTATTAACCAACTTCAAATAAAAATGGGTATATAAAATAGGGTTCTTACTGGCAATGTGAAGGGGAGGCCTGTGAGCCGTGGATATTTTCAGGCTGATGATGATGATGATGATGAATAAAAAAGGAGGAGGTTCTTAATTGGGTTGTACTTTTTCTATTAGTATTTCAAAATAAGTAAATATGAGGTGCATTTAAAATCCTTTTACTTACTTAATTTGAAATACTGATGACACGAAAAGAAGAATTAAAACCAGATGAATAATAAATAGATTAATATTAACTGAGCTGTGTTTATATCACAACATTGAGTATTTTTCCAGAGCCTATCCCGACCCCCGATCCAACGTTGTCAGAAGTATTCTTCGCGCTGGTCTCCAACACCGTGGACAAAGCAATCTTCCTTCATGTAGACGACAAAACCCTCCGAATCGACACCGCTTACGTCGAACTGAAGAAGTGCGTTGAAGAAGCGATGGAGATACCAGTCCTTGAGATCAAAGAAGATATAGCTGAGCTGTACTTCAACGCGTACAAGTTATTTGAGCTGAATATTTTGCAGAAGGAAAAAATTGGTTTGTAATATAAAATAAAAAATACGGTAAGCCGGTAAACTTAGAAACTCTACAAACAGGGAGCCTGGCTTAAAACTGTATTAGGTACAAAGAGATGCTAGGGCACGCTCGCGCATAAATCGAGTCTAAACTTGTGACTAAATATACACTTTTAAAGATTTTCCTACCACAACAATTTGGGTGGTGGTATGCACGAGTTTTAGAGTAGTTTGAACTCTCAACGTTACGTTCGAGAGTTCAACGCACGCCTGCATCATTATAATCAATTTAGAACAATTACCAAAAGATAATCATCATTCTAAAAAGTCGTTGTTTTTTTTAGAGGCTTGGGATTTATTTCACAGGAAATAACCGTGAGGAAACCATCATGCCCTTGGATCTAAAAAGTTGGATAGCATTGTGTCAAGTGCACAAAAGGAGCCTCTTTGAAGCACAGTTTAAATCCTTTCAATACACTGGTAGAGAAGGAACTATAGTGAAACAATTGAGAAGACAGAAAATAATATTATTCTTGCATAAAATGAAATATAATCTACCATCGACCTATTTCTCGGGTGCACAAGTGTGTTGGTAAGGACTCTTACCAACCCACTCCGCACAAAGGAGTAGGTTGGTAATCCCTTCTTGCAATACACAGCTATTTTCAGATGCGTTGAACGCAATTGTTTGTTTTCCAGCGGCTGAAATTGCGTGGGAGAAGAGAATGAGGAAGAAATTGAAGAGGACTTTACGTCGATTGCACAACTTCAAAGGTCACCTAAGTATAGATGATAATAAGTTGTTATAAAATTATTTATCATAAAAATAAACCGACACTGATAATAACGGCAGTATTTAGAGACTGTACATGCAGAAACAATGCTTGAGTCTGGCTTGAGTCTCAAGCATAGATTTATTGACAGTTTCTATTGAAAAGTGTGAAACTCTGCGCTCGTCTTCTTCGTCGTCAAAACTGCATATGTTATGTAAATGTTGACTGCACAGGTTACGAGACTCCGCCGACGCCTAAGAGTGAAATATCTTCTCACGAGAGCTATAAGAAGCCTCCGCCGCGCCCGTGCACATGTCATCCACAGTTCCACTACAATCGATATGCCAAGGTAAGTAAGAATTACGCTCACTGCATTTTATCTTTCAATCATTCTTGTATTCTCAGCTCAGTTAGTAGTAGCTTTGCCTTCTGCGTCCCTTGCGGTCATGGGTTCGATCCCCAAATCAAATATTTGTGTGGTGTACATAGATGTTTGTTCTCTGTCTGGGTGTTAAATTGTATTCTAAGTATGTATTTACAAAAAAACTATTTAAGTATTATATCAAGTATCTGGTTCTTATCGTACAAGCTCTGTTTAGTTTGAGGCTAGATAGTGTTGTGCGGATTGTACAATATTTTCTATTTTATTTATTATCTAATGTATCAAAACAGTCAAAATTCTACTCAAAAAGCGCCATATCAAGTACATTGTACATCATACTTATTTTATCTTTCTATTTGTTCAAAATTTACCGAATGGAGATGCTAATTCAGTCAATTTTGTCAATGAAAAGTGTAAACATGTAATAGGACAAATTAGCTCTCCAATAATGAACAAAATTTTGAAATCAGCATAGTCGTTTTAGAGTTTTTTCATTACTAACATACACACAAAAATACAAATCTTTCCTCTATAAAATATTATAAATCCATAATAAAAGTCGGCCGTCATTGGCTTTGAAGAAATTCTTCGGAATATTAATTTAAGTTTTTTAGAGTCTGTACCCACTATGGGTGGTTCATCCAGGGGGGTGCCACCGCCCGTCTACTGCCCACTCTATTTTTGCTGTTAAGGTTGTTCGATTCCGATATAAACTGAATTTACACAACTATGGGCAAACAAAGTATAAATGTACACTGAAATAGCTGTAATAGAATTTTACAGTGGTCTTAATTGCCGGCCAGTTATATAAAGTTGGAGAAAACTGTAGGATAACAGAAATATTAATTAAAAACCAAAAAATAAATTTTTTCGTCACTCTTTCTAACGGGTATTCGGTATTGAATAAGTGAATGAGCTTAAAGCATATGTCTCAAAATAGTCGTAAAAGTCTGTTAGTTTTTTTTCTGAAGCCCCGACTGCCACGACCAACGGCTACCACTCCAATTTTATATAGCTGGCCGGTAATAAGGACCACTGTAAAAGCCTATTACAGCTATTTCAGTGTACATGAATACTTTATTCGCCCATAGTTGTGTAAATTAAGTTTGTATGGAAATCGTACCCCCTTAAACAGAATCATGTTCACATCGTATATGATATTTTATCTTCTATCTAATCCCCGGCCTACAATTGCCCGTTAGTACCAACAAAAAAAACTCGGGTAAGGCTACATACGCACCATGCGGTTACCCGCAATGCGGCTAGCCGTCCGGCTGACCGCAAGCATAATTATGTACGTTATATTCATTTCTATGCGCACTGCGATGCGGCTACCCGCAGGCCGCTCCGGTCGCTCGGAGGGCTGCGGCCCGAGTGACAGCCACCCGAATGGTTAATTGCTATACGCACTATGTGGCTCAGTCTGCGGCTGACGCATTGCGAGTAAACGCATAGTGCGTATGTAGCCTAACTCTTCTTTTTGGCTAAAATTATAGTGAAAAATATTCACAACATTTATGTTTTACAAACCCATTCAAATCTATAATTTAACTAATTATAGTAATATAGTCTAACAATATAGAAAAAATATGAAAAAAGCTAAAATAACAAAAACGTACGACCTTGCCAGGAATCGAACCTGGTATCTTCTGATCCATAGACAGACGCGTTATCCATTGCGCCACAAGGCCACTGAAGGGGATGACGAATTAAGGGTAGAATTTGTCGAGTTGAGTGAAAACACCCTGCTGATACCGAAATAAAATGATCAAATTTTGGTGCTTAATTATCTATCTGGTTCCTTATCTTGGTGCTTTTATGTATATCAGCTATCTGGTTCCCATAGTACAAGTTTTGCTTAGTTTGGGGCTAGATAGTGTCAGGTGGATTATCTAAAATATGTATTGATTTATATTTATTTAAATCTACAACAAAAAAGCCTGATTCACGTTTCACATGCACGTGCTCGCTCGTCTGAATAATGAAACGAATGACATACCTAAAAAATATGGTGTTGCAATATTGATTACCGCCCTTCCACATCTCATACATAGATTCAATAATTTTAAGGTGTAATAAAAAATATTTTCCGCCGTAGGATCGGTTCGGAATTTACCAGCCGCGACAAGACGACTTCAGTGCAATCAACGTGACAGCCACTCCAGCCATATCTATGGAAAACCTTGTCGGAGAACAGGATGACGAGAAGGTGGACACTAAGTCAATCATAAGCAAGAAGTCTTGTGCGTCGGGAAAGAGCGATGCTACGAAAGCTACTACTTTTAAATCGTGATTGCGTTGCATTATTATGTATTTATGTTATAAGCCTTGCCCACATTAAAAAGGTTCTGCGGTGAAGAGCAGTGCATCACTGTCATAATTAAAAACCTTTCGCTGATCGCCATCGCTTAGATGTGCGCAGACCTTAGGTGTATTTCAAGCAGAGGACTTCTAACGACTGATGATGATGTTCTATTACTGCCGTGAGTCGCCGTCGACTTATTTTTCTTTTATTATAGTTTTTAATTACTTTGAATTCGAAATCAAACGTATTTTGTATTTTTATGATTTCCCATTGGAAAATAATTACTCTTAGTATTACCTATAAATAATTATAGTATTTTTATTCAATTCCATTTTGTACGGCTTATTTAGATTTTATTAAATGCCAACTAATTTATTAGATTTTTCATCATTTTTGTTGATGAAGTGGGCTTAATTTGTTAGAGCGAGCGCTAATTGCTTTCTAAATGATCTCATGACTTATCATAATTGAAATAATAAATGCGGTATTATTTCTATGTGACACAGAATAATCTGAGGTAATTAATTCGACAGGATTGATGCCCGCTGAAACAATAGGCAAGTCCATCAAAGGAATGAAAATTATTTTTTCTTGAGAGAGCCTTTATAGCTGTATAGGTCATTGTATATTTCAACCTGAAGGCGGGCTTCGTTGAATGGCCAAAATGATGGTATTAAAAAGTACTGGAGTCTCTTTTTAGGCTGTACACAAGAATTTTGCTAGTGAGTTTTCTGCGTCTCAAGTTTCATAAGATTTGAGCAAGTATAGTAACTTTGGTAGTAGGAGCTGCTTAGCCACATTCTAGGTTAAACACGAAGTGCGACACGAGCACAAACATCGTGGGCGACGGAAACTAATGCTAGTTAGTTAAGATCGACAAGTGTAAGATACCTATATAAATACCGGAAGATCTCAGAAGATCTATTGATCGATAGTGGATCTAGTGAGATTTTTTTTCTCTATAAATCCAATTTGGATTTACTGAAAAGTATTATTCTCGCTAGATCTGTTAACCAGCTTTATCATGTCTTCTTTATAGAGAAAAAAATCTCACTAGATCTTTATGGATCTTTTAAGAGTGAACGATCAATACTCGTAGGGAAGCGTATACTCAGCCCAGGGTGAAAATGCCCTGTGGCGAAAATTATGCACTAATACGTCGACTTTCTTTGAATAACGCTGTTGTTTAGAGCAATGGCTCAAAACATCAACGTCATCCTAAATAACCCATCTCAATTTTCCACTGCTCTACATTCTGATTAAATAGCGAATAAAAGGTGAAAGACAAAAAGCGAGAGTATTGTTCCATCATAATAAAGCTTTTCGGCATTTCTTTGTTCACGCTGGACAACTGACGAGCTTGAAAGTTTGGCTGATGTTAGACAAAGCGTTTCATAATCCGGCTTTAGAATTTGTATAGAGTGTATGAACACTAGTCGCGTTGGGTCGCCGATATGAAAAAGCTGTTGACAAAACCTAGTTTGAAAATGAACTGGACCGAAGAGGCTAGTAAAAACAATAAGGTATGCGAACAGCATGGGGTGGTTTGAAATTGATTATTATGATAATAACTAGACATAGAATGTGTTTCTACTGATAAAAATGCACGAGTCAAAAGACTTCGAAAATCGAAAATATTTAGACAAAAACCATCCAATGTTCCAATGATCCTGAAAATATCGATGCTTATTCAATACCATCTTTGATAGTATCCTTAATATTCAAATCGGTTATAAGCTGGGTGACATGTCACGCAATTCGGAAGCGCATGGCGGATTCCGCATGCTCTGTCCAGGACAGGGCAGGAAACGAACTTTTGTGTTTAAGGCTTATTCAATCCTCGACTATAATTTCCGGTACACAGTCCAATTGATGATACGTCCCATCCCAATATTAGCTAAAAATTATAGTATCTCAAACACCATCCTTGACAACTCTATTACTTTTTACTAATGATGGAGAAAAACTAGCTTTATGACAAACGTGTAAATATATTTCCGTATTTACACGTTTGTCATAAAGCTAGTTTGAATAAAAATAACTGTGTGCGCACTAACAGCAAATAACTTGATTAAATACAAATAAAAACAACGAATTCAAGAGGGTCATTTAAATCACAAATGACGCAGAATATAAATATAATTAAAAAACCCTCAGAGGCATAAACAAATTCACTCTTGAAGTTTGACGATGGTTACTCTTGGCCGGACCAACTAAGTGTAAGGACGTTATACATTTGACAATATTCAAATCTATGGTTGGGCAACGTCTTGTTTCTTGGTTTTGGACTTGCAAGCGGAATCTGGTTTATCACCCTCCCCGGAGAGTATTACTTTAAAGGAGAAAGGCCGAAATGGGTAACCCCCTCCACTGTAAAACTTGCTCATAAACTCCACCCTGAAAAAAAGAGTAGTTGTGTGACTCATGTTACTCTTACATCATACCTTCTACATCGTATTAGTCGCTAAGCGCTCCATAGTTTTACATGGCGATTACAACAACCTATTCCATTATATAAAACTCTTAGGTAAGGACTATTCTGGCTTCAATCACGTTGATTTTGCGAAATCATAAAAAACTTTTAATAACCGATCAATATAGTTTGTTTGATTGCCACGGAATGACAGGGCACTTTCACAGTTCAGTGACTCCAAAGAAGTCGCATTTGCGCTGACCTTACCGATCAGAAGATCTAAGTTTTTGAGTGGCTGACCTTCTGAGTCTATGACTCTGGAAAAAGTCATTATGTTAGTTTACACCAATTGGTAATGTTTATCTACCTCGACGTATTTCTTGTTTGTGAGTGTTCAGTTCAATTATGTTCAGTTCTATTTTCTGTTTTTCATATTATTGCTAGATTATCACGAAAGCTCAGTTGGACGGTTTGTACATATATTTTTTTTATTTTACTGTAATTTACTCATTTTCATGCATTACCTGAACTAAAGTTCAATATACATTTTAAAAAATTCAAGAATGTGAGTTCTGATGCGTAGAAAGTAATTTTGAGGGTAGATACTATGGATTATTGGTGGACTAATAAATTACGATTATTTACTCGAAATTTTTAAAATTATTGACCTAAAAATGCCGAATTCAAAGAGTCAACCATTATAATAAGGACCCGAAGGATGATGAGATCAGATTGCGGTAAGTAAATAGGTATTACTTCTCAACGTTTAGTTCTGAAGTGGCAGTTTGCAGTTTTGAATAATTTCGAACTAGTACGGTACCTGCAGGTAATGGTAGTAACATAGAAAAACAACGGAGTGACGGGCAGCAGCAAGAAAAATAAATTGCAATTCTTTATACAAACCAGTCTCAAGAAATTGGAATTTTTAATTAAAATTTCAATCAACAATAACAATTTGCCTTTCAGTTAGTTTTAATAAAAAAAGAAGAAGCCAATAGTTAATTTCTGGGTTATTTTCCTCGTTTCTGTGACAGAGTAGAAATAATTAATATTTGTGGGTGATTGGCTACGAGACGTCGATGCAGACAAAGAATTTCATGAATAAAAGCTAAGAATTTGTATAACCTAAATACTAGAAGATAAAAGTCGAAAAAGCGTTGCTTTTCGATAGTTGCTTCCTAAACATTGAACAGCTTATAAACGAGCTACTTCTGACGCATATTCTTGCTGCAGTTGTAGCCCTTCCCAAGCTCTTTTTGTACACAAAACATGCCTTTTCTGCTATGAATCAGTATTGTTGTGTTTCAATTTTAAGGGTGTGGGTGCCAGTGAAATTACTGGCACGTGAGGCTGAACATATTCTGTATGCCTCAAGTTGATATACGCAGGGAAGCGCATCGTAAGGCACGTTCCTGACTTGCGTGACCTACGAGGCAATGCTTTGTTATAGGCTATGGTTACCACTTAACATCTGGTGGGCCATATGCTTGTTCCATCAGCTAGTTTTATAAAAAAAAAAAGCTTCTCAATAACATCTAAAACACGCCACAAAAAATAAGCCGCACATCAAGTCAAGTAGTTGTGTAACGGCAGGTTCAATCTCAACGCGGGTTTTTGTTCCCTTACTAGGTATCGTATTATTTTAAGTTTGGTGTCGTACAATCACAATTTACCATCAAAATCGTTTAATATGTTATAGTTCTATTAATAAAAATATGTCAAAAGATAAGCTGTGCTTAAACTATTGCCATCTCTTACCACTGGGTAATGACCAAAAGTGACACTTTAAACCATGACTAAATTTAAATTGCGTTTATTAATATGGCTGTCAAAGTTTAATCTCACCAGTGTAGGCGTAGCGTGTGAAGAAAAGCAGACAGTCCTTCCATCACCACCAAAATTGACAGAGTGAAGGCTGCCCAAATTGTAAACACGATAAAAAGCTTCGGAACGCCGATGAAAGAGTGGTCTTTAAGCGCTAAACGACTTAAAATCATACTCCACAGCATTTCACTTAGTTCTGTAATCAAATTGTTAAGTTCAGGTAAATAGAGCTAAGAGTAAAACTTATTTAACGTAGTACGATATCCATACAAATTATAAATGAAATTAGTTATAGCAAAAATGGATGTGCATTGTTTTCTCAAGCGGTGAAGAAAACCATGGATAAAGTAAGCTCATATAATCACAAGTATTACTTTGAAACGCCTTATAACGATTCTTCAGATAAATTCAGGCGTACCATAGGAAAAATTATATTGCACACGAAACAATAAAAATAAGTTATTGCAATAATTTATACTTACATTAAGTAAAGCTGGGTAATAAATAATAACTCTAAAGCTTTGTGCATCTTAAATATAATTTACCATCTTTTTGTCTTATCAATTCGGTATTTACCTCACTACTTAGTAGTTATTTTAGTTACAAATTACTTTAAATGTATATTTTTCTATAATAGCATATTATAATCTTCATTTATCTAATTTTTGCCGATGTGACTTATCACCACTAATGATTTAATTACCACTAATGTTTCACAGAACAGACAGGCGTCACGGCTCAGTTGGTAGTAATCCTGCCTATAGCGCCATAGGTCAAATATTTGTGTGGTGAACTCAGATGTTTGATCCCTGTCTGGGTTTTCTATTGTATTTTAACTATGTATTTACCAAAAAAATGCATTCAAGTATTGTATTAGCTATCTGGTTCCCATCATGTAAACTCTGCTTAGTTTGGGGCTAAATAGTGTGTTAATATTTTTATTTACAGAAGTTGAAAAAATAAATTATAAAACATTATGTCACACTCAAAATCAACTAACTTAGTAGTAACTAGGCTATACCATCCTGTGTCCTTCTAATTTATATAAACCCGTAGTAATATATAGTTTGCAATCGGAAGCTTGCTTCTGTCTCGTCTCCCGTCAGATTTCTCATCCACGAAACGGTCATGCTGTCAAGGCATCTATGTATGCAAAACTATTTAGAATTCCTTTGAAGTGCCACTCGAATATGCAATTCCATCAAATCTACTCGGACCAACGCTCGGCCTGATCTGTATACTACATACCTAATCCAGATATCAGTACTTACAGATAGAAAGCCAGTTAGATTATAAGCATGTTATGGTTGGAGTGTAAGCGGAAAAACAAATACTCGTGTAACAAAATAAAGAAATTTAGTTTACAAAAGGAACCCTTTGAAACTAGAAATAAACTGAAAGTCGCTCAATTAAATTTAGAACTAGCATAACTAGCTATAGAGCTAGCTGTAACCAGCAAAAGAAAATGCTGTAATCTTCCCATTCACCTGGGTGGGCGACTAATAAAATTTATAATAGTTTTCTTTATTGACTTTTTTCTATTTATTACAACATTATCCTTGAATATTAATATAAATAGAAGGTAATACTTACGAAACTTGGCATCTTAAGCTCTTGTTTCTATTTTTGCTATGTTTTCCAGCTCCTAATTGAAACTTCTATTTCTAGACTTTAATCCTTATGCCGCTTGTCCACTGCCACCGTCACCGAGACGTCACCGAGAACAACATGACGGCCAGTGACGACGAACACAGAGTTACGCAAACATATTTTGATACTAGACAATATTAGTCTATAGTATAGCAATATTAGTTAGTATATATAGCAACAATCACAATACAAATTCATCACAGGCACGCGTCTCCACGTATGCAAACCTCTATGAATTTGTATTGCGATAGTCACAGAGATTACAATCGTCGGGTATCAAAGATTAACATAGCGTTGTTGCACGAAAGGGCTTGCGTTGCATACGTTACCACCTGCCCACTGCACGCCCGTCACGTCTTCTTGATCTCGGCCAGAAATAGCCAGAAATATTCTCGTTCTCGTTGGCGTACCGATAACGGTGGCAGTGGACAAACGGCGGCGTAAGTCTTCTCAATCGATGTACAAAGCCCTTGTTATTATATATTCTGTGATCCAAGAGTAGGCAGCTTATTATTTTCCAACAGTTTAATTAGTATTTTAAGTGATCTAACAGTTCAGTAAGTATGTGTTCCGCGTTGTAGGTTTGGTTCTTACCGTGGACAAACATTCGTTTCAACAATTTGTTGTTCTTTGTTAATGTTTTAATAATTTACAAAAAATTCTAAAAGTTGGTGTATGATAAGAACATAGATTCACCCACCTTTACGACGTTTCAAATTGATATTTGTGGTTCAATCGAAGAATTACTTTTTGACTTTGTCTTTGTGTACCTACTACGCTTGATGTGGTTTCCATAGTAAGCTCTGCTTAGTTCAAAGCTAGAGGTTGCTGTATCAAGTGTCGACCAATATTAACCAGTTTAATGACTATGATCCACCTCACCTCATTAACGACTAGACAAAGCCTCAAGGTATCAAGTTATCACAAACGCAATACATTAAGCAATTGTTGGTAAACGTAAGACTACTGTAATTATTGTTACTACTTACGGCTTTATTCATAATGCTGGACACTTTAAACAAGTATCTTGCCATTGTTACTTTCATGTCCACAAAGAGATGGGCAACAGATTTATCGGTCTACATAGTACATATCTATCGTCATCGTATCGGTTCTAAATGACTGTTATGAATATGAAGGATAGTTTACCTACTAATTATTTAAATGATTATGTATTATCTGATTCGACACGTCATTTGGTCGTCAGCCACTACAAAAAAAATTATCACCGTCATTCATTTAGGCAATTGCCTAAACGCTGTGAGTTATCAATTATTGTTTAAAAAATTTGAAATTCAATGTATTGTTACCGCTTTCTTTAGGTACAGAGTTACGCTCACTTACGTTGGTGCCGACTAAGTCTTTTTTTGGCTACGTTAACTTGATTGGAAAGTTTCATGTCTCCATACAAAAAAGCGCTTCGTAAACTTAATTCACCTGCGCTAATTCACCTAGGTGCTTTAAATACACTTTTAGTAAATTTTGAACACCTGTACTATAAAACAAAATACATATATTTATAATCATAAGTAAACTTTATTCACTCCAGTTAAAAATGGTTCTTACGAACCATTTCTAGTAAATGGCCTACAGTAATAAGTAATAGGCCATTTTCAAGAAATAAAGTAAAAAATACCTAACCCCCGAATACTGAAACGCAACTCAGATCTAAGCACGTCTCAAGCGACGAATATTTGACAGATTTTCATTGAAAACTGTCAAATATTCGTCGCTTGAGACGTCCTTAAATCTGAGTTGCGTTTCAGTATTCGGGGGTAAGTGTATTAGCTCTGGTGAATTAAGTTTATGAGCGCTTTTTTTGTATGGAGACATGAAACTTTCCAACACACCGTCAAAAGGATCGTACTGTACGTCAGTAAACGCCACTCAATACAAATCTTAGAATGGAAGGTGGTATCGTACGTGCATGGGCCAGCGACAACGCCCACAGGCGCAGGTAAGACGCAGTATGTGAGATGGTACTCAGAACAAACTCGATGGTATGCACCGACTGGTGAATCATAAGCTCGCTGAAGGAGGACATGTAAATTGCTGCTTCAGCCATCACCAGCTCTTCCATCTTTTTATCTGAGTCTCGGTGCTGGTAGCTTCTGAAGTTGCTTATTTTTTTCTGTAATGAAATCAATTTATTAAAATCCAAATTTTAATGGTATTCTATTTTTAGATCTTTCTCAGAATAAAAACTATCCGCACTTCATGGATCGCGATCACTAGAAGGTCCTCGATGTACAGAGTGGGCGGCCTGCCTCCAGCGCGTCCTTTTTGGAACCATTTTCATCACATCACAAAACTGGCTTATGCTTTTTAAGAGGCCGGCGGAGGGTGAATTTTCATACAAACGTAATACCTAAATTATTATTATTTTAGGAAGATTTTCACCAAACGCATTTTACACATTTTTTTCATTGCAAAATGTGATTGGTGTTAATTTCATTTAAGGTGAATAATTTAAAATAAAAACTGTTCAGGAACCTAGATAAATACTATGCAAATCCAATAATTACAATAATATAGTGAAAATCTACTTAAATTAGTAAACATTTTGGTATTACGTTTGTATGAAAATTCGCCCTCCGCCGGCCCCTTAAGTTGGTCAGTCCACCTAGCTGAGGATCTACCGTAAGATCGTGTTCCTTCCACTTTCCCAACGATGACCAGTTTTTCGTAATAATTTTTGAATAATTAATTATTTTAGATTAAGATTTTGTATTTATGCACTTACCATGGCTTCGTCTCTTTTTTTCTTATTGTAGTTGTGGATGTAAATCGGTGTTCCAAGTAGTAGAATTGGTATACATGCCAAGGCAACTAAAACTAGTCCCACTTGTACAGTTCTTTGCGCAGGAAACATGTAAGCATCACAGTCTTCCTCAACGGGCTTGGTCTTAGCCATAAGAAACATGTCGATGAAGAGAATAAGTATTTGAGGCGCACATCCAGCCCCTAGCTTTGGATCAGCTGCAAGAATAAAAAACCAAATGGTAGACAGCATAGATCGGTCTCCTAAAAACATTCTCATGCTACATGAGATTTGAAGTCGTATATACGCATCTCACGCTACGCTACTTAATTAGGTACTAGCGGCCTGTCCCGGCTCTGCACGGGTGGATATATTTATATTTTTACACAGATAAATATATTTATATTTTTAGCTTTGCCCAGCAGTGGGACAAAATAGGTGAATAAAAAAAAATATATATATAAAAAATATTATGTTATTTAGGGTGAATGTAGCTTTCCAACGGTAAAAGAATTTTTGAAATCGGCTCATTGGTTTGAGTTTATTCATTACAAACACAAAAATACAAATCTTTTGTTTATATGATTAGATACTTATAACTAAAGCAAAACAAAAAGTAGAATAAAGTAGAACAGGGTTCGGTAGTCGGAACTCTTATTTATTATTTCAGTTCCGTTTATGTATCTTCCTATCCAATAACTTGGAGTTACTTAATACGTAGCATCGCAAACATAAACGGATACAAATTGGCATGTATGCAATTAATACCAAGAGGGAAAATATATTTATATAGTTATTTATTGATCAGACAATTTTGTGGTATATTTGTATTAGTAAACTTACTGGCTATCTTGGGCTATGTAAGTATGTAAAAGCAACACAACAAACACAGCTTTAGTGGGTAGGAAAAGCCACGCCGCTTACATTTTAGTACTTACTACATATTTTTATCCAATGAAATATGTTTCTAAAAACTAAAATCTCCGACTATAATCTGCTAGATACTTCGTTTACATCGTTTGATTATACTTACGATGCCGGGCGCTGAAAAAAAACCACTTGTAGAAAACCATGATTACAAGCCAAAAGAAAAGGCAACATAGAAACATAAGTTCCGGTATGAATTGTAGATAAATTGAGTAGGTGTTTTTGAAATGCCTGAAAACAAAATGCAGCTAAAAACAAAACTGACAAAAGATTAATGCTTCTTCATTTTATCGTGTCGCTGATTATTTTCAAACCGGGCGGTGTGGTAAATAAACTAAATGACTACTATTCCCAAATGCATACTGACAAACCAATTTATTATAGGCAATAATTTATATACAACTTGAAATAGGGGGAAGTGTAACCCTAACTTTATAATACAAGAAAACAAAGTATTCGCTTTATTTTAAAAGTCAGTGCAATTAGCACATTCACACGGGAATAAAATTATGTAATTTTTTAAATACCCAATTTTACAAAATAAATAACTTACACGTGATTGAAAAAGCTCAGCACGATACCAAAAATCATATGAATAATACCAACGATTATCGACATTTTCATTTTTATCATATTTTCGATCATGATTTTATTCGTTGAAAGCTGAAACAAATTATAATCAATCTATAAAATAAATGTCACTTACTCTCAAACTGATAAAAGCATCGTTAGGAAATAAGTATACTGAGAACAAATATTTTTGTAGTGAACACAAATGTTTGTTCTCCGTCTGGGTGTCATACGTATTCTAAGTATGTACTCGTATTTACAAAAACAATGTATTTTTGTATTATATTAGCTAACTGGATCCCATAGCACAAGCTCTGCTTAATTTAGAGCTAGACTGTGTTGTGTGGATTGTCCACAATATTTTTTATTATTAATTTAATAAGGAGCAACATTATTACCGCCCATATCGGGTCAACGCCAAAAGCATAAGGCTTATAATATGTGCCACTCGGCTCCAAAGTAACGAATTCTTCTTCAAGCAGTTGATCAGAAGATTTGGCGTTCATGTAATACGAATTTGTTATCGCCAAGCTTCTACTGAACCAATCGTTGTAGATAAGGCCAGTGTACACGCTGAATAGACCAAGGAGCAAAATAACATAGCGACCTGAAATTGAAAATGAACATTATAGCACTTAATTGTTACATAAGCGTTTGTTATATTTTAAGATCACAAAACACAGAACGGTCATGTAACTGAAAAAGTGTCGCCACACAAAATAAATGAGAAAGTGTTTATTTTCCATACAAATCTATACCTTCTCCAGCTTCGTATTAGTTTAAGATAATGTTAAAAGAAAATACAGTACCACCTTCATCGTGTTTGACAAGCTAAAGAAGCATAAAATATGAATAAATAAATATGGATAATTTACACATAGCATTTCCGACCGTGCGTCAAAAAGCCCATGTGTATAGCATAGACGCCAGTCAAAGCTTTGAATACCCTGTGATTGGCACTATTTGTAGCCTATTCAGACGTAATTCCTCTCGGAACTTTTTCAATGCTATCGGCGATACATCGATATTGATTGCTACACATTGTATGGCAAAGCGATAACATGCAATTTTTCTGCAATTATCTCATAGAGCGTGGTGGAGCTTGAATCATTCAAGGCAATAGTGTCCTGAAATACCTTTTATAAGACCTTTTTGATGAAATACCGTGTTAAGCGTACTAATATGATTTATTCTGTGCCATTAGTAAAACCCCTATTAAAAACGCACAGGCCATATCGGAGTGTATTCACACATCATAAACAATTTAAAAAAATTACATGCTTTATCTTACCTCCAAAAAATATGTTCCATATCTCATTGGTCGATGATTCCGCCATGAATTTTTTTTCATTAATTAACATCCAAGACGCAAACAGTGACAAAATAAGAGCATGTCCAACATCTCCGAACATAAGAGCGAAGAAGAACGGAAATGTTATCAAAGTGTACAATCCTGGAAAATTATAAAACAGCCTAAACTTATGCATTTCTCTCTGCCATTCATGCATTCCGCGTTCTATTATGATATGTCTTGGCAAATTCTGAATAAGACCTTTAAAAAAAGAACTGCAATTTCTGACTAAAACTTTTTTGCACCCGACTATTTCTGAAACAAAACTTGACAATAATAGATCAAAGGAAAGTGCTGCAATGAAATTCCATACCACTTTGCTGGTGCCTTTTAGTGTAGCGCGGCAAGGTTGACTATGGTTTGTTACGGCGAAAACTCTTCATTGAATATAGCTAGCACTCTGTTTTACTTTTTTACACGGCAAACAATACAACTACGCATTACGACACCATCTTCCTCCTCTTCTTCTTTCTACTCTAGGGATGTGTCCCGTTGCTTGATCCGATTAGGGATGTCCCATTCCCAAAACCGGTTATAGAAGAATGTCAAAATAAATAACACAATACAAGCATTTTTGATTAAAAAAAAAATCGTGTTTTACCTGGATTGAGCTCTCCGTACTTAGAATCACCGTAGGCATTTATAAGAGCCTGAAAACCGTTTGTGAACTTATTCGTCCGATGAAAAGTGGGTGGAACTGCATCTGTATGAGTTTTTGACACGAATGACGGCACGTTTGTTCCAATTACGCTCTGTAATAATTGAATAAAATACCTTTAAAATATAATAAAACTTGCTATCTTCGATCGCGTGGGTGATTATAATGGTATGTCTTTTCGATTTTTGATTCATTCTTGTTTCTATACGTCATATTCTGGATAAAAAGTAACACACCTTTGCCAGGTTGCTTGCCTATCGAAATTCTATAAGTTGCATTTTGGGGAATGTACAGCTACATCGTCGCTTACCACCAGGTCAGATTGTGGGCAAACAATGGTCTATATAATGTCAAAACAAATAGTACCTACTTATAATTTTCAATATTTGTTCACATATTGGTGCAGATAATTATTCTGTGGCGAATATTGCAATTTATAAAGTGGGATTTTTTCGATTATTTTTGTCAGTAGGTACTGAATATCGTGTGTATCGTGTATCGGACTCCTGTTTCCGCAAGTATACTCAAAATTCGGTCCGTAGGTACTGTATAGATAATATGTATGTATTAACTAGGTTTACCTACTACGTACGCAAATGAAACTTTTGCATCAACAAGTTTTTCGGCATTTCACATATTCATTTCGAATCAGTAAGGGGATTTGTATCGCGCAAAATGAATTATTCCACGGCATAAAGGTTTGTTCTGCAGTGCTCCAATGAAACTCGCCTTGCCAGTCTATGGCATGCCGCTCCAAAAATGTGCACTTTTTCAAATGATTCCATTCTATTCCTTTTATAACCGTTGAGAATTCGTAAAATTTTATAGAAAAATCGAACTGCTTTTATAACAAAAACTAACACTGCCAACTTTTGAAGAAGCCAGCTTACCGAACAGAACTCCAGCGTATCTTGGACCCTTTTCAAATCTTTATCAGGTACCCAGCACTGACCAATCAGGCAGTTCTTCGTTATGTCAAGAGTGAAAAGGTTCATGTTATGGTAGATAGCTTTTGCCTTGCGAATTTGTATCATCCACGAACACCATTCTCTGCCCACCGTACGTAGTGTTCTGCAACGGTGGTACGTTGACTTTTCCAATACCTGAAAATATTATTTTTCTTACATATTTTAATCTGAATGCCACTTGCATGGCTTCTAACCCAGACTAGTCTACACGAGGTTGTGTCTTATTTTCAAAACCAGAAAGTGGTCATATGAAAATAATAACAAAAAAAAATAGGTTGCTTATTTGCTTTCTCAATGCCTTCCGCGTTTATACACGTACCCACAACTTATAAAATACACTCGCAAATGTAATGTGCTATATAGATAGCGCTGTCTAAGAAATCCGCCAATATTTATAAGTTGGAGTGGGAAGCAATAAGGAATAAACCCTTTTAATGCTCAGCTTTCGAGTCTTCAAAATAAAAAGTTATCGTTAGCCTGACGCGACGCTTTGGTCTGACGTGAGTACTAATCACCCTATTCTCTCCATTTTCTTCTGAAGATTTTTAAGTTTTGTACCCGTCATTAGCAAAGTATTACAAATTTATAGGAGAAGATGGCAGGTAATGTCGATAATGGCTGCGGGTAATTCAATATTGTTTCTCTCGTCTCTTTTACGCGCGCAAAACTTTTTAGAATGAGTAGACGGCTAATAATGATTTCAATAGAGCTCTTTATGAAAGGCTCGTCCAGGGAAGTATCTACTAGCTAGGGCACGTTGGCACGAGCGCGATTCGAATGCGATTTTGTTCAGCCACAGCACGCGTGTCGCGTAAGCGCTGCTAGGTCCTCCGAAAGTTTTGAATTTACAGTTTATGTCATCGATGGACTATCGCGCTCGTGTGAACATGTCCTAAGAATTTCTGCTTCCAAGCAGATAAGTTTTGTGCTCCGGTTTATAAGGTTAGTAAGCAGGCACAAAGCCTAAAATTGATGAACATTCAGGTAGTGCATTCAGGTGCGTTCTTAACACATGAGACAGTGCTTTGAAGGACCGAGTTTATGGTTACCACTTAGTATAAGTTCGTTCAAAATAGTGTTGTTTTGTTTTGTTTATGGTTTCGTTAGTTTTGATTCTATCGCGTAGTATACCTTTCAGCATTGCTCTCTCTATAGCCCGATGTGGTATACTTTAAGCTTGTGAATTAGTTACAATGTTCATATCTTGCCTGTTCTAAATCATTTATTCTGTCTTCGATTTTTAACATCATATCAGTCCTCTCCTTCACCGTTTGCGGGCACGGGTAGGAGTTAACACGGAATCCACTGAAAACCTTCTCCATGCGTAAGTTTAGTTGTTCTCCTTGGCATACTGCTAAAAATGCAACCTTTCGGATTTCCTTTCCCTGTAAAAACCATTAATTTGTCATTAGCATCAGAAGTCAATGACTTTTTCAAATCTCATCAAAGCTAGTTTTTTTGAATAATATTTTTCTACTTCTTATCCTACTTCAAATATTCGGTTAATTCGGTTTTACTTTTTTTATAATGTTTGTTATTGCATTATTTGATTTGAAGGATCCTCTTTTTATCTGTCTGTAAACTCTCTCTTTTTTATCTGAAAGGTTCCGTAAGATAAGATGGGACCACCCGTAGAAATTTGATCAAAATCGGTTCAGTGGTTTGGCCATGCAGTCCGATTCTCAAGTTTTTTAAACTTATGTCATTCAAAGTCAAAGTCAAAGTCAAAGTCAAAGTGTTTATTGCATAAAATACATGTTGAAAAAGGTGGTAAATTTATAAATGTCCAATGTATTCTACTTAAAACTAAGCGTGCAATATTTAGGTTTACATAAAGATGAAGTTATAATGTCAAAAGTTAAATATACAAGCATGTCAAAAGTTAAATATATGTCAGAAGTTATATAATTCAACAATATTCTCCAATAATTCATACTCCTACCAAATACCTAATTAATAATCAATAAAAATACATGTCACTCAAGATTTACTAGCATAGTTCATAAACTCATTGATATTATAAAAACAGTTATCAGATAACCATTTTGTCAGCTTAGATTTAAAAATGTTGAATGGTAAATCTTTGAATGAGTCTGGTAGTTTATTATACACTCTAATAGCATTCACATAAGCATTTCTTTTGTATATATCCAGTTTTAGTTTAGGTAGGTACAGTTTATAGGGATTTCTGGACGAAACATTCCTAATCACTACATCAGATTGTTTCTGGAAGTAATCTGGGTGTTGTTTCACCAGAATGCATAGCTCCCTAATGTACATGCAACTCAATGGTAATATCTTCAGTTGTTTAAATAATGGTTTACAGCATTATACCCAGCTTGTCAGCAGACGCCCCTGCATAAGTTTTTGTTGAAGATTGAGATGATTACAATCTATAATGAATATAGAAATGAATATAGAATCTATATTTATAAAAGAAAGTCGTGTTAGTTACACTATTTATAACTCAAGAACGGCGGAACCGATTTGGCAGAAAATTAGTGGGGCGGTAGCTTAGAACCGGGAGAAGGACATAGAATACTTTTTATTCCGAAAAAGCAACGGGAACGGGGTGTTACGGGAACGGGCGAGTGAAGCCACGGGCGGCCACTAGTATTAAATAAAATACAAAAAATCTAGTGCTCATGAATAAAACAGTTTTATAACTCTTTAAAACTGTATCTAGTCATCATATACCCTGGAGGCTGCTTATATTATACCCAATAGAGCAATAATAAACGTAAGCAATTTGCAAAAAAGGCTTATACTCTTTGAGCTCGAAGCTGCATTATACGCTTGACAAAACAAATAAATACAAAACAATTTTCATTTGAATCGCGCTCCACAAATTGTAAGAAAAATTTTAATAACACTGAAAAGCAGGATCATGAAACACCAGATTGTAACTTTGTATTCATAAAACCAAGACATGAATGCAGGAAACGAAAGCATGATGAAACTAATTTCATTAAACGTGAACATCTAGACAGCAAAGCAACAAAACGCACAGCGTAAATATCTCTCTACGTGTAACTCAAAGAACTCAGCGAAACGGAAAAATAATGATGTTTGGATACAAGCTCACATGAAGCAAACTTCTTTTCGCAAACAAACACATCGCAAACATTTAAATCTCTTTGCACACACTTTTTTTTACCCTTCTCGCTTTCTCTAAAGAATTGCTTAGTCGAGTTTGTCCGTAGAATTTATGCAAGTTATTTTAAATAATGACGAATATTTTTAAATTCGCACAAACTTTTATTCATAATAACACTCGCTTTTACTGTATTATAATATTTTTAAACACCAAGGGATATGACGCAAATGGCAAGTTTCAAACTTAAGTACCGTCAAGCGCGAACTCTACATAAATTAATTCAAGTTAGTGACGCTACAACTAAATGCATTTAATAGTTGTAAGATATCAACACTCGACACTTGCACAGTTAATGCGTATTGATATTATTATTACGTAAAGATGCATACTTGAGACAGGCACACAGGTTATGAGTGAGACAGGGTGGTTTTTTGATAAGGGCGGTTATGGCAAACTGAAAAATTTTTGAAAAAAATATATTTATTATAAAATTCAATTATTGTTTTCTTATGAATTGAGGGCATGACTCCTTTCACGTCTTTTCCCTAACTTGTGGTTTAAAACTTAGCCATCACCACCCTTTTCAAAAAAACAAAGCGTATAGTTATGTTTGAACATTATAAATTACAATAATATACGCCCCTCAAATATGAGGGAAGCTTAGCAGTGGCATTGTTCTAGCTGATGATGGAAAAGACTATAACCAAATCCAACACATTTTTGACAATCTTGTTTTTTACGTTAATAAATTATTAAAAGGGTCTAACCCTGCGAGGGTCCATCACAGTTATGTCTTCGGCTGCTTGACGGTAGTAAATGTTCCCTCGTGATATTCTCCAAAGCATCATTTCGAAAGGGAAGGACTTGCTACGACGGACTACACCGGTCATCACAAAGAGACGTCCTCCGGTTCCTATGTCGCCTAGACCCTTTTTGCTGTAATAGACGTAACATCAATGAGCAGGAATATAACAAAACAGAAAAAAACATCACCTAATAATGAACAGCTCTCATAGCTTAGTTGGTAAAGCTCTGCTTTCTGTGCCGTGAGTCGTGAGTTCAGTCCCAACCAAAAGAAACATTTGCGTGTAGGTTAACAAAGAGGTTTGTTCTCTGTCTGGATGTTATAAATTAAAATAAATAATACAATATTTTATTTAAACCGACTTCCAATCAAAAAGGCGGAGGTTCTCAATTCGGTTGTATTTTTTTTTATATCAACAAGCCATGCAGAGGATGGTATGAAGAGTTATGCATGAGCTAGATACAGAAAGCTGCGGCTGTTATGTTCATGGAGTGTCACAGCATTATTGTGGACATTAGCATAGTACAAACTCAAAGATCATGAAATGAGGCTCTTTTTTTAATATTTCCCGTTTTTAGGTAGCGTCGCCGGCGTCGGCGTCATATTATGTGATTCTATAAAAATAACTTCACAATTCAAAATATCGCAGCTTAGATGAAATAAGTATTTAGTTCGCTTTCCATAATTCATTTCCTGCAGTCTACTGAATCATAAGTATTTTTTATACAAAGTATGAAAGAAAATTTCCAGTCAGCTAGTTAAATATGTTTTACAAATTTTTCCATGCTTTGCTTCAACTGTTTATTTGCTTTTCACTGGTTTCTACAGGCATGTCAAAAGACTTGTAATAGGAAAATTCAAAGAGAAAATGAAAATGGAAAGAGACATTTTGCCTGATGAAACCGAAAAATAAAAAGGTGGATTTAGCCTTAATATTTACATATCTCGTTCAACCACTGCATGATCAAAAATTTTTAATAATTTTGATATAAGTTTCCATCCATCCCGAAACTAAGCTAAACTTGTCCTTTATGAGATTAATTATGGAATCCCATTTTTACAATAATCCCTCCCCCCACAATTTTATCAAACTTTTGACATAAACACGCCCATGAAACCATAATTTATGTCAAAAAATTATTAAGATAAATGAATACCTACCCTAATAGACCCTGACAATACAGAAGCGACAACGGGCATGGCTATCGCGTCGTAATGAATTTGAAGTCACGGTAGGTACCTACATAAAATGAAATAATATAGGAATGAAAGCTACTCGTAAGTTGAGTATTATAAGGTAATATAAAAATAATATTGGATTTACTAAAACTACGCTTATTGAGGTAACCGCAAAACTGGCTTGGCAGTAACTTTTGGAACTATAAATACTGTATATTGCTTGAGTTTGAGTGTCATTAAAAATAAAAAAAACATATAGAAATAAATACCGGTACTGTAATGAAATGGGTAGGATAACACTTATTGGTTTGTCAAAAGTAACAAAGAATGGACCGAGTATATGCATAAAATATATACCTACAGCACGCATACACACCAACATCTATGTTAATAAAATGATTTTCTCTCTTCTTTCTTCCTTCTTTCTTTCTTCTTTCTTTCTTCCTTCTTTCTTCTTTCTCTCTTCTTTCTTTCTTTCTTCTTTCTGTATTCTTTCTGTATTCTTTCTTTCTTCTTTCTATGTTTATCACTCAAATGTTGTAAGTGAAGTCCCAAATCTACATTGCAGGTAAAACTAACGACCAACTTAATTCAAAGGTGCCCGTCAAAAAGTTATATCTTTAAAGAAATGAAATGGTCATGACGTGTGACCGACTTGCAACAAAGAAACCTTACAAAACTCACTCATAAATAACGTTAGAACACGGATAAAAATCTCATGCAAAAGCGTGTACTCCATAAAAGAAATCCGGCCAAGCGCGAAGAACCAGGAACATCAAAAGAATTTTCTGCGAATATTTTTTTAACAAAAGGGTTCAATTTGTATGAGGAAATACGATCGTTGTGTCAATACAAACGTGGAAACTGGACAGAGGATAACACTAAAGATTTTTTTTTAACCATTTCATCTTTAAGCACCTGCACAAAATATATTTATAATAAACATAAATATTTTCAAAAATATATCAATTCTACCCCCCATATCAGACGTCTTCGTACAAACTTGAGGAATATAAACAATAAAAGATAGACTTATAAGAATAAACAAAACTCTTCCAGTAATCATTTTGAAAAAAATATCAAAAGCAATCCAGTTTTGGAGAAGGAACCATACAAAATATAATACAAAATTTGAAAATGAAAACCAGGCTGAGTAGTTGTCTCTATCACTCTTTATTCGGACGGCGCGACAGCAATATACCTGTTAAAAACATATTTTAAAATTTATTGGAGCCCGCGTTTCCTCATAATGAGATATTTTCTTTCACATTTTGCATTCGTTCGCCTTACGATCTTTAAAAATATTTACACAAAATAGATTGGATAGATACGACATGTTTAACATGATATTGTATTTTCAATCCTAAAATTGACAAAATCTCGTAGACATTGTTTAACTTGTCTGCTAGTATAACTCGTAGTACAAATCTCTGGTATTTTTTAAAGAAAATTGTCCGTTTTTACCGTTTAAAATCACCGTTCGCTGCGAGAAAAAGTGTAACCCTAAAAAGTATTTTATTAAATGTAAGCGGCAACAGGCCGTGCATGCGTCAAGGTGCTTTGCGGCGGACGCGACACTTCCTTTCTTGTGAGGACAATGAGTGTGTGCGAGGTAAAGTAAAAATAAACCGCTGTTTTTGCCTTTTGTTGTGGAATTTGGATCTGTAGGGAATTTACCTTTGAGCCGCTACGAGTTGCTACGGTGCTACGAGGCTCTACGCATTTGGTGCTCCACTTACATTTTTTAAGATGTTATGACTATGATCAAATTAAATGACAAATAAAGGAATAAAAGATTATTCAAGATTAACACCCATATAAATGTAATGTAGCTATAACACTAATGTTGTAAAATTAGTTAATAAAATAAAAAATAGAATTTAATACTAAGCGATGTATTGTTTTAAATTAAGTGTAAGCTTTGAAGTTTGGAAGCACTCAGATGTACTAATTACTACTAGGAGTGCTTCAAAAAAACTATAATTTCGGTAGAGTACAAAAACAAACGAACCCTGAAAGTGCCTTAAATATTGAAGTTAGCAAACACGATTGAAACCACGGACGGCAGCTAGAAGTATGAGTATAATGTAATGCTTCTTTTAAATCAGGTACCGTTTGTTTTAAACCAGATAAAATGACACCTGATGTAAAGTGATAACCAAGGCGTTTAACGTTATGGTTCACATGGTTTGTTAATATAGCACTCATAAATTAGCTTACACATAAATTTATTTATTTACTACCATAATGCAAACATAAACCTATAGAGAACAAGGACACTTACCTATTAAATATACTTTCTCTGCGTATCTCGGCGTTTCCTAGTATTGGTCCAATTTGTGAGAGTACATAGAACATCTCAATCATTTCAAAATAGTTCTTCATTAGATTCGATTGGTTTTCAGACAACTCACTAATGTCGTCCTCCCATTTTTCAAACATATTCTGAAAATTGTACAAAGGTGCTTTCAATTCAGCAAAAAGATATAACAAAAGGCTTAGCGGCCATTTTATATCCTTAAATTTGATAGGGAAAATATATGACGTCATTTCTATAAGACATTATATTGAATCGGTGAAGGAAATCATCATGAGGAAACCAGTTAGTAGGTATTCGGCGATGAGCCTGCAGCCTTTCACGTATTGAATACTGGTAATAAGAGAGACTTGCTTCCGAGCCTTGGCCAAGGCTGCTTAGTTTTTTTTACAATTTAAAATGTTTACTAAGATCTTAATAGGTATCAAAGATTTGATTTTTTATTTTTGTGTGTGATCTTTTGTGTCTGCAATCTCACATGTGGCATGTGAACCTAAATCATTTTAGTGACAGCACTATTTGATGCCACATTTTTAGTCTTTTCAAATTGTTTATCTCGACAGCCATGTCCGTTTTCTATTCAAGTCGGTGGCAAAAAATTTAATATAAGTAAATAATAAATAATAAATAAATATTGCGGACAATCCACACAACATCTAGCCCGAAACTAAGCGGAGCTTGTAATATGGGAACCAGATAGACGACATAATTACACATGTACTTTAATATATTTTTTTGAAAATTCATTCTTAGAATAGGTATAACATAAAACCCAGACAGATAACAAAAATCTATTTTTACCACACACATTTTTGTTCTCGGTGGGGATCGAACCCACGACCACCGGCACAGAAGGCAGAGCTACTGCCAACAAAGCATAGACCAGTCAAAAAAATATTATTTCTTGTACCTCGTACATAACCATCTCATTAGGTTGCATAGTTTTTGGCTTCTCTATCGGTTTGGGCATGTATATCTTGTCTTTCACCATCTCTGCCTCCATGAAGCGGAGTCTTCTTTCCATTTCGGCGCAGCGACATACCTCAGATATGTACCTCCTTTGAAAAGCTTGCACCTCCGGAGTCATCTAAAGCAACAGATGAACATTTTTTTTAAATAATCAAGCTGATTTTATGAAATTTATACTTGAGTAGAACTTTTATATCAGGCAAGAATCTTGTCTGCAGCGACAAAAATTGGCCTCAATTATTCCAGGTCACGTACATTCATAATTCAATTGGTTTTATCCAAATCTATTTAGCTGTTTGGAGATAAGCGGGAGCATACCATGCCTACAGTCACTCAATTTTTATAATAATAAATAAAATACAGTTTTTATGAAATACAAAATAACCTAATAAACTATTTTTAAACTGGCTGTGATGTTATTTTTTCAACTAATGGCCAGTTCAGATGCATACAAAATGGAATTTCATAATTATCGATAGCCCGGCAAATTTTAAAAGTCTAATGGAGAATGCGAGTGAGGTGCATTAAGCCTATCAGTTTCATTTAAGAGCTCGAGTGATGCAATCATTCCATAAAAAATGTTTGTGCATGATAAAAATAACTTATGTGAAATCAAGGTGTAGCTACTTTTTTATAAGCAAATTCAATAGACCATACCAGCTTAAATGTTTGAGCTATTTAGAAAGAAATAACTTCACAAGAAATACAAAAAAACGTTACAATTAAAACAACCTTAGCAATGCCAAAGTTTAAAGCAGATTTTGTTTATTTTGTATTACATTAATTGTCAGAGTGTAACTTCCAAATTGAATCGAACGTTACCGAATCCAATTTAATTATTAGTTTTAGATGGCGATCTGATTTCAACGGTAAATTAGTTACTATACGGTAGGGGCCGTTACTATTTAATTAAAGTTGTCATTTCGGTAAAGTTATGATTTTAAATGATTTGCGTTTGTTAAAATAGTATAATTATATTTATACTTACTAAGCTGCAGTGATGGTAAAGGTGTAAAAATACTAATTCTAGAAATGCTTCCTGAAAATTTGGTGTAACTTGTAAAAAATATTGTAGCTTTATGTATATCATAGCTATTTTAATATTTATAAACTTACAGACATAATTTTTCTTAACACTGTACTAGCAAATTCCAGCCAGCAAAATTGAAATATCCAATTTTAAACAGTTGCACCCATTATGAAATTGCTATACCTTCTACCTTCTTTGAACGTCCTTATAAATAAATACATTCTGTCTCGCTAGGCAGGAGCACCTTTGTAAGAGTAGCTTCACAGCCACCACTTACGAAAATTAAAAGCATCATCGATTTTTCCTTCCAAACTTAAAATTTCAAATTATATTATTTCTCTGTTTATGCGCATAATGTTAATATTTGGTTCGTAGATTTCTACGAATTTTGGTAAGTTTATTATGTAAATTATGCTATCAGCCTTTAAAAATATTCTACCATTACTGTTAGGTCGTCTAGCATGTCGGCAAACTCACATCAATGAACTGAACACATCCCATTTCACCCAGCTGCGATAGAATTTCAAAAGCTGCTTCTGGCTGCAGAAACATGTCACAGTACGACATCGGATCACTTCTTAGCATCGCCCCCATGGTTCTGCTGTAAGCACAATACATACATGAACAAAATACTATGAATCGCCTTACTAAAAAAAAAATACATATTTTTAATGTAAGCTTGGTAAAGGTATTTTGAATATGAGTTTGGTATAGCGAATTATTTCGAGATACGACACAGTTGACCCATGGATCTGTGTGGTCTCTCGTTACGTGTTTCACTTTTTGGTTTTGAGTCGGTTTTCTTCAATTGTGTTCATAGTGTTTATGCTTATGATCCTATCCACCAACTGTCAACCAACACCATGGGGCCCATGCCCTTTTTAACCGACTTCCTATCAAAAAGGAGGAGGTTCTCAATTCGGTTGTTTTTTTTTTTTTTTTTTAATGTTTGTTACCGCATAACTTCGTCATTTGTGAGCCGATTTGAAAAAATATTTTTTTATCTGAAAGGTACTACTTCCAGATTGGTCCCATTTTAATTTTATTAAAATCGGTGTTGCCATTTTTTTTAAAATAATTTTTTTAATGTTTGTAACTGCATGCCTCCGTCATTTATGAACCGATTTAGAAAATTATTTTTTTATTTGGAAGTTTATTATTCTTACGTCCAGATTGTCCCAAACAAATTTGATTAAAATCGGTTTAGCCGTTTGACAATGAAGTCGGTTTCTCAAGTTTTTTAAACTTATAATTATTTTACAACCCTTTTGGCACGAAGTATAATCAGATTATCTTTACCGGACTCCAGTAAGTCCCCACCGATCTAATACATGTGCATAAATAGAAACATTTCTTTCTTTCTGAAAATAGCCAACTTAGCTGTTTAGTTTTTAAAGCGATGTTATTATAATGTTCTAACCGATCATCAAAAAAAGCTCTGTGAGCTCACAGTTTTATTTTCGATTTTATCGAATAAAAAGGTCCCGCATTTATAGCTTTGAAACATCAAGATTAAATAACTCTATTTTAATTTATTTTTGTGATTGTTAGTTTAGTTTTTAATAATAATTCTAAAATACGTTTTATTTTAATTATGGCCAAGTCAGTGAACCGATGTCGATGTGATAATTATGTATACGTTATTCTCCCTGTATCCACGAGTACAGTAATACTGGAAATATTCATTTTAGCAAAATCGCGGACAAAGCGTAGCGTAAACTCGTAGTTTTGCCTCAACTACTCAAATGTTTAAAACATAATTTTGCACGACGCGTTTTGTATTGTTGTAACACAAGTACCTGCATTTGCAGTGCATAATTAAATAGATGGCCATTTAGGGTCAAACTATATATAGGGTGAAATTACTGGCACGTGAGGCTGATCTGATATCTTTTTTTGTATGCCTGTATGTATGTTTCTGTATCTATGATTTGTATGCCTCAAGTCATTCATTTCATTTCATTTATTTATTTCATTAACAATTATACATTTGTGTCTGAAAAATAGTACATAATAAGCAAAAATAATATAAGTCATAACATAGATTAAATAATACTAGCAATGTCACTACATATTTATAAAATCATCAGTAGAATAAAAACACCCTTTCAACAAAAGCTGTTTTAGTTTAGTTTTGAATAAATGTAGACTGTCTATTATTTTAATGTCAATAGGTAAAGAATTGTATAATTTAATGGCCTGATATCTACAGCAATGCTTTGCGATATTGAGCTTTGGACAGAAAGGCATTTCTGAAAGTTGATGGACGGAAGGCAGTGCATCGTAGAACACGTTCCTTACGTGCGTATAACAAATCATTGTCGCATGGGCTGCTTTGTTATAGGCGTTGGTTACCACTTAACATCAGGTGAACCATATACGTGGGTTCAAATCCAGTCGTGAACCAACTAGTTTTTCTGTCGGAAATGTATGTGCACTATGTCAGTACTCTCAAACGGTGAAAAACAAACATCGTGAGGAAACCGGCATGTTGTAGAATTTAAAAAGTTCGATAACATGTGTCGAGTGTACGAAAGGAGTATCTCTGAGGTGCACCTGAAATCCTTTCACCGCAATGGTTAGAAGTACCAGTAACTCGATAAGAAAAAAAAGAACTAGAAATATGAAGATATTTTTTTAAATAAAAACAAAACATAATAAGTAAATAAGGTTATTTCAGGTGGCCCTATCAGGTTAAAAACCATGCTTGTCTTGTCTGTCACCTATATAGTCGTGCATCAGGTTAGAAACCATCTCTCTATCCTTGCTCTGCCCTTATCCCATCTAGGATATAATCATGCCATAAAGAATAATAGATACTAATAATCATAATATGTAGAGACTAAAAAAAATGCATGTACAAGCGAAGTTTGAGGCTGAATATCTGTGTGGAAACTATACCTAGTTATCCATATTATTTCACCCTCATTCATAATGCCAGGATGCTTTTAAGCGGCCCGCTTAAATTCTCTGGTCACTGTCACTTTGAAGTCAACATATAGAGATTACAGGAACATAGACAGGCAATATTTATCCTAATCTTAACTCAACTCAACTTCCTGCCCATAATCCACAGTAAGTGGGGTCAGCACAACAGGTTTTCTTCCTCCACTCACCTCTACCATTCGTTATCTCAGTGCTACACCTTTCTCGCTCATGTCATCTTTGACACAGTCCATCTACCTCTCACCTCTTCTTGTACCATTTTCTTTGGTCTACCTCTTCTTGTATAACAACCATCCACATTCATATTATGTAACACTTTTCTCGTAATAATGACCTTCATACTTCCGCATGACATGCCAATACCATGCTAACCTATTACTTCTCATCTTGTCCATCACAGGCGCTACTTTCAGACTTTTAAGCCAAATTTTATTTTAATGAAACTTGTTTAAATATGTAGCTCAACCATCGTTTGTCAATTAAGCGGATGGTCGATTGGTCACAGCGACCACTCATCGGTTCTCTTGTTTCGAATTTAAATTGGACACAAGGTGAGGCCCCATTTAGCGTGATGCCCCATTTATGCATTGCGGTGCGTCGTCGCAACGGATCGACGCATTGTATGCCAAACCTATATAGTCAGAGTCTAAAACAAAATATTTATTCAGTTGTATCACAAGGATCACACTGAAACGTGTTAAGGACCCGCCACATCGAAGCGATTACACACCGATCTGCAAAAATGCTGCGATAACATGACAGTGATACAAAGTGTCATGTTATCGCAGATCGCTGTGTTATTGCCTTGATGTGGCCGGGCCTTTAAAGCTAGGTGAGTCTTAGTTCCGAGTTCCACGCGACCAAGCTTAGAAATACTTATTAAAACTCAAACTCAAACTCAAACTCAATAGGTATTTTTTTATTCATTACGATGTAAGAATCACTTTTAAATACAATCTATCCCCAAATTAAGGCAGAGCTTGTACTAATGGAAACCAGATAGCTGATATAATAATTAGGTACCTATGTACTTACATACATACTTTTTTTCCTTAATAACAATATAACACCCAGACAGAGAACAAACATTTGTGTTCACTACACAAACATTTATTCCCGCTGGTGATCGAATCCACGACCTACGGCGCAGAAGGCAGAGCTACTACCAACTGAGCTGAAGGCCAGTCAATAAAAATAAGTACCTACTGGCAACAAAATACGGCGACGCACGACAGCGCAAAGCAGTCTCGTTGCCTAGCAACACTGTCCATTGTCACTCCGGCGCTCTATCGGAGATTTGAAGCGCAACGCTTCACCCCCGTTCCCTCCATTCATTCGAACAACATGTCTAAAAACGCAGCACATAAAGTCGTATGTTAATAAAAAACATTCGTAAAACGACGCAACGCAACGCATATTGAGGCCGCCATACAAGGGCAGGACCGCGACCGTAGTCGCTTGAATTACCAACCACTTTTCGCAAAACATACGCAAAAGTGGGAACATATTTAAACAATTTTATCCAGGCCACTACAATCTGAATCCCTTCAAGGCTAGATTGAATAAGTGCCTTCTAGACCAATCTGCCCCAACGTGGGTTACGCAGACGACTACGTGAGATTGTAGCAAAAAACGAATCCAATTAGTCTACCTCCAGTGAAAGAAGTTCAACAACCACGCCAAGTATTGAAAGGTCTCGGCAGTTTCATTGCAAAACTCCAATTTATTTTATTTTTATTTTATTTCTAGGACCTGTTCCTTGATCGAAAAACTCTGTACTCCTAAGCCTTCCTCGTTGAATCGCTTGCTACCTTAAAATACTAACCGTGTCGATAATTAGTGGTTTTTCAATGTGATTTCCTTTATCTTGGTATGGTGAAACAATTGTAATTATTTACAAAATACTTTTGATCTCCATGCGATCGTAAGTTGATAACTTTTTGACATCTATCACACTGGCAGTTCAACTGCCCAAATATTTTTAAAAACCGTCTAAACTTCAAAACTATTTTCAAAATGAGTTTGACTGCTCAGAATAAAAAACTCAAGGAGGTCGAAAACGCAGCCACTTTGATCCATGGAACGGGGATTATTTTTCTAAGCGTTAATCCCCGGACATGAGGTACGAGTATAATTATAGCATTAATAATATCAAAACTTCTACATGACAAAATGGATTTACTGTTCACCGCCAAAGGTCTTAAAACGGATATGTGTAGGTCAGCGCCTTGAACATAATAATATAATTATATCCTCCTCCTCCATGCATCGATATTCTCACTGTTGAGGTTCGTGACCTTGGTGCTGGATCCTTGTCTGCATTATGTTCCTCCATCGGGTTCTGTCCTCCGCGGCATGGATGGCTTCGCTCACGGAGGTGTCTTTGGTACTGAGCGCACTTGGTCACTCCAACGCATTGGGCTCCGTCCTCGCGGCCTCTTCCCCTCCACCTGGCCAGTCACCAGAAACTTTTCGAGGTTACCTACTCCTTTCCTTCCTGGCAATGTGGCTACAACACTTGAGGACTCTGCGAAGACAGACGGTGAAAAGTCTTGTTTTTATGTTGAGCTCTTTTATAATTGATGCATAATAACATAACTATATAAATATTTAACTAAAAGCCGAGATCTCAATAAGAGCTTCATTGTGTTGCACAATTTAATTTAAAAATTCTACGATTTTTGACGGAGAGTTTTGACCTAAATCAATCATGTTCATGAGCGTCGGAGTTGGCCGCTAATGCGATGACCTACTTTAGCATACCTAACTAATTGCGGCTAGCTTGTGCTTACCAGTTGCGGTAACACAAGCATAATTACACAGATTTCCACATGATTTCCCCACCCCATTGTGAAGATCGCGAGTAATTCCTGGAAATTTAAAGGGGAAGTCTAAGCCAAACTGTCCCTAAAGGTGCTGATAGACTTGAGCATTCACTTGCAATAGAACATCGAGCATTCGCCGTTTTTATATTTGTCGAACTGAACAACGAGCCGACCAAGCTTATAGCCAAACATTGCTATGAGCATTCTAGTGAACGCTCTAGTCGATGCTCGTCTTAAGAATATTCTTCACGAAGATATCAGACTCAGGTCGCGTGTGCTGCATGGAAAGATGACCGAAGCTTTGCTTGGCAAAAAGCTCGAAGCAATGCTCGTTAAAATGCTCGCCAGAACACTCGATAGAATTCTAGCTAAAAAGTTCTCGTATTTTTCTGTGATGTAATTTCTCGTATTTTTTGTCATATCTGTGATTAATAGCTCATTACAAGTGAATGCTCAAGTTTATCAGCACCTTAAGAGTTATTCGTCAAGTGTGATTAGAATCCGATGGCGCAGCGGTCAGCGCAGCTTCGTACCAAGGGGAAGGTCGCGGGTTCAAATCCCGCTCGGCTTACGTAACTTTTGGGACATTATAAAAAGAGGGATAATGTCCAGCAGTTTACTACAGGCTGATTATACTACCTTACATTCATTACATTCAATGAACTAAACTAACCAACCAAACACACAACAATTACTGATCGACCACACACGTCCAACAGTATCGTATTATAATTACAATGTATAAAGTTGCGGATCGACGCGCACGGTATCCCATCAATTATTCGTACCTTTCGCTTCTTCTGTTATTCTTTTAGTCCCTCGGGACTCGAAGGCAGTAGAATAATTTACTGTTCTCGAAGTAAGTTTTGAGGTGGGCCTGCTACTCCCTAGAGCTTGAGCCTATTTTCTCCTCATACATTATAGTCAATTTGGGATGGAAATGTAAGCTTGTATCTTCTAGAACGTGAGAAAAAACTAATCGAGTAATTAAATTATGAGATGGTATAATATTTACAAAAACTAAGGACTAGAATTTCAATCAAATTTAATTAGTTAATTTATTCATTAGTTAGAGCGTTGGTGGCCTAGTGGTAGTGGCCCGGCCTTCCGATCCTAAGGCCACGGGTTCAAATCCAGTTGTGTATTAATGAGTTTTTGTTTTTGTTTAATCTTTCACTATGGTCTACAATAATGTTATATTCTATTCAATTCTAGTATATACAATCTTACGGCTTGCTTATTTCCATCTGGGTTCTCCGTGCTTTGAACACGAATTAGTGCAGCCAACCCTAGTTTTAACAGTCGGTAATTTTGGTAATGAATATTTTATTAGTGGATGGATATAATTTGATTGGTTTGTAAACCACAAAACCGACCATCGTACGTGTCAAGTGGTCAGAATACACACCGCGTTTCAAAAACATTATAATGATATAGTGTTCCATATTAATTTTTAATAGTGGAGTAGCAGTAAACTATTTCTGAAGAGTGCTATCATTTAAAATATAGTTCCAACTATATTTCGGAGAGAATAAAAAATGCTGAGGTTACTCGTAGCTGTCGTAGCGTTTTGGATACGCGTGGAGACACGTAGCACGTCGTAGAGGCTTTGCTAACGTAGCGTTCGTGCTACGATCGAGTACTCATGCAAAGTTGCTCAGTTGGTATATAATTGGAAGATTTGATACAGAGTAGCCACAACCAAAGAGAATAAAAATTAAAAAGTGAGAGAGCATAAATACCACATAGCCGCAAGAGGTTTAAGATTTCACCAAAATAATCTAGCAAAAAGAACGTGCATGATAAACGTTTGATCGAATACGTTCAGTAGGCCTACTATGAGCTCTATCTGGCGTTGTCTTTTGTTCTGGTTTTGAGTCTGTGTGAGTGTTGACTAAATAAATCCTACGTCACACACACAGTACAATGCACTGGTGAGCACTCACACAGACTTAAAACCAGAGCCAGAGACAAAACCAGACAGAGCTCATAGTAGGCTTACAATTCAAATATATTTCATTTCATTTAAAAATTATTATATTAATCATAGAATGTTTATTTAAAAAGTTGAAAACTCATATTTACTTATTTTTATGCATGCATGCTCCGTATCATTTTAAAATATTATTTTAAAAATGCTACCGTTATACGCAGAAAAACTTATCAGTTTAAATAGAACAGCTTTTTACCAACGATGACAGAAAAAAAACGAAACCAATTAATTATTAGATGACCTGCATTACGCCTGCATGCCACGAGCCCACGACACGCAGCCTGGGTCAACTTTGGGGAAAGCTTTGATCTAATCAGTTTCAATCGATTTTCTGTTTAAAACCGGTGAATTAAACCAGTGAATTATGACGGCTTTGCAATCAACAGATGCAGTAATCCAGTTTTTTTGCTAATGTGTTTTCTTAACAAGCTTCTTCGTAGCTCTGCCTTCTGCGCTGGAAGGCGTTCGATCCTCACCGAGAACAAATATTTGTGTGGTGAACGCAGATGTTTGTTCTCTGTCTGGGTGTTATATTGTATTCTATGTATGTATTTACAAAAAAAAGTATTCAAGTACATATTATATCAGCTATCTGGTTCCCATAATACAAGCTCTGCTTAGTTTGGGGCTAGATAGTGTTGTGTGGATTGTCCGCATTAATATTTATTATAAAAAAATATATCAATAAAATTAAATGATAATCACAAAGAAGTTCAAAAATATGTGTAAAGTGCACGAAAGCTCCCTCTTTGAGGCGCACTTAAAATCCTTTCACCACCTTTGCTTCGAAAGAGTCAGTGACACGATAAGAAGGAGAAGATAATCGCAAAATATGTTTTTATATTATATTAACTTAAATTAATAGTTCAAAAGAAACGGATGGAAGCAAAGTTATATCACATAAGCATCCCAAGGTAACGAGCACATAACGTTCATTATGAATTTACTAGGAATTGTCATGACAACCCTGTCTGGAAAGTAGGAATATAATGAGGCACATTTCCTCGAAGAATTTATTAAATTGAGAAATATAGTAAAAATTTGTATACAAATATATGTACTGGATTCTATCGATGATATTTGATAGCGAAACTTTAGTATCATTCTGATGTGTCATAATTACAATTATGAATTTTAATATTAGAAGTTAACGTCTTGCATTTAAACACTGTAAGACATAATATCAGATCAGTACCCGAAGTCGGAGTTTGCTACCACATTTAGTTACCAAATGTTGTTTTCGTTTCGCTTATTTGTCTCTCTCTATTGTATGGAGAAAATATGAGACGGCAAAAATACGTTACGTAGTTAAAGTTGTTGTCTCATCTTTTCTCCATACAGAGACAAATTAGGCAAAACGAAAACAACATTTGGTAACGAAATGTTGTAAATGCACTGGGACTTCGGGTACTGAGATGCTAGAAATCTTAACAAACCTGACATAATCTTGTTAAAGCCCTGCGCACATTTAAGCGATCAGCAGCAATGTGCGATGGCGATCAGTATTAGCATTGGATTTTGTATATGTATGTCCACACACAATATCGCAAACTCTGGCAGTGTAATATTATGTATGCTATGTAATATGTATTTACAAAAAAAAAGTATTTGAGTATCATATCAGCTATCTGGTTCCCAAGCTCTGCTTAATTTGGAGCTAGATAGTGTTGTGTGAATTGTCCACAATATTTAAAAATATTTAAATATTTTACAGCGAGGCTATTGCTATGGCTATTGTACGCAAGGCTTAGGTAACTGTTTTGTGTGTTTAAATGTTCCTACCTCTGTCACGTAAAATGGATATAATATCATAGTCGAAAGCCGATACTTCGTTTCCAACCCGCGTTTCATAAACACAAGTGTGTAAACACATCAAATCCGGCCACTGTGCGCTGTTTGTTTGTTTACCGCTTGTTCGATCAAGATAGAACAGCCCTCAGACTTCGCGTACCGCGATAAGTTTGCGATAAACGATCATAGACAACCACTGCTGTCAAATGCATGCTGTGCTCTATCTATTCAAAGGGCAGTGAAGGGCGGTGTTTATAATAGATTTTTTATTCTGTTTTAAATGTCTCTTCATACAGTTCATCCATGTTTTCTTTGGTCTTCCTATGTTTACATATATACGTTTATATGTTTACATATCCATCCACATCCATACTCATCACTCTCCTAGTCACATGACTTACATAAATATTGTAAAATAACTATGGATCAGAAATATTTAATTGACTATGTTTTCTACATTCAAAAGTATCAAAATACTTTTAAAAGTAGAAAACATAGTCAATTAAATATTTCTAGTGATCTGGTATGTTGAAAGTGTCATCAAAACGCTGAATCTGGTTGCAGAAAATATTGATATATTTCAGTGTTCTTTGAGCGAATTCATAAAAGCTTCACTATTAATCCTATAGTTATTATCTGTATAATATTAAGTGTTTATTGTTTATTTTTCCAATTATTGATTGAATTATTGATTGGATTCATTTTATGATTGGTTATAATTTGTACTGTGATTAGTTTTATTATTCATTAGTTGTGGTAGTTGTATATTATAATCTTTAATTTGTATGAGAAAGGTTGCGCTATCGTATTAGAGTAAAGATAGGGCAATGGTTATTAATAAATAAAATAAAATCATTGTTGAACTCAGCAGTTCTTTGACTGTTGACTGATCTATCGTGGTGAGATTCCTTGCCAACATTGTTTACACTCATCGGTTGTTTGATCGGAACAGGTAAAATCGAATGTCCTATGGCGTGTGCAAAACGGCGTGAAATTTCCGGCTTGGGACCTGTACCCAAAGTCCCAGTGCATTTACAACATTTCGTTACCAAATGTTGTTTTTGTTTCGCCTATTTGTCTCTGTCTTTTGTATGGAGAAAAGATGAGACAGCAACTCTAACTACGTAACGTATTTTTGCCGTCTCATATTTTCTTCATGCAATGCTTCTTTAATTCACAAATAAAAAGTTCTGTACACAGGCAAGCCTAATGATTGATAGCATTATCTACCAACTAACCTTATAGGTTGGGTTGTGCACATTATATGAGGGTATGTGACAATTACAAATAACGCGCATCTCATGGAAAAATTGTTGCTCATCCGAACTATTTGATTTGTTTGAGCAAAATACCATCGTTTTATGGCCTGCGCACACCTAGGTCGCTATTGCCAGTGGCCTAGGTGTGCGCAGGCCTTTAGTAGGTATATATCATTGACAGTTTTAAAAAGCTATTCTAGTGATGTTCGATGGATCTGTCAAATCCCGGATTAACACCAGTTTATACTTAGATCAGGTTGTATTGATGAACTAGACTCAGAGCCGGATTCACTGATTACTAATCGACCAATCAAATAGAAACAGTGGTTTTACTAAAATTTTGCAAGATTGACATAAACAACTGTCAAATATTTGATTGGTCGATCAGTCATCAGTGGAACCGGCCCTAAATAAATTACGAGTTATTTTGGTTGACCATTATGGCTGCAAAATTATTGCTAATATTATTATGTCAGTTTGTACTGAAATTTAAGTACTAATTAGCACAAATCAATACAAATAAGAGGTGCACTTATTAGTGTTGCCCAAATTCAGTCTTGGTCTTGCAGTCTTGGTCTTGTTCTTGCGTTTTTGCAAGACCAAGACCAAGAACAAGACCGCGTATTTTTAGCAAGACCAAGACCAAGACTGACCGTGCAAGACTTGAGCAAGAACAAGACATAGCCTGCAAGACTCTTGCGTCTTGCAGCTAGGACTTAGCGCTATTTCACTGAGTAATTAGGTGTAACAGTTCGGTGTATAGGTAGGTACGCTTAGGAATTCTATGAGATGCAAAAAACTGTATCAAAGAATATGAAAAACTGGACCATGCGCATTACGACTAATACCATAAACATAGAGAATAAAAAAATATCTATTAAAATCAAACTGAGTGCATGCATAGTTATGTTTTAACCATCGGCACTTTGATAATGCGGCATCAAAGGTTTTGTACTTACTTCTCAAAGAAATTTGCCACTTTTCGGAAGATATAAAGTATCATAACCTAATGATAAAGCTGTTGATTTGTGTTGTATTTTATTTTTTATTCAAATAAATGATAAATCGTACAACTCTTTTATTAAATTTCTTATAAGTTGAGGGTTCAATCTCTTTCTAGACAGATAAGTATTGTTCTTTAAAATACAGTCAAGTTATTGTAATTAATTTGTGTTTTTACATGTTTTAGCAAATGTAAGCTTATAAATCATAAATGTTTATTAAGAAACAGTTACTTCCATGGAAAACGACATATAGGTCAGTTGATTTTTCGAATTTCTTATCAAATCTTCAGTTATTTATTAATCTGCTTGATATTTACTATCGCTATGTTAATTCAAGCTCACAATGGTCCAATTCTAATACGTTTTTCTAAGATTTAAAGTAAACTTTAATAAATAGTAATAGACTAATAGGTAATTGCAAGACTTGCAAGACTCTTGCTGCAAGACCAAGACCAAGACTGGGAGCGCAAGACCAAGACCAAGACCAGGTGTATTGGCGCAAGACCAAGACCAAGACTGGCTAAGTCTCGTCTTGTTCTTGCATTTGGGCAACACTAGCACTTATGGCGTAGCTTCCTAGAATCGTTCTTCGTAGAATCAATCAACTGTGCGGTCACATTTGAATTAATGATTATATTAATTAATCAAATATTTGCAGTATTATAAATAAATAATCATGTGGAAAATTTACACAACACTAGGTATACATCTAGCCCCAAACCAAGCAGAGCTTGTATGATGGAAACTAGATAGCTGTTAAAATATACTTAAAAACATATTTTTTAAATACACACTTAGTATTCAATTAACATGTTATTTGGCTCGAATGACGGAAAAAGCAGTTAAAGCCTTGCGCACATTTAAGCGTTCTGCGATGGCGACCAGTGAAACGCTGTAATTATGTCAGCGATATTTGACAGTGCCAGTGGTTCACTGATCGCCACCGCAGAACGCTTAGATATGCGTGGCTTAAGGCTTAACGTAATATTGAGCTACAAGTTGTTGATACAAAGATGTCATACATACTTTAAGACCCGGCATTGGAGCGTCCTAAACACCGCTATTGCAGTTTACCTTTTAGCTCAAACGAACTAACTCGCACTTCATATAATACTAGTTATATAGACTGGCCTCTCAACTCAGTAAGAAGTAGCTCTGCCTTCTGCGCCGTAGGTCGTGGGTTCGATGATCGGACCCACAATTCTTTTTTTTCCAATACTAAGAAGTCGTGGATACAAATCCAATTGTGCACCAATAAGTTGTTAATCCAAATATGCATGAGCCTACTCTCAAACAGTGAAAATAAATATTTAGACGCTTTTGAAAAAAATATTTCACTACACTGCACTGCACTGGTTTGAAAGAAAAATGGTCACAACAAGAAGAAGAAGACTGAAAACTTCACTTCAAATGCTTCGTTATGTAGCAATTAATGTTCGCTAGACTACGATGGTGTTAAATGAAAATAGCTGATAGACGTTCGATCAATTGAGTTTTCTCCGCTGCATACCAGAAATTGCAAATCTGCCATTACCGTTTCAATTTGCCGCTTTCCCGTTCGACCAGAATATTCACTTCCAAGCAAACAGGCTTGTTAACTAAATACTCTTCTAAGTTTAATGTTGGTTAAATTTAGTTTGTGCATTGATTTATTTATATAAAGTTTTAAGTCTCTTTCTCGTATAAAACTCCGTACTCACATACAGTTTTGCTCGATCGAGCTATCATGTCGAGTAAAAACCATGGCAAGGGCTTTCGTCCACACATTCAGCATTAAGGGGGTACGATTTTCATACAAACTTAATTTACACAACTATGGGCGAATAAAGTATTAATGTACACTGAAATAGCTGTAATAGGCTTTTACAGTGGTCCTTATTACCGGCCAGTTATATAAAGTTGGAGTGTCAGCCGTTGGTCGTGGCAGTCGGGGCTTCAGAAAAAGAACTAACAGACTTTTACGACTATTTTGAGACATGTTTTAAGCTCATTCACGTATTCAATGCCGAGTACCCGTTAGAAAGAAAGTCGAAAAAATTACTTTTTTGGTTTTTTATTAATATTTCTGTTATCCTACAGTTTTCTTCAACTTTATATAACTGGCCGGCAATAAAAATCACTGTAAAATTCTATTACAGCTATTTCAGTGTACATTTATACTTTGTTTGCCCATAGTTGTGTAAATTCAGTTTGTATCAGAATCGAACAACCTTAATCTATACCTTATCTAGTGACCCGAAATTACTTTTATTTAATTCCATCGAGCAGGCTCCAAGCGAGCCTTCGAGCTACGAGTTTCGCGGTCCACACGTTAATATTTAATCGCTTTGGAGTAAACTATCGAGCAAAACCGTATGTGAGTGGAAGTCAATGCTCGTAGCTTTGCGCACATCTAGGCGATCTGCGTTGGCGATGGCAATGGTGTTCAGTTTTAGCATAAAATTTTGCATACATCCGCACCGCACACACTGCCGTGAACAACGAGAGAGGATGTAATATTTGACGGCGTACAAGTGTAAACATATTGTATTGAACACAATAAAAATCACTGATCTTACATACAATGGCCGGCTTATCGCTAAGAACGATCTTTTCCGAAAATACTATGCATAGGGTAAGCTATTTCAATGGCTTTTATTCGGTCACAATAAGCTTATTATTTTTTAAATCAAATCGAAAGTTATTTATTTTCCGTCACTTATAGGCCTACGCACATCTAGGAGATGGCGATGGCGATCAGCGAAACGCTATTTCACTGATCGCTATTGCAGATTGCTTAGATTACTATTAAAGCAGCTTGGCTTCGATATCTATCTTATATATCTATATATATAAAAGAAAGTCGTGTTAGTTACTCCACTTATAACTCAAGAACGGCTGAACCGATTTGGCAGAAAATTAGTGGGGAGGTAGCTTAGAACCGGGAGAAGGACATAGGATACTTTTTATCCCGAAAAAGCAACGGGAACGGGGTGTTACGGGAACGGGCAGGCGAAGCCGCGGGCGGCCACTAGTAAGGACCTAATCTGAATAGCAAGAGTGTGTGCAGGGTTTTCTCTATCATTGCCAACTAGGATCTACTCCCCGTAGTGTTGGTAGATAGCCTTTGGTCTCCTGCTGTGAGTAAGGGAGTTTGGCCGGCAGGGGTTGAAGTAGGTGTGTTGAAATGGTGGTTGTGGGTGGTGTTCACTAAATCAGCTTGTTTCACTGTTAGCCTTTGGTCTCCTGCTGTGAGTAAGGGAGTTTGGACGGCAGGGGTTGAAGTAGGTGTGTTGAAATGGTGGTTGTGGGTGGTGTTCACTAAATCAGCTTGTTTCACTGTTAGCCTTTGGTCTCCTGCTGTGAGTAAGGGAGTTTGGACGGCAGGGGTTGAAGTAGGTGTGTTGAAATGGTGGTTGTGGGTGGTGTTCACTAAATCAGCTTGTTTCACTGTTAGCCTTTGGTCTCCTGCTGTGAGTAAGGGAGTTTGGACGGCAGGGGTTGAAGTAGGTGTGTTGAAATGGTGGTTGTGGGTGGTGTTCACTAAATCAGCTTGTTTCACTGTTAGCCTTTGGTCTCCTGCTGTGAGTAAGGGAGTTTGGACGGCAGGGGTTGAAGTAGGTGTGTTGAAATGGTGGTTGTGGGTGGTGTTCACTAAATCAGCTTGTTTCACTGTTAGCCTTTGGTCTCCTGCTGTGAGTAAGGGAGTTTGGACGGCAGGGGTTGAAGTAGGTGTGTTGAAATGGTGGTTGTGGGTGGTGTTCACTAAATCAGCTTGTTTCACTGTTAGCCTTTGGTCTCCTGCTGTGAGTAAGGGAGTTTGGACGGCAGGGGTTGAAGTAGGTGTGTTGAAATGGTGGTTGTGGGTGGTGTTCACTAAACCAGCTTGTTTCACTGTTAGCCTTTGGTCTCCTGCTGTGAGTAAGGGAGTTTGGACGGCAGGGGTTGAAGTAGGTGTGTTGAGATGGTGGTTGTGGGTGGTGTTCACAAAATCAGCTTGTTTCACTGTTTTTTTATAGGTTCAACATGATTCGGAAATTTTGCAGTCAAGCTGCCATGGGTGTTATTTTAGCAGTATTATTTAAACTAATCATTGCACAGTTTTCGTTTAATTCTAGCTTTTTTTAGGGTTCCGTAGCCAAATGGCAAAAACACCCTTATAGATTCTTCATGTCTGTCTGTCTGTCTGTCTGTCTGTCCGTCCGTATGTCACAGCCACTTTTCTCCGAAACTATAAGAGCTACACTGATGAAACTTGATAAGAAGATGTAATTTGTGAACCGCATTAAGATTTTTTCACAAACATAAAAAAAGAAAAAAACTTTGGGGGTCCCCATACTTAGAACTGAAATTCAAAAATCTTTTTTTCATCAAACCCATTTGTGTGGAGTATCTATGAATAGGTCTTCAAAAATGATGTTGAGGTTTCTTAGATCGTTTTTTTCTAAACATAATACCTAGTTTGTGCGAGAGACACTTCCAAAGTGGTAAAATGTTGCCCCCCTCCCCCTGTAACTTCTAAAATAAGAGAATAATAAAACTTAAAAAATATAGATATTTGGTTTGAACGAGATCTAATTAATAGTTTTTTACGACGTAGGATTTATATAATCAACACTCACACCGACTCAAAACTAGAGCCAGATACTGAGCCCGACAGAGCTTGTAGTAGGACTAATACTGATCTTATCTTTGATAGACAATCTGACTGACAGCTTCCGTATTAGTAGTGCACGAGAATGTCGACCTGAATATGTCGGTAAATGTGTTGATCTTGAAGGATGGTATTTTCAGCCTCATGAACAAGATTGAAATAGTATAATTGCATTGAGAAAGATATTTAGCTAAATAGAATATAAAAAATACTTTATTGCTCACAAAAACATATAAACAGACATAATACAATTATAAAACCTAAAAAACTATTGGTAGGAACCATATGCGGTCTAATCGCGAAGCAGTGGTCTCTACCAGACAACCGTTGGATGGATATGACTCAAGTTACTTACACGGGGTGATTGTGGGATAGGCAAAACTTTATGACTTTCTGTTTACATGTTGCAAAAAAAGAAGAATTTTATATTTTTTTAAATTAAATTGCACTACTCAGATCTCGTGAAGTACCAATTATTTATTGGAGGAAGGAAACGGAGACGCTTCATTCTTCAAACATTTGCTTACTAGACACAATCTTGTTGTTTTGACTGAATGATGACCCAATCTACGGTTATGAATTTAAGTTACTAGATCTAATTCTCTCCTTGTATTAAGCTTAATACAAAATACAAATAATTATGATTTTATTAAACCATGATAAAATGATGTGAGTGCTTAGGAAACTATTTCGATGGATGGTCGTTTATGGACAAATTTGAACAAGTCGATTCAGTGACTAGTCTGGAATATACTCTCAGACTAATAGTTTTTGTGCTAGGTGAGACATCATCTAAATAATTTCCTGAGTGCTGCATGCTACAGAATTCCGTAAAAAGGGGCACGAGTAAAAAGTTTGAATAAATGGAGACGCCAAGTCATGTTTACTTTGTTTGCATCACTACCATGATTGCAAGGTTTCTGTTAAGAAATCTACGGTTCAGTGCATCCTGCGAGTCCCACATAGCTTTCTGACAAGGAAATCACTCGGAACAAAAGTCAGTATATTTCTGTGTTGCTCACGGTTAAACATAGTCTCGCCCACGCTGCTCCGGCGCAGAACCGCTCTCTACTGCCCAGTCCCATCCGCTTTCTCGACGCCTATACACGCTCCAGGTTAGTCCATTTTTTTTAATTTACCTTCTCCATCAACAGCGAATTCGTTTCTAAGAATGTTATGCTGTGCGACTCATTAATTAATCTCGTCCAGTGCATAGTTTGTGTTACTACCGTTCGGAATTTGTGATATCTCGCTGTTTCCCGATTTAAATTTCAGAAAGATCGTTGCTGGTTATATTGTGTTGCGTTCGAAATTCAAATGCGTGATTATTTTTAGCCGTGCCGTTGAATGGGCGAGTATATCACAATACCTCGTGTCAGACAAAAACCGGGTTTTCAATAGGTACTAAAAATATCCCCATATCGAATGTTTGCGAATTCTATTTTGGATTTGTTTCTTTGTACGCACGCGTCGGTCACCCGTAGATACGTGAAGTATGTCACGAGCGACTCGCGCTGGCTGATCTATGGAACGCATTCAATTGTTGGCAGCGTTTTTTTTTCAGATTGTTTCAGTAATCGTAGTGAATGTCATAACCTTCTGGAATTTATAGAGTAGTATAACGGTGTTAATAGTTCTTTAGTAGTTTTCTATTAAGATTTAGTTTCAGTGACACACTTTACATACGCATATGACTTTTATGAACTTTACGACAGTAATAATAACTCTTTTGAACAAAACAATCATGTTAGATCCCAGCAAAATGAATTTAAATACTGTATTAGCGTGAGTGTATAGGTATGTAGGTGGTTTCAAAAACTGCAATTTGTAGTTGGTCTTTCAGTTCATTGCTATGTAAATAGGTCACGTGCCTTCTGTCATCATTACGTGCACTCTTAGGCACGCAGTATTACGTCAAAGATAAGCTCGCTGCTTCTCTTGTGAAATTGAAGTGTGTTGCCTCTATTCTCGTATTTGTTCTAGCGTTAACCAACGTGGAATTTGCCTCGGTAACAGGGACGTTATGTATTGTTCGCTTATGCGTTTCTATTTTTCAGATTTTCAATCCCTTATCATATTGCAAACAGTACGAGAGTGACAAAGCTTCAATAGTCCACATCGTAAAATGAATATGTAGGAAGTTGCATGGGTGGAAAACAAACGGTCGGCTTTGGCCACACGGTATAATATGCACAAACATGCACATTACACATGTGTATCGTCACAAATGTAATGGTATTTTCCAATCAGACATTTTACCGGACGCAAATTGTGAGAGTTTCTTCAAATAAAATCTTTTTGGTAAGCCAATTGATCAAGTTCAGACGTTATAAGCTCGAAAGGGGATAATTTAATGGCAAACAGCTGTGAAAAAATCATAATGTTGCAATTATTTATCTTGTCTATAAATTGATTGTCGGAAAAATTTATGTCATGTTTAATTAGCAAGCGCAAAACCATTTAAAAAAAGCAGTTTAGATTGAAAGTCGAAAGCTACATGTATAGTAACCGTTCCGGTAACCGGTTAAACGTAATAACCGTCGATGTATTCTCGGTCTGACATTTTGACCCTTTGGAAGATAATCGAAAATCGCAAACAACTATTTTGTATGCAGTCCAATGACATTAAGTTTAGCAAAAAATATTTGGATCCGAACACGTTTTCTTACTTAAAAATTAACCTCACTAGTTTTCGTACTTGGGTAGACTTACACGTTGGATGGGACGTATTAAGATTTGCTCAACTGTGTGTAATCGTACGCAAGATAGCTTCTCGCGGTTTCCGATCAAAAATTAGTTCATTATTTTTATAAATTTCAAAAAGCGAACGAGACTTTGATTCACGGTATTCAAAATCTTAGTGCAATTTACACCATTAGGTACACTATCTTCTAACAAAAAGACATTATAGTCAAACTGTTTTATTATAGCACTCAATAAAAGTTTTGTAAAACCAAGATCACTGTTTCAGATAAAAAAAAACTATATTTGAGAGCGACGCTGTTTTGAATTTCGAGTCTTTCGAAAGTCTTCTTTTTCGAGGCGTTTTCAAGTTCCTTTTAGATTTTTGTTTTGGTTCAACTCCATTGCTACATATCAGAGAAAAAAAATATTGGCATTATTTCTGATGATATTGCATAGTCGTGGACCGAGAAATTGAAGTACTTATGCATGTCTATACATTTATTTACGGTGTGTATACCTACCCTAAATTGACTAAACATGCTCGTGAAACTTCAGTAAAACAAGCTTTGGATAGATGTTGCTTCTAATATTTCATTGTGAAAAATACAGATGCTAAGCAACGCAGTGTTTTCACACCTTTTATTAATTTCACAAGTGCTTTGAAAACGCTCCTAGCTCCACGGAAGAACAATAGAAAACTATCTTGTTCAAAATTCCAGCATTCAAGAATTACAAAACAGCAGGAGCTAGATCTCTAAAGTTCCTCATAGTTTTCCTATAATAATATGTTTATGAATAAGCAGCGTCTGGAATATTACATTCCGCGTAACTGTTTGACAAACTATGTAATATGCGCAGGTGCATTACAGTTTGACAACTATCCGTTTGTTCCCAGCATACAATGTATTCTCTAAAGTAGCAGAACCAGTAGGTACCAACCATATCAGTTCGTCGTATGAATAATTGAAATACCGCTCGTAAATGGCACCGCTTAAATTCCAGCCCAAACCAGTGAATTTAATGTACCTATAGGTGTAGGTACAATCAACATTTTAATGTTGTATGAAGTCTCTAGCTTCCACATGTGGCTTTCCTCAAGCGGTAGTCAGAAAAACAAAAACAATATCATAATAATCCAGGTCATAAGTTATATTAACTGAAATTAAGATTTAACGAATTTCTCTCTACTGGGATGCATTATGTTTAAATATTTATTATTTTTTTAGACTCGTACAACTAGCTAATAGAACCAGCATACAGCTTATACAGGGTGTTTTTTGAGAAGGTTGGTGATGGCCAATTTCGAAACCACAAGTGTTAGAAAAAAGTCGTGAGAGGCGTCACGCCCTCGATTTTTGAAAAAAAAAATGCAGTTATTGTTTTCTCAAATCGAGGGCATGACTCCTTTCACGACTTTTCCCTTACTCTCGTGGTTTTGGACTTTACCGTTACCGCCCTTCTCATAACCACCCACCACCCTGTATATGATGAAATTATTAAAACTTAGATCCAATATAACGAGATCTTTCATCTGTTAAGAGTCACAAGAACGTCGTAGATCAGGTAAGATTAGTTCAATACGAACTCGCGGAACTTGTTCTTCGATCATCTCCGTTCTGTATTAAGTACTTGATGGCTTTTTATGCAAGCAACGTTTTAGTACAGATTTTCTTAAGTATTCCAGCTAGCACCGATCATATTTGAAGTACCGATTTCCATCTACAGATCGATAGTTACCTCTTGTAACTATTAAATTGCATAAGACTCAAGAGAGTTGTAGATAGCTAATATATTCAAAGGGTATTCAAATATTTTTCAGATCTGATTCCATTTAGTCCTGGTTTAGAGATTCAGAGATGCATATCTAAGGATATTATATTAAAAATAAAAATAAAAAATAAATATTGTGGACAATTCACACAACACTACCCAGCCCCAAACTAAGCAGAGCTTGTAATATGGGAACCAGATAGCTGATATAATACTTGAATACATTTTTTTTTTTTGTAAATACATACTTAGAATACAATACAACACCCAGACAGAGAACAAACATTTATGTTAACCACACAAATATTTGTTCTCGGTGGGGATCGAACCCACGACCTACGGCGCAGAAGGCAGAGCTACTACCAACTGAGCTAGAGGCCAGTCAGATATTTATTTCCCGACAAGTGACTGTAGGTATTCAATAATATCAGACGCATTGTTTTGAGTTGTTTACACAAAAAGAGAGATGGTGTTTCATCTTACAGTTCTTTCTGAACCAAAAGTAGAGTATTATTTTACCTTTGTCCCAGCATACCGATTTTTCCAAAATCTATAAATCTTCTTCCTGCCCTTATCCTACTTTATGTCACACATGTGCCTTCCTCCTCGATTCCTCTCTATCAGCCGTCATCTTTGCATTCACTCCTCTAGCTCTTATCCATGTCAACTTTCACACAGTTCATTCTGGTTTTCTTTGGTCTGCCTCTGCTCACCTGACTTTCATCCCTCCTCATGAAATGCCCGTACAACGCCAGCCAGCTCCTCAATTTTTCTGTCACTCAATTTTACTTTCAAACTTCCCCTGATGTGCCATATGTATGAGACAGACAAAAACAATGTACTCGAGTACTCAATACTTATTTGCCCTACATATGTGATTTCGAAATGTCGGTCAAGATTTTATTTGACGTCACAAAAACACAATGTCTGGCAACAGCGTTTTATCAACGCATTGAATCTCAATGACTACTCATTCAGGTTTGATTTGGTTGTGAAACCCGCTGCTTTTCTTAATTGTAGGGCACTTAGACCTCATGGATTATTAATGATTTCCGTCTCTTTACTTTCCTTTTTATATGGCTCGATTTAAAATGGCACACTGAAGCATCTTTTATGTTTGGAATATTTAGCAATATGGCCTCTTTTTTCAGTCGGTAGTAGCTCTGCCTTCATCAAAATTACATCAATGTGGACTTCAATGTTAAGTGTAAAGCTTTGCGCACATCCAAGTGATCAGTGAAACGCTGTAAAATATGACAGCGATATTTGACAGCGCTTACTGATTGCCATCGAAATCGTCTAGATGTGTGCAGTCCTTAAATTAATAGCCGGTGATACATTTCGTACAGTCAATAAATCAGCTTCGGTAAATCACTATTTTGAACTTTAACAGAACGATTTTAGAGACTAATTTCTTTCTCACAGCCAAATATTGTCTAGTTTAATTCTAGTATCATTCCAATAAGTGATTGAAATAGAACGATACGACGGATATTGGTACTTGCAATCACCTGATCAAAGTGATTGACATATAGACACACAAGTAAACAATGCCAGGTAGATTTACGTTGGATCCATTTATAGAATATGTGTAATAATACCTACATAGTATGATTATAATCAACATAGTTATAACTACTCAACTACTGACGCTTGTCTAAAATATTTATTATTATGATTAACTTGGAACTCATTTTTTTTCAATAATTTTTCAGACATTTCATATTTTTTTTGTTTGATGATTTTTTCTATTTGATTTTCCTACAGGCTGTTACAAGTTTTACTTGATAAATGATTAACTCTTGCTACGTATTTTATCTACTTGTAAAGTGAGCTCACTCCCCTAAATAACTGAATCAAACATAATAAGACGACTCAGTTGCAGCCGCCAAATTTACTTAGGGCTAATTTTTCAATCGACTGATTTTATTCGTCAGATAAAAATAATATCCATCTCTCTTTCTTTCTTCTTTCTTTGGAAAATCAGCCCTGAGTACAAGCACATTTACCATGCCTGTAAGGTCATAGTAATTTTTTTTTAATTATTAACCTATCATAATTCTATGGCAGAATCCACACAACCCAGAATGAGTCGCGTAGGCCGCACCAGGCGCACCCGCGTCTACGACTGCAACTACAACAAAGGAGAGAGCTACTACCGCCCTGTGCTAGACAGGCTGGACGGCAAGACGCCGCTGGTCAAGGAACCAGAACGTGAAGGCATCCGGTCTGAAGTCGAGAGCCGCATCAAAAGTGCGCTTAATGAGGCTGAGTCGTCGCAAGACGGGTTCTTCGACTCGAGGGGTGCCCGCGCTCAAAGAGGCAGGCCGTTGTCTTCTGCGTTCGAGGATGACGAACTATCTGATGATGTAAGTTCAACACTTTTAACTTATTTTTTATGAAATTCACTGCAACCTTCCCATTTGATAGTGAACTACCAAGGTAAATACAATATTTAGGTACGTCCAAAAAATCCCTCTAAGCAAGAATGGACTGTGTATATGTATAGTATTTCATTGAAGTCATCAGTATATACTCCAGCTGTATGTTGCGGTGCTCCTTTGCTGGATGCAGAAATGAGTGAATGCAGCAAGTGATTGAGCATGGTCAGATCACCGCTAGCCTTTAATAAAATTTGTTCCACCTCCCAGTTCCGAACGAACCCAAGTTTAAATATTAAAGTTTCAGCTTATACTTGCAACTGTATTTACGATTCTTATAAGATACATATTCTTCGATACAACTTTGTGAGAAGTTGCATAAAAGTTGGTGTTGTAACAAAAGTCATGTTTATCAAAATATCATAGCATTATCCTCTCGACACAACATCCAGGATGTAGTTTTAGTACAAAACTTTGTAATACGTTGGATGCTGCTGGATACGACGAATATGTTTATTATTCAACATGAGAAAACAGAATCATTTTGTTTATAAACAAGTCAAGTTTAAAAACTTGAGAAATCGACTTCATGGCCAAACTGCTGAACTGGTTTTGATATAAAATACTTATTGAAAAACTTACAACCAAAACTCGTAGGGGCAACCCCTACGGGAAAGTACCCTCGATTTCTCTGGTCTGCCATCATCAAACCCTCACTTTCTTATCATGGGACCACCTTTGAATTATATTCTGTTGGAAAACAAAAAAATAATCATCAAAACCGAAGAAGTTATCCGGGAACAAACATAAAAAAAGCATAGGTATATACGGTCAAATTGAAAAACCTCCTCCTCTTTTGAAGTCAGTTAAAAATAGCCTAAATTCGTTATCAAATCTGTGTTTATTTTGAAATACTAACAGTACAATTTACCCTGCCTTGATTGAGCCACAAACAGGGAAGTATAAAAACTTTGGCTTCTTAATATACCTAAGTAGTAAAAATATATATTTGTTCAACCGTAAGTAGTCTGTGATACAAGGTCTTTTTTATGTTGTGGGCATACGCCATTCGTATTGCCTACGTCTAAAAGTCAAAGGCATGCTATTACCAACGCGTAGTAGCTGACGTAGGACTCCCACTGGAGATATTAAATCATTAATTTAGTTCGCACTCTGGCATGTAAATAAATCCATGTTTTGGCAGAGATTTGGTTCAGCTGTTGATGTAGCCATGAAACTTCAAATGGCGTGTGTTTTTTCGGATTTATCTGTAATTCATTCAAGAAAAGTTTACTTTTTTGTTGAAAATATGTGAAGCTCCAACAAGCTACTGTATAATAATTATAGTCTAATATCACTATATATATACACAAAAAAATAAAAAGACTCCGTATGCTACTCCACTGTAGACAAGGTAGACACGTTAGTAAGGGTTCACAAACCTTACGAAAAGAACAAAAAAGTATTACCATACAATGTGATTGATTATAAACCGACTGTAAATTTAATTTATATATTTATGCATAAATATGATTATATTATTAGTAGTGATTAGTACTTGCGGGACTATTTCAGTCTTAAGGTCCATTTCAATAAGGTTGTAACTCACAAAAACTTCGTATTTGGCCCGGTCATGTAGAACGGATAAAATTGTATAAAACTCTGTTAACAAATAAGTTTTCAGATGAAAATAGATCTGCAGGATGTTGTCCCGGCTTTCAGTATTGCATTGAAGCTGGAAGTTGCACAAGTGCAAAAGTCTCATATCATGAGTATCGGACAGTGGAATTTCATAACTTTGATGTGGATAATATTGCGAATACTTTTGCAATGCGAAAATGCCACTAACTTATATTATGTATCTTTATTATCCAGCGTTCTTATTTTTGAGGCGCACTTAAAATCTTTTCACCACACTTGGTTCGAAAGAATCAGTGACACGATAAGAAGAAGATGCACAAGCAAAGCACTTATTTTCAGCTATAACCCTTTGACGAGAAAACAAGTTGAGATGCCAAATGACGAAACTACAATTAATTTAGTGTTTGTGACTGATACTGAATTTGAAAGACTGTGTATGTGCATGTGTGTGTTTCTGAGAGCTCTCCTGATAACCAAGTCTCTTAGAGCCAGGGATTCACGGGAGAGCTCTCTAGTGTAATTGTGGGGGGGAGGGTAAGTGCGCAATATTATTGGTTTAATTAGTTCTGTCTATCTCGGAGATATCAAGTAGTATCCACCGGGTGAACACCGAATTTGTTACACTCTTGAGGAACTGCTTCTTATAGAGAACTGGCTTACAAATTGATGTTATTCCTAGATTCAAATTAAATGGGCAGATTTTCCAATACCGCTATTATTCATCGCATAAAAAATTTTTTTTGACAACCGTAAAAAAACGGGTCTGCTCCCACCAATGCTACACTTTTTACCCAGTCACTGCCACGGATTTTGAAAAACAAATGAGTCGCTACTCCACAACAAGTATATACAAATACTGAAGTACAGTCCACAACAGCATGTAACGATGGGTATTATTTTTATTCTCTGTTTGAAAATGAGCCCTTAGATTTAACAAATAAAATGTCCTCCAACATTAATTTACAACATTATATTCGATTTTGGAACTTCTCGGCGGTACGTCGTACTCGTAGCAATCTGTTGATTAAATTTCAAAGCAGTTGCGCGCTCAAAGCATCACAACATAATTTTGCCAGTAAAAGCCTGTGATATTTGCAGCATTTCTGGAAAGTACGAGCACACCTAAAGTTATTTTATGCAACCAGCTGGGCAGTGCATTAATTAACTTTTCAGATTTTCTGTGTATTTTCAGCGAGATTTGAGCTATTCAATTTCAAATTAATTACTTGGACTCTTTGAATGAAAATGGTGTTATTCGAAGCTTCTTCTTAGTTATTCAAAAGCCAACTAAGACTGAGCAGTTTTCATCACAACACAATGAAAATCTGATACTTTACTTGAAGTTCTGCCTTATATTTTGATGCGATCAGATTATGGTTGCTTGCGATGCTCGATAAACAAAAGTGTATCTTTCAAAAGGTCAAATTCTGCCAGTAATAAGGTCATTGGCGGCAGTCAGTTGCAAAATAAAATGTCACCGAATAAAATGCAAGATTAACAGGCGCTTTAATAATGTCGACAAAAACATCCGCCTTGTGACTTGTTTTGGTAAATGAGTATATAGGACATGAAAATAAAACATGACACAAGATCAAAAGTACGCGCAGATACCTACCATCTCATAAACAATGTGGGCCGATGCCAAAGATTACACAAATTCTATAATTAAATCATGTACCGTGAAATTAAATACTGTACAATATGCAGACTGCAAAAGGCGTTTGAGCGTAGTTTCAGGTTGCAAATGCATTTTATTACGATCATGGGAATTTTAAAGCCTTGCACACATAATAGGCGACCAGTTAAACGCTGTCGAGAAATTATGTTGGCGATATTTGCCAGCGTTTCGCTGCTTGCCATCGCCATCGTCTAGATGTGCGCAGGCCCTAATTGTACGTTTGCTGACAGTGTAGTAACACGGGTAAGTTACAAATCTGCGGTGAAATAGGCAAGCTAAGCCCGGAATCAGAATCTCGTCATAGTGGTATTCATGGAAAAGCATTAATTTTGTTGACCAGTGGGTAATAATCACCTAATTTCACAAAATATAACTATAATAAGGAAGTAACTATTTTATATTCGTCAGAAACCAATGAGCAAACTCTTTTGTAAGTTAAAGCAATGGAGAGGGCTCAGAATCGATCTTCTTCAAAATAACTATTAGGACGATGGACTTAATTTTTAGTGACTAAAGTACCCATTATAAATACAAAACTGAATGGAATGAGTTTTTGATACTCGATAAGTATTAGATAGGGTATTTTTTTAAAGCTTAAAATATAATTATTGTGGACAATCCACACAGTACTATCTGGCTTGTACTATGGGAACCAGATAGCTGTTATAATAATTCCATATAATTTTGTAATTACATACTTAGAATACAATATAACATCCAAACAGAGAACTAACATCTGTATTAAGCACACAAATATTTGTTCTCAGTGGGGATCGAACCCATGACCTACGGCGCAGAAGGCAGAGCTAATACGAACTGAGCTGAGAGGCCAGTCAAAAGCTGGCTTTTTACTAATATTTCGTTTGCAGGCTTGGCATCAGAAGTAAATAAAGTGGGTGTAAGCTTACTATCTCCAGTCGTCTTGTTTATTTCATTTTATCTCATAATTTCATTCATGAAAATAAATGTCGTCGAACGCGTGTACGCATTACGCATTATGTGCTTACGCTGTCATAAAAATATTGTAACATTCTCTTGGCACTTACACACCGACCACTATAATAGTATAACCATGTTTCGTCATTTTTCGTTAATTTGACTGGCCTCTCAGCTCAGTTGGTAGTAGCTATGCCTTCTGCGCTGTGGGTCATGGGTTCGATCCCCACTGAGAACAAATATTTCTGGTGACCGCAGATGTTTGTTCTCTGCTGGGTGTTATATTGCATTAAAAGTATTTGCCAAAAAAATTGCATATGAGCTATCGTGTTCCCATAGTACAAACTCTACTTAATTTGGGGCTAGATAGTGTGATGTGGATTGTTCACAATATTTATTATGCATATCTATAGCATAATACCATGCGAACGTAGCAGCTTAAAAATAATAGATTTTTTATATAACTTTCTGATGGAGCAGGCATATGGCCCACTTTATGTTATAAGTGGTAGGTAACCAGCGCCTATAACAAAACATTTTCTCGTAGGTCATGCACGTCAGGAACGTGCCCCACGATGCACCGACTTGCCTCCATCAACTTGAGACCCACAGATGTCCAGCCTCACGTGCCAGTAATTTCACCGGCACCCACACCCTTCAAACTGAAACACAGCCTTGTGGCAGATATATTCATGGTGTTAGTTATTCCCCGCGAAATAAAAGTATCTACTTTTAAGGCCTGCGCACACCTAGTTCGCTGGCGGTAGCGATCAGTGAAACGCTGTCAAATATCGCTGTCAGATTTGAGATTTGACAGCGAATATTTGACAGCGTTTCACTGATCGCTACCGCCAGCGAACTAGGTGTGCGCAGGCCTTTAGACATTACACGTTATGCTTGCTTGAGAAGAAAAATAATTCCTTTTTAAATATTTAAAATAACGTTCCGCGCAGTCCCGATTAAAATAATTAGCATTGTGATCTGCCTGCTAAAATGGCACTGTGACCTACCTAGAGAATAGCTCTTCGTTTGAAGTTTAATTTAGTCGTTTCTATTTGGCTTGCGCTAATGGATCCTAAATGAAAACTGTCCATTCGGTCGGAATGTTATTTTAGAAAAATCTAGGTTAGCTTAACTTTGCACGACTGTAAATAAAATGAAATGAAAAATATTATTGGATTAATGAAGAGAAAAGTACATACATTATCTTATATCTCATATCATAAATGATTATAGCACTAAATAATGCAAAGTAGGTGCATTACAAGATTAATAAATTATAACTGTGATCTAGAACAGATTGAATCAGCAATTTCAGTAAAATAATAAAAATGAGAATTTAGCGTAAATATTGGAGGTACGTAGAAACTTTAAGGGCCTTATTAATAATCCTGGCGTAGCGTTGGACTAGTTAATCCGTGTTTTGTCACATTTGTTCGAGTTGACAATTGCATGTCAATGCAAGAGACCAAACACGGATTAACTAGTCCAACGCTACGCCAGGATTATTAATAAGGCCCTAAAAGGTAAAGTAGAAACTTTTCGCGGATTGCTTTGTGACACGTCAAGAACTGGACTAAATTAACTTTATCCCGGTTCTTAGCACCAATCCTGTGGACATGGGATTACGAGTGTTCACCGAATTCACAATCTAAATACGAGTAGTATAGCATTGATATAATTTAAAGGCTCGAACACACCTAGTTCGCTGGCGGTAGCGATCAGTGAAACGCTGTCAAATATCGCTGTCAGATTTGAGATTTGACAGCGAATATTTGACAGCGTTTCACTGATCGCTACCGCCAGCGAACTAGGTGTGCGCAGGCCTTAAGAGTTTAAAAATATTTCAATTATAGAGTTGATTTTAAAGATTACAAGAAATTTTACTTTTATATCCTTTCATGGAATCATAACTACGACGAGTTTTTAATGTATCCTCTATAACTTTAGGAACCAGTATTTAATAGGATTTTTCTAAAGTAAATACCCTTTAGAAACCAATAGGTAAATATATTATTGTTGGACACGTACATAAATACTAAATTATGCCACTAGGCCACCAGTGCACTCACATAACTAAAACCATCTAGCATACATCTAGTGCGATGGCGATGGCGATCAGTGAAACTCTGTTAATATGACAGCGATATTAGACGTAGCGTTTCACTGATCGCCATATAGCCATCGCGTCACACTAAAGGCCTGCGCACACCTAGGTCACTGGCGATGGCGATCAGTGAAACGCTGTCAAATTTGACAGTGATATTTGACAGCGTTTCGTTGATGGCCATCGCCAGCGACCTAAGTGTGCGCAGGCCTTGAATGAGCGTACGCCATAATAACATAACTACCAATTGATTACTAACGCTTTATTAACAATTAAGAGGTTATAACTACTTCACAAACAAATGAAACTAAGCTTTACCTTTGAAACCACGTTAGTTTCAAAATCAAACACGGAACTAATATCGGCCAGGATGTTATAATTGAAGTCCGAGCTTGTATACCGACCACGACCATGTAGGTCATGTTAGGATCTGGGGATTTGAACTGAACGGATATTGAGAAGTTAATCGATCTAATAAGGTTATTTAGTGATGGTTTCATTCAGGTTTGCTACGACAGTTGATTAATATTTTAGTGAATAAAAAAAGACACAACAACAATATCTCTGGAATCCAAAAAGTAATCAAACTTTGAATGATACGGTGAGAAAACTAAAAGGAACAGTATTAACGAAAAAATGCATGGAAAAAGGTATTTAAGAAGCCGAGGGCCGCTTGCAGAAACAGTGCTTGAGTATAGTCGAGCCCCAAGCGTAGATTTTGATGACAGTTTAATGAAAAGTGTCAAAAAATATAAGCTTGAGTCTCTACTCATACTCAAGCGTTGTTTCATACGGCCCTAAGTTTCTTAATGACTTACCTTTATCTTGCATTATTTAGGTAAAGAGTGACTACTGTTAAATACTACTGCTGACTAATTATAAAGGGTGGTACTGTTCAATCAACTTTCGTTGATAATTGTTCCTACCCTAAATGCTAAATTGCTAAAAACTTTGTGCAAAAACCTGGAAAACCTAAGCCGCCAATTGGTGAGATTTTCAGTGGAGGATTAGTCTTTTAAGCCAGTTCGTCATGCTATTATAGAGTGGTTCTACGAGTCTAGCTCGACCTTTGAGCAGAGAAATTGCTACTAACGATCGTCGAGAACGGGAAACTTTTCAGATGATTTGAAACGAACGTAAAAGAAATTATAAAATTTTATCTGTGGTCTCATAATAACATCGTTTTCAACAAATGTCTCTCTTTGATCTAACTAAAAAAATGTGCAATTGCCTTTGGTTTTATGCACCAAGCACCAAGAGTACTCGCACTTATAACTTGCAGTATAGATATCAAAAACATATTTTCACGTATTTTTATGTCTTTTTTCAGATCACTGAATCACTGAAGCGCCTGCGTGCCAGCAAGAAGACTTCTCGCTTCGCCGAGGACATTGACTTCGAAAACAGCGTCTCAAATCTTGAAAACCGCATGAGAATTTCTGACAAGATTCTGGAGAGCGTCGGCATTGGACAATCTGAAGTGAGCAGCGCGAGGAGAGCACTGCAAGACAACGAGGAGCGTACAGAGAAGCGCATCGCACGCAGGTTGAATGAAGAAGGCACTCTCACAAAATGGACGGCGCTGGGAAAGAGCGATGAAGAAAGCGCCGCCTCTCAAAGGGCAAAGGTATCCAGAGCTCGGCTTACCGATCTAGAAGACGAAATGAATGAGATCAATGAAAGGAGTGCGATGAGGGAAAAACGCGCCGCGCGTCTTCGGGCTCTCGTGGCCGACAACGAGTCCGAAACCAACATCTCCTCCTCCAAAGTCACCATCCGCTCTGAGAAGGAAAAGAAACAAGTCACTTTCTAAACAAATACACTATCTCTGCAAGTTCACTCCTTGTTCTGCACACGCTTCAGAACAACGCGAGAATGCACGAGGTTGCAGGTTGATCCTGCGGTTATGACGTCATCGTGATACCAATACGGTGTCTATTTTATTTATACTTGGTTAAAGTAAAGCTATGTACTTCCCTGTTTTTATTTATTCGTTTTTAATAAACAAATTATACTTCACAAAATTGTATTACAAATTATTAGTGCTAAATAAATATATTTTATGCATATAACCTAACCTACCTACCTAATAATTATTGTCAAACTAGGCTTTTACTATGAATCTGGAAGGTGGTTGCGAGATCATCGTTAATATTTTCAGCCTCTATAAGTACTTAGCTGGACATAGGCCTCGCCTACACATTTCCGGGAGAACTATTTTGGCCCTTCTTCATCAGCGATGTCCTGTCAGCCCACCGGGTCAGTTTCATCTATTACTGAGCAGGAGTTACACCCACTGCGGTGAAAGTAACACACCGTTACTTTTGTTACGCAAAGTGTGATAAAACCAAAAATATTCACGGGGCTACCCAGTAGTGATCCACGACTGAAATACTTAGGTAACTGTAATTTCAATACAAATTGCACTAATACCTACGTAAACACAAAATGTAGGTGCGACTGGAAATTAATGGTTTGTGATAACGATGATTTATTAAAAGTTGCCCGTTTGTTGAAAATCACTGCATTTTCATTTTATAGTGAAATTGTGAATGGTTCGATTTGGCAGGCTGATAGGTACCTACTACTAGGAATTGGATTGTGTAATGGAGTTATTGTTCTACGATTTAAATTTTATTATTTGCGGTAGTGTTCGAATGAGTCAAAATAAATAAAAAGCAGCCAAGTGCGAGTCGGACTCGCCCATGAAGGGTTCCGTAGCATCAAGTAACATAATATAAAGGTTCTTGTAGTTCGTCGAAAGGTAAGTTGCGGTTTACGATTTATGACGTATAAACAAAAAACTACGGGCTAGATCTCGTTCAAACCAAATATCGTTGAAAGTTTGCATAGTAATACAACATATTTTTTTTTTAGTTTTATCATTCTCTTATTTTAGAAGTTAGTGGGGGGGGACCAACTTTTTTCCACTTTGGAAGTGTCTCTCGCGCAAACTACTTATTCAGTTTAGAAAAAACGATATTAGAAACCATAACATCATTTTTGAAGATCTATTCATAGACACGTATGGGTTCGATGAAAAAATTTTTTTTGATTTTCAGTTTCAAGTAAGGGACCCCCAAAATTTATAGTTTTTTTTCTATTTTTGTGTAAAAATCTTAATGCGGTTCACAGAATACATCTACTCGCCAAGTTTCATCAGTCTAGCGGTTTCGGAGTAAAATGGCTGTGACACGGACGGACAGACAGACAGACAGACAGACAGACAGACATGACGAATCTATAAGGGTTCCGTTTTTGCCATTTGGCTACGGAACCTTAGGGTAGGGAAACGGGTTCTTATTTTTGATACTCAATAGAAAAAAACCGTTCTGAGTAGAAATAGAGAAAATATAATGATGGTAAATATTAATGTACCTAATTTTCCAACAAACAAGCTTTTTTTCAAAAAATCTGGTTAAAATAGATAATTTGCTTTATCACATCTAGGTACTTGCAATATAAGGTAGTTGAGTTGGTAGTTAGACAAAATCTTCTACTATATAAAAATAAGTCAGGTTTTCCTTCCTGACGCTATAACTCCAGAACGCAAGAACCGATTTCCACGGTTTTGCATTCGTTGGAAAGGTCTCGGGCTCCGTGAGGTTTTTATAGCAAAAAAGAAAATTCTGGAAAAATTCAGGACAAACCAACATTTTGAGTAGATGGCGCCGGTGCGTGATACATTGTTTGACAGCTAAAACGAAGCGAATACGAAACGAAACGCCAACTTGACATTTTTTGAATTTGGTGGCGAAACGGAGTTCGCCGGGTTTGCTAGTGAGATATAAAATAATGAACAAAAACACCTTATATATTTATGTTAGCAACCACCATTCTACCGTCAAGCAGTATTGCTACGTTTCGGTTCAAAGAGTCCTGGTGAAATTACTGGCACGTGAGGCTAAACATCTGTATGCTGCAAGTTGATGGACGTAGGGCAGTGCATCATAGGGCATGGTTCTTACGCACGTGACCTAGGTGACATTAATTTGTTATATAAGCAAGGATCAACATTAGGCCACACGATTGCTCCGCTCAGCGGTATAAAAAAAACCACCAACAACGCGAGTGAAGTCACTAGCGTCAGCTAATACAGGAATGAAACTGTGTCTTTAAGGATTACAGGCTTCTTCCAATTTCACTTTTTCGTGGCGTATTAGATATTAGGTAGGTATTAGATATAACGAGCTGGTATGACCGAGCTTTGCTCGGGTTTAACAAAAATAGTATTATTATTCGCCAATAGATGTCAGGAAGAGTCGTATCTTTATTGGCTTATTTTTAACCGACTTCCAATCAAAAAGGAGGAGGTTCTCAATTCGGTTGTATGTTTTTTTTTTTTTTTTTTTTTAATGTTTGTTACCGCATAACTTCGTCATTTGTGAGCGAGCCGATTTGAAAAATTATATTTTTATCTGAAAGGTACTGCTTCCAGATTGGTCCCATTTTAATTTTATTAAAATCGGTGTTGCCATTTTCTTTTAAATATTTGTTTTAATGTTTGTAACTGCATGCCTCCGTCATTTATGAACCGATTTAGAAAATTATTTTTTTATTTGGAAGGTTATTCTTACGTCCAGATTGTCCCAAACAAATTTGATTAAAATCGGTTTAGCCGTTTGACAATGAAGTCGGTTTCTCAAGTTTTTTAAACTTATAATTATTAATTAACAACATATTCAGTCACATATTCAGTTTATGTTTAATTATTGAACTAGGGGTGAAATAATCATTTTCAATTAATCGCCCCCGAAAACCCCTGTATACTAAATTTCGTGAAAATCGTTGGCGCAGTTTCCGAGATCCTAAATATATATATACAAGATTTTCTCGTCTAAAGGTATAAGATATGTAGTAGCATCGGATTTTAACAAAGAAGCTTTCTTTTATATAATCCGAAGCCAACTTGACATTTACAATCCTCTACCGAGCCGAACCAAAGGCCGTGCCAGACCAAAGACCGTCCAATCAACGAGGGAACTTTGCAGGCTGACCACAGCACGAACTTTGCAGCGGACGAGACAACTACGAGGTACTATTGTAATGTTATCAGTTAGAGTCAAAGATTTAACTCACCGCATCGTTTGAGAGCACTGTGGTCTATTGGCAGGAGCCCCTTCCAATCCTGAGGTCATAGGTTCAGATCAAGTACTATTAAATATTTCTGTCCAAAAATGTATATGCACCATGCCAGTACCTACTCTCAAACGGTGAAGGAAAACATCGCGAGGAAACCGACATGTCGTAGAACCTTAAAAGTTCGAAAGCAAGAAGAAGACCACATCGTTAATCTACTAGGTAGGTATATCGAGTAGCATTGTCCAACAATGCTACCTCTTTTTGGTAGGCATTGAACAAAAAGGCTTAAAAAACGGCCTTTGTAGGCATTTTTCATCTGATTAATCCCGTAATAGAACACTAAGGCTTCTCTGGCCGGATACTCTACTTCTTCTTCTTCTTCTTATCGTGTCACTGATTCTTTGCAAACCAAGTGTGGTGAAAGGATTATAAGTGCGCCTCAAAGAGGCTCCTCTCGTGCACTTGACACATATTTTCGAATTTTTTAGATTCTACGATATGCCGGTTTCCTCACGATGTTTTACTTCACCGTTTGAGAGCACTAGCTTTGTGTACATAAATTTTTCGACAGAAAAATTCATTGGTACACGACTGGATTTGAACCCACGACCTTAGGATCGGAAGGCGGGGCTGCTACCACTAGACCACCAGTGCTCTCAACTACTACTGCTGTACTACTGTGTGTGCACTATTGTTCTACGTAGCGGCTTACAAAACCTGGTTACGTAGAAGCAATAAAAGTAGTAAAACCTTATAAATTCAAAAGATAATATCTTTTGACAGACTTTTTACTGTAATAACTGCCGTTTTGCTTGGGTTTTTTGAAATTGATAAAGGATTCGTTTTCTGTCATTTCGGGAAGTCACATAGTATTTTCATTTTAATTGTTTTCCTAGTGTTATTTTGAGTTTTGTTGTGTAATTTCGGTGGTATTTTAACCAACATTACTTGAGGTCAGCTCAAAGTGTTAGCAGTTGGAATGAGAGTGTATGTGATATTCTGATTTGATCGAAAAGACTTCTGATGGTTTCGAAAACAAACGACCATCACTTTGTTTTCAAAGCCAAGTAGGGCTATGACTTGTCTACGACTGACTTGACTTGACGAAATGTGGTATTTTATCTATAATAAGATATCCTCACTCGACACTGGCGGAATTAATCCGAAATGGACAAATTCCATTAAATAAAGAAGAAGAAGAAGACTTAGCGTAGCGTTATATACTCATTGAAGAAGACATTGATAAAAGTTGGCATAATTTCACAAGGATTATTTATTATTGTCCAACTATTTTTGTACACCCGTTTTTTTTTCAAAACAAACTCGTCCTTGAAGGAAAAACACAACTGCGACATTTATTTCCCAGTCGTGAATATATGGAGTAATAAATTATAGTTTAAAAAGCTACAAAATCACGCTTTTATAACTAATTGAACTAAAAAGTTAAAAATTAAACTGTAATATAATCAAGTGAAAAAATTATATTATCGTACAAAAAAGCGTGGGGTGCTTTTTATAATAACTTCAGATACAATAAACTATTGATAAAATATTTAAAACAATCAAAATCAAGCCCCCCACGCTTTGTTTTGATTGTCATCATCGACCTTTGACCATGAATCTACATACTTGTTGACAGGTGTGCAAAGTTTGAATCAAATTTGATCGTTCAAAGTAGGACAAAATCGAGCTCAAAGGGGTCGGTTACATCAAGCAAACATACATACATACAAGCAAACATACATACAGGTGAAGCTAATAAAAGCGTTATAAAAATAGGAATATTCTGTTTGGCTAGCTTTCTAGCCTCAACGTCTCAACGTAAAAATCTTACGAGAGATTTTGACAGATGGCGGTGAACGTAGAGTTTAGCTAAGATTGTGTGACGAGTTCGCTCTTAGCGATAAGACCGCCCATTATACCGCTAGTTTTTAAAAATATTCTTGTTTTGTTTTTTGATGCTTTTCCATTGGTGTACAATAAATTTGTCTACAATTTTATTTTTTCTATAATCTTTCGTGTAATGTTCGAAGATTTTTTATTTTTTCTATTATATTACTAAAACTTCTGAAAAATAACATGAACGGAAAATGTAAGGTAAATAGGTGCATGGTTTCTCTTGGTAAAATACTCCTGTTAGGCCAGCAGATGGCAAAAGATAGGATGCCCTCTAAGTATTATCAGACATGTTTTTACATGCATGTATTATGGGACATAACACAAGATCAGTATGCACCATGAGCTCTGTCTGGCTCTGGCTCTGGTTCTGGTTTTGAGTCTGTGTGAGTGCTCACCTGTGCATTATACCTACCTACTGTATGTGTGAAATTTGGACGTTTGATTTATTTAGTCAACACTCACACAGTTTGAGCCTGTGACCAGATCAGAACCAGAGACAGAGCCAGACAGAGCTCATGGTAGGCCTACAGACATATTCGCACCGCATCACAAGGCCGTGACTAATTGGAGCGTGCGATTCGTAAATCGACCGATAACAAATACAGGGTGTTTGCGAAACGTGTGTAAACTAACATGCCCAATTAGACCTAATTATTTATGTTTCAGTGCTATTCATCAAAACGACGGTTGGTTGAATAACGTATCCGCGTCACAAATAAAAGCGTTTCATGTTTTTTTGGTGACGCAAAATAGTTATTCATCATGTTTTCATGTTGTTTGTGTGCAATAGTACGTATCATGTATTTGTTTACATGATACCATAGATATTTCAGGAATTTCTTTATGAATAACAATAAATATTATAAATAAGTATATGGACAATCCACACAACACTATCTAGCTACAAATTAAGCAGAGCTTGTTCTATGGAACCAGATAGCTGATACTCATATCTTTTTTTTGTAAATACATACAATTTACAGGCAGAGAACAAACATTGTTTTCAACACACAAATATTGGTACTCGGTGGGGATCAAACCCACGACCTAAAGCGCAGAAGACCGAGCTTCTACCAACTAAGCTGAAAATCCAGTCAAATATAAAGGTACATTATTGGGAATAAGATTTTAAAATCAAATTAAACATTTTTCTACTTTATTACTGCATTGTACAATGTACAGATGGCTACAATATAAGATTTTACTTTCGTTTCGATTTGATATATCAACCCTCAGAATCGCAGGATTAAAGTTATTCCACAATACAGAATTCCAAATAAAGCTCAAAGCAAGGATTAAAAAGGACTTGGTCCCCATTTGATATAGCAATTGTGCAAGTCTTCACTCCATATTTCAATAGAAATACTCGTATGTCTGCATTCCTGAAAAGCAGACATATTTCAATATGGAGATGTGGAATGCAGGGAGCAAAAAATTTCTACACCTGCTTTACTTTCGTTCTGCCAGTCAATATCATAGTAAAGTTTGTTGTCATGTCTGTTGGAGAAAGATAAGTAAAGAAAATAGCGCCAGTTTCATTAAAAATAAGCGAAAAATGTTTATGTGTAATTGTACACACAAGTTATTCAGAACTTAAGTTTATTTGTTTGTAACTAGTGGTGAATAAGATAGATAGATAGATAGATAGATAACTTTTTTATTTGGCTCAAAAAAAACACAACTTATAGTATAAAGAAAAAGACCACAGAAAGAGAAGAACATTGAGTAAAGGTACGGCTACACAAGAAATCATAAGAGAAAATAAAACATAGAACACATACAGAAACACATAGAAAGAAATAAGTACACACATAATCTTAGTTCTATTGCTGAAAAGGGTGCCGACAGTATCCAATTAGGTATTTATAGTATGGTTTTTGAGCCAAAATGGTCCTCACTCAGCTTAAATGCTACTTCGCCTCCAAAAAGGGGACGAGGCAGCGCTGGTTTTCAGTGAGGACCAATTTGGGTGACTACACGGCTGCTGAAAATAATATTAATATTAAGTACCTACCTATGATTTTGAAATAAAAAAAAAAAGAAAACAAACTTACTAAAATTAAAAAATAGAAAAAGCATTACTACATAATTATAATTAGTAAATATATATGTATAACAATATTCTGTATAAATCTAAAAATAAATATCTCCTCATTTGCCACCCACCGCTGCGGGCCACACCGGGCCTTCAGTCCGGTCCGTCCGAACGACTGACCGGCCGACCGCATTATATTATCTGTGCAGCTAAAGTAGAATGTAGAAGACACATAGACTCTATGGCAAAAACAAAAAGAAAAAAGAGAAAACGTAAAAGAAAATGCTCTAAAGCAGAAAAGAGTTCAACAAAATTACATACAAATTACAATGAACAAGACAAAAAGGGGAAGATAATTTAGTTCAGTAGTTATCCCTGGATATCATAAATATCTGTATGAAGAATGCCCTTCTAGACTACACGTAGTACCTACCTATCTAAAGTTTCGGTGAAAACAATATGCGAAGGTGTGACAAGAAGGATAATAAAGTGTTGTCGTTGCAAAGTGGTTAATGTTGTGGACTGCAGCAAGAAGCTTGCGCTGGAGTGACCATCAAACCCTACGCCCCGTGTGCACCCACCACTAGGTGAGTAACCTCAAAACTTTACCCCTGAAAGTAGGACCACAGGCACCTACCCAGATAGTAAAGCACCTAGTAGCCTCACTAAAGAACATGATCACGAAGACTTTTGTAGAATGAGAAGCTGTTTCTTGAGAGTAGACCTAAAAGTACCAATAAGGACATGATACACGTGTTTCTTGTTTTGCTTCGTAACTTTTTTCTTAATTCGTAACCCGGTTGAAAACTAAGAAAAAAAACTTTCTACGTAGCTGGTTATGAAACTTGGTAACGTCAAGCAATAAAGGTAACATATTCATTAAATTTCGATCTGTGACCAAAATAGAAGGTAGCTTTTCGGAAATCAAACCAATCTAACACAAATGCCACCAAATTACAACCATGAACGTGTTTGAATAGTCACCGCAATCAGTGGTCAGTTTCAATGTATACAGCTTCTATTTAACTAGATGATACCAATTAACACACGAGCCCTACCTCAGTTATTACCTACGGACGCTTGTGCGTACGAACAGTACATGTAAATATTAGGGCTGTGGTGATGTCGGTGTAGTCAGTGCTTTGGCTGGAATAAGTTTGACTTTTTTGTAAATATTAAAATAATAAATAAATAATGCAGACAATCCTCATAACACTATCTAACCCAAAACTAAGCAGAGCTTGTACTATGGGAACCAAATAGCTGATATAATACTTAAATACTTTTTTTGTAAATACCTACATAGAATACAATATACCCAGGCAGAGAACAAATATCTGTGTTCACCACACAAATATTTGTTCTCGGTGGGGATTGAACCCACGACCTACGGCGCAGAAGGCAGAGCTGCTGCCAACTCAGCTGAGAGGCCAGTCAAAATGTTACTTCTTCTTCTTATTTCCGCTCTTGTCGGCGTAATGTATGCATTTTTCTCCTGGTATTTATTTTGAGGGCAACCTCCTTGACCTCCTTATACAACATGAGGGAAATCTTCGCTTTTATTTGGCTCATGTAGCTTATCCTTGGTCTTCCCCTTCCTCTCTTTCCTTGGATGATATTTCTCAGCTGTCGTACAAGATGACCAAATATCTTTCCTCTTCTGTTCTCAACAACTTTTATGAAAGCTCTTTCCTAGTCTACTCTACTTAATACTTCTACGTGCGTTGCTCTTTTTTTTTTAACTTTGCTATGTACCTACTTTTATTTTGGATACCGCAGTACCCTTTAGGGAATGCGATAATATAATTTACATAAAAAAATAAACAATACATAAAACAAATTCTTAGGTAGAAGGTACACATATCAAGTATTCTATTTACGGAACCATCGTAAATCTACCTGGCATTGTTTACTTGTTAGTCTTATAGTATATGTCAATCACTTTGATCAGGTGATTGTAAGTACCTATACCTTCGTTCTATTTCAATCACATATTGGTTGACCGATACTTAATTAAAAATAGTCAATATTTAGCTATGGGAAAGAAATTAGTCTCTAATACCGTTTTGTTAGAGTTCAAAATAATGAACTACCAAAGCTAATTTATTGATTGTACAAAATGTGTCACCGGCTTAATAGCCGGTGACACAAGTGTAAATTAATATTTGCACTTGGCATTGAAGTGCACATTGGTGTAATTTTGTAAGGTGAGTGAATATAAATATTTCGACTCAAAGCTAGAATTAACACATTTATTTTGGTTAGATAAAGCTGATCATTTAGTTGATGCTATGCTAGGCAAGTTTATCAAAGGTAAATGATAAATCAAATAAATATTGTGATAATCCACACAACACTTTGCCCCAAATCAGCAGCGCTTGTTCTTTGGGAAACAGATAGCTGATAGAACACAAATTATGTTTTTTTTTGTAAATACATACATAGAATACAATATAACACTCATACAGAGAACAATATTTGTTCTCGGTGGGGATCGAACCCACGACCTACAGCGCAGAAGACAGAGCTACTACCAATTGAGCTGAGAGGCAAGTCATGTTTAATTTAATATAACCTTTTGTGTTATAGCATAAATGAAAATACGTTACATCGCGTCAAATCGGAATAGCCAACTTCTCTCGTGGACAACTTTATTGTGAATAAAATAGATCCTTCACATTTCGAAGAATATTTTACTATATTTCTTCTCATGACATATTTTGTTGGCAAAGGTTTCGTATTGGAACGACAATAAGTGTTTGGATACTCCATTACCCGATACATGAAATTTTGTGTGCTACATCATTGTATAGACTTCTTTGTATTCTCAACAGAGAGTTTTGGGTGGCTCTGTTCTACGCTTTCCATTGGCCATGTTTAATGACTCGTACTGAAATACTAATGTTTCACACGTCGGCATTTTATATTATGTTTTACACGATGTCTTGGCTACAACATTATTTCGGGAAACAAACGAGTGTACTAATAGGTATTTCTGTCTGTAATAGTTTTTGTTAGAAAGTGAGTTTTTTCATGTGTCACTTGGCACAACAATTAAAAAGAAGGAATTTTCAGATAGAATGCACGGTCGAAGTATTGACAGAGAATCATTGGCAACGACCGGCGCGCTTGCGACAGCCAGGTGGGGTCAAAGGGAGATAAAACGGGAGGCTGCGAGCCGCGCTAGGGGACGGAGGTGACAGTTGTACTCGAACGATCACACGATACACACGTTCTTCTTCCTTTCCCAATTAGGTGGGTCGTGTTCTAGTGCCGGGTTATTGTGTTGTAACTAAATAATAAAAAATAAGTGCCAAGTAAATAAAAATCAATTTGTGAAATTTTGCCGCAGAGAACCCCTTTGCGAGATGTGGGACGACGCTGATCTTGAGGAGGAAACTCCAGCCCCAGTGGTCGAGGAGGCCCCTGCTGAGGCCGCTGCCGCTGAAGAAGTGCCCGCTGAAGACGAGACCCCTGCTCCTGAAGGCCCCGTCCTAGGATTCGAACCCAAGAAACTTATCTGCAAGCACTGGATCAGGTAAGGACGTGTTTGCCATTTAAATAATTTTAAGCGAGACATTATTTATACACTTCAAGATTGTTGGAGCTTACAAATGAAATGTTGCATTTCAGGCCACGATCACACCAGTACAGATACATAAACGATTACCGAACAAACTACTACAATGACGTGATCTCGTACTTGGACAGGCGTAACTTGGGTATGCAGGTGGAGAGGCCTCAAGCGCAAACCTGGGGCGAGCGCGTCCTCAGAACTTACCTCGCAAACTCGCCCAGGACCTACGCCGAGAGGGCTTACAGCCGAGATGCGCTTCTACTGAAAAAAGTGTCGACAGGCGCCCGGTTCCACCGCTACCACACAAAGTCCCTGATCTCGAGGAAGTATTCCCGGCTTGGGTTTAACACCGTCAGCGTGTAGCTTCGCTCTAACATCCCGCTTCATGGCTTGACGGACTTGCTCCGATCTCCGCGTGACCTTACTCTCGTGTTACAGGATTTCCTTGACGTAGCTGAACCCTGTTGATGTCCTTGTCTTCGCGTCCACTGTAAGATCGGAAGCCGTCACCATTCCTTCTTTAATATCTGTTTCGTTTGGTAAGACAATAAACGTTTAAGTTTAGCCATTTGTTTTATTTTTTTTCTCTATATTGTCCCCACTGCTAGCGTTATTATACCTATTCCCACCGTTTTATTCTGTGGTATGTAAGACCAGTGATAAAATTTTATATTGACAAGAGACAAAGCTATGCGATATTTTAGTATAATTTGTGCGCAATGCGATTAAACTCCTTCTAGTATTGTAAAATTGAATTTAACTATGGTTTTTTATTATTTTAGTATAACAGGATATTTTACTCCGCTCCTAAAGCCCCAACCAAAACTGAGCAAAGCCTAAATGTACAAATATCAAATATTAACCAATAGATTACACAATAGTCTTGGAAATATGTCCTAATGTTTATGTTAAATATTAGGACATATTTCCAAGACTATTATGGGATGTCCCAACGCTGAACAAACCTCTAGCACAACACAAATTTAGTCCTAAGTTAAGGTAAGTAAGGGACAGGTTTTTGATAATGTACAATTTTAAAGGCAGAACTACTAACTATTACATCAACTGAGCTACGAGGCCAGTCAATAAAGTGTTAGCATGAAATTTAATTTATTATTGGTAAACTCAGTAACTCACTCAGTAGGCTTACCACAAGCTCTGTCTCTGGCTCTGTGTGAGTGTTGGCTAAATAAATCTTACGTTGAAACGTCACACACACAGTTAAATATACTATAGTGAGCACTCACACAGACTCAAAACCAGACATCCAGACGGAGCTTGGCCTCCAGTAGTATGTTGCGTCCTATGTTGTTGGACGCAACCTAAATGAAATGTTTTAGAAATAGGTGAACTCGCATAGAGTTCAATGTCTGCATATTTTAGTTGGGCTTACCTGCAGAATTTAGTAAACAGTCGTTTTAATACATATCTTAGCATTAGTGACTAGATTTAGTTTTTTTTTGTGAGCATTTTTATATAGATTTTCAGAAGAATCGCCAACATTACACCATAATTCTAAAACCTCTATAAAGTGTTTCTAAGCTACCATTCCATACCGTCCCATAACTGGTTCTAAAAAAATATTGTAATGCGTGTATAATATAATTAAAATAAATCTCGAACCTTCTAAGAAGTGAGTGCAAGAAGAAGGAAACCCGACTGCAAAGTAAGTATAAAATAGAATAATAAGTAAGTAAAATATTGAATATAATTATTATAAAATTTATAATTATTATAAAATAATTCAAATCCAGTCTTGAATCAATGAGTTTTTCTGCCCAAAAATGTATGTACACTATGCCAGTGCTCTCAAATTGAGAAGGAAAACATCGTGAGGAAACCGGCATGTCTTAGAACCTAATAAGTTCGAATAAAGGTATGTTGTCAAGTGCACAAAAGGAGCCTCTTTGAGGCGCATTTAAATCCTTTCACCACACTTGGTTACTTGATAATAAAATTGCAGAATAATTCAGATAGCTAACCATCCAGAGATGGTCTTGAGTGATCTCCATTTCTAAAACTTCAAACTGGTTCAGAGCGTGCAAAATTTATAATTTCGATAAAAATCACGTGATGAATTTTCTCTAACATGTAAAGCTCAAATTAAAAATCCCTGACCCCTCCTAAGACTGCAAAAATACTGCGGGGCTACCACGAGCTCCATATGGTTATGGCTATGGCTGTCAAATTGTGTATAGATAGGCTGACCCACACATTCATTTTCTTCTTGGGTTTGAATGTGTTGACACTGTTGACACAATTTTGACAGCCATAACCATAACCATATGAAGCTCATGGTAGGCCAGCTGATGATCTTCAAACGGCTGAACAGATTTTCATGAATCACTCACTCACATGAGTAAGCACCGTAATGATTTATACATAACTAGCGGCCACCCGCGGGTTCACTCGCCCCGTTCCCGTTATTTTTTCGGGATAAAAAGTATTTTGTAAAGTGTTTTCCCTACCAATTTACGCGTGAATTTGTGATCAAGGGAAGTAGGGATTCATTTTTATATATTTTAGATTATTAGGTGAATTATATATGCTATGTCTAGAGCAAAATAGCTCTAGTTCTAAATTAAATGTTTTAAATCCCCGACCTTTAGGGACGAGAAAAGAACTGATGATTTTAATAACACTGAAAGGTAGGATCATATTTAAAGTATCTATAAATAAACTAGCAAACCCGGCGATCTCCGTCTCGCCACCAGATGGCTTCAAAATGTTGGTTTGTCCTGAATTTTCTTTGCTATAAACCTCACGGAGCTCGAGACCTTTCCAACGAATGCAAAACCGTGGAAATCGGTTCGTGCGTTCCGGAGTTATAGCGTCAGGAAGGAAAACCCGACTTTTTTTATATACCTAGTGGCGATTCACACAATACTATCTAGCCCCAAATCAAGCAGAGCCCGTATTAAGGGAACCAGATTCAGTGATAGGTTTATTTTTTTTGTAAATACATAACTTGGCATACTATATGACACCCAGACAGAGAACAAACATTTGTGTTCAACACAAATATTCGTTCTCTGTAGGGATCGAACCCACGAACTACGGCATAGAAGGCAGAGCTACTACCAACTGAGCTGAGAGAGAATAGTTTAGTTCTAGTATGTAGCTTGCTCAAATACATGCACCCTGTTGGGCACTGCATGGTCACACAGTAGGTAGGTATTAACAAATCAAACAATGGATCAAGTAATTATACATTCTAGGTAGTTATAGATATAAACAATTTCCTAAGTTATCAAGCAATAGATTAAGCATTCTCACAGCGTACGACTAATAAAAGCCTTGCGCACATAAGCGTTCTGCGGTGGCCTTAGACAATAGGCATGAAGACAGTAATCAAGTATCGCCAAAATATTTATCTGATCTAATGAAAAAGGATTCAAAGATTTTAAAAAATGTATTTATACTCTTATTAATGTCGAGATTGTCAATTTATTTGATAATATAAATCTACAAAATACAACAATCCGCCATGATGGCTCAAACACCGGTCAGAGCGAATTACGTCACGGCTATATAAATGTCATTCTGATTTAGTACAAAAGCACCAATGTTTACTGTTGAATACTATAACCGTGACGTAATAACAGACGCCATGACACCAGCGATCGTTTTGGCGAGAATTTGAAAATTTAAATTTAAATGTACTTTTATTGCACAAAAACCTTAATTTTCTACAGAAATATGATATATTTTAGACATAATAGATACTTCTGAATATGATAGAAGAGATTTTGAAAATTAGTCGTCAGGCCTGCAGTGGCTCTATCAAACGCTCTCAAATATCGCTGTCATATTTGACAGTGTTTCATTGATCGCCACCGCAAAGCGCTTAAGGCCTGCGCACACCTAGGTCACCAGCGTCGGCGATCAGTGAAACACTGTCAAATTTGACAGCGATATTTGACAGCGTTTCAATGATCGCCATCGCCAGTGACCAGCAAGGCTTAACTTAGGAACACTCGCACCTACGAGCAGTTACTTTTGTATGACTCCTCTCTTTGCATTCTCTCTAAAAATATCCTGCGTTTTAATACCTCTATAACAAATTATAACAACGCAAAATAATTAACTTTCAGATAAGATTAATTGCTAGATAAACGATCTCTATTAGCTTCTCTTTGATAAATAAATCTTAATACAAAAGTTAACATTATTTATGAGTTTATAACTACGGAGATAGACAGTTTATTATAGCTGTTAAACTACCACAGAATATGTAATGAATTACTTAACTGTAGGTAGTTTCTACATTCTTTTAGTGATTGATTCTCGTCGAATTAACAAATAGTAGGCATTATTTTAGGAATAAAAAAGCATAGTAACGTTTTCTAGCGAGATAATATTGATAGTTAAAGAAAGAAATAAATATTGTGGACAATTCACACAACACTACCCAGCCCCAAACTAAGCAGAGCTTGTAATATGGGAACCGGATAGCTGATATAATACATACTCTTAGAATACAATATAACACCCAGACAGAGAACAAACATTTATGTTAACCACACAAATATTTGTTCTAGGTGGGGATCGAACCCACGACCTACGGCGCAGAAGGCAGAGCTACTACCAACTGAGCTAGAGGCCAGTTAAGTGTCAGACAATTGTTTTTTCTTCACGAGTATAAATCATCAAAAAAGTTATGTTTTAAAGTGTTTTTTTCGCGACATCCCATCATAAATTACAAGTGTTATTCATCATTTTTACGCGTAAAATGATCTACAACTATATTTTTTCAATGTCACATGCGCGTGACACATTCACTCGTCGCAAACGAAAATTTCAATGTCGACATATCTAAAATAACTTATCTTTGACAGTTCAGTAAATGTAATCGCTTGGGCGTGGGCCAAGCGTTAGGCTACCTAGCAGGTGAAGTAGGCAATTGGCCAAATTTAACATAATTAAATGTAACAATGACCAAGGGAGCCCAGACATCGATTAGTACCAACTACGCGATCGAGAATAGACTGTAACCACTGTACATATTATGTGCTATAACTGTGTCCGAGAATGTGAGGTGACGTGCGTGGCCATATCAATAAGATACCTATATTTCACAGTAATGGTCGATTTAGAGGATTTGAGAGAAGTAAACTTGCTTCTAGCCTTGGGGTTTGACGTCAATTTCAAAATAAACAAACATATACCTTGATCCAAACGTGAGAGATGCTATTTTATTCAGAAGATTACTAATCTTCAAAAAAATATTATTAGTAGTAGGCGTCGTTCACATAACAACCACCTCCTTTTCTTTTCGTAGGTTTCGTAATTTAACGATTAGGAATTAATTGACATTATATTATGAGGCTTCCTAAGCATACTTATCGGTAATTAGTTAGGTATCTTTATTTAAGTCCTGTTGAATTGAATTTATTTTAAACCAATGTAACTAGATGTCTATGATAAATGTGCGAGCAGCAGGGCTACTATGAGCTCCATATGGTTATGGCTATGGCTGTCAAATTGTGTTTAGATAGCCTGACCCACACATTTATTTTCTTCTTGGGTTTGAATGTGTTGACACTGTTGACACAATTTTGATAGCCATAACCATAACCATATGAAGCTCATAATAGGCCAAATAAGCTTTCACAGAAAAATACTTACCTATGTAATAACTCCAAAGACGGTTTCACTATACATGTATGTTTTTGAATATCCCTATACTGGCCCAGTAAAAAAGACACTATAATACAATGGATGGTCTGGTGGCTAGCAGCGGTCTCTACAGGACATTCGTCGCATAGACAGGACTAAACAAAAGAGATGAGGTAAGTTTGGTGTGATTTTTATTTATTATTCATTCGAAAATGTTCTAGCATACACTGAATTTTACTAACTGATCGTAGTTAGAGGGTTTGCCCACAGTGCACAGAATAATTGTGTACCTGCTTACCAGCTTTGATAAGGGCAGTTTTATCCATCTATAGATAAACCCGTCTTAAGAAAATAATACGAGTACATGTCTTGGGCTACGTCAAAAATAAGGCACTGACATTTTTTATTCCGTAGATAAAGAGGAAAATCTGCCCTAAATGAAAAACGCTGAGAGCTGAGAGCGCCGGTTGGCTTGTGGTAGCGGCCCGCCTTCCAATCCTAAGGTCGTAGGCTAAAATCCAATCGTGTGTGTGAATTTTTCTGCCCAAAAAATCATGTACACTATGCCAGTGCTCTCAAACAGTGAAGGAAAACATCTTGAGGAAACCAGCATATCGTGGAACCTTGAAAGTTCGAAAATATGTGTCAAATGCACGAAAGGAGCCTCTTTAAGGCGGGCTTAAAATCCTTTAACATGGTTCGAAGGAATCAGTGGCATGATACGAAGAAGAGAGTGAAAAACTAAGTTTCAGAACCCGAAGTCGGAGTTTTGCTACCACATTTCGTTACCAAATGTTGATTTCGTTTCGCCTTTTTGTCTCTCTCTATTGCATGGAGAAAATATGAGACGGCAAAAATGCGTTACGTAGTTAGAGTTGTTGTCTCATCTTTTCGCCATACAATAGACAGAGACAAATAGGCAAAACGAAAACAACATTTGGAAACGAAATGTTGTAAATGCACTGGGACTTCGGGCTCAGTTTGACAAGAGCCTTCACTGCGAGACAGCTTGGTGAAACGATCCACAACGAGCATTAAATATTTCCATCGTACATCTCCATCAGCGCAATTAATGACGCTCATTCACTCGGTCATCATTCATTCCCTGTTACCAAATGACCAAATAATTGATGTATCTGGCAGAATAGTGATAATACTTGTTCGAGATAACAATCAATAATAAATAAAGTTTATTGGCAAGGCGTGATGGCTGAGACAGGCGACTTTCGACTTTATTCAAAAGCAGTAATGTTTTACAATTCTGGAAACCAGTGTGACTTTGCGTGAAGCTATTTTCTTACAAGCAAGCAGGAACAAGCAAGCAGGAACTCTTTTTGTGGCGCATCTTTGTACTACAACCAGAATGCTACCCTGCAAGTTTCATGCTATTTTGGGCTTAGACTAGTTTAGATGGTGACTCAATCACTCAAGACAGTCAAGACAGAGTTTATTGTATACATAGAGGACGTTTTTAAAACTTGAAAAACTGACTTCATACCCAAACTGGGCCCGTACCATGAGGTGTGCCTAACAGACCAAACTGACCCATACATTCATACTTTGACCCAACGGATTTATGTGGGACCAATCTGAAAGTAAGTATATATTATATCCTTTCAGATACTAACTATATATTTTTTTAATCGTTCGTAAAAGATCGCCTGGAATTACGATCAGTTTATCGCTGTCAACTAGCTGTCAACTATAGCACTGTCAAAGTTCGTGGCAGTGTGTGTGATTTCATGCAAAACCCTATGCTGAAAGTGATCGCCATTGCTATCGCCTTTGCAGATAGCCGAGATTTGCGTCACGATATTGATACTTTTTTAAGTGGTAAAAAACAATCAAAATACTTATAGGTATCCCACTTTAAAAACATCTACCAAAATGTTATACTTATAATATCTTATAACCATAATAATATGGCTGACCGTCTAATGGCCTATTCACACCTAGGTTGCTGGCGATGGCGATCAATGAAACGCTGTCAAATATCACTGTCAAATTTGACAGCGTTTCATTGATCGCCATCGCCAGATAGATACCTAGGTGTGCACTTGCCTTAAATGACAATCTGCGCCACAATAACTTCAACAATCACAAACCACATTTTTCTGAAATTATAAGCAGTGGCCGCGTGTATAGGTTTAGATAATTATCTGTATTTATGTGTACCATTTGTAACTGTCACCGGCCGTCTACAGCACTTTCCAGTTGGCGGAAGATTCTAGCCATTGTTTCCTGGGTGATGTTCCCAAAATAGTTGACCAAGACACTGGCCCGGAGTGGTATTAATATCTCAGTGACGCAAAGTAGTATGTAAATTGACTTTTACATTATTTTGTTCTTCTGTTTTTTTTTTCAAAAACATGAAATGCTGGACATTAGTCATCCTATGAAACAAGTTACAGCCCTACTTATAAACGCAATTTAAATTTAATCATTGCTTAAAGTTAGCCCTGTCACTGTTTGTCATTACCCAGTGGTAAGAGATGGCAATTAGTTTAACCACTGTTTATCTTTTGACATATTTTTATAAGTAAGGCCGTTAATTTTTAATTTTTTAGCCATAATAAAATCAATAGGATAGGTATCTAATAAAAACATTGGCATCGATAAGCGCATTCGCTATGTGCCAGTTTTTATTCAAGCCAAATAAAATACTGATTCAGTAATAAATTAGGCCCTACCTTCAGTTGTCGATATCACACGTAACTATACTACAATCCACTTATAAAATCGAGAGCAATAAAACAGCTCATAAACTTACGATTGTATTAGGTATAGAATAGTTCTACCAACCATAAATTATACGCCTTGACTCTGTTCCAAACCACGTCCAAACTTTAAGGTGAACATTATTTAATTGTATTGCTGTAATAATGGCCTTCCTACATTTACACACAATTACTGTTTTTAGTTCATTTCCAATTATTTTAGGAGACATTTTACAAAAGACAGCAACAGCTGGTACCGTCCATCATCTGGTCACAGACGGCGGCCAATTCGTTAAGAGAATCGTCCATGGAGAGAGTAAGTGATTCCTTAATTAAGCGAACAGTTTTAATTTTCTGCAGAATATTATTGAACGGTGTTATATTTTAGAGATATTTGACAACCCCGGATACTTATTATTCACTGCGCCTTATAAATTGTGCGAAGGAGACTGTGAAAAGCTTGAGGATAACTTTGCGATGGCCTTTCCTATATACGTAGGCAAGAAAGGAAAAGAGAAATACAGAGAAATGTATGGAAGAGATTTTGAGAAAATTCACTTGACTAAACCGAATGCACCCTTTAGGCAGAGACCTACCAAGAAACTGTTTACTCCTTGTCCTAGTGCAGAGACTACAGAACCAACAACTGCGACAACTGAGGAAACAGAAACTATGATTTCTACAAGCCAGGCACCAGAAACAGAATCCACTAAGACCAAAACCTCTAATGAGTTTCTAGAAAATGAGACTTTGACTCCAACTCTGCATTTAGAAACTGAATCGATAATCATTCCTGAAGCAGAAACAACAGAATTTAAATTTTCAACGGTGACCGAAACGTCGAATACACTTACAACTGATATGACAGTGACGCTTGCTGAAACCACAACTGAACAACTCACGATTTCTGGACCAGAAGTCACTAACGTCGTAGAAGCTACATTACCAACCACAGCTATTAATAAAGAAATAACTACTACATTTCAGACTGAAACCCCTACCTTTTCTGATACAGTAGTTACTGAAACCGAAGATATAACTTTTGAAACAGAACCAGATACCAGAGATCCTATGAACGATGTGCCAGAATCTACTTTTGTGACAAAAACTAATGGTGTTCGGTGTCCACTTAGGATATGTAACAAGAAAACTAAAGTCACTGCCAAAATTATCAACCTTGTAAGCCACGGCGACGATTTACAAAAAACACTGAGAAACAGCGATTATTCCGATTTAAGAGACTCTTTATATTTTTAATTCTACAATTGTTCTAAATTATTATGAAAAATTTTCTATCTATTGTATCAAATAAAAGACTCGCGTCAATCCGTACAACTTTAAAACTGTAAAACCAGGAGTTCTTTAAGGCCTGCGCACACCTAGGTCGCTGGCTATGGTTATCAGTGAAACGCTGTCAAATTTGACAGATGGTATTTGACAGCGTTTCATTGATCGCCATCGCCAGCGACCTAGGTGTGCGCCTGTAGAATTAGGGTAGTGGTTGTCAAATTGAAAAACACAAAAAAAATAAAACTCGAATACAAACAGGTATAGGGATACGTTAAAAGTCATTGGTTTTACCATCAAATAAATAATAAAAGTTAATAAATATAAATTCATTTTAAATACAAGATAGGAGCTTTACATCATATAAATTGATTTCGGTTTATGAAAATATCTAAAGCAGCAATTAGTAGAGCCAATTCGTTTGTAGTAAGTATAATTAGAACGCCAGTAAATTTCCGATAACTTCCAAATTAGCCGTCAAAATTGTATACAAATTTCGGAGTAAATTCAAAAGTAACAGGTAATGAGGTCACACTCAATTCCAGATTATTGGGTGTTAATATTTCACATGAGGATTTTACCAGCTTGTGTACACGAATACATCACAAAGTCATTTCAGAAACGAAAATATTTTAGACAGATAGCGTTGGGTACAGTAGGTACTCTTATGTGGTAAAACTCGTCTTGGCAGATATGCAGCCTCATGATACTGGCAGTCTTGCAGCCAGGACTAGCCAGCATGCCTTGGAGTAGATGGTCTTTGTCTGCTACTGAAGAGCCGAATGCATACAATTTTAGAAGAAACCAAAATATGCCGGTGAAAACCCCCGGACATCAATGCCAATGCCCACCCAGTAAAGGTAAATATTTTATTCAAAAAAGCTTGTGTGGTCATCAATTTGACAATCTTTGAGTAAAGCTGACCTTGCCGTGCTACTCAAAAAAGCACTAGCAAAGTCATATGGAACAACATTGTGACTTTTGCAACCAGCGATTTCCTTTAAAAATTCACTAATGTCGAGTTTTGTCTCAGAAATAGTCGGGTGCAAAAAGGTTTTACTCCGTATTTGCAGTTCTTTTTTCAAAAGTAATCAATTGCAAAAAGTTTTTATTAATAATCTGGCAATAAGTTAGGCAATACAAACGTCATTGCCAAATAAAACAAACAAAAGCATGGTGCTAATTTTCTATTGCTATTTCATCAATTTCCATGATTAATTAAATTGTATCCATCAATTCAATGTGTTTTATGGTTTTATGCACGGACATTCAAAGTAAGCAAAATTAGTTATTGAAAATTAATTGCCACCGAAGTCAACAGAATTTTGTTGACGAAATGCAAGCTAGTTTTATTTTAATTACTCGCATTTTTTTGAGTTAAGATAGTACAAGCATTGGTTCACAACGACTGCGCTGCTTGCGACGCTATGAGCCTCGAGCTCAGCTTCACTAGGGTCTCGGCCTTCAAGCTTGGTCATCATGGCAGCCCTTACTGCAGTAGGTAATTAGATCGTGAAACCAACACCCGCGGCCACGAATCAGATGACGAAATTTAGGACGCCAATCAGGAACGGACGCTATTGCAAAGATTTATAGATAGGACATGAAAAAGGCTCAAAATAGTTGAGAAAGAAATGTAAGGAAAAATTCATGTCTGGTAGAGGACCTCTTCAAGCTGATGATGATAATAGACCCCCTGGTCCCTACCAGGGACACGGATTCATTGCTTTTAAGTGCTTGAAGTTCACAAAACGTGGCAAGAGCAATTAAACATTCTAGACATTGCCGGCGCTCGCTGTCCGGTCCACTTATTAAAACTTCGCGAGTAGTTTACTATCTTCATTTATCAGCGTATTCAAGAGCGTAAGAAAGATAAAAGGATAAAAGACACACGGGGAGGTTTGTGCTTAAAGCTGGCATTCAGAGAATAACTCCACGATAATGACCGTCTCAAACAGCTGGCCTTCCGATTGTTCCAAATTTGGTTATGGTTTTAACTATCACACACATTTATGAATGTGTGGGTCACACAATTTGACAGCCATAGTCATACATAACTATAGCCATAACGATATCGAAGTTATACAGGGTTATTCATTATTAGCTGCAAATACTCAGGAATTAGGTTCAGCAAATAAAATAAAAAATATTTATGAAATGATTTTTTTTAAGTTTTGTTATGAAAATCCCGAGAAAATCGATAAAGGAATCATTGGCGCCTGACCTATTTTGACCGTTGATCCGCGCCCGCGCGCTGTGAGTGACACTCTGCGTTCAGTCACCGCCTGGGTGGGTCATCGTCCTGTTCTCCGTGGCAATCATTATGCAATAGCCGTAAAAAAAATAATAAAAATAAAATTTTGATACAAAAAATTTAAAATTTTTTTGATCAAATTTAAAAAAAAAAAATCATAAATATTCTATTTGTTGAACCTAATTCTTGAGTATTTGCAGCTAATAATGAATAACCCTGTATATTAAATAGATATTATCCTAGTAACCATAAATGGAGCCCCCAGAAGCCCTGCAATAATGTAGGCAAACAAAGTGGGCATGATGTATGAGCGTAATATAACTTTTTAAACTGTAAATTCCAGGTACTTCAAAATATAAAACATTCATATTTTTAAGAGAGTTCAGCCTTGTGCACATTATAGGTGATCAGCTGCAATCTGCATGACCTGTATCGCTGTCAAATATTGCAGCGATATTTGACAATTCACTGATCGCCATCGTAGATCGCAGATGTTTAAAATAAAAAACGTTACGAGCGGAAATCCGTCGTAGGGCTAACTCTCTCTTTTGACATATAGGTATCATCTGACGATAGGTTCAAAATAATTGTGTTGAACTCGCAAATGCCCCCGCAGACGTAGGTTGAACTAAATTTATTGGTGTCCCGGCGCTTTGTATCGATCATAGACATCATTTTACTGTGAATTTGAAACGACGAAACGACTGTGTCAAGTGTCTGGATTGAAAAAAGTCTATGCAAAGGTACTCGTACATAACCGTCAAAAATATTTTAAAATTTATAAAGTTGTATGTTTTTACAGAATGCGTCATTGATTTCAAAATAAATGAAGACGCAATAGAGTTTCTGAACATCCGAGGGGTATTAAAAAAAGAAAGTTTGCAGCAATTACAAGAAGACATCGAAAAAATTGAACCTATCCATACAATACCGAGAACCAGAAGAAATAACGACGAAATTTTTGATGAAGAAGAATGCTGCTGCCCTCCGAGGAATGTTATGATGCCCACTTTTATAACAGATAAGAAGTTTAACGAAACTCTGGCGAGGCTGAATATAGGCGAGACTATTTCGTAATAAAAAATAATATATTTCCCAAAAAAATGTTGTTCAAGATTTTTTTTAGAACATTTTAAGGTTCTATTTAGCATTTAGGCCCGCCTACGGTCTCCAAAAATAGTGAGTAGTAGGTACTTTTAAAACATGAAGTTTTTTATGAACACTATAACTTACATATAACAAATAAAATTACGAGGTGACTTATGAAATTCCGCATTTAAATGAAATCGGCTTAAAAATAAACCTGAGCTACGCAAACTTTATCAGATCAAAATAATAAAAATGTATGAAGCTAGTCTTATCGAGAAAAAGTAGGTCAACCTGGTATTAAAGAATACCGTAGAAATAGGGATTTAAAAATATTTATAGCCTTGATAGTCCTCCTCGATAAAGTATTTTATCACAAAACAATCATTTTACTTATAATTTTCAATTACAGAGTATCGTCTTGAGTTTTGCGAAATTTGTACGCCTCTTTTAACATAATAACTATGTTTTTGTAGTTAAATGATGTGGATTGCTTTAATTTTCGTTTCGCTGTTCGTCTGTTTCAAACCAGTTTCTTCTAATTGCCAAGGTAATTTTTATTTTACGTTTCTTTAAAAAACTTGTGGCCTTACTTATAAAAATATGTCAAAAGATAAACAGTAGTTAAACTATTGCCATCTCTTACCACTGGGTTATGACAAACAGTGACAGGGCTAACTTTAAGCAATGATTAAATTTAAATTGCGTTTATAAGTAGGGCTGTTGCTGTTTTATAATTGAAAAATAGGTAACCGTTTTTTATACCCAACTTAATATTTTGCTCATCTATTGAAGTGGCGACCACCTGCGCTTTCAAAGTGGTGGTTCAAACACCGTGTTCACCTCAACACGGTATGGACCACGGTATTTCTTTTCTGAAATAAAGCCACCAAAACTGGGTTATGTATAACGGTGGCAATTAAACTTTTTTTTATAAAGGTGTTGCAGTGATGCCCACTTTTTTTTAATCCAATCCCAGACACTTAATGCGTCTCGTGTAGGCATGATCAAAATTCAATTTATTTCAAGGAATTATTCGCATAAACTTTTTATAAATTATCTACACTAGATCTTTTATAATTATTATAACCTACTAAAAAAAATAATTAACAAGTATTTACAAAACGTACACAAGAAAAAGTTGAGCTATCTGCAGACCGTTACAAACGATCTAGAGATTACTAAAGTTATGATGTCAACCATCATGTTTTTGGTGGTCGCGCGATGTAATGGAGCGACTTGCCTATTCTGATCTATAATTAGCGAAATCATTGCTTACCTATTTGTTTCAGATAGTAACTGTGTTGATCGTCCACCAGTCATCATTATTCCCGTATTTATCAAATTATTTCGTTATCCTAAATTACCAAATACCAATTCTTGGGATCTGAGAAAAACAAACGTTTCAAACAAAGATAATAAGGGCACTCTTAGAACGCCGAAGTAATAGAACAAAACAGGGTAGGTAAGTAGGTACTTAAATTCATCAAAGATCTATTTTAAATCATGGATGATAACCTTGAATAGGTATCTCGTACTTTTCCCTTATATTTTGTTTTGATATTTGTTGTTACGTTTTGTTTCATAAGTAGATAATAACGTCTCTGTATTATTCACTGAAGTACTATTAATACTGTACTTTAGTAGAATTATAATGTCGAATGAATGTATTTTCTTTCTATCTTTGTTTATATATAAAAGGGGCTTTTTATTAAATGAAATAATCTTCAATAAAACATTTTGCTTTCGACAGAATCGTATTAATTCATCAAGATCTTACACTAGCTTTCATTGTTGTCTAGAAAACCAGGTTGTTAAACACTTCAAGACTGTCGGCCAGTGCTGCAGTCACAGCATCATTAGAAGGTTCTTGGAAATTGTCGTCATACACAATACGAACATTTCCAGGAAGAACGATTGTGAGCACTTTCCATTCACCGACTTCCCGCGATCTTAACAATGTCGTCAATCTGAACGGTGGGTTACATTTCGTCTTCCTGTTCGTAGTCGCCATTCCTCTTTATTCCCCAACGTTTGTTGGTTCAACGTTCAATGACCTGCCCATTTTCACTTCAACTTACTAATTCCACGAGCTACATATGTAACCTTTGTTCTTCCATGGATTTACATATTTCTGATTCTATCACGTAAGAAAACTCCTAGCATAGCTCATACCTCATAGCAGTATAAGAAGTCACTAGTCCATAATAGCTAGTATCTATACCATGTATGTTGCATAATCTCACAGGTGTTTCAGAACAAAGACGTTGACAAATCCGCAAGTCACACTAGAACAATACTATAAATAGTTGCTAATAAAGTGCCAGTGATTGAAGTGACATTTCAAATGAAAATGATAAATGTTTTGCGCGTGAGTAATTTCACTGTAATGTTTTATTGTGTAGTGTTTAAGGTCCTCGAATAGTGACCTCACAGTGCGTCGATTTCAGCAACACAACTCGATTGAGTGTTCGCTAAATGCGTGTTCCATTTTCAAATTTTTCAATCAAAAATTGACAATTCACATCGATTTACGCGGTCGCTTGAGTGATTTGTGTTGCTGGAATCGACGCCCTGGTCCTCCCGATAGACAGACGACATTGTTAAGTTTGTGGGAAGTCTTTGGATATAAATCCAAATCGGGTTCCGATACGTTTATTATGGAAACGTATAGGAGAAGCCTTTATGCAGCAGTGGACTTTTTCATTCTGATGATGATGATGAGTTTTACTGGTCGTGACAATTATATTGATGTTTATTGATTCTTGTAGTAAAAAGAACCAGGATGGTCACGCACCGTTCTGTATCAGAGGAACTTTCTTCTGCGCACCCTAAGGTTATCCCCCCCCTTAGGGTGCGCAGAACCTATCCCCCCACCCATCCACATTAATTTTATTATATTAAAATAGAATTTGTGCATGTATAAATATTATGACACACGCAACGCATTAATTCAGTTTACAAATTATCCGTTGCGTGAAATCATCATCTGATAACTGAAAACTATATTAATTGCTAATGTATATTTTAACTTGCGTGGGTAAATAACAAATTATGTGACTTGCTACAATACCAGGACCGTTATAAAGCATAAGTAATGCATGCTTTGATTGCATGATTTCTCACATACTTAAATACGTGTTCAGTAATGGTATAAAATAAGTCCCAGGCAGGATAATACCCTTAGCCTATTTATACCCTTGGCAATGAATCTAGCTATAGTTATTAGCTAATCTACCTAAGCTCATTAGTAAAAAGCTCGCTATAAATAATTTAGTCATGCTAACTAACAAACTAAACTTTACTCCCACACTTTGTGGTGCACAATACATCTCACTGCGGGACGTCAGTGCAGACCTTATTCCCCCAACTCAAATTAGAATTAGAAGGTCATGAGGTATGTTTTAGCATCTTTTTTTATACTAGTAGCTGATGATACAAGTATATGCCAAGTATCTGATGTTAAGTGGTACCCATTGCCTATAACAAAGCAAGGCCTCGCAAATCTACAATCTACTTATAAAATATAAATTTGTTGCCCAGTTTAATTGTTTCAATAATGCATTAAATGCACACAATAATGAGTGCATACTTCGAAATAAACATTTCACATGAAATGCTCAGTTACGTACTTTATCAATACACTCAGCTAATGAACTGATGTAGTCAAATATTTACAGCTGAAATGGGAGCTAATATTGCTGATTCAGCTGAAACTAATGGAAACATCGCACGGATCGATCGCTGGTGTGACATACATGGACAATTTTGATTTCCAAGATAGATACAGGAACATTTACGAGTGTGATCCTTTCCACTGGCACCCGTTACACTTACCGGAGTATTGTGCTGAGATGTACGCGAATCTGATAACATCTAGGATAGCCAAACACAGACCTGTAAGAGTCGTCAGGGAGCGGGAACAACCGGAACCAGCCATTTACTCCCTAAACCCTAATTTTGGATATCCGACATACGAAAGCCCAACTTACGTTTATAGACCCCCGAATATTGAAGTTATGGAAGCTTTTGAGCATGAAAAACCCCGTCTATCGCCATACGAAAAAATGTTCGACCTAATACGGAAGGATGTGGAAAGAAACCCTTCAGCACCAACATTCGGAATGATGCCTAACATCGGGCCAGTAGCAGTGTACCGCCAACCGATATCCAAGAAAAGTCAAAAAATGATTAAAAAAATATCAGGTGCTTACGCAAAAGCAGGACGCAAAAGTCATGGCGAAGAATATTACGGGAAAATTGAAGTACACGGGTCTCCTCAAGCCGAAGCAGAAACCACAACCGGGCTGAATGAAAATGAATATAGAGGTCAGAAACTGGCAAAGAAATCTAAAAATAAGCCAAAAGTTATTACTCTTCAAGGTTAAATGGGTAATATCTTAAAATTTAATAAAATGTCAATTTATTATGTTTAGGAGAAAAGATTAGTGTTTATGATTCTTGTATTTTTTATGTAACGAATAAACTCAAATAATAGTAATAAGTGGGCCGGTCATGTTTGCCGTAGAACAGACAATCGTTGGAGCAAACGAATACTAGAGTGGAGACCGCGTTTAGGTAAGCTTAGTGTAGGACGCCCTCCGGCAAGGTGGGGCGACGATCTGCGAAATGTAGCTGGCAAGCACTGGAGGAGAAGAGCCGAAGACCGGGCTCAGTGGCACGTCTTGGGAGAGACCTACGTCCAGCAGTGGACTAATACAGGTTGATGATGATGATGATGAAACTCAAAACCACTATTAGAATGCCACATTATCTTTAAGTAACATATAGGCTATATTAATTAGGTACTAGTGACCCACCCCGGCTTAGCACCGGTGTAATTTACAAGAAAAATAAAGTGAAAAGTGTAAATTTTCCTTTGTTTTTTTTTCACACGTGCGAAGCCAGGGCTCATATTTTTTCTACCTCGCTGCAAAGTTGTATGAGCAGCAGCAGCAGAAGTAAAATAAAACAAAAAAATGCGTCGTTTTGAAAACATCATTGTATTCGTATGATCGATCATTTGCTGTACAATTTCTTCGAAGTGAGACACAATCTTGTATCGATTATCATCACTAATTAGGCAACCTCTATATAAGCTGCAGGGTTACAATATAATATAATAGTGCGTGAATTTTCTTTGAAGTGGAATTTTTAAGTTATCGATAAAATTAGAGCAAATTTATCCGAAATTCTCAGCTAAATACTATACGGCGTTATTAGAGATGAAACCATATTTTAAGGTGAGACATAATCTGATTAAATTATAAATAAGTGAAGTTTTACAAACTTGAGAAGTCGACTGCATGGCTAAATCTGGAAGTATGCTATTCCAGATAAAAAATAACAATTCGGCTAGTAAACGAAGAAAATAAGTGATAGCAAACATTTAAAAAAATACAACCAAATTGATAACCGAATTGATAAATGAATACCATTATTTATATAAACATGAGTGTTTTCCAATAAATCCTGAACGTTATGTACCTACACTAGATATTACCTTACCTACTTAGATATTGGAAATATCTTCAAACGAAAGATACGTAGAACTTTTCGCCTTATTTTTAGATTATGTATCTAAAAATTTACAAGACTTGTTTATTATGTAAAGTGCCCGATTAAATATTTTTGAAAATTTCCAAAAAATACAGCGGCGCATAATGGAGCTACTTTGCTCAAAAAGGCTTACGCTACTGTTTTGCGATCAGCTTCAATTGCTTTTATTTAAAAACTGTAAATATGACCAATACCTTATAGCTGGAACTGCTATCATAAATTGTCAGGGTGTTATTAATAATCCTGGCGTAGCGTTGGACTAGTTAATCCGTGTTTTGTCTCTTGCATTGACATGCAATTGTCAACTCGAGCAAATGTGACAAAACACGGATTAACTAGTCCAACGCTACGCCAGGATTATTAATAACACCTTCAGGGTTCAGCAGGGTTTTATATTTATTAGTAATCGCAAATTCATATTTTTCCAATTAATTTACTGGTTTATTCAAACCGACTGCAACACGTCGCGTCGCGTCGCGTCGGCTTAAAACTAGAATTATTGGTGTTTTTCATGAAAATTAAAGTTCCCAAAAGATCTGAAACCAAAGTTACATACCTTCTTAATATACATATTATAATAATAGCCCATGATGCTAAAGGGGGATTTACTTGAGCGTCATAGAGATATTGGGTTGCAAATATAACGAGTGACAGCGTTATGCCGCCTTCCTACGGTGCGTGATATCACGCACCAGCCCGCACCGCGCACGACGACGCACGGCAACGCACACAGAAAATGCTCCTGTGCTACCGCGCACCTCGGCGCACGAGACCGTTCCCATGGTGTGTCGTGCGTGCTGGTGCGGGCTGGTGCGCGATATCACGCACCAGTGGGAAGGGGCTATTAGACACGTAATAATTCCAAGATTTTTTTAATTTTTAGATGCTGTGCTTCATTTTGTTTTTATCTAGGGCATCATCGTCGATTACAGGCATAACTTACTTGGATCCACTTATTCAAAAGCCTCTGAAACCTTTGCCAGGTGAAAACCCATGCAATCCGTTGTACTGGTATCCAAGACAGATACCTGAGTACTGTTATTACAAAGTTGAGATTAAACCAGTCAAACAAAAACCAGTACCAACATCTGTGCCCATGCCACCACCAATAGCTTCTATGCCACCTATAGCAATTCCAATGCAATATTCCTTCCCAACGTACTCTATGCCTATCTTCTCATCAACGATACCGCAGTTTGTTCCTCCTCCTCTGCCACAAATTCTACCGCCTCTCATGCCTCAAATGCCTTACGGTGTACCTCCTTTCAATCCAATAATGCCTATGCCCATGCCTGCACCAGCCCAATACACTTTCCAGCCACAAGCCGGCTTAGTCCCTGGCGTACCAGGTATGGTATCTCAAGACGGTGGCATTAATATCCTTCCATTCTCCGACGCGTACTCAGATATGCTAGAGAAGCACAAACAGAAGATGATAAGGAAGAGGTTACAGAAGGTTCTGGATGACTATGAAAATTACCCTCGGAAACGAAGACACTGAAAAAATAAATGAAGAGATTGCAAATTTTTTATTTTCCTATTTTGAATAGTGTACACTAAGTAATAATATTTGAAGGCAAAATGACATAAGTCCGAAAAAATTACTCACGAGCTGAATTTTTATATAAAAACTAGTGGCCGAACGCGGCTTCGCTCGCCCGTTCCCGTAACACCCCGTTCCCGTTACTTTTTCCGGATAAAAAGTATCCTTCTCCTGATTCTAAGCTACCTCCCAACCAATTTTCAGCCAAATCGGTTCAGCCGTTCTTGAGTTTTATGTGGAGTAACTAACACGACTTTCTTTTATATATATAGATATAGCCTATCTGATGTAATTTTATTGAAACTAAATAATTCGATATAAGTAAACTCTGGCTTTCTAGGGCAATAAAAACATTATCATATGTGCTAAAAACTTTATTTCAATATAATATAACTAACAATAAACGCTAAAACATAAACTTTGACCCAAGTTCAGCGTTCAAAGAATACTAAACTTAGATATTGCATGTTTGCTACGATATTAAAATCTTATAATGAATTTGAAAGTTTCAACTGAGCAGCATAGCTTTTAACCACTTTATGTTAAGACTGCTGTTTCGTATCGTCAGCAAACAGGTTACATAATTATCAAACAAATACTAAAACAAAACTCCTCTAGACTCTAGATAGATATTATTTATTCATCATCTATTATAAGATGGCGGTCTAGAAAAACCTGGCTTAAACGAACGAAAATACCACTTATTTGGCTTTTATTAATCAGTTATAGAAGTGAGGTAAAGATGCAAAAGATCAAACAATTATTGTACCTATTTTATACATATGACTTAGTTTTCACCAGATTTGATTAATTTCTGTCATTGTGGATTGGCTTTGATGGTTTAGGCACACATTAGTATTTAAAAATTAGTATTTGTATAATAGTATTAAGAAGATTGTTGTATAAAAAAACTACTGTGGCAAATGCACATTAGGGGTGGGGTGGGTCAACAATACACACCTAAACTTTAGACACTACCAGAAAAAAATTAAAGACTGGTTTTGCAGAGGCTACCAATTAATAAAATAGCACAATCAGAAATAAATATTGAATTACATGTTTTTTATACCAAAACGGGACCATTACGTTTATGGACTCAGTAAGAAAATTTAAAAATAGGCTAACTTGTGTAGTATTAAAGGTTCAAATTTTGTTTTATAAATTTTAATCAAATTAGTCCTGTTTTGGCTGAAAACAAGTCTCGATAACTTTATAGTAGAAAAAGATTGAAAAGTTCTGATGGTGCTATTATCTTAAGTATCTAGTAGTAGCCTTTTTTCTGGTTGTTACAAAACATGGGTGTATTGTTGAGCCGCCTCCGCCCAACATGTGCATTTGCCACAGTGTTTTTTTTTACACAAGCATATGGCTCACCTGGTGTTAAGTGGCCACCATCGCCTATAAAAAAACATTTCCCTGCGATCGATCGATCCCTTCAAACCAACCCAAAACATCAATCCTGCTTCACGGAAAATTTAATAGACCCCTTGAATTTAATTTAATGGTGGTAGTTTTTCCCCAGATGAGCCACACAAACAAAATAAAAATCAAACTTTAAACATAAAAGCATAAGTCAAACTTAAGCCACTTACTTTACTTACTTCACTATGTTTGCCTAAATATGTTTCTAGTTAAAATATAAACACTTATTTAATTATATCTTATAAATTCATTTAAGTATGAATTATTTTCTTAATTATGGACGGATCTTCTGCAGGCTTCAATAATATACAAATACACATTAAAACTAATAAATGAATTGAATTCAAAAAGTCTTCATATTACTAACATTTTAGAACTAGTGAATTAAGTGCACTTTGCCGCTAGAGTTATTATATCTATAAAAATTACGAAGTTTAAAATACGTAGAAAATTTCGTACTACATTTTGTTAGTAAATATAACAGATTTATAAAATTTTATACTAATTTAATATCAATACCGCTAGCTATGCGTTTTTACACTACAATATAAACTAAGCTAAATTACTAGATTTTTACATTACACACTTACATTAATAAATTATGATTTATTTTGATGTTCATATTTTGTTTTTATTTTTATCATGTAACTGCATAAGTTTTTTTAACATAAGTTTTGCTTTTTTAAATAAATTGTCTGACTTACAAGCGTTACTTAGGTGTGAGATATTGCTTAACGTTAGCCCTGTCTCTGTTTGTTATAACCTAGTGGTAAGAGGTGGCAATGCTTGTAAGTAAGGAGTAAGTAAAAAACTGGGATATGGGCAGGTAGAAGAAGAAAAGCTTCTTCTTCTTCCTGCCCTTATTCCACTTAGTAAGTAAGAGGGAAGGAATCCACGGAAACGTAGATCAGATGTTTAAAACACACTGCACTATCCCAGCACTCTTTTTCGGTTAATATTCAGTATAACGGTTTTTTTGGTAAACTTAAGGCCGTCTAATGTTAAATAGAATTTTGCAAAAATATAACATCAAAACAAAACACTTTTATTACTGTTTATCAAGATTTTAAATCAAACATTTAGAAAGTTATTCTAAAATATATGTTTTAGTTTCGAATAAATTGAATTGTTCTTTTAATAACACATTTGATCTTTAAGCCCTACAATAATCTAAAACCTTAAATTCTATTTGGAATGGTTTTGTATGGACCTTTTCTTAGTATTCTACGATATAAAACCTATGTTAAATTCAATACACTTAAATCTAAACAATACAATTTTAATAATATGAATGTGATGTTATGTGGAATAAAACCTACAAGATAGACATCTATATATCTATCTATCTAGCCTATCATCTATACAAAATAATAAATAAGCAACTAAATTAAATCTAAAATAACTTTTAGACACAAACATTAATTACTAGATAAAAACTGTGTTATTGTATAATACAGTATTCCTAATTTTAGTTGAGTTACGTAATTATCAAAGACAAATTCAAATAATCAAGAAAATGATTACCTTTCCAACGATTTTTTAATCAAAATAAAGTATGCACATAAAAAATATATAGCTTAAAAATTTCATACCTGGCAACGCAAAAGTTAATGTCAGAAAACACCTAAAAAATACACATCATTCAGTAATAGTTCGTATTTTTTAACATTGATTTCAAAGATACAAGGCAATGCTTTGTTATAGGCCATGGCTACCACTTAACGTCAGGTGGGCCAGGATTGTTCCATCCGCAAGTTGCTTAAAAAAACCCTTGCATGGTACCCTTGAAGATAACCTTAATAAAGTAAAAAGTAAAAAGCGGTTGCCGCAATAACGTTAGCCTAAAATAGTAAAAAAAATATGATTGATGAATTTTTATTGTAACAATATTAATACCAGATAAAAACGTGGTTATAGATAAATCAGTGTTTTAGAAAATGTAATGCTTAAATACAACGTCAGTAGGACTAAAGTATTTAATTAGGAAGATTGTGATAATGTCAATGAAAGATTCAACATTTTGATATAAACTGTGCTTCAAAAACTACAAGAACAAAAAAGATAAGATATGAGACAAAGCAAACAAAGATTTCAGATAGCATTGAGTCAACAGCCAGGTTTGAGCACTACGTTACTAACGGTGAAAACAGGCAGGGTAAACATGGTCACAGCAAAATAAGCAGTCCCTCTACACATCACGGCGATTTGAGAGCACCTTATTGTTTGGTAGAGAGCCTTGCAGTTTGATACAACCAACTTATAAACATGCAAAAGCACACAACTCTAGTCTTGTTATAAGAGACATACTTAGATAGGTAAACCCGTACCAACTGAAAACTAATATTGACCTCGGCGGACCTATTCTTGATAATACAGTTTAATTAGATGTAGATAGATTACAACCGATTCTATTTGGACTTATTTACTAGGACTAAATAGTGCAAACTATAAAAATGAGATTAATGAACAAAACACACGGTGATTAGGAGTTTCGGAATCCAGTATGATACTAGACTGGCACTATACTGAAACGTACTTTTAGATCACGGTTGATGAAGCCACGTTCTGAATCGTTAAGCGAATGTGCAATAGACTGAATATTTATAGGGTCCCATTCGAACATGAAGGTATTCGATAGAATGCTCGCAACAGCTATCTCTGTCAGCTATCAACGTACAGCCTACAGTTTTGCCGTTTCAGGTCGAAACACGCACACTAACAATATAATGAGCAAACACTAACAAATAAGATTGTTGAGGACGGCTGACTCAAGTTGGCAACCATATTACCCGCTCCAAGTAAGAAATACATGAAAATAGCCTTTTTGAGGCAACCCTAAAATGCTTTCACACGATCAGAAAAAGTTTAAAACGCTTATCATCTTTTCTTATTCGCACACACGTTTAGCGGATTTTTTATAATAAACGTTTCTTTATTGGCGCGGGTCATACAACGATAAACAAACTAGAAACACCACATGCAAAAAATTATAAGTAAACACTGAGGCCCGGTTTCAAAGATGACTAATCGCCTAATCAAATATTTGACACCTGTTAACTCAAATTTTGCAAATAAAAATTACTGGCAACTTGATTGGGCGAGTAGTGATCCATAAAACAGATCCTAAGTGTTTCAGGTGTTAGGTATATAATTATAGAGATTTTGTTGATAAATACTCAAGTTGCTTAGAATTGTGGACAATAATTACATTAAAGTTGTTTTACAGTGAGCAACCCAAATCAGTCGCTTCAAGCTAAACATTAAAATATTATAACTATACAAAGACAATACTCTCAATAAAAAACGACAGCCATGCTGATGTTATTTATTAAAACTATAAAATATTCTAAAATAAAAAAAAATATCATAAATACTAACATACCTAAGTACAGTACGGTTTCATGGAAAGAAGCAACCAGTCAAATATTTGAAACTAGTGAAGTATTCATTTTTGCAGCAAAAAGAGTGTGAGTTAAACTACTGTCAAATATTTGATTAGTCGATAAGTGATCCGTGAAAGCGGGCCTAAAACACAATAAAATGTAGTTATTATCAGACTTCAAAGTTAGCTTTGGAAATCGATAAATAGCTACATCGGCATAACTACCCAAGTAAAACAAAACTATGATAATGTCAAAATCAATTCAAATCAATCGTTATTTATTTTATCTCACATATGTATAAAACCACAGAACAGAAAAAACGCTTACGGACACACAAACTCAGTTGGGTTTTGTTTTTATTTAAATTCGTTGTCACCCTACATTGTTCCTACCTTTAATGCTCGGCCAGCAAAAACATGTAGCACTCTACATTTTACGACCACGAACACTAATCCAACCATTTTTAAATAGAATTCAGTTAAGCTACCTTCGGTTAGAAATATTTTTATAGCACGCTGCGAAAGTACGGAAGGCTAAAGTTAATAAGCTTAGCGTTTCAATGGCGAACCTTGTTAAAAGAAATAATCTTAAGCGGTGCACACTGTCGTTTTAATCAAGAGAGGAATATGGCAATAAATACATCTCGGTAAGCGGCTAAAGTCATTGATCCTTCGAAATCTAGTTTTTAACCGACTTCCAATCAAAAAGGAGGAGGTTCTCAATTCGGTTGTATTTTGACGTGAAAACGTCTTATAAATTGATGGAGCCGGCTGCACGCACGAAAAAACATGACTCATGCGTCGTAACCGTCGTTCCGCCGTTCCGTCGTTCCATCGAGCCCGAGCCCTGGGTCCGAGTCCGAGTCCCACTATTTTATTATGACGTTGACACGTTCAACTATCGTCAGTAAACCGGCTTTACAGACAACCAATTTTTTTTTTTTAATGTTTGTTACCGCATAACTTCGTCATTTGTAAGCCGATTTGAAAAATTATTTTTTTATCTGAAAGGTACTGCTTCCAGATTGGTCCCATTTTAATTTTATTAAAATCGGTGTTGCCATTTTTTTTAAAATTTTTTTTTTAATGTTTGTAACTGCATGCCTCTGTCATTTATGAACCGATTTACAAAATTATTTTTTTATTTGGAAGGTTATTCTTATGTCCAGATTGTCCCAAACAAATTTCACTAAAATCGGTTTAGCCGTTTGGCAATGAAGTCGGTTTCTCAAGTTTTTTAAACTTATAATTATCCATAGACACGAAGCTTTAGACGTTCAATAATTCAATTTCAGTCACATGATGAGTCACATGAAACGAAACTTGGACCTGAGCTACGGACTGGAAAACCGTTCGTGCACCCTGCACCTGCCTAATACCCAGTTTACACATTAAGCCGCGTGCAGACGAGCGGCAATTTAAATACTAACACAAAAACGGCATCATATCAACCCAAATTAAAAAAAGTACGTGCTTAACTTAGTCTGCCGACAGGATTTCCGTGCATTCATTTAGTTATGACGAGTACGCTAACACCGCATCTACGAATCCCATGTAATTTCAGTTATCAATGTAAGTGTATGGCACAAGCTAAATACTCTTCTAAAAACATAAAAACTAATAAAGTTTTTTTATGGGAACCAGATGACTGATAATTGGTATAATACATTCATCATTATGTTATCAAAAGGTGCTTAACTTTGGTTGGCGTTCGCATCATTCTTGGAAATATTTATGGTTGCTCTTGTCATAACATCAGTTCTTTTGAACCAACAATGATGCGATACCTTTATGTGCGGCTCTGCAAGGCTTTTTTCGAAATAATTGGTTATGTGTTTGTATTGGATGGCAAACCTGAACTGTGCTTAACTACTTTAATATAGTTCACCGTTGGATGATTTAAGCTCAGTCCCCGAACAGGCAGCATGTGTTCGCGTTGGTTAATTCGACATAGAACTAATTGATCAGCTCACAGCTATTTAGAGCGGACGATGTCTGCGGCTTAGCAAATGGACGCTTTGGGGGAATGTTGTTTCACCTGTGTGAAAAACGTTGCGTAGGTATATACCTACCTTCTGTTGATGCAACGTGTTTGCGAAAGAGGATTTATTAACCGACTTCCAATCAAAAAGGAGGAGGTTCTCAATTCGATTGTATTTTTTTTTTAATGTTTGTTACCGCATAACTTCGTCATTTGTGAGCCGATTTGAAAAATTATTTCTCTGAAATTTTTCTGAATGGTACTGCTTCCAGATTGGTGCCATTTTAATTTTATTAAAATCGGTGTTGCCATTTTTTTTTAAATAATTTTTTTAATGTTTGTAACTGCATGCCTCCGTCATTTATGAACCGATTTACAAAATTATTTTTTTATTTGGAAGGTTATTCTTATGTCCAGATTGTCCCAAACAAATTTCATTAAAATCGGTTAAGCCGTTTGGCAATGAAGTCGGTTTCTCAAGTTTTTTAAACTTATAATTATTATTTTATAAAATTAAAAACTGAATACCCATCTCGTTCTCATTTCAAAATTAAACTCAATCTAAAAGCTTGAAACTCAAGCACTCGAGCAAGCAGCTTGAGTCTTATAAGGGTTGAACTGATTGACGCCTTTAACGGCTGATTTATTATTGTGTTGAATACTAACTTTGAGTTTTCCGAGCATCATCGGAGCAATTTTGGTAACAAACGAGTACATAATTAAACTGATGCTCTTTCACTAAGCTGGGAGGTCAAATAAACATACTAGCTTATGTGCTAATACGACTGATTTGTATATTACAACAACATGGATATTTTCCTATATGTTATTGCTAAATTTACACATCTAGAGCAACATATGAGACGGGAGTTGTCAAGAATGTATGAAGTCATAGTAAAGGATCAGTTTGAGACCAAAAAACAATTACTTAAGACACAATTATCGTTGGCCTCCATCGACCCAGTGGAGTTTGCATATGTGTTTACAGGTAAACCAGGCTACACTGGTGTAACAATAGGGGAGCAAGTTCACGTGATTCAATGTAAGCCTGTACATGTTTCATCTGCAAATGTAGGTAGTAAATGGATTGATTTATTTCTACACGCCTCATCACAATCCACTCCGTGTAAACGTTTATCATTTTCAACTTCAATTTGAATAAACTTTCTCATAAAACTAGAGAAAAATACAGGCTATTCATAAATTACCTAACCAATGTCGAGTTTGAAGGCGCCCTGAGGCAATTCGTTTAGCTGCGGATAACGAACTGAAAAACTGTTGCATTTCAATTTGTACTCCATTTCTTCAATTTCTTTCCGTCTTTATAATATAATGAAATCTCCAGTCATCAAATCATCCTCCACTTTACTTTTGCAACGGTCGTTGCTTGTTATTTTTATAAATGTTTAGCTGAGCTGAGTACTCACTGTTTCATTTCTCTAAGACCAGCTTGGGTATATCCGAAGGCCTGAGTGGAAATAATAAAGCACGGAGCAGAGATTACCTACAGATGCGAACCCACTTTTGTTTGTTTTTAACTCTGACAACAACTCTATCTATTTATAATGAAAATGTTTTTAACTAAGTACTAAAATGTGAGTCTAAAATATTTTATTGCTCTAATAATACGCTTGGGTGGTACGTTTTTTGTAAAATAAAACTCCGAAAAATCCTTTACCCATAAATTAAAAGCTAATAATGTAAAATACACATGTAAATCGTTTCCTAAATATAACACACTTATTATATTTGTTTATAAACTTAGCTAAATGAATTATTAAACAATAGATAGGTAGTAGTTACTACCAGCTGCTTTACAAAGGGCTTCATAATTTTAAGAACTGTAAGATTATAGCTGGTTTGTGTTTTAAATAAAAATAAAGCGACGTATTGGATAATTATAATCCATAGAAATAGGTTAAACTAAATGCCACATGGGCGCTATATTTGTATGAAAACCTTAGAGTCTAATGTTTGCATTATATCATACATTATATCATTCCATTATATTATCATACGGTCTAAGTCTTAGAGTCTAAGGCTAAGACCGTATGATATAAATAGTCTAAGATGAATATCAAACTTGTGCCAAAACCATCATTTTCAACCCTTCAGTCTGAGTTTAGTAGTTAATTCACTCGATGGTGAAAATAAATACCAACGATGAGAGCAATGCAGTATCTAGTAATGAGAGTCTGTTTGACCACAATAACAGTTCGTTCGTAGAGATTCCAGACTTCGTACATAACTCTAAGGTCATTTACTTAGTGGTCGTATCACAACAGTCTATATATCTAACAGTTTCGTACCCGAAACTGACGACCTGTTTTCAGAACTTGTGGTTAGACGCAGTGTTTTGTGGCGGGGTTACGTTCATACCCATATTGTCGTAGGAAAAATCGAGAGTTGTATCTTCGGCTGGATGTCGGTTGCTGAGAGCTGTGCTCATTGTTTTTGGCGTGGTGGCCCCTTGGCTTTTCTCTGTCTGTGAGGTTCTGTTCTCCAAGTCACGCGCGTTCAATGGTTGAGGGGCCCGCTTCGGGGGCTCGGGGTTGCGAATTTCTAACTTGAGGGCAGGTCTACCCTTCGGCAGTTCGGCGTGAGGGTTGTGATGAGTCAGGTCGCTTGGGAACTGGTTCACGCGGTTCTGGAATGGAGATTAGACTGTTTTTAAATATTTGACTTATTCGCTTGAGAGTTTTGTTTTTCTACTCATTATAATTTTTGTGTGCATAATAGTTACACAGTAATGATTATTAATATGAGTGCGTGTAAATGAATAGGTTATGTGTATTACTTGGACGACCCACTGACTGCCACGCTAGATATCATCAACGGATCTTGAGCTGCTCGTTAGAACGTACTAAAAGATTTATAAAGCTTTCATTTTATATTTTGTAAATACGAAACATGAAATAAAATATCATCCTCCAGGTTTACCCATTAATGTTCAAACAAAGAAAACAAGCTCGCTTGTGGTCTTAACGAATGTTGTATTACGGATGTACCTGTATGACGTGGTCGTAAGCCGCTATAAGACAAAAACAAAAATAATACCTCGCTCTCAATTTAAAAAGCGAGTATTTTTATAATAATGATTGTACTGTATCACTAGATACAAAATATTTTCTATTTCCCAGTTATTATTTTGATAAAAGAAGTGCAACGTGTTTTTATAGGATTTAAATAAGGGATAGAGTGAAAATAATATTATGCTGGCTGGGTTATCTACTAAACAGAGGATTACTCTATGAAACTCTTTTGATGAGGGAATAAAAATATTATAATAAATGTTGCACAAAACATTAAACACCTTTATTATTTTCCTTTTGCTTGTCGCTGTCGGTCTGCTTTATTCTTTATTAGTGCAGGCATATTTATCTTTTCATAATAGTTATTAGATTTCTAAGCTAGTTAAATCGCTCACGTCTCTGCAGACTAATTATTTAATAGGGGCTTAAGAGGTCGGTACACCTAATGTTAATATTTATGCAGGTAACTTTAAACACCTTAATGGAAAGACTATAACTTTGTTGTAGCTGCTCCCTAGACAAAACCGTAGAGAATATTCATTTAGATTTTAGACGCTTCACTTAAATTTAATTTTAAGATATAGAAAGTCATAATAGAAGATGATATGTAGCTATCTATGTTGTTTAATTTTCAATATGCGGATGCCTACATCCAACTCCAAAATGACCTTAAAGGAATAAAAATATTACGTTTCATTTGAAGTAACAAAGGAAGCTACTCAGTAATCCTTTGCAACTGCAACCCATATAAAGTGCACCTAACCTCTATTACCTTTGAACCTTGGTTTTAATTTCACACAGGGTTGTGCTTCGAAAAACAGAGTAGATTTTTACTCGTGGTATCGAGTTGGAGCTACGATTATTATTTATTTCTCAAAAATAATACAATACCTACCCACATGTATTGTTATTATTTATTACTAATTTGTACAACTATATCAAAAACTTTTACTCATTTGAGTAAGCAATTAAAAATTGCAAATTAAATCTTATATAGGCTTCCAGGGGTCAAACGGTCAAAAATAATACAGAATCTATAGGTATATCCATTTGTATCGTTATTCCTAATTTATACAACGATGTCGAAAGCTTTTATTCGTTTGAGTAAGCAATTAAAAAAAGCAAATTAAATTTTAGGCTTTCATGGGTCAAACGGTCAAAGATGATTTGTGGAAAGGTCATAACACAGATTTGTAATGTTGTTTTCTGAATTTTTCTTTTCTATGTTTTTGTCTAATTCTACGAGTATCTAGTTTTACCACTAGCTTTGTTTGTGATATAAATATACAAATAAATTTGTAGCACTGTAAAGCCTTGCGCACATCTAGATCGCCCGCGATGGCGATCAGTGTATTGCTGTCAAATATCGCACTATAAAGTTCTCAGCATTGTGTGCTATCGCCATCTCCATCGCTGATTGCCTAGACGTGTGTAATGCTTAAATGGGTACGATGGTTCTCTTTTCAGCATTTGTTTTTCGGTTCTGTTTGTCGATCTATAATTATTTTAAGGTGGTCGTTACCTTGGCAGGCTGGAACTTCTGTTTGATATACCTCCAGGACAATTTCCCACGGCACACGTAGACCAGCACCAGCACCAGAATTGCCAGCGCCACCCCACTGACGATTAGCGATGTGGTCGCTTGCCGCTGGACACCTATATAAACATAAAATATCTTATACCTTTAAACGAGAAAATCTTGTATATATTTATATTTAGGATCTCGGAAACTGCACCAACAATTTTCACGAAATTTACTATACAGCGGTTTTCGGGGCGATAAATCGATCTAGCTAGGATTCATTTTTTGAAAATGATTATATAACCCTGAGTTCAATAATTAAACATAAACTGAATAGGTGACTGCTCCTGCCATCTATTGACGATTGTGAGCAACTAACTGCAAGCATATCCAGCAGATGGCGTTGTTCAGTAAGGATAAGCCACTAAAGTTAAGATGACTCTTATGATTTCTTAAAAATACAAATTAACAATAAAAAATACCGAGCGAAGCTTGGTCACCAACTGCTAGTATTAAGGTGGAGGAATCTATGTTTTTTTATATTTAAAAGATAAACAAACGAGCTTACGGCCCACCTGATGGTAAGCGGTCACCGTTACCCATAGACACCAACAACACTAAGGGTGCTGTCGTTGCGTTGCCTACCCTGCAGGAGTTTTTTAATGTTAAGGGCTTGCCCGGGGAAGTACAACCACTATGCCTATTTCTGCCGCCAAGCAGTGATGCTGTGTTTTAGTTTAAAGGGTGAGAATGCCGGTGTAATTACAGAAACGTTAGGCTCACTAATTGTGTAACTAAAGTCGAAGGTCGCTACGTTAGGGCAAAGCATAGTGCCCTATGCCCTAACGTAAATTAAAGGTCTTAAAGGTGATAGTGAAAAATTAACAACAGTTTGCCGTATGCATGTTCTATCAGCAAGATTTATAGAAAAAAAAAACTAATATTGTTCTTGGTAGGGTCCAATAAGATCATATCTGATACCACCAGGACCACGTCCAAGACCCCCAGGACCATAAATATAATTTGATATAAACAAAAGCGAACAGTAAATAGTAGATAAACCTCTCTGTAATAAGCTCTTTGAAATTCATAGTTCACCTCGCCGTTATTACTATCAAAGCTGTAAACATTTTGATCATGGGTTTAATAATTGTTCATTTATTAGCTAGATCCACCCTGTACATCCTACTTCTAGACCACTGCGCCTTAATAAGTAGGAATATCGCAAGGCATTCTGTTGTTTTATTTGCAAATCTAGTCAGTAAAAAAATTAATAATAATATTTAGGGCAATCGCAATGCATCGAATAAAATGTGTGTGTCGAATAATGTTCGTTATTCGTTGTCGCGATAGTCTAACTCACTTCTTCTTCTAGCTGTCGAACAAAAGTGTGGTGAAAAAATTACATGAGAGGCTAGATGAACCTAATCTAATCCTGATACAGGTTTATTAATCTACATCTATGTCCTAAAAGCAAACATGTATGTTTTAGTAGTAGCAGAGCTGTTTGTGAAGGGCTCGTCCGGGGAAGTACTACCACTATGTCTATTTCTGCCGTGAAGCAGCATTGCTGTATTTCGGTTTGAAGGGGTGGGTGCCGGTGACGTTACTGGCACGTGAGGCTAAACATTTGTATGCCTCAAGTTCATGGACGCAGGGCAGTGCATCGTAGGACGTGTTCCTGACGTACGTGACTATAAGGTAATGCTTTGTTATAGACGATAATTACGACTTAACACCAGGTGGGCGGGTCATATGCTTGTTCCATTAGCTAGTTGTATAAATAAAAATAAAGAAATGTTACTTCATTTCCCGTATACCCAAGAAAATATTTTTCTTAGATCGGAAAATCGACGTACAATCTAAACCTTACACATTCTGTTCTTAGAAGCAGGGACTAGGAGTGTATATTGGCGTTATGGCGCAGAGAAAAATTATTAAAATAAATCGGTAAATTATGTAAAACAAACAAAAAATCATACTACTATAAAATAAAAAGGCTCGGCAGCTACCGCCACCAAAATTCAGACATACACGAAGTAAACGTCAAGGGCAAGTGATTACTCAAGCCCTACTTGCGGGACTATAGTGCCTGGGACAGGATTTTAGATGGAATAGGCTTGCCCAGCACCTAAACCACCCTGACAGCTTAGTTGGCATAATCCACAGGAAAGACATGGTCAATACGTGCAGGGCTGACAAAGCCATGGGTTTCCTTGCAATGTTTTCCTTTACCGTTTGAGAGCACTTGAATGCACATACATGAAGTAATTAACACAACAACGGTATAGATAGTGCAATCCACGAAGGCGCGCCCCACTATTCCTCCTTACCGTTTAAAGTATATGTGTGCAAGCTTCCGTCAATGTTTGAGTGTTATCGGTACACACTAATTACCTATGAGTGCACACGCACACTACAATGAATAGACTACGGTTCGCGACTGCCGCTCGGAGCAAACTCCCCGCACCCCGCGAGGGGCGCGTCTTCGTGAATTGCACTATCTATACAGTAGGATACAGTTCAAGCTACCTAAAAACAAAGAAAAATGACGCTTACTGCAAGGTCATATTAGGAGCTAGCAGTGTTTAGTTTGATGCGTATCCATGTGTACCTTTGGTTATGCTCATGCTTAATATCATATTCTATTCTTCGATTTCATTTAGATGTAATAAGCTTGCCCAGCACCTATACCATCCTGACAGCTTAGTTGGCATAATCCACAGGAAAGACAGGGCCAATAGCGGTCGTGCAGAGCTGACTAAGCGTAAGATAAACACACATGTAAGAGACTTGCACAGTTCAGAAAGTAATCGCAACACATGATATATTTATTCGCAATACAATTGCACAAAATGGACGTGCTCAATTGCTCATGTAAAAATTAAGGTATGCCTCAAGTTGATGGACACAGGGAAATGCATTGTAGGGCACGTTCCTGACGTACGTGACCTACGAGGCAATGCTTTGTTATAGTGTATACGACTTAACATCAGGTGGGCCATATGCTTGTTCCATCAGCAAGTTGTATAAAAAACAATTTTAAAAACTAATTAGCAATTCCGAGAAGAATCATAAGAACGAGAACTCCATTTCTTTCTCGTTACGTCTTGGACACTAGCATTAAATTAAGTAAAAACATAAAATTACTAGGAGCCGCCCGCGGCTTCGCTCGTCCCGTTTCCGTTCCCGTTCCCATTCCGAGCATTTTCATATTTATTCATCTTTTAAACCTTCTATGGACTGAAATAATTCAATACCAAAATTAGGGCCAAAGACCGATCCAGAGACAGAACCAAACAGAGCTTGTGGTAGGCCTACTGATCTTATTCATATTTTTTATTTACTTATTATCAATAACCCTCGCTGCTCGTTATATACCTCGCGTGATGCAGACTATCGGCAACCGCTTCTCTTCAGGTGGGCTTTAAACATATATAAAGAAAAATAAAAGAACGATTTAACATACCACTTAAATCTGCTGATGCAGGAGGCTCATCTGATCGTCGCATATACCGTAGATCCAAGAGGTAATCTGGAAAGTAAAAAAAAAAATCAGAATGTATTTTTTGCTACTAATAAGTTCCCTATCATGATAGACACAAGTTCTCCTGAAAAAATAATTATTAGTATTTATTAGCTATCAAAAAACATACAGGCTTCTTTTGAATTTATTTTTCGCTTTTCTCAGAACAGTAACTCTTCGAGAAGCACGTTAAATGTTAATAAGAAGAGTATTTTTTTTCTAAGAAAACATATTTTTTTATATTATCTTACTTTAATAACCAGCATGTGTATATACTTGTTTATTTTACCCAAGAATGAAAAATAAATTCTTTTGGGGTTATTTTATCATGAAAATTTGATCGAAACTCAAACGCAAAATCAAACATAATGTAGCTTCAAATTAAGTGAACCGGACCCGGATTCCCTTTCATTCAAATGTTTTTCACAACAGTGTTTTCATAAGTGTAAATACACACTATTGCTCTAGTTATGTAAGTTACAGGCTCAGAATGCGAGACATACGGCGTCGCACCAACAACATGTCATGTGGAAGAAGGGTAGTTGATTACACTTCAACATTTTATAAACAAAGATGCACCTGTGATGTTGCATCGGATGGACCAACTCATGGACACCACGTCAGTCAATCAGCGGGTCAGGCGAAAAAGGCTTGGTTGTTCGTTGGATAAAAAATATAGCTTGTAGTCGATTGTTAAACTGACACGAAAAGTTTTATTTTCTGTTGTTTTATAAAGGATGTCAATACTTCAGTCATACATGTGTATGGGGAAGGTACATTGCCTTAACATCCCGTTTTTTCAGCCATACGGTACATTATTATAATAAAAAATAAATGTGACTTCTAACCAACTGGAGTAAGTTCCTTTCTTACGTGCTGGATAGATTATACATTTTAATAAAATTATTTGAAACCAAGCATATTTTTATTACAGTCCAGAGGGTGCATCGGTTCATGTTCCACGTGAACGGTTAACTGCACACAGTCACACAGGTGCATCTTTGCATGTGTGCTGTATGTTTGTGTGTGTCGAGTACTTAATAACCTGCCGTTGCCAGTAGAGCATGACTGCGAGCATTGTTACGGCTACACCCTAGCCATTGGTCTTCCATTGGTCCTATAAAATGAAGCTGCATTTGCAAAGAACCGAGATATTATTCCTTTTTAATATTTTTATCGAACGAAGATGCGTCCAAATAAAGTTTGTCCGAGCAACTTGACACTCGTAGTAAAATACATAAATAAATATTATAGTCAATTAACACAACACTATCTAGACCCAAACTAAGCAGAGCTTGTATCATGGGACCCAGATAGCTGATAATAATAAATGTTTTTTTTTTGTAAGTACATACATACGTATTTTTATGTACCTGTACTTTTATAATTTGTTGTGTGCAATAAAGCATTTTCTATCTATCTATCTATCTACTTAGAATAAAATAGGTATAACACCCAGACCAACAAATATTTGTTCTCGGTGGGGATCGAACCCACGACCTACGGCGCAGAAGGCAGAGCAACTACTAACTGAGCTGAGAGGCCACAAGAAGAAGAGAAAACCGTCTGGTTCTAATTGAACTGGTTAAATTGAAAAGTTATTCAGGTAGGTAAAGATAACATCTTTACCTACCTGAATAACTTTTCAATTTCTCTTTTTTTTGAAAAGTTATTCAGGTAGGTAAAGATAACATCTTTACCTACCTGAATAACTTTTCAATTTCACTTTGCGTTCACTAATTCATTGATAAAAAATAAATTAACTGGGAGAATTTTAAAAATCTGGTTTTTAGTGCAAGGGGCAACGTATTATTGTATAACCTTCGCTATACGATGCTGGGATGTCAATGCATGAGAGGTGATTAAGATGGAGTGTCTAGCACTTTTATCATCTCAATGACGTGGAAGAACGCTATAGGTGCCTTTATTATATTATCAAACCAGTAACTCTTAACCCATAGAAAACAAACGATAAAAAGCCTGCGCATATCTAGCGCGATGGCGATGGCGATCAGTGAAACGCTGTCAAATATCGCTGTCGTATTTGACAGCGTTTCACTGATCGCCATCGTAGCGTTATTCTGTAGATGTAACAATCAAATCTAAACAATAAAAAAAACTACATAATTATTTATGCACAGCTAAAAGAATTTGAACTAAAAAAAACCAACCTAAAAAGAACACACATATACTACTCAAAATAGTACCTAGGACATAAAGGAGGAGGATAAGATAAGACCTAAAATACTAAGTTATATTTTACTAAGTATACTCGTACATTCGTTATTAAGATTATCTACACTATCATAGAAAATAAATAAAAGTACAAAAATAAATAGCGAACAGCCTCCTCTTTTACTAAAAGTCGGTTAAAAAGAGTCTGAGAGAAGTTGTATTATAAAGTAGGTACGTAGGATGCTGCATTTCACAAACACTAAGTTGACTCCAAATGCGAAACCTCTTGAGACGCTTGACCTGAAACCTTCCTTTCGTAGCATAAGTGCGAAAGAGAGGCATTCAGATAGAAGAGGTCAGATATATCTTGCGGTCACGAAACTGGTTGTACAGGTACAACCTAATCGACAGATAATGATAAGCTACTTTACATATTAGACAATAAGGATGTTAATAGCTTGCTTAGGTGTCTTAGGCTATTATTATTTTACTTATTAGTCACGCGTGTACAAACACCAAGGATTTTCATCAGAAAATATTCCAAGGCTTTCTATGCGACGGAATTTGGTAAATAAATGGAAATACCATATTTAATGACTTTTTACGGATGTAACTTTCCAATGCTATATAGTTTTATAGGAACTGCATTTTTACGCTGATTGGATAATTCAACATCTAGATCTTATTGACATTTTATTGACTGCCCCAAAGCTTATTAGTTGGGTTCCATCCCCACCGAGAACAAATATTTGTGTAGCGAACATAGATGGTTGTTCTCTGCCTGTGTGTTATATTGTATTTTAAGAATGTATTTACAAAATAAAAACTATTAAAGTATATTATATCAGCTATCTGGATCCCGTAGTTTAAGCTTTGCTTTATTTGGGGCTAGATACAACACTTCGTGTGGATTGCCCACAATATTTTATTGTTCATAGAAAAATAAGTGGGGATTAAATTTTCATGACAGTGTTTTCACATACAAATCCTTCCTCTTTGTAATATTAGTGTAGACTTACTTTGGCACTCCTTGACGCAGAGTCCCACGTCGTAGTTATGGTGCGTCTTGTTGCACACAGTGCTGCATGGTGCACACCGGTTGGTCTCCGAGGAGCAATACTCCTCAAGTTGGCAGGTCAACTGGCCGCAGCGAATGCCATCGAGCGTCAACTGGGCAGACGCTCCTGCTACCGCCAGCAAGCACAGCAGACGCGACATCTTCAGCCTGAAAGTTACGACTTCTTTAGAAATTGGCAAGTTCATCATCCGCTTTTGGTGTGTGGACTGGTTTCCGCAAGTAGGCCGCTGGCGGGCCCTTTTTGGGTGACGCTTGATACGTGTTGTTCGAACTTTTTTAGGTTCTATGACATGCCGGTTTCCACGCGATGTTTTTCTTAACCTTTTGCGAGTACTGGCATAGTGCACATACATTTTTGGACCTGAAAACTCATTGGTACATGACTGTATTTCAACCCACGACCTTAGGATTGGAAAGTGGGGCCACTACCACTAGACCACCAGTGCTCCTTGACTTCTTTAGAGCCAGAATTATCACTCCAGGCGTAATTTTGCTAGTTTGTTGTCCAAAGACCAAAAGGATCCAAAGGATCGATCACACTTCTCCGATCAGCTACAAACTACGATGGCGAACTTTACGTGCGAAGCATTGACGCCTGTTCGCTCATAATTTGCACGATCAATTATTATTATATAGTTCGCCGCGGTGTTTTCAAGTCATCACAAACCAGCTTCCGTTAAGTAAAGTACCATATAAATGACTCACAAAGTACATCTAACGCGTACTATAAAAAACTTATCAGTGATTTATGATTTTCAAGAAATATAATGAATAGTGTAGCCGGGGTCGGGTATAGGATTCTTCGAACTCGTTAGCTGTATTTTCAAATGATATTTGTAGAATAATCTAGCAATGCATCAAATTGTAGGAATCATGATGAAGGACAAGACAGTGAACCAAATTAACTTTTAATTTAGTATGTTTTATCTATACTAATATTATAAAAAGGTAAAGTTTGTGAGGTAGTAGGAGGTAATCTCTGGATCTACTGAACCGGTTTTGAAAAATATTTTATCAATAAAAAGCTATTTTATTTGTTAGTGAACCGGTAAAATAAAGAATTTTTGAACGAAATGGGCACGGGTTAGCCCATTTAATAACCATGTGGCCAAAATGAATCCGGGATGGCTATTTGACTGGCCTCTAGCTCAGTTGGTAGTAGCTCTGCCTTCTGCGCCGTAGGTCGTGGGTTCGATCCCCACCGAGAACAAATATTTGTGTGGTTAACATAAATGTTTGTTATCTGTCTGGGTGTTATATTGTATTCTAAGTATGTATTTACAAAAAAAAAATGTATTCAAGTATTATATCAGCTATCTGGTTCCCATATTACAAGCTCTGCTTAGTTTGGGGCTGTGTAGTGTTGTGTGAATTGTCCACAATATTTATTTATTTATTTATTTTATTTATTATAATTCCTAATTATTACTTAGTTACCAAATAATTTGAATCAAAATTAAATGTAAAATATCCGCTTCTAAGTAAAACTGATTCGGTATCAAACCTCATTGATTTGTAGGTACGCATGCGTTCCGTAGTGATGACTCATAACGAAACTGGTTTCAAAGACATAATTTTAAAACAATATAATAATCACTTAAACTATTTCTCGAAAACGTAGACTATAAGATATTCGGAAAACAACTGTAATAAATACGATATTTTTATTGCAGAGCTATACCTAACATACCTACCTAAAAAATACCGGTGTCAAAACATCTGCGTTCACCACACAAATATTAATTTGTTCTCAAAGGGTATCGAACTTAAGACTTACGGCGCAGAAGGCAAAGCTACCAACTGAGCCTTGACGCCTATCCACCTTATTCCATCTAAAATCCTGTCCCATTCCATACAATTGTCCCGGAACAAAATAAAAAAGAGCATGAGTAAAAAAAATTGGCGCCAACGCTGTTTTTTTACCTATTCTATCCCTAACGAAGAATAATAAAATGGTCGAGTACTTGCACTGTGCATGCTTTCTCTGCATGGTAGATGACTCACTGCACCCACACAAACGTCGGATGGTCGCTACCACAGAACAGCCGCTACTCTACCACAGAAGAAATAATAGTACAACGGGTCTACCACCCCTACCATTGAAACAAATTAATTTGGAAACTTTTCTTCCCATTGATATAATAATAAAAACTGATAAGTACACATAAAACTTTAAAAATAATTTGATAAATAAGTATTTTGTGGAATCAAAGATTAAAATAGCGTTAAAAACAATAAGTCGAACAAGAAGATAAATGTTTGAAAGGTAGGTACACAGTACAGTCAATACCATACACTTTTTGCGAATATTGTGTAGCCTTGGCACTGTTTGACAATAGTGTATTTTCATCTGGTGCCCAATTTTAATGAGGAAGGCCAATAGAAGATTAAACTTAGACGCAAAAGATAGATGACGCTAATTTATGCACCTACTGTAACGCGGTTTTTATCCTAAAGACTGAAAAAAAATTACTTTATGGGCAAATTTTATAGTTTTTATCCGCCAGATAAAATATATCCGTCTTTATCACAAATAAGGACTGTCATTTTTTATTTGACGAATAAAGTTTCGAACTAATATTGTTTACAACTTACAAGTTACATCAGATTTTTCAAACTTGGAACTAGTTTGACCGCTCAACGCATGACGTCACAATGTTGCCGCGCTTGCCGATCACGTACGATTTGTGTTTACGTTTTGTGCAATATTTAACGCTATAAGATTTAATCCGTTTAGGGCTAGATCATATTATTATCTGTATGTCCAATAATATTTTTTTTTATAATTATGGAGAAGATGTCATTTTCCTGCAATTTCATCGCTAAGAAATCACCACGTTTATTAAAGCACCTTATCTGTTCAAAACTCAGCACTAAAACCATTTAATTTTTATTAAAATTCGACGATTAGTCACCTACACGTTCTTGTCATTAAAAAATACCTTATTATTGCTTAAGCAGGACCTTCGACATCAAAACAATGAATTACCACCACCTTTTCCTGAATAATCTGGCACATAACATTTATATATTTATGGCGGGAACCTAGTCCCGAAAATTATAAGCCTTACTAAGCTCATTTCAGAATAGGGTTTGCTACACTAAGTGCTACGCGTAGAGTTTATGATCATGTTGCCATGGATACCGTTGGAACCACAGCAACGATTGCTACGAGATTTTTTTTATTTATTTCAGATAGAAAAATGTTGCTTCATTCAGTTATCACTTCATTTAGAGCGTATTTTAATATCGTGATAATCCAATCTAAACTCATGCATTTTTACAAATTTTCCATCAACAAATTATAGCTGTGTATAAGCTCTGTCTGGCTCTGTCTCTGGCTCTGGTCTTCAGAGACTCAAAACAAGAGCCAGAGACAGAGCCAGACAGAGCTTGTTGTAGGCCTACTGTTTATCTTCTGACATAATTTTATAAGTCCTCGTCGTATTTAAATTGACTACGACGACGGCTAATCATCTGTGTCGGCTAATCGACGACTGGCCTCTCAGCTCAGTTGGTAGAAGCTCTGCCTTCTGGGCCGTAGGCCGTGGGTTCGATCCCCACCGAGAACAAATGTTTGCGTGGTGAACACAGATGTTTGTTCTCTGTCTGGGTGTTATATTGTAATCTGAGTAGTTGTTTACAAAAAAAATGTATATATCTAGTATATCATCTATCTGGTTCCCATAGTACAAGTTCTGCTTAGTTTGGGGCCAGATAGTGTTGTGTGCATTGTCTAAAAAAATATTAAAAAATATGTATTATTTAATATATTTGATTACTCGCTTAATAAATGGCCGGTGTGCGCAGTTGATCAAGAATTCGGCATGAACGTGAAACTACGTAATCTAACTCGCTGCTCACCTTGAGATCGAGGCTCTGGCTCACGTTCCTAACTACCTACTTTGTGATAGCGCAGATGATTAGTTGTCTGTATTAAGCCTTGCGCGCATCTAAAACGTTGCGCACATTTAGCCTGATAGCGATGGCGATCATTGAAACGCTGTCAAATATGACGGTGATAATTGACAGCGTTTCAATGATTTCCATCGCCATCGCCTAGATGTGCGCCTTTATGCACGTTATTCTAAGCCCCGCAATGATTTTACCTAAAATCAAGCAATATCTCTAGATTGTTGGTAACGGTCTGCAGATTGCTCAAATGTTTCTTGTGTATTCTATAACTTAATTAATTTAAAGCGAGTGCGCTCGTACTTTTACAAACAAATGGTCATCATTAATTTAGGGTCTCTTTGCGTAAATAAATGTGTTTAATTAAGCAATAAAGATAGCAGTCAAATATGTCGTTGGTTGGGTGGTTTGTTTTCTAAACCAATTTACATGAAAATCAAACCCCCCTTACCAAACTATCGTATTTGCTTTACCGTCTAATGTCGTAATCAAAAAAGGCATATTTAAAACATTATAAGAGTATAATACGACCATCGTAACTTAGCGGGCCTGTACTTTGCCGTTTAGCAAATCTTCCATAATTTATTGGTGATTTTTACACAAAAGGATTACTTCAGGCTAGCCAAGTTACACAGGGCGAACTGTAAAAGTCAAGGTGGCAACTAGACACGCAAGAAGAAGTAGAAGGCAACTTAAATTATACTTTCCATGCCAGGAAGTTTTAGAGGACGATAGGAATTAGTGTATGAATCAGAGTCCAACCTTTTTGGTCAGCTATGAAGGAAAGCTATAGGTAATAAGAATTTCAGTCACATTGCATGTATTGTTTTCTATCATTTGTATGCAAGAGAAGTATTCTTCAATAGCGCGCGTACCAAGTGGAGGTCGCGTTATTACACTCAGCAGCAGAAGTTGATGAGTATTCCGGCCGGAAAGTTCAATTATTTTCAGACACAAAATAATGGGTTGAGTATAAATAAAATATTTTTTATGCATGGTCCAATATATTTTTACATATCGGGTCAAACACGCGGATACACAAGTTTTTTTTTAGCTGATGGAACCATGCATATGGCCCACCTGATGTTAAGTGGTAACCATCACCTGTAACAAAGCATTAGGTCACGCACATCAGGAACGTGCCCTACGATGCACTGCCCTGCGTCTATCAACTTGAGGCATATATTTTTACATATCGGGTCAAACACGCGGATACACAAAAACTTTTGCCAAATAATGTATTTTCTGATTGAGAAACAATCACATCTGTATTTACAAAAAAAAAGTATTTAAGTAATATATCAGCTATCTGGTTCCCAATACAAGCTCTGCTTAGTTTGGGGCTAGGTAGTGTGGATTGTCCGCATTATTTATTTATTTTATTTGTAATTGCTGAAGACTGTCTTGTCTACCTTAATGTAACAGCTATAGGTAAATGATCAGCTTTTAGTCTACAGGACCTGAACCCGGAAATTATTGGCACAGATTGTTCTGTACCGGATATTGCGGCAAGCGAAATCAAATGTCTAGCGCCTTTCCTGGCTGCGATCAATCTATTAAGACGATGGCGCTGAGGAATGCACTTATCGGTTTTCTGTCAGAAGCAAGGAAGAAAATTCTATTCCCTCAGACAATACCTAAACTATGATTGATTTTAATGGAAATGCACGAGGTAGGAAGCCAACTAGCCACCATGATTACAGCGGGATTATGCTTTGATGGTTTGTTTTATATAGTAGTATAGAAGTTTGGGTTTGTTCACTTTTTCTAATAAATTTCTGTGCTCTATTAAAATAAAATAAATAAATATTCTGGACAATCCACACAACACTATCTAGCCCCAAATTAAGCAGAGCTTGTACCATGGGAACTAGATAGCTGATATAATACTTGAATACATTTTTTTTGTAAATACATGCTTTGATGGTTTGTTTTATATAGTAGTATAGAAGTTTGGGTTTGTTCACTTTTTCTAACAAATTTCTGTGCTCTATTAAAATAAAATAAATAAATATTCTGGACAATCCACACAACACTATCTAGCCCCAAATTAAGCAGAGCTTGTACCATGGGAACTAGATAGCTGATATAATACTTGAATACATTTTTTTTGTAAATACATAAATAAACCTAAAATACAATTTATCACCCAGACAGAGAACAAACATCTATGTTCACCACACAAATATTTGTTCTCGGTGGGGATCGAACCCACGACCTACAGCGCAGAAGGCAGAGCTACTAGTAATTGAGCTGAGAGGCCAGTCAAAATGTTTAATAAGCCAAAATAAATCGTGTAAGACTTTGGCCAAACTATTGATTGAAGTGTGGTGAACACAGATGTTTGTTCTGGGTGTTATATTGTATTCTAAAGTATGTAATACCTAAAAAGTTCGAAAAAATGTGTCAAATGCTCGAAAGGAGCCCATAAAAGGAGTTCCTAGAATCCTTTCACCACACCAGTTCGAAAGAACTAGTGAAACAATGAGAAGAACAAGAAGAAAAAAATGAAAATAAATTCTAAAAAATATATTATAATGAAGCAGGGACCTACTTATTATACCAGCTATACCATATTATAAACCATAGTACCAGCTCTGCTTAATTTGAAGCTAGAAACTGATGTGTGGACAGTCCACAATATTTTTATTTATTTTTTATATATTTATTATAAACTCACGGTTTAGTGTTCTTCAACATTTTAAATTATTATTAAATGATCATTCACTTTTGTTGCTGAATGTACTTATCGGACTCACACCCACACATTTACCAATCTTCTTACCTCATCGTCATGGTGAGTCTCGAGAAGTTTTTTTTTAGCTGATGGAACATGCATATGGCCCACCTGATGTTAAGTGGTAACCATCACCTGTAACAAAGCATTAGGTCACGCACATCAGGAACGTGCCCTACGATGCCCTGCGTCTATCAACTTGAGGCATACAGATGTTTAGCCTCTGTTTCTTCTCTGTGGACATAAGCCCCCCCAGATTTTCTTAGGATAGAAAATATTGTAGTTTCTTTTGTCACCAAATTGGTGACCAGCGTTGATTGTCATTAAAATTCCTACAAAAGAGAGCTCTTGTTACATTCGTTATGAAATTGCAATATGATTCTTTAGAATTCAGTTACACCACACTGTTCTTTAACTCAGGAAACTTGATTATGACATTATTCTAATTGCTGAACAAGCATAAAGCTTGCCTGTAGGCCAGCCACAAGCTCTGTCTGGCACTGTCTCTGACTCTGGTTTTGAGTCTATGTAAGTGTTAAATAAATCCTACGTAGAATTCGATTCGGCTTTAAGGCCTGCGCACACCTAGTTCGCTGGCGGTAGCGAACAGTAAAACGCTGTCAAATATCGCTGTCAAATCTCAAATCTGACAGCGATATTTGACAGCGTTTCACTGATCGCTACCGCCAGCGAACTAGGTGTGTTCGAGCCTTTACGGGTAGTTTTTTTAACACCCTGTATGTATTTATTGATATTTTTATTGTAACAGTGAAAATGTAAAACTGGCGACAGCGGTCCCATTACAAACAGCGCATGATCACCTTTCTACTCTTTTCTGTCTTCTGTAGCCCACCTGATGTTGAGTGGTAATTATCGCCTATTACAAAGCATTGCTTCGTAGGTCATGAACCCTGCGTCAAGAACCCTGCGTCCTTCAACATTTAAGGCATACAGATGTTTAGGCTCACGTGCCAGTTATTTCACTTTAAACTATAGAGAAATATTATAACGACCAGAGGAATATGTATAACTTATTTTATCTCGCTAATGATCAGCTTCGAACTGACCTTCGAATGATGGACCGACGACACTGTTAAGATCGCGGGAAGTCGGTGAATGGAAAGAGCTCAGAATCGTTCTTCCTGGAAATGTTTGTGGGAGGCCTATGTATGGGTGGTATATTGTATTCTAAGTATATATTTACAAAAAAATGTATTTAAGTATTATATCAACTATCTGGTTCCCATAGTACAAGCTCTGCTTAGTTTGGGGCTAGATAGTGCTGTGTGGATTGTCTATAATATTTATTTATTGTACAGCAGTGGACTTCTTCAGGCTGATGATGAATGATCAGCTTCATGAAACACAGGAGAAGATAGACGCTGCCGTGAGACAAAATTATTCTGGTGTTCCCTTTATCCAAGCTTAGAAAAAATTGAACACTAAAAAGTATCGTCTTTCATGTATAAATATGCTTAGAGGGCTAAGAGTCACATTGCTTTCCATAAGCAAAAGTAACTGTAGCCGGATGGCAGATATGCGGACGAAGCCAACCATAACAAAAATATTTATAAAACAGACGACAATTTAATCCGAGGGGCAACGTAGACAGACTGTTAACGAATATTGTAGTCAGCGCTTAGTCAGAAACCAAAAACCTTCACACGCATGTCTTCTTTAGCCAATTCACTAAACCAATGTACCTTTTAGCCACGTTTTTTATAACGCTTTTATTAGCTTCACCTGTATGTATGTATGTATGTATGTATGTATGTATGTAACCGACCCCTTTGAGCTCGATTTTGTCCTACTTTGAACGATCAGATTTGAATCAAACTTTGCACACCTGTCAAAGGTCGATGACAATGCAATAATATGAAAAAAAAAATAAAAAATGTAAAGAAATTAAAAAAAAAAACCTACTTTGAACGATCAGATTTGATTCAAACTTTGCACACCTGTCAAAGGTCGATGACAATGCAATAATATGAAAAAAAAAACTAAAAAGTAAAAAAAAATTATAGTTAAAAACTAAAAAAAAAACGCTTTTATAACTAATTGAACTAAAAAGTTAAAATAAAACTGTAATAATCAATTGAAAATTTATATTATTGTACAAAAGCGTGGGGGGCTTGATTTTGATTGTTGTAAATATTTTATCAATAGTTTATTATATCTGAAGTTATTATAAAAAGCACCCCACGCTTTTTTACAATAATATAAATTTTCAATTGATTATTACAGTTTTATTTTAACTTTTTAGTTCAATTAGTTATAAAAGCGTTTTTTTTTTAGTTTTTTAAACTATAATTTTTTTTACTATTTATTGGCTTGCTTTTGACCGCAATCTCAACTGCTTATAAGGTGGCGTAACTCTCATCCCACTATCTCACTAATATTATAAATGTAAAAGTTTGGATGGATGGATGAATGGATGGATGGATGGATGAATGGATGGATGGATGGATGCATGTTTGTTACTCAATAACGGGTGTCCCACGGATATGGCACATGGAGGGATACCTTGAGTATTGCAGATGGTAAATTTTACTGAAAGAAGACATTATTTGAATTTAAAAAATAATTTATACTGAATTACATAGTTTTTTCTCATTTGGAGCATTTGATAAATAAAACTGATTAATTTCGTAAATAAAAAAGAAAAAATTCATGGTCTTCCTTTTATTTCTGAAACAATGTTATTTAGCGAAAATTTGCTGTTAAGTTATTTAGCTTTTTTTATTTAACTATCTGATGGAACAAACATATGGCCCACCTGATGTTAAGTGGTAACCATCGCCTATTTTCAATCTTCTATATTTATAAAAGAAAGCCGTGCTAGTTACACTATTTATAACTCAAGAACGGCGGAACCGATTTGGCAGAAAATTAGTGGGGAGGTAGCTTAGAACCGGGAGAAGGACATAGGATACTTTTTATCCCGAAAAAGCAACGGGAACGGGGTGTTACGGGAACGGTCGAGCGAAGCCGCGGGCTACGGCGGCCACTAGTTTAAAATAAAAGCCATGGCATCATAATCAAAATTTAAAAAAACCGTCCTGAGCGATACTTACTTGATATATTTTATCACAGAATTTTATTCTGTAAGAAAATACCTAACAAATATTTTGATAGATGCTCAGGTAGGTTCTTTCTTGGTACTCAACTTTTTATTGACTCACAGTGCTAATGATATCACATCATTGTGTCATTAGGTACATGCAGATGGAATGCATCTTTTAGTAGATACCTACTGCTAATGTAACGACCCGTGTCGTTAAATTCAAGCCGGTCAACAGGTGTTGCTTTTCTATAGCGCTTATTGATTACTTTTATTAGGAAACAATCAATTACTTTAGCTCTACTTACGAAAAATGATATGTATTAGGTATTTATCTATATTTATACGTGTTTGTTACACTATTTATAACTCAGAATGGCTGTACCGATTTGGCTGAAAATTTGGTGAGGAGGTAACTTATTCAAATAAACAAATTATGTTTTTTTTTATCACAAAGAGCTGCTACAACTATGTACTAACTAAATCTACTACAACTAGAAGGTTACTATGGGTTGATCGACAGAAATGAATGGGTGACCGCTAGTGGTCTAAGCAAGCATATACCTACTTGCTTAGACCATGATTTGGCTTCCATGGCTTAATATTGATTGAGCTATGACGATTCAAATACCTACCATATTTTGAAGAGTTACATGCATCTTTTCATAAGCCCGCTAAGTAACTGATACATAAGTAAGCTGATGGAACAAACTTACTAACCACCTGATGTTGAGGCTGTCTTAAAACTCTGTTAGAGTGGACCGCTCTTAACGATCTTAACCATACAGCTAATTTGATTTTAAGCGATTTTTCACTTAGCCTCTTTTTCACCTATTTATCACAGTATGAGTGCCTATGAAGCTGTTACTGACTGATATAACTAACTCGTTTGGAAAAAAGGAATTATCAACATAGATTTGGTCGGGAACATTAATTTATGAGCAATGGTTGGTCGCAAAATCGCGTTGACTGAATAACAGTAAGTACTAGATACTCATCATGACGTCATTATATCATCGAAACGTGACAGTGTCGTTTATGTAAAGGAACTAACACAAGAATGCGCAATTTAAAAAACATAACTCAAACAATAAATAAAAAGGAGGTTGGCAATTCGTTTTTTTATACCATAGCTTCGTAATTTATGAACCGATCTGAAAAAAACGTTATCAGAAAGATTGATTCCATAGAAATATTATCAAAATCGGTTCAGCAGTTTAACCGTGAAGTTGATTTCTCAAGTTTTTTAAACTTCACTTTAAATACTAAATGATGAGCATTCCCTTTAAAAATGGAATGATAACTAAATTAATGAGACACCCTGTATAGGATGCAGGTATGAAATCTAATCTTTAATTAGGTAGAGACCCAAGGTGCTGCTTAAGCTGTCCCTAATAGGTAGAGCCTCATTAGACCATGATTCAAAACCTGATAAGGAAACAAGTTACATACACTTACCTACATAAGCTAAAGGCTGTGCAACTGATGTGTTTTCCCAACTGATGATGTCATAAAAGAAAGTGCATAATTAAAAAAACTATTGTAAGTACTTACATTTTCAGAGCACCGTTGACATTTTGATGTGAACAACTCAACCAAACACTGGAATATAACTTTCTAAATTCGAAAAGGCTTCGCAGGCTCGACGGCCAATCGTGGAGGCTCGCAACGGAATGCGACTCGCGCGCAGGTATACCGACCGAGCGGAGCTGTGGGCGTGTTTGTGAACACACCTGTATCGTTGTAACTATATTGTAGCTACACGAATGTCTTTGTGTGCGTGACAGGCAACGGAGAATTCAATATTGACAGTATTAACCGGAGTTGCAGGAATTTTAACCGTCTGTTGGCCTTAAGTTCCCATAATACAAGCTCTACTCATTTTGGGGCTGGATAGTGTTGTGTTGATTGTTCACAATATTGATTATTAATTACTCAGTAGGCAAGGCTTAGGGAAACTAACGAATGAAGATTTGTTCTTGATTTAAGTTACCGACATAGCTCGTTGAATTAGTAAGTTGAGGTGACAATGGGCCGAAGCATAAACCGTTGGGGAATAAAGGTTCTCGAACCAACCACGAACCGGAACATGAAACGTAGGGCGCCCACCCACCAGATGGACCGATGACATTGTTAAGATCGCAGGAAGTCGGTGGATGGAATGGGCTCAGAATCGTTCTTCCTGAAAATGTGTAGGAAGGCCTATGTTCAGCAATGGACTTCTTCAGGCTGATGATGGTGAATATTTAAATGCTCTTAATTGGCAATTCCTGAATCTAAAATTTTGCCTTTATTGAAAATATTTGTTAGTGTTTTTATAGGAAGAATTTTGCAACCAGAAATATAGATAACTGTTTAATATCTCATTGGTCAATTAGTCATCCTTTAAAAATTAGAGCAGAATCATCTAAAATGTATCTACCAAAAAGATAGGCAGGTACATACACGTAGTACTTACCAGACCAGTAAGTATAATGTAAAAAAAAGTACAGTAATATTTTTAAATTTTTATTTATTAATAATAAAATATACCTACACCACACACGGCTACGAAATAACAATAAATGTAATAAACATACATCGATAAAAGTCACCATACAATACGGTACAGTAATAAGTAGATTTAACCTCAAAAATAGAATATTTAACATGTTTATTCGTATTTTACATGTTCGGTTTATATCACAGACACACAGTGCTAACCTAGATTACCCTATAATTAATCTTAAGATCAATCTTAAGTTATCTTGAGATAACGAATGTAAAACACAAGTACATAATTTACCTAATTACTAAAATTTGTGTTTGTGTTTGCGCACACGGACCTCAACCATAAAACGCCGCCACTGGAAATATGCCGGTGGCGGCGTTTTGTAGTAAACGCTGTCAAATTTGATATTTGACAGCGTTTCATTGATCGCTATCACCAGCGACCTAGGTGTGCGCAGGCCTATAAGAGTATGAAGTTTCTTCACACAGAAACGACAATCATTTGACCTTAGTCTCATCTGACGGATATTGTCGATATAATGTAACCGACGTTTATTTCACGAAGTTGAGTGACGTTCACCGAGCATTGATTGAAGTCTTGAAAAAGATTGAAATTACTGGTACGTGAGGGAGAACTTATATGCCTCTAGTTGATGGACGCAGGGAAGTGCATCGTAGAGCACTTTCCTGACGTGCGTGACCTAGAAGGCAATGCTTTGTTATAGGCGATGGTTACCACTTAACATCAGGTGGGCCATATGATTGTTCCATCAGCTAGTCGTATAAAAAAAAGATTTGAAGCCGATTGGTTGAAATCAGGAGTGGTCTAAACTCGGTGAAATTCAGCTAACTTCGGGATAATGCTGCAATTAGCAAAGTCTTATTTGATTTATAAATAATGTGGACAATCCACACCACAGTATCAAGCCACAAAATTAAGCAAGCTAGTACTATGGTAGGAAACCAGATGGCTAATATAATTTTTGTTTGCAAATACAAACTTAGATTTCAATATAAGACAGTCAAAAGTACACCCGCGTTCACCACACAAATATTTGTTCTCGGTGGGGATCGAACGACCTACGGCGCCGAAGGCAGAGGTACCAACCGAGATGAGAGGCCAGTCAAAAGTAGCCCAGTTGACAACTTCTTACATCAACACCAATTTACAGAAAAACACACACACAATATTGATAAGACTAGCATTATATTTGATAACAAGTTTAATGGCTTGGGATAGAGAAGCGATAATTGAAAAAGAACTCGCGTCATTCTAGAGCCATTGCATTTCTTGTAGCCATCAGGTAATATAACAAACTTCATTTAACCCACTGATTGTATAAATGCATATTACAATAGATTTTTACAAAATATATAGGTTGTAACCTGTACCCGAAGTCGGAGTTTTGCTACCACATTTCGTCTACCAAATGTTGTTTTCGTGTGAGCACGTGTCTCTCTCATTTGCATGGAAAATTGATGAGACAAAAACTCGTTTCGATCGTTTCTACGTAACGTATTGTTGCTGTCTCTTTTCTCCATACAATAGAGAGAGATTCGTTTCGCCTATTTGTATAGGCGAAACGAAAACAACATTGCATAGACGAAATGTTGTAAATGTAGTGCACTGTGCAATAAAGGTGTAAATGACTGTGCAATAAAGGTGTATTTAACCCAATTATATTAATTATTCATACATCAATTTATTATAAATAACATTAAAGTATTTTTAGTCATTCATTATACTCGGTCCATTCCTTTATTTAACTTTTGGCAGATCAATCAGTGAAGTCCTACCCATTTCACATTTGTTTCTAAAAGGGATTAGTATTATTTCAAAATACAGTACCCAACCCTACCGAATACCTACCGAAGTGCCGAACTATTTATGGGGCATTAAAGTTTTCTAATTGAACATAAAACTCGCAATATTTTTGTATATTTGTACCCGAAGTCTGAGTTTTGCTACCACATTTCGTCTATCAATATTGTATTGTACATGTCGTAGACGAAACGTTGTAGGTTAATGAAGTGGGACTTGCGCTTCTGAACTTGAATAAGCATTGTTAATATATTTTTGAAGGTTTACTTTTATTAGTAAAACCAATATTATTTATATAGTACATACTATAATATAATTATCACGTTACTTAACTTTCATTTTTATCCAATTCATTTTTTTCCGAAATTAATTTATAGGTACCTATTATATTATCACGTTACTTAGCGTTCATTCTTATCCAATTCCTTGTTTTCCGAAATTCATTTTTAAGTACATATTAAATTATTACGTAACAAACCCCCGAATACTGAAACGCAACTCAGATTTAAGCACGTCTCAAGCGACGAATATTTGACAGATTTTCATTGAAAACTGTCAAATATTCGTCGCTTGAGACGTGCTTAAATCTGAGTTGCGTTTCAGTATTCGGGGGTAAGTTACGTAATAATTTAATATGTGCGTTTCAGTATTCGGGGGTTACCCCCGAATACTGAAACGCAACTCAGATTTAAGCACGTCTCAAGCGACGAATATTTGACAGTTTTCAATGAAAATCTGTCAAAGATTCGTCGCTTGAGACGTGCTTAAATCTGAGTTGCGTTTCAGTATTCGAAATCTGTCAAATATTCGTCGCTTGAGACGTGCTTAAATCTGAGTTGCGTTTCAGTATTCGGGGGTTAGCTGTCATCTGTCATTCCTCCAATTCTTTTTTTTTGCTCTTAATCACTCGTGTACTCCAAATTTGCTACAGAGACGCGACAGTCTAAAGCGCCTGGTGCTTCACTATTGTGTCTATTATTTATGATTTTTCGGCAACAATAAAGAGCTTTAAAGGCATGCATGTCTCAAAAGTCGAATAAAGGAATAAGTATAGTTAATTACACCTACCTAATAATAGTAAAAATCGATACCTACGAACTACGAACACTGAGATAGACGGTTATTCTATTATCTATACCTACATACCTATAACTATATAAAAAAACTTGAGACAGCGGCTATTATAGAACTTCACAAATTAGTTCAACAGTTTTTTAAATAATTTTTATACAGGAATCAACCAAACTATTGTCACCTTTTTTTGTGAGAGAAGGCTTAAAATTTACATTTAAGCAAATTGTTTAATAAAGAAACAGTATAATTACGTATAATGAAGAATTGACAAGTCTGTCTATATGGGTTAGTAAATGTATATTACTGTGGATGTATATTACTTAAGATGTCCCGGGCAGGTTGGGCTGGCTGTTAAGGCTAAACTTATTAGGTATATCAGGTGCGGGAGGTAATGGCGCGTTTTCTTCGTGGATCATGCTCAGCTTGTTGAATTCTCGTTTACGGCGCATCGCGGTTATACCCTAGAAACAAAATTAAGATTATTTTTTAAATAAATAAATATTCTCTCCAATCAAAAATCCCTGCCGATAATAAACCAAGGCATTAATTTTTAGTATATTTAGTTCAGGGGCCTAATTCTCGGGCCGATCTCGATCATTTTGCAATTTTATTTTATTGCTTCTTTTCACAACCTTGCACATTTTCACCGTTTTCCGTACATCGTAGCTGTAGAGGCTTTAACGATGAGGTCGTTGATGAATTACTCAAGGAAATCTGCCATTCTCTCTTCGAAAAGAAGCAATCAAATAAAATTGCAAAATGATCGAGATCGGCCCGAGAATTAGGCCCCAGATCGGTTGGAAAAAGTCACTACACAGTCTCGATAAGTTCAGAGTTTATTTTCCTTTTTGGTTTTCCGTATTCCGTATTTGCAGTTTCCGTTTAGTATGCAGACGCGAGCGTTTTCTTATCATGCCCGATAGGGGCGCTTATCGTACCTCCATACAAAAACCGTGCAAAAATGGAAAACGAATGGAGCATATTATTGTATAACTAGCGGCACATAACTCTAGCTCTGAGCGATACGCGGAGGGGATAGCTGCGCATGTGTACTGTCGCCGCACGCAATACAATTTTAACTTTATGTAATTATTAGCTAAATAACGATAATGACATTATTTTAATGTAATGTCAAATAGTAAGATGTCCAAAGATTTGTAATATGTACCTAAGACATAATTTTTAATAAGTTTATGGGGTAGTAAATGAAAAACATAATTTGCCAATAAGATACAGAGAGAGATACAATTGAGAACGCGAACTGTACACTGGATGTGCGCGGGGTGTGGTATCGGTGCGGGGAGGGGAATTCAAACGGAGGGAATTCAACCGGAGGGAATTCAATCGGCGCTACGCACGCCCTTCATCCCGCTAGCCCACCTCAGGTACCTTATTTTTTATAACGCAATAACGGTCAGCGCTAAAGTTACGTGTCGCTACCTATAGACGAAGATGACATATTTATGGCAACCACACTGTGATTTGATTTGATGACAGGCAACATGTAGCTTACCTTGGGCACGCTAAACGACGTTTCGTCTCCAGAACTGCCAGAGCTAGTAATGCCTTCTTCCAATGTCAGCCGCGCGGCTACTCCTTCTAACTGCAAATCCATGTACAGTTGTCCAAGTTGCTCGTTCACCAGAAAAGGCTGTAATAATTGTAATCCATTAGAAACTCAACTGAGACGTGGTCGCTAACTATTGGCCTTGTGCACAAGCTCAAAATCGCGCCACTAGCTATAGAGAGGGCTTTGCTGGGAGTTTCACAACGTGATATAATCAAGAGATGAGGATATCCGTAGAAGAACCAAGGTCAACGACATAGCTCTTAAAATCAGTAAGTTGAAGTGGCAATGGGTAAGTCATATAGTTCGTAGAACCGACAACCGTTGGGGAAAAAAGGTTCTCAAATGACGACCACGAACCGGAAGGCGAAACGTAGGGACGTACCCACCCAACGCACCCAAAGACCGGGCTCTGTGGCGCACCATGGGAAAGACCTATGCCCAGCAGTGGACTGCAATATGTTAATGATGATGATGGTTGGTGATGATTAACAAGTTTATTTTCTTCCCGATCATTCAAACTGTTTCTTCAGAACGCAGCACAAATGCGGCTTATAAGAGGAACTTACCTGTTTCAATTTCTTTATCTTCTCCAGATCGGCTGCTAGTATTTCATTCGCTGGTCTAAGCTTGATTTGATACTTGTACTCCAGTTCGGAGTCCATGCATTCCTGATGAGAAGGTAAGATTTTTATATTGTCCCAAAACATATGAGTCAAGTGAGATTTGAATACGCTAAACGACTGCGCCTTACTTTTGCACTTTTCTCCTGTTATTGCATATTTGCACCCGTGCAAAGCTGGGGCGGGTCACTAGTTATAAAATAAAATTATGCATACCAATGTGCTCTTCCTCTTCAAAATGTTGGTGTCGTACGGTTCATATATGGTGTATGAGCTGGAGGGCTTGGGACTCTGAAATATCATACAAACAAACTTTAAGAACCGAGACATAGTTTGTGCCTGTTCTTCTAGGCTTGGTCGCGTGGAACTGACATCTAGACTCACCTAGCTTTAAGACGGTTTAAAGTGATTTGAAAGAACAAGAAATGTTTACTATTCCCGATAGTATTGAAATTACTATACATAATAGTCTCACTTTGCTGTGTATGTATATGCTCACGGAGACTTGTAATAGTTCGAGCTTGTCAGAAGGATATTTAAAAATCTTTAGGGTAAACTCCAACTCTGGAGCTATATTCTATTAGTTCTTACTGGCGATAGTTTACGTAGAAGTACCTATATAGTTTATGGGTATTAGTTTATGTATACTGCTGTAGTGGTAGTAACCTCTTCGGAGCCTACGGTCGCGAATTTGAATCCAGTCAAATTAAGAGGGCATCACACAGGCGACTCTCCATACAAACGTAGTCCCCTATTTCCACCCTGGATAATGCCTCTAGAGTAACCATTTTTTCTCATAAAATCCAAATCTGCTATATACATGCTCGTATGTTTTCCTTTTTTTCAGAAACTTATTGATGAAGAAAATATGACCCTAATATGATTTATATGAAATATGAATTGGAGGTGATATTTTCTTTATCAATAAGTTTCTGAAAATAAATTATAGTTTAAAAAACTAAAAAAAAACGCTTTTATAACTAATTGAACTAAAAAGTTAAAAATAAAACTATAATAATCAATTAAAAATTTATATTCTTGTAAAAAAGCGTGGGGTGCTTTTTATAATAACTTCAGATAATAATAAACTATTGATAAAATATTTACAACAATCATAATCAAGCCCCCCACGCTTTTTGTACAATAATATAAATTTTTAATTGATTATTACAGTTTTATTTTTAACTTTTTAGTTCAATTAGTTATAAAAGCGTTTTTTTTTTAGTTTTTTAAACTATAATTTATTTTTTACTTTTTAGTTTTTTTTTTTTCATATTATTGCATTGTCATCGACCTTTGACAGATGTGCAAAGTTTGAATCAAATCTGATCGTTCAAAGTAGGTTTTTTTTTTTAATTTTTTTTTTTTCTTTTCATTTTTTTTTTTTTTCATATTATTGCATTGTCATCGACCTTTGACAGGTGTGCAAAGTTTGAATCAAATCTGATCGTTCAAAGTAGGTTTTTTTTTTAAAAAAAATATTTCTTTTCATTTTTTTTTATTTTTTTTTTCATATTATTGCATTGTCATCGACCTTTGACAGGTGTGCAAAGTTTGAATCAAATCTGATCGTTCAAAGTAGGACAAAATCGAGCTCAAAGGGGTCGGTTACATACATACATACATACATACATACATACATACATACATACATACATACATACAGGTGAAGCTAATAAAAGCGTTATAAAAAGGAAAACATACGAGCACGTATATAGCAGATCTGGATTTTATGAGAAAAAATGGTTACTCTAGAGGCATTATCCAGGGAAGAAATAGGGGACTACGTTTGTATGGAGAGTCGCCGGTGTGATTCCCTCTTAAGTACACAATGCTAGTGGTCTCAAACGTTGAAGGAAAACATGAAGAAACCCGCGGCTTAGTCAGCTCCGCACATATTGACCATGTCTTTCCTGTGGATTAGGCCGACTAAGCTGTCAGGATGGTATAGGTGCTGGGCAATACTACTCCATCTGAAACCCTGTCCCAGGCACTATAGCGTCCCGGTAATATCGCACTAATATTATAAACAGAGAAACGATGTTTGGACATAAATAAATAATAATTACAATAATAAATATAGCTTGTAGCATGGATTAACATTATGAGCTACAATTACTCGAACTATAAGAATGAGCTAACAAGTGAGCGAAACCGCGGACGTCCGCAAGTACATAATAAGCTGATGCTCATATGTTGAACTCAACGAGCCGTATTGATATTGATGAGAGTTAAAAGTAAAAGTAAGCCTGTAACAATACCTCTTTGAGTTGGGAATACATTTTCTTTTTATCATCGCTGTCCGTACCACTGCCAGAATCGGTTTTCAGGAAGGATGAAGAGTAACACGACGCAGAACTTGAGTTGGTATAGAGCTTGTCCGTAGTAGCATCACTGAGCATTCCAGACTGAGACGAAGTGTTCGTACTCGTAAGCTGAGAGAATGTCTCAGGATTTGTCTGGGATATGCCCTGTGGAAAACGAAAAATTAATTGAATTAATATTTTTATAATGTCCCAAAAGTTAAGAGACGAGCGTGATTTGAACCCGCGGCCTTCCCCTTTAGTACGGGGCTGCGCGGACCTCTGCGCCATTCTGATCCCAATAGGCATGACGACTAATTTTCAAAATCTCTTCTATCATATTCAGAAGTATCTATTATGTCTAAAATATATCATATTTCCGTAGAAAATTAAGATTTTTGTGCAATAAAAGTACATTTAAATTTAAATTTTCAAATTCACGCCAAAACGCTCGCTGGTGTCATGGCGTCTGTTATTACGTCACGGGTATGTATATCAACAGTAAACATTGGTACTTTTGTACTAAATCGGAATGACGTTTACGTAGACGTGACGTAATTTACGTCACGGGTATGTATATCAACAGTAAACATTGGTGCTTTTGTACTAAATCGGAATGACGTTTACGTAGACGTGACGTAATTCGCTCTGACCGGTGTTTGAGCCATCATGGCGGATTGTTGTATTTTGTAGATTTATTTTAACAAATAAATTATTAATCACGACATTAATAAGAGAATAAATACCCGGTATCACCCACTGCTGGGTATAGGCCTCCTTCATATTTTGCCAGCCTCCCCTGTCTCGTGCGTTCTTTTCATTAGATCAGATAAATATTTTGGCGATACTTGATTACTGTCTTCATGCCTATTACACTTGACGAATAACTCTTAGGGGCTGTTCGGCACAAACGCGACCTAAGTGACTACTAAGTACTAAGTAACTATAAAATCAATCAAAAATAAAATGACCCTTTCCTAATTACTGTATTCACTACATTCATATTCATACTTTGGAGTCCTGGATGCTATAAGACTTTGTTATGGAACTTAAATGTAATGCAGGCTTTATTTAATTTAATTTATTAACATAATCTACAGCTGTTGCGCTTTTCAAAATGTATTTTATGACTTACAGCCAATAACGGATATATATTTTACGAGTAAAATTGTTATGAGAAAACGACTATCACTAGAGCAAACTAAGTAATTGCTTACTAAACAAAAATATAAGTAGGTACAGTAGTAGGCAAAAAATATTGCACATCGGCTAATTTCGGCTTCATAGGTCGTAGTGTGCGTCAGAAAGAGATACGCGAGCGAGAAGCGCTCTACAAAGTCGATGTGCATTATTTATTGGCTTCTTCTTATTTAAGAGCAACGCTCTTGTCGGCGTAATGTATGCATTTTCCTCCAGATATTTCTTTTGAGGGCAACCTCCTTGACCTCCTTATACGACATGACGGCGATCTTTGCTTTTATTTGGCTCATGTAGCTTATCCTTGGTCTTCCTCTTCTTCTCTTTCCTTCTACCTTTCCTTCGATAATATTTCTGATAAAGCTGTCATGTCGTACAAGATGGCCAATCATCTTTCCTCTTCTGTTCTCAACAACTCCTATTTATTGGCTACAGCCGTTATTAGAAAGCGGCTTGGTATGGTATTGGTCGAGTGTCTGGGACGTGCCGATAGTATACAACAGTTTACCTGACTGCATGAGATGCTGGTGGGTGATTCCATCCGCATTGGCGCCTGTTCTGTTTCCATGGCGATGGCGCGACGGGAATACTCGTTTAAATGCGGAATCTTTGTCATGCAAACCTATTTAGAAAGAAAAGAAAGAAAATCGTTTATTCGAACCACCAACACGCATCAGAAAAATAAAACAGAAATCCCATGAAAATTTAAACAAACTAAAGTAAAGACGTCTTCACATCGCTAGCAGATGCTAGGGATGTGAATTTGTGTGATTATCATTAATTTGATATTTATAAGCAGACATGTAGCGATGCTGGCACTTATATTAATTTGAAGTTGACATTATGCACACAAAAAAGTCGTAACAACCATCGTATTCAAATTAAAATTGTAGGCCAACCAATTTCAAGAACAATGGCGAAGTTGTAATTGGAAACTTGTACGTTTTTATTTCAATTGTGTGCGTAATACGAAATGTCAACGCGCTACACCCAATCTTAATTATTTATTTGAAGTATTACGAAATCAGTTGACGTTGACAAGATGCAAGCTTGAGTTACGTGTTAGAAAGACAAGAGACGAGAAGCGCGATGTAGGCTTAGGGCGCTTGTACACGCTAAGAAAAAACACCGGGCCTACCCAAGAATTCGTGTCGTAACAAGAAAATTACTGTGTACACTGCTCGCAGCGGTGCACGAAAAAAATCTTATCTGCGCAAGACAAGAATTTTGTCTTTTCCACACACGAAAACGCAACAACGTTCGCCGCGTCGTGTCTTGCGCAGATAAGATTTTTTTCGTGCACCGCTGCGAGCAGTGTACACAGTTATTTTCTAGTTACGACACGAATTCTTGGGTAGACCCGGCGTTTTTTCTTAGCGTGTACAAACGCCCTTAATAGCCTTAGTCGAGGCTAAGTAGAAACTGTTTACACAACTATGGGCGATGAGAGTACAATTATAGACTGAAATGACTGTAATTTGCTTTAATATAGGTCTTTATAAACGGCACGGTAGTTTGTTGCCTGTTCTTCTAAGCTTCGTCACGTGGAACTAGCACCTAGACTCACCTAGCTTTAAGAGGTTTTAAAGTGATTCTTGCAATCAAACTGAATAAATACACTTTTGATTTGATTTGGCAAAACATACTTGGTTGAAGAAAACTGTCGATTTACAGTGAAAATAACATCGAAATTTAGTTATTTTTGCCAATGTGTGAGTAAACTAAACACGTATAGTGTCTGACGGCTCTGACGTCATTACAATTACGTTCGAGCGAGACGTTACCAGCTCGCGGCATTCGTGTTCGCGCTGTTGCCATATTTCCCAGTCTTCTCATAATTTCACTCGGCTCTCAAAAGTTTTGGTAGTTTTAAGGCCTGCGCACATCTAGGTGATCAGCAAGTAGTTTTCAAAGCCAATGCAATCGGCCGAGTAGTAGGTTCAGTAACATACCTGGGTAAAGCTACTATCCGGGAGAGGTAATTGTTGCGGTACAGGGTCGCAAACCGAAGCCGACGGCGCTGGTATAACGGGACTTGGTGGAAGCGCCAGCACAACGGGTTTTTGTTGTGGCGGCATGCCGTACGGCACTTGCACGGTATTCGGATACGCGTACGGCGCTCCGTATCCTTGCTGCCGCTGTATCCATGCCGCTGGAAAGTAAACGTTTTTGTTGAAGCTAGTAGTGACCTCTGTGTAGGGCTCGTCCAGGGAAGTATAAGGGTCCGATTAATGTGCGGCCAGTTAATGTACGCCCAGCTAAAACGAATCCACGTTTTTCGTCTGTGAAATTGAAAAGACCTATGTACACATTGTACACTGTCGCAAATTAATATTTCGATTATTACTTTTGTTTATCTAGCAATGGATAATTGTCTTAAACGGGATAGCCCCTTTGAGGGTGTTTAAAGAAAAACAATTTCTGGCACTGCGGCGGTCGCTACCACGGCACGCTCGCTCTGCTCGTTCGCCTTGTGCGTAATTTTTATGTTCTAACATAACTTACCCTATGCAAGCCGGATCCGCCCTATAAAGTATCAAAGACAATGTATAAGTATCCAGTGCCAGAACAAAGAAACAAAAATCCATGTTTCAATTGCTCAAAAGTGCATGTGACAAAGCGATGTGGCATCGTAATAACGGGGTGTACATTATCGCCTCCCAAGTATATTACCATGCTTGTTTGTTATACCGTCAATCAGCGTTGCCGTGTTTTGGTTTGAAGGGTGTGGATGCCGGTGAAATGACTGGCACGTGAGGCTTAGCATCTGTATGCCTCAATTTGAGCAACGCAGTGCATCGTAGGGTACGTTCTTGGCACGCGTGGCCCTCGGGGCAATATTTTGTTGTAAGCGATAGTTACAACTTAACATAGGATAGGCCATTTGCTTGATCAGTCTTATGGCAAATTTTTGTTAACGTACAGAAGGATACAGCTCAAGTTACATAAAAACAAAGAAAAATTACGCTTACCACAAGCGCATAACAGCAAACAGTGTATAGTTAAATGTGTATCCTTGTGTACATGGCGTCGATATACTTGTAGCTACGGGAGTTACATAATAATCATAAAAATAATCTCACTTGAATTGTTACGGAAGGGCGTCATAGGTTGTGACATAGTGTAGGGAGTCATCAGTTGTGGCGTGGAGTATGACGTCATCGGTTGTGACGTAGAATAGGGCGTCATAGGTTGTGGCGTAGAATAGTGCGTCATAGGTTGTGGCGTAGAATAGGGCGTCATAGGTTGTGGCGTGGAATAGGGCGTCATCGGTTGTGGCGTAGAATAGGGCGTCATAGGTTGTGGTGTGGAGTATGACGTCATCGGTTGTGACGTAGAATAGGGCGTCATAGGTTGTGGCGCAGAATAGGGCGTCATAGGTTGTGGCGTGGAATAGGGCGTCATCGGTTGTGGCGTAGAATAGGGCGTCATAGGTTGTGGCGTGGAATAGGGCGTCATCGGTTGTGGCGTGGAATAGGACGTCGTAGGTTGTGACGTGGAGTAAGGCGTCGGATGTGACATAGTGTAGGACGTCGTTTGATGTGACATAGTATAGGGCGTTATCTGTTGTGACATAGAGTAGGGCGACATCAGATGTGACGTGGAGTACGTTGAAGGTTTCGCGATAGAGTCAGAGCTGTGCGACCGTGAAACTGGAGAAAGTGGCATCAGCACTGAATTGTGCAAGTAGGGCATATTTGAATCTCCCGTGTAAGCCGGACTATAGCGTACCGAGTACCCGCCTGTAAATACAAAAAGTAAAATTAGTACAATGGATCATTGAACTATAAATGACTAAGACTAGATTTCAGCATGCTCTGTTAATATAAGAAAGGAATAGCTGTTAAATATTATGAGTCGCGCCCATTTTGACATCTAAAGCTCCGTTCTCACATACGATTATGCTCGATAGTTTTACTCAAAAATGAGTAAATTTCGCGTCACTCGATAGATAAAAGATTAATGCTGAATGTGTGGACGAAAGCCCATGCCATGGTTTTTACTCGACATGATAGCTCGATCGAGCAAAACCGTATGAGAGTACGGAGCTTAAGATTAGATGTATGCGTATATCCTTTCTTAGGAACTCAAAATATATTTCAAGATATATATTATTTGGAAACAACTTGTACCTTGTTATACAAAAACAAGTGCAAACGATACTGACTGCAGAAGTATAAACTGTGTGTATAAATTTACAACAAAGTAGGTAGAAAAATAGGAAAATTAAATAAGAATAAAGAAACTAACAGAGCATGGTGATATCTGACGTAAGGAATAGATCATAGTCCAATGAAAATGTTTATTTAAAATACATTCAACGCTTATTGTATATCAACAGCCAAAGTGTTTTAGGACTACTGTTTAAGTTTATAGTTTTATGTTATTCGACCAATTCCAATGTTTTTTCAATGGATACTTGTCCCAACATCATGTTTGAAGAATAAAGAAAACATAACTTTTTTCCTATTCTTCTCTTCTATACTTAACTATTTTTTTTTACTGTGGCAAAATCATAAACAATCATTTTAGATAGCATCCTATCTTCAGATTATCATTGGCAAAATAAAATTAATGGCTATTGTGTTTTTTTTACTATAAAACCTTTTTCCTAATCGAATAGTATAAAGAGATGTAACTGACTAGTCAAATCGGCTTCGGCGGGCATCTGCGGTGCGAGAATTGGCTGTTGAGTTTCCATTCTCACATCGTGGTTGTAATTTCTGGTTGTCCCCGGGGCATGTCCAGCTTGCCAGTCAGACTCTAGAAGGAACAAAATACCATTTATCCTCTGTGGTATTGAGCATGTCAATGTCAACTATCAGCATCATATCAATGTCATAATAAATGATTGGTTTCGAGACGCCCTCTGGTGGACGGCGGAAAAAGCATGCTGACACTAGCAGACGGGTCGGAACTAATGGATAATAAATGAATAATGGTTTAATTGAAAATCCCTGTGTGTTCTAATCATGAGGACTTGGCTGAACCTCACATCCTCCATATAACTTTTGAAACTATCATGGTTCTGATTACTACGAAACAAGGGGATACTTACCATGATAAAATTTTGTGAGTTCTGACTCCCGATATTTCGGCACAGTTGCATGCACCATGATCACGGTTGATCATGGTCATGGTGCATGCACCCGTTGTTTTATAAAAATAGTCATATCCTCTACTTAGTGGTAAAGTCTTTAGATATTTTTCTATAGAATATGTTTATTTTTGGGAGATTTAGTGACGGTAGCAACCTCACCTAAAGTTGAATAATGACCGACTTAACACAGAGACACACAGAACGTGTTTAAAATCCTAAAACCATCTAAAATCCGGTCTCAGGCACTATAGCGTCCCCCGAGTAGGACTTGTGTAATCACCAGTTGCCCCTGACGCTATACAACGTGTATCAAAATATGTGTACTATCCCGAAGGGGGGTGAATTTCCACCCCCCGGGGAACAACTTTTGTTCAACGACTTTTCGAACTTCGATTGGTATCTCTGAAAAAAACTGCAACGAAGTTTCAACATGAACAGCTGACTTTATACAAAGTGACAACCCTAAACTCAGCTACAGAGGTAGTAGGTAGTAGTAGTAGACCTACAGAGGTAGTAGGTCAAGGGGTCAAGGGGTTACAAGGATAGGGCTGTCAATTTATTTAGGCATTATGAAATTAAATATTTTTGTATGGGAAACTGAAAATAGGAATTATTAATTTTCTCCCCCCCACAACTGATCACCATTGTGGTCTGAAACCCCCCACCTTCGCATAGTACACATATTTAGATACACCTTGTATAAATCATCTTAAATAGATGCAAAGGCCTGTTTGCTTTTTTTTTTAACATGGTCTACCGAAAACTTTCCTTTGACGTTGATTAAAATGGGTCCAGCACTCAGAGGCGTAAAGTTGTCGAGTATAAAAGAAAAAGTGGATGAACTGTGTGAAAAGATTGAATACAAAGATGACGGCTGCCAGAAGCGAGTGGAAGAGACGAATATGCTGTGCCGACCCGATATAAAGTGGATCCCTACTGTGGCCGACATAAGGGCGGGAAGATACCTAATGTAAATTTAGCACGCTTCGGGCACAGCCGTACTTTCTTATTACTTTATTACTTCCTATCCTAAGGTTGACAGGCATCAGACATGTGGGAACCTAAGCTGCCAGACCCAAATAAGATTGGGCGGGGCACGTTAACAGGATGCCTCTCGATAGATGGGCGACTATCAGCACCCCATGGATTCCTGACGGGAGCCGGCCTCGTGATCGCCCGAGAAAATGTTAGCAGGACGATCTGGATGCCTTCGAAAGGAGATGGTGGAAGGAAACTCAGTATAGGAAGTCATTAAAAGTCTTTGCCCAGCAGTGGTTAGAGACAGACTAGGGATAATAAAGAAATATATAGAGATACATAAAGATAAGGTGGTACTCACGGGTCATGGGTGGGCCGGGAGGCGGCGGAAGATTCTCGATCATAATATGACGACTGCCTTGCCGCGATGTCGTGCATTGTTGCTTCTTGGAGAATTCCCCAAACGTCGAATGGGCGCGCTTTATTCCCTGCTATTGAATAAACAGATGTTCAGTCCCAGTTTTGTCTAGCTGCGGTTTAAGTCATGTTGTCTATGGCTGATTTTCCTGTCACACTGAACCACGCTAATAGACTGATATTTGGGCAACCAGTGTCTGTTGATTTTTCGGGTCAAATAGCGGCATTTACTGTTAGTCCAAGTTACGAATTTTGATTTCGTTCTAATCGGCTCATTGGTAAAAGCGTGGTTGAGTCATAAGCAAAAATGCAAACTTCCTAATGGTCCTTCATAATAGAAGTCATTTAGCTTATTTCAATTTCAATTCATTTATTTCAGATCATATTATCCATAATTTGTTAGAAAATACAAAGTTAAATTGTTAGTAACAATAGCTTAGCAAGCCGCTAAGTCTGTTGCTATCACTATTTGTTGACATGAAGTGACAGTGACAAGAACAGATAGGTACAGAACAATCTACGTACAAAGTGCGCTTGAGCAACGCACACAGACTCGGCTCACGGATATGATATCTCGGACCAGTTGAGACCAGTGCACGCGAGTGCCATCCGCTTGAGACACGCGTCTGTCAACTTTATTGTGCAAAAATGGCACGGCAAAAAAAGTTATTATAACTGTTCAGTCGACGGTCATTCTCAACAATAAATCAAACAACTAGATACCTACGAGTGCCACTGCCGTGATAGTTTTTTGTGCATAATCCAAAGTTGACAACCCTAGCGCGATTGTCAAGCGTATGTATGAAAAGTGAAGTTCTACTCGATCGAGCTAAGTTTGCACCTCGCTGGAATGCGGCGCCCCGCCCGCTTCTCCGCTCATCTCCCCACGAGCGTCCTATCGCGTCAGTACGGTTAGTCGCAAACACGCGTCATACGGGTTTTCGTCTCCCTATCCGTTAAATTCAAATAAAGGTTTTTGTTGAAGTTTTGTTGTTACCACTGAAGTACAATTAATTGATTACTAGGGATGATTTCCACAATTATAATAAGAGTGCATGACCAATAAACAGTACACAATAATGTATAATACATATAACAATCAATACAAAGTAAAATCTAATAAAAATTTGTTTACTTTTTTAAAGTCATAGCGAATCCTTTTTTGCAGACCGTACCTAAGCGTTAGTGTGACGTAATCGACGCGAGGCCATTGTAATGCCCCAGCGGGGCTCATGTTCTGGACGTTATTACCCCCTAAGACCTATAATACACATGAAACAATGAATAAATGAATATGAATATGAATATTTTTTCGTATCATAATAAAAAGGATTGTGCCAAAAAGAAAAAAGGATTGAGGTGCAAACGTAGCTTGGTCGAGTAGTACATAGATGTGATTGACTTTGGTAGATACCTACCTGTTTTGTGCCTTATGCGAGCGGCTAACACATTTAAGGGCTATGCTACACGGGCGGTTCTCCCGCCGAGGGAATCCGCTTCTGAACCGCACTAGACTCAATTCTTATGGACATTGTATGCTACAAACAACACGGCGCGGTTTCCCGCCGCGGTTTGCAGGCGGGAGAAATTCGACCGCCGCATGCAGCGTCAAACCGCCGCTGTTTACCGCCGTTCTAAACTACACGGGCGGTTATCCGCTATTGCGTCATTGTGCGCGGGACTTTCTCGCTCGCTCGTCGTTCGTGCACTTGCGTTCCATGTTGCGGGTCCATGTCGAAATGAACAAAAGACAGAGAAAAACCGCGTCCCGTATAGTTTAATGGTCTGCGGAAGCTTTGTTGAGCGGATTCCCGCGGCGGGAGAACCGCCCGTGTAGCATGATCCTAAGAGCAATTAATGAGAGAGATAGTAAACATGTTTACCTGTGTCCCGACAACAGGCGTAGTAGTTTTGGTGGGTTGGTAAGAGGCGTTGCACCTTGCAAGATGCTCCAACTGCTTTTGCCTAGTGTCGACGTAACGATCGCCCTTCCACGAGCCCGTCGCACGAGCATGAAGGTGGAATTTCAATAGGTTCCGCTCCATATTAGAGTTGTGCCTGGAGAGTTGAGGTATAACAATTATAGTTGTGTATGAAATCTATTAAATTACAAATTAAAAAAAAACAGTTGCGTCACAAGGATCACTTTGCTAGGTGCCAGTTTTACACGATTAGCCCTAGAAGAGCGTACATTTTTTGAAGTTTCTAAGTACATTGTGATAGTGTTTGGGAAGAATGTCCCAAACCTCCTACTGGCTTGTTTATAGTCTTCTTAGGGTTCCGTAGCCAAATGGCAAAAACGGAACCCTTATAAATTCGTCATGTCTGTCTGTCTGTCCGGCCGTATGTCACAGCAATTTTTCTCCGAAACTGTAAGAGCTAGACTGATGAAACTTGGCGAGTAGATGTATTCTGTAAACCGCATTAAGATTTTTACAAAAAGAAGGAAAAAAACAAAACATTTGTGACCCATACGTGTGGGATCTATAATTATTAGGTCTTCAAAAATGATGTTGAGGTTTCCAATAGGTATAGTTTTTTTTTAAACTGAATAGTTTGCACGAGAGACACTTCCAAAGTGGTAAAATGTTGGTCTCCCCCTCTAACTTCAAAAATAAGAGAAAGATAAAACTAAAAAAATATATGATGTACATTACTATTCAAACTTCCAACGATATTTGGTTTGAACGAAATCTAGTGAGTAGTTTTTTTTATGCGTGATAAATCGTAAACCGCAATTTACCTTTCGACGAACAACAAGAACTTTTATATTATGTTACTTGTTGCTACGGAACCATTAATGGGCGAGTCCGACTCGTACTTGGCCGTTTTTTAAGAGTAGACTTCGTCGGCTATGGCTTATCATACCAAATCTATCTGTTGAATGTTTCTTCATTTGATCATGATTAGAAATTAGAAAAAGAACACGAAGTCTAGGACGCCGCTCCGTCTGATGACAATGTAAAGATTGCGATTTTCCCGGAAATGTATTATGAATATGGTTATGTCCATCAGTCCGTCAGTACTTCTTTAAGTTGATAGTTTAAAGTCACATAATACACCCCTCTTCAACCAAACACTAACTCACCTTCACACACACACCCACACCCACACGCACACACCCTCACACTGGGAACTATCTATGTAATGACCAGGCTTGGTTGAGACTGGTTCCTACCAGTCTCAACGGAGGCTGTTTCTACAGGATAGCTCTTCACACACACCCTCACACTCCCCTCCAAACAGGAACATTCAGGTGTATCACAGTCACTCTCTGTGCTGGAGTGTCTTAGCTCCCCGTTACTCTAAATCCCATTAGGTACCTATATGTAATGGCTCCTCTATAGTTTTAGTTTTTCTATTATGTTAACTTCTTAGTTTTATGTTTTTATCTAAATGTTAAATACCTAATTGTTTATGAGAAACAACATTCAGGTCTATGAGGTGGGCGTTGATAGCTGCGTCACAGTTTTTATAACTATTGCGGCTATCATCGTACCCTTCTGTTTATACTCCCCTGTGTTACTCGTTTCCCCAATAAATATTTTGATTTTTGATTTTGATATTGATAGGAATATTTTTAGGCTAAATAATACAGATAAATATTTACTCGGTTAGAAGCGATTCCGTAAGCCGCCTCTCGTGAAATGATTCCTGAGTCTCTGGCAGGTTATAAATGTTGCAGATTGGCTTCACAGGAGCACTGGTCAGTTTAATATCATTCGATTTCACATTGTTGGGATCTTTTCTAGAGGACAAAACAGAAAAAAACATGATGAATTTATTCATACCTACATAAATAAATAATTATTATGAATGTTATTTGTTAATAATGTATATAATAACGTGTCTTTTTGACTGGGCTCTCAGCTCAGTTGTTAGTAGCTCTGCCTTCTGCGCCATAAGTCGTGGATTCGATCCCCACCCAGAACAAATTTTAATATTTGTGTGGTGAACACAGGTGTTTCTTTCAAACATTATAATCAGCTATCTGGTGCCCATAGTGTAAGCGCTGCTTAATTTGGTTCGATAGTGTTGTGTGGATTATACACGTTTTTTATTTATTTATATGGACTTAAAATGTTACATTTTTTATGCACTGGTCGTCTGAAATAACTGATTAAGCTAGTATTGTTATAAACATGAAAGACCTTTCAGTGAACGCAAATAATATACAGCTAATTTAGTTTTGTAATACTATGGATAACGTAGTATAAAATAGTCATCATCTTAGCGCAATTGTACCCACTGCTGAGTATATTGCGCCATTCTTTCCGGTCCCTTCCCTTGCGAGTCTCATCCACTCATTCCCAGCATAAGCAACAGTATCGTGGGTGGTCTGCCTCTACGTCTTTGAACATCTCTTGGCCACCATTCTGTAGCCGCCTTCATGCATTTCCCGTCGTCTCTTCTTGCCAAGTACCCTGCCCATCATCACTACAATTTCGTTTCAGTTTCCTCTTCAGTTTCCAAGACTTTTGTTCGGGAATAGTTTTAAAAAAATATATTCTGTTAGCTATTTACCTGATCGATAGGTCCTGAGGCTGGTCGCTGTCAGATTCTTCATTTAAACAGTAGTTGCGATGGCTTTCAAAATATCTATAATCAGTTTAAAACAGAAAAAAAGCATTTTATTTATTTATTTTATCTAGCTGATGGGACAAGCGTTATGTCCCACCTTATGTTAGTTGGTAGGCATCGCCTATCTGCGCCGTAGGTCGTGGGTTCGATCCCCACCGAGAACAAATATTTTTGTGGTGAACGCAGATGTTTAATCTCTGTCTGGGTGTTATATTGTAGACAAGTATGTATTTACAAAAACAATGCTTATAAGTAGTATTATATCAGCTAACTGGTTCCCATATAGCAAGTTTGCTTTATTTGGGACTACATAGTGTTGTGTGAAAAAATAATCTAAAACGTACAGCGCCGATCACATCAAGTGTGAATCAACTAGTTTTTAATATTAGTATACCTCTTGCCTTAAGGCCTGCGCACATCTAGCGCGATGGCGATCAGTGAAACGCTGTCAAATATCGCTGTCATATATGACAGCGTTTCTGCTATCGCGCTAGATGTGCGCAAGGCACCCACTAGCAATTATACAGCCTGAGTTTTAATTCGTATGTTATCCCGAAAGGTGGTGATAGGGACCATGGTTTTGCACAAGCTATGAAGACCTTTCTGTGAAATACGAAATCTAAATCATCCATACAAAAAAAATAATCAATTGAAATGCTTAAACAAAATGTTTTGTGTGAAAACCCTACAGCTTGGCCGGGCCGGTTCTAATTTGATTGGATTTTGGCCATTGCAGGCATCCAATCACATTTTACGCTAGCCAATAATGACACTTGTGGCGGTAATAAATTATTATTGCTTCTTGACTTGCCAATAACAGATTTTGGGTGTCAAATAAGACATAGTTCAACAGAGGTCAAGTAATCAGCTGGTTATACTGGTTGCTTAGCAAGCTTTTAAGCAAAATCATGGCGTAAACTTTACACACCATTTGTTGAATGAAAAAGTCCTGATTCAGAAAAGTCATAGAACTAATGCTGTTGACATTCAGCTCCCTTTCGGGATAACATACGAATTCAAACTCATGCTGTATAATAATGAAATAAGTAGCTTACCTTTCTAAATTCTCATTGAAGTTCAGTTGGTTGTAGCTCAAAAGGGTACTCGTGCTTGTTTTTCCGTCACTATCATGGTGAGGCGATATGCCTCCTAACATCACCTCTGAGTCTCTGTCCTAGTAGACGAAAAGTTTTATATGTCAAAAAATGTATAACCACCATCAAACATCACTGACATATCATTGACTGGCCTCTCAGCTCAACTGGTAGTAGCTCTGCCTTCTGAGCCGTACGTCATTAATTCGTACTCCACCGAAAACAAATATTTGTGTGGTAAACACAGTTTGTTCTCTATCTGGGAGTTATATTGTCTCTGTGCGTACATTTTTTTTTTGTAATACGTACACAAGGATACCCATCAGACTATACACTGCTAGCTCTTATGTCGTTGCAGTAAGAGTCATTTTTCTTTGTTTTTAGGTAACTTGAGCTGTATCCCACTGTACGTATTTACAAAAAAAAAGTACGCTTGGTGTGCGGACTGGTTTCCGCAAGAAGGCCTCTGACTATAGGTTCACACCTAAAAAAGTTTCTCAGGATATTTTCCTCCACCGTTTGATAGTACCTACTGGCATACTGCACATCAATTTATCGACAGAAAAACTCATTGGCGTGTGCCAATGATTTATTCAATGAAATGAAATGTAAATTATTTATTGATTACTCAAGCAAATGTGTGTGTGTATCCAGATGTGTGTCTGCATTTGAAACAACGATTTGGTCGAGGTTTATAAAATGTATAGGTACTTACAAAGGCGTTTATCTCTGGAGGGTCATCCTTCAGCGTGACTTTCGGTTTCTGGTCTGTGAGCAGGTTTTCCATGATCGCAGCCAAGTCTATGCAGCGCTTGGCGATCATCTCCTTAGCCTTTTTCGCTGGTTTATTGATAGCCTGTTAATGTGAAACGGTTACATCAATCCATACATTAATATGATTCAAAAATTATGTTTAGATCCATCAACTTTCTAAGAAACCCCAATCAACATCATTATCAGCTTGAAGAAGTCCACTGCTGGACATAGGCCTTCCCTACACATTTCCAGGAAAAACGATTCTGAAATCTTTATTTCATCGAATTTCCGCGATCTTAACAATGTCGTCGGTGCATCTGGTGGGTGGTGGGCACCCTACATTTCGTCTTCCGGTTCTTCGAGCTATATGACTCCAATAAGTTACTATAATACATTTCGAGTAAGAATAAATGCTTGACATTATAAAAAAGGCTATGTGATTTCCTTAAGTGTAATAAACACTATAAAATCAATAAAAAACTAATATAGTAACAGATAATTAGTTATGTATTAAAAACTTACGTCTTTTAAGATCTGCAGGATACTCTCCCTGTTGACTTGAGCCAGTAGAATTTTAGCTTCATCCACATTTGAAGTCTTACCCACCTTGACAGGTGATCGTGTTAAGAATACATTTGGTGTGGTTGGACCCTGAAAGATCACGCTTGTTACAATTGGGATGTACACAAGGATACGCATCAGACTATACACTGCTCTTATGTCCCTGCAGTAAGCGTAATTTTTCCTTTGTTTTTAGGTAACTTGAGCTGTATCCTACTGTACAATAATAGTTTTAAGGTAGGAATATCTTTGAATCCAATCAAAATCAATGATATTACAAATTTTAAATCAGCATCCAGTTTTCTAATAACTGCCTTTATCACTTATAGATTTCAATTTCCCTACTTTACCAGTATGCCTGGTCATGCCAGGCACACCCTAGGTATGCTATATGAACGGCCTTATGGGCATCTAATTTCCCTACTTTACCAGTATGCCTGGTCATGCCAGGCACACCCTAGGTATGCTATATGAACGGCCTTATGGGCATCTACGCTTGTCTTATGTAAATAAGAATGACGTGTCGGTTTACGAAAAAAATCAAGCACAAAGAAACATTTTAATCATCGAACATAAAAAGTCGTCACAGAGACGTCGTTTAGAAATTTCAAGGACTGAACTGCTATACCTTACATAAAAGGTTCATAATAGAGTAAAACATCCTTTCTTCTACTACGACTATTACGTCATGCAATCGCTAGGTACTATTATGTAATCAAATATCTATCGTCTTACCGATTTGACTGAAAATTGGTGGGAGGGGGGAGAAGCTTCATTGATTGAATGGAATGGATACCCAAAAAATTATGTCAGAGCGAGACGGCACTAGGTGAGCACATGCATGCGGGAAGGAGTAAAGAATAGGATAGAAGATCGTTGAAAGTGAAACTACCAATACGTTTAAATTACAAAAACAATGTCCACCACAGAAAAATAACAAGCAATACATACCTCAACGACCTTATGCTTTGCAATAACAAATTCCAATTTCATCGACCAAGGATTTATGAAGGACGAAAATTCGGTTTCCAGTTTGACGTAGTCACCATTGTGTGTTAACATTCTGTTAAATAGAAAAGTTGATGCTGTAAATATACTAATAAGGGTTATTTATGCAGTAAAACTTTGGCTATGTGTATGTAATGTACAAATGTATGTGCATGGTGTATGATGTCGCAGTAGTAGTACCGTATAATTCATTCATACGTAGTACCGTATGATACCGTATGAATTCCTACGAATTGAAGAGTACGAGTACCGATACAACTTTTAGACTAGGCCCGTATTCAGAAACAATGCTTGAGTCTGAGTTGAGCCTCAAGCAATTCTTGATACTTTACAATGGAGATCTGTCCAAAATCTATGCTTGGGAGTGCTTGAGGCTCGACTCAGACTCAAGCACTGTTTTTGAATACGTGCCATAAGAGTGAAAGACACAGTGTAATGCCATATAAATAAATACATATTATAGACAACCCACACAACACTATCTAGTCCCAAACTAAGCAGAGCTTGGAGTATGGGAAACAGATAGCTGATATAATACTTATTTTTTTTTTGTAAATACATATTTCGAATATAATAACACCCAGACAGAGAACAAACATCTGTGTTCAAATATTTGTTCTCGGTAGGGATCGAACCCTCGACCTACAGGTCAGAAGGCAGAGCTACTACCAACTGAGCTGAGAGGCCAGTCATATAGGACGCGTCCTCACTAGACATGTCGTTGAGGTAACAAACATAATCGTTTACGTAGTGAGCACAGTCACGCATGGATAACTTACCTGTAAGGCATTGATTTGGATGCTTTGCCTTCCTTCACTATCACCTCGTATATCATTTTCAGGTATGGCAAATCATCGGGATGGTACAACAGTAATGCGTCCTGATTTTTGATGTCCTGCGGTAAGTATCCGAGATACGGGACAGATTCTATGTCGACATACTCGAGGTGGCCCATTGCGGTGTGTTTTATTACAAACGGCTTTGCGTCAACTACGCATTCATTTGGTGCTGAAATGAGAAAATATTGAATTGGAGGCATATTATTTTAGAGCTAGAAACGAAACATATCCTATTAGATAACGTGCAATAAACATTACGAAGTTTATTACTGTGCGGTAGATGATTTAAATACCGTCAGGAGCAAATGGTATTCACTCATGTCCCTTTTGCGGGACGCTATAGTGCCTGGGACAGGATTTTAGATGTAATAATCTTGCCCAGCCACACGAGCTTAGTCGGCCTAATTCATAGGAAAGACGTGGACAATAGGTGTGGAGCTGACTAAGCTGCGGGTTTTCTCACGATGTTTTCTATCACCGTTTGAGAATTAGAACCTCACTGGTACCTCACTCACCTAGTATTAAGACGTTTTAAAGTGCTCCTTGTGATACAGCTGAATGAAGATGTTTTAAAGTATCTCTATTTCTCGGCATAAAAAAGACAAGAGACATTTAGCGAGCTGCTAAAAAGTGTCAAGCATTCTGAATGCGTAGGAGAGTAGCCAATTATTCTAGAGTATTAGAGTAATTGGCTTCTCAATCAAAAATAAACTCACTTGTGTAGTTTGAGTAAACAGGTGTAACTTTGATGATCAAGTACACCATATCGCCATCATCGTCGGTAATATCTTTGAAGGAGAACTTCAGTAAACATGGAATGTATGTGACCATGGTTTCCATAATCGCGAAGCCGGTGTTCAAGCTTCTGTATTGACGGATTCGGCAAATCATCGGGCAGTTAGTATTATCAGCCGCTGTTGTACAAACATTATCCACATTATAATACTTACAAGTATAGGAACGTGTGTGAGCGAACGTGGCGTTTGACGATTACTTAGGACTCTCACTTCTTAGTTTAGGGCTAGAGTTGTAAGGAGTATCCACAATATCATTTTTAAATGCAATCAGAAATATCAATAAAACCAAATTGTGATGATAGTTGCGTAAGAAACATTTATTTCGCTGAAACGCGGACGTGTGATCAGAAATTATGGGGTAACTATAGAGTAGTAGGTAGGTATCTAGCACGAAGGACCTAACTGCTACCATGAATTCCGAAACCCCAAATAATAAAACCCACGAATATGAAACGTAGTGTTCACTGGTTTTAGTTTAATTACCTAATAGATGTAGCTGCCCATTTGAAGCTGTCGACAGTCTGTTTGTAATTTGGGATGCTAAAATATCGCGGTCCTGTAAAGGAAGATTGAAAAGTTATTTTTTGTGTTGCGTAACAGTTAACATGAATTACGGTGAAATGCAATATGAGATAAGATAAACATCAATTTTCAAGTTACGTACCTTCTCATGAACAAAATCTATGAAGGATCTTCCGATCCACATTTCTTTGGGAAAGCCGAGACTGGTAGTCAGATTTTGCGTGGTGTACATAATCATACCATCGTGCATAGATATCGCACACGAGAATCCATCCTGAAATACAGATTTAACAGGGTATGTTAAAAAATGTAGGGGACTAACGTCTGCCACGGAGCAAATCATCTATAAATTTTATTGACCAGCTCCATAGCAATGATGATGCTTGAAAATGGGTTATGCGAAAATTTTATGTTTTTTTATTTGCTACATGTCTTGTTAATATAGTTATTATTTTTTGTGCTAGATTATTCATCTATTTATAATAGACGTACAAGTCTCGTAAAATGCCTACTAGACGTAGTATTTCTAGCGCGTATTACAGTAGATTTTACAATAACCCTTCAATCAGACGGTCATACAACCAATAAATCTATACTAATATTATAATGAGGAAAGATTTATATTTTTGTATGATTGTAATGAATAAACTCAAAAACTACTGTGCCGTCTACAAACATTATTTCACCATTGGAAAGCTACATTCACCCTGAGTAACATAGGCTATATAAATGTGTTTAAAAAAAATAAATGGTTACTCGTGCGAAGCCGGGACAGGCCGCTAGTCCGTTATATAAGAGATGTGACAGACTTTTATTGATTTTATAGTGTTTACTACACTTAAATATATAACAAAGAAAAACTGGATGTGATAGACTTACAGAATCACCGTTTGCAACGTTGCAACTCGTGTCGAAACTCACAGCGGCTGTCAGCTCGGATGCAGTTTTTATCTGAAATATAAATACTTACTGTAATGAAGATCTTCATTTTATCGACGAGTTCAATGTTCTTAAACAAAAACTATGGAGAACCTTACGGGGCAAAACGTGAGCCGTGTTCTACGTTTTTTTTGCCTTCCATAACGTGCACATGTTCAAGTAGCTTCACAAAACGAAGCCGGTCAGCCACGTGGAATTTTACATTTACATCAAAGTTTTTAAAAAGTCCATTAAGAGTACTTTTAATTATTTCAGTGTCGTAGCCAACTGCCACAAAGTAAAACCACTATAACTTCTTCATAGAAACGCGAATCGAATGCATTTAGGGTAGGCCCGCAGCGTGAAGTCCCAGTGCGCATAAGCTCTGTAATAGAATTACCTCGTGTTTGAGAGAGATGAGATCTGATGCTGGAGTATCCAAGGTCTCAACTGCCTTTTCGGGCAGTACAAGCGGTGGCGATACCTCGACAGCTGCATAAAAAAAATGTAAGTCGAAGAAAAAATCAAACTACCCCTGCCAATAATGCCAATAAACTAAAATCTGAAAAAAAACACAGCGCCGCCACATCGGTATCCTCAAAGACACTCATAGTATTGAATAAAAAATATGGGGTATATACCATGAATTTAATATTTCGCGAACATACTTTACCAGTTATCATCGTGACGATCGAACAGACAATACCCCAGTGATGCCTATGTACTTATTATAACAGGGTGTATTATGTAGCTGATAATAATTATCAGAAACTCGAACACCCTGGCAATCTGTAAACGTAAAATCTTGTTAAGTAACGCTTCCATAGCTTTATAAAAATTAGGTGATGCCTTTAGTTGAGTAATACATGACATGTGACAGTTATGGTTATACATTGAGCCTATTCATACAGCTACATTCAGGACATAACAATAATTTATTCTGTAACATCACTAACAAGATTTATCTAAGCTCCGATTCGAATGCTGGCCAAAATAACACATTGAAAATATTCAACAATCATAGTGAAATGTCCAATCCGTATGTTTTTGCAAGGAGTGCATCAATTGCTAGCAGATTGTCTAGCTTTTTACAGGAAGTAGGTATGTCATTTTAAACAGATGAGAGAGATATACAGAGCAAATAGAATTAATTTGTAGTTCATGGGCTCATTAAATATTTCTTAAGATGAGCATGCACTGGGTTAATATGAACGTAGTTTAGTCGTAACGTAGTATAAGTATCTAGTAAAAAGACTTTTATTCTACAATATAAGATCACCGAAAAGATATATCGATGGGCAGGGCACACACAATATTTTCAAGACACAAACGGAAGAATTCTTAAAAATACTGAAAAAAATAAAAATATTGTTAGCAGAAAACTTCACACAAAAAATAAATCCATCAAACATAACTCTACATTATACTGTTAGCGAAAGTATGCGTATGGATAGGTAATGACTAGCAGCGCGATCCTGCTGGTCGATCATGTAACTTTTGTTGCAATGGTTTCAATCAAAATCTTTTGAATTGAAACCATTGCAACAAAAGTTACATGATCGGCCTGCTGAACAAGTTTTTTACTGATATTTTTACTGATTTATCATGGAACTCATCAGCGTCCAAATTTTAGCTCTAAATGAATATCTAGAAAATTCATGTAAGATTTCAACCGAAGTAGCGAATAAGCACGCAATCAGTCCGAACTGAAACCGGTAGACGAAGCATTCAGCAGACCAAATGGATGATAATATTATGTCGATTTTTCTGGATAATGAGAGAAGCTTTCTTTAAGCTGATGATCATGATGATGACTGTGTCATTCATGTGAATGGTTGAATGTGCGATAAAATGAAAACGCACCAGAATTTATTTCTTCTTTAGGTACATCACTGTGAGTTAAGGGTTCTGGCGGGATGCATTGCAATACCGCTTCTGGCTGTTCCCCCTCTGTGTGAGTCTGTTTCCTTTTCTTGGCATCCTTGTCTTTCTTTGAAGTCTGTTCGAGCTTGTTGCTGAAGGAATAAAAGCTACCGTCATATCGGCCATGGAATTCACCGGGTCAACAAAATGTGCTCAAAACCAACACTTCAAATGAGTCTCTTCATCATCCCTTCAATTATATACTCTACTGTCGTCTCTTTTCTCGCCCGTTGGTGGTTAGAAAGTCACGACAAAGATCTAGCTGATTCCATAATGTCTTCAATAAATTCTATAGAAAGAGATTAATTAGCCTGACTGACAATCACCACAGCTTATACTAAATTATCTAGATTCTTTTAATTAAGAAAATAATTTCCAATATTAAATTCAGAAATGAGCCCTTAAAACTAAAACTAAAGAAATGAGCACGAGGCCACAGTTTATAAAAACACGTGCCTAACGAAGTCGCGAGCGTTGCGAAACCTCGATAAACGTGAATTAGACTCATCGACTTTATAAAGTTTTTGAAAACGTGATATTGCGGAAAATAGCGTTTACAAAGGTACTTAACAGGTTTCGAAGTTTTAATTTTTTACTCCGCAGTATTTTTCCATCCTGAACAAAAACACGGAATTATTGACCGAAAGCACCGAGAGACGCATTTTTAAGTATATTTTTTTCCGGCAGGGATTTTTATTGGTAGAGCCAGGGTGGGGATAGGTAAGGATTCTTCCAGAAAGGGAAAAAAGAGGGTTACTGAATAACAACATCTTAACCCCAGCATGAGATGTTTTTATTTTAATTTGAAAGCTTTAAGTCAGCTTATAAAAAATATCAAATATTTATTAGAAAAGGTCCGATCCTCTTTCAATGTGATAAGCAGAAAATTGCTTATTTTAGGTGTGCTCGCAAGGTTTATTCCCATAGCCCACTAGTTTATTCTGTGACGAAATGCTGCATAAATTATGTGATGCTGATTCCGAATCAATCAGAAAAAGTAACAAAAATTTACGGTATGTACCATAACCAAGTTAAATGTCCCGTATTTTTTAAGTTTAATTACTCTCTATCAATTTTACTACATTTCTGATTGATTACGAATCAGAATCATTTAGCGGTCGTGCTGCCATAGGTTCCATCAACCATGAAGTTCTATAGGAAAACCTACATCGTACAAGAACCCCGAATGATGTTGTTGCCCAGTTTAGATATTGGTATAGCAACCAGACTGACATCATTAGATGGTGCCTTGAACTTTCTGATGGCTGCGGTGTGAGGCAAGGAGGGGGTAGCCTCTACGGATCTATTCAAAGCCTACGATAATGATCTGATCGAGGAACTAAGCAGCACTCCGGTCGGGCTCTAATTAGATAGCATATTTATGTAATTTAAGCTACGCCGATTATATGGTGCTGCTTAGACCCTCGATTTTAAAACTTTTGCTTTTGTATTATTTTGCCTACGTCTCACTTAGTGAAGTGGCACCACACTGGAACTTCACTACTATTATTATTATTTTTTATTTGTAAAAGGATCATGCAGAAAAACGGTAGAAACCAAGCCGTAGTTTGTTGCCTTTTCTTCTAGAATTGGTCGCGTGGAACTGGCACATAGACTCAGGTGAGTCTAGGTGTCGTAACGTCTTAAAGAAGGTAGGTTTAAGACGTGATTCTTGTGATACTACTGAATAAGTACATTTTTGACTTTGACTTTGATCAACGGCTTGAGAAAGTTACCTAACATCTGTGAAAGGTATGGTAGAGAGCATGATCTTATGTACAATTTTAAAAAGACAGAGATGGTAGTGTTTAGATCCGGAAAGGAAACTTAGACCCGGTAGTTTCACAACGGACAGCCGGTCAAAGATAGCTGGAAGTATCTTGGGTATATCGTAACATCAAGCCTCAAAGACGACGACGATATTGAGCGTCAGCGGCGAGCGTTATGCGTAATCGGAAAACATGATCATACGGAAATTCTGTATAAATCGTCTATGAATCCAGGGAAGTGAAACTGACCTTGTTTATGTCCTTCTTTCAGATTTTTTACGCTGGACAAATTATACAAAAGCGCATGATGGCATCAAAGTTGCCTATAACAACATTTTTAGGTTGGAACGTTACTGCAGCGCTTTTGGAATGTTCCTGGAGGCGCGAGTTAACTTCTCTAATGCCATCCAAAGAAATAGCATAGAATAAAATAAACGCAATAAATGTATGTTCGGCAAGCGTCTATAGACGGTGAGTGCAATAAGCATCCTACGACGTGCATCTTTTACGTTAGGTATTCTGCTTGCCTTTTATTTTATTTTATAAATCCTAAACCTATAGGTTTAAGATTAAAGCTTTTGTATGATTAGATTTTTTAGAGTTATTTATTGCCGACTTGCACATACAATATTTACATTGCTTAGTCTACAGTAGCTAAATTAGGCGAATAGGTGCAATGTACACTGTAGAAAAGTAAGTTCACTACTTACTTGTCCACAATATATATATTTATTTAATGGACGTGTACTTAAGGATCTCGCGTTCGAAATATATAAAAGATATATCATTAATATAGATCATTTTTGTATCAAGTCGATCTGACTGTCAGCTCCCGTACTATTGTGATGTAACATCTCCCTACAGTTTTCTGTATCTGACATCACTGCGCCTGGCCACGTGAATGTATCTGTAACGGGCCACTAGGTACCTATAGCCGACCACTCAGTCGATTCTGCTTGTGCCGGGCCACGTGATTTAATCAACGGGAAAACAGACTTTTTATAAAAAAGTTTTGCTGAGAAGAATTGCTTTATGCAATCTTTACTTTGTTAAAAGCATTTATTGCTGTTTTTTTTTTAAGTTTAAACCTTTTTGAGCTTGAGCTTTTTTGAAGTGGGTATAAACTCTAATCCTATGAACAGAGCAGAGTCACGTGCGGAGGATAACTGTTCAAGTTTTAACTTTTGTCTGCATTTCTGGAGTCCGCTTTTTATTTAATGTATCATTGTTGAACTAACCTGCTGCCTGATGTTGATGGCTTCCCGCCATACCCACTGCTTTCGCTGGAGCCCGAATGCGTAGACTTCGAACTATGACTGAAAATAACATAAAGATATTGTAAACATTTGTAGTAATGAGTTAAATTAAGGCCAGCTGGCCAGTTAAATTAAGGATGCGTCAATAAGATCGCAAAATTCGTACCTAAATGCAAACGCAAAAATTGTCATTTTAGATCGAATCTAGTTCGATAGAGATAGTTATTACAAGACGAATTATTCGTATTGATCGGCTATTTTACGCCAAAATGCAACATCGAAAAAAAATGCTGGCTGAGTTCCGTCAGTATTAGAAGGATAATTCATAATTCATAATGCTAATCCTGATGTTGCTTAATGAAAACGTGAAAATAATTGATGTTGCAATAACTCACCTTCTAGAGTGGCTGTTGCTGCAGCTGTTAGAATAAGCAGAGTCCGAAACCTTCGGATTGTTCTCCGAGTCCTCCAAGTTATCCATATCACTGCCAAAATACAAGAGTTTTAAGAAAACGTTTCATTAAAATCGGGAGGTGCGTCTCCCGGAAAGTGTAAGAGTCAACTGTGGATCATCCGGCTGAAATTTCCTTTTTATACCCCAGCCGGCTAATGAGATTTACGGAAATTCTACTGTTTAAACTTTTCAATTATGTTTTGTTTTATAAAGGAAACGTGATCAACTCCGCTCGTGATTTCATTGCTAAATATTAGTTTTTCCTTAAGGCATTTTTCTGTGGTCTTTGATATACTCCGGATTTTAACTATCATAGTTTTCAGGATTTTAAATATTTTATTTAGTTTTTAATTGATCGAGTGAGCGAATCGAACTAAAATGGCAATAAGGGCGATTTGGCATTTTATGTTAAAAACAAGTAAAAAAAGTTAAAGATGCAATTTATAAACAAGTAAAGGAACAAGGAAGCATTCACCCTGCTAAAGCCTTACTTAAACTATATTATCCTATTTCCGGTTGGGGGTTAACAATGAGGTGAGGAACACTATTTGTCAAGAATGTCTAAATCCCCTTATACATATTATATATACTTATACAACGTGAGTTTGAATTCATATGTTATCCCGAAAGGGGGATAAGCTACTCCTGAATGCCAACAGCATTAGTTCTATGACTTTTCTGAATCAGGACTTTTTCATTCAACAAATGGTGTGTAAAGTTTACGCCATGATTTTGCTTAAAAGCATGTTAGGCAACCCTATAACCAGCTGATTAGGTACTTGACCTCTGTTGAACTATGTCTTATTTGACACCCAAAATCTGCCATTGGCAAGTCAAAAAGCAATAAAAATGTATTACCGCCTCCTTTGAATCGTCATCCTAATTTTATAAAAATGGGGTCTGTTGGGTTCCGTATAATATTTTTCATGGAATTTATGTTCAAGTATTTATTTTGTTTATTTGTTGTATGATTCAGAACGAAGAGGATGTGATGCAATGCCTACACTCATTAAAAATTATTTTATTTACACATTGTAAAAAAACTAGTGGTAGGTACTTTCGTACCAAAACATATGTAAGACAAGTTTTATTTGTGTGATTGAGTGATAAACAACAAGTGCATTTTGCGACTACCTACTTTATGAAAATCTCCGACTTTGGCATTGCTTTAAGATATGATACGAGAAACTTAAATAAAGTACGTACAGAGTAGGTACCTATTTACTTTAATTTAATTCGAATCGAGAGCTTACGAAGTCATCATACACACGACTTACTTAACCCAATATTGGGTTAAGTAAGTATTTCATAATGTTTGTTTCGCCGTTTTTTATTTCAATGAAAACGGGACGGGACCCTAAAATTATTCGGCACTGTCAAACTTAGACAATTTGGTTAAATTGTCTAAGCTGTCAAAGGAAACCGAACTCGAAAATCTAAAAATAAACTTAGGCATTTCAGTTATTTTCAGTATTTCGTGGACTATTTCGTTGCGAGCGCATGTTGAAAAGTTAAACTCAGTGTACAAAAATCATTTAATTGTCGTAGGTATGGCCTATACCTAAGTGCTTGTGAATAATGTGTGCAAAACCTACCTGTACCTAGTACTCGTAGTAGTACCTACCTATGTAGCTACCCGTCTTCAGAACAGAGTGCTTATACCATGGAAAGCCAGTAAATTGATATGTACCTAGTTTGTAAGTTTTATTACTACTTACCTATTTACCAAATTAGCGCCGGCCCCGCCCAAGATGTAGGGTTTTCACACAAAATATTTTGTCAATTGATTATTTTTTTTGTATGGAAGATTTAGATTTCGTATTTCACAGAAATGTTTTCATATTGTTTTAATGTTTCAGTTCCGTTGCGTACGCGCCAGCGATCGGACGCGGAAGTAAAGATGTCGACCGCGACATTAAGGGCCTACATGAGGTGAAACCGAAAATGTAAAGTAGCATTTTTTTTCGTTGTATGGACGAATCCATTTATTTTTTTTGTAAAATATTACAATTAAATGGTGTAAAAAAATTATGATTAGGCTAGAAATTCTCCTCAACTCACAGGGTTCGATAAAATTGAACGCAAAGTTTGCCAAAAACTCTCAATTTTTTTTGGATTTGAAATGGTTTTTTTCCGTTGCTGTTAGAGCCATTGCAATGAAAGTTTTGTTCCCGTTTACCTTAATAAATACGTAAAAACCTGATGTTATTGCATTTTTCTTAGTTGCCGTAGTTTTTATAAAAAAATAAAATTTTCAAAAATATAAATAGATAGGTTTCTGTACTTACTTCTCAGTACAGCCCGAGCGGCCAAGAAGGTTGGACCTATGTCAAATTTCGTGACATGACATTTCATCTCTGACTACGTAAAATATACCCTAGATTAAATCATAGCTACTACTGGTACTATAAATTTGCCACAGTGTAACATAAAACAAACTGTCACAGTATAACGAAATGACATAAAACCATCTTCATCGTACATTATGATCGATAACCTGTATTCACATCATCATCAGCCTGTAGAAGTATATATTTTATGTAGCATATAACTTATCAAGTACATTCTAGGGCACGTTCCTATCGTGCGTGACCAGCGAAGCGCAATGCTTTTGTTAAATACCTCCATTTTTGTAGTTGCATAAGTAGCTATCTTCCTATCTACCCAGTGCTTTCCGTCATCATCATCAGTAAGTAGAAGTCCACTGCTAGATATAGACCTCCTTTATACATTTCCATGAAAAAACAATTTGCCGATTTCCCACGATCTTTAGAATGTCATCGGTCCATTAGGTGGAGGGGCGCTCTGGTTGCTTAGCACCGGTTATATTGTCGTAGCGACCCGCTTTTTGATTCTAAAGGCGTGTGTTCAAACCCCGTCATGCACAAATTAGTTTATCTGCCAAAAAACCTATGTGCACTATGTCAGTACACTCTAACGGTGAAGGAAAACAATAAATGAAACCAACGTGAAGTAGCAAAACTTTTGAGGCACATTCATAATCCACCACACCAGCTTTAATTTTCTATTGACATGACAAGAAGAAGACTCAAAAACTAGTAGCCGATTTTAGGCCTTTATAAAAATAGTGTCGATTTTGCAAAGAGTTTGGGAGCCCATTACAATGAAAAGGAAGTATATATATATATATTATATATTATGGACAATCTACACTACACTATCTAGCCCTAAACTAAGCAGAGTTAGTATTATGGGAACCAGATAGCTGATGTAATACTTAAATACATTTTGTTTGTAAATACATAGGTACTTGGAAAACAATATAACATCCAGATGGAGAACAAATATCTATGATCACCACACAAATATTTGTTCTCGGTGGGGATCGAACCCACGACCTATGGCGCAGAAGGCAGAGCTACTAATAAATGAGCTGAGAGCCCAGTCATAACAATAATATCATGGGTTTTGAGTATTTTTGATTGCCGTCTTTTAAATCTGGAGGTGCCTGTAATGTCCCGAATTCTGGAACTTTCTGTCAAAGGCTTCATGCACGGTGCGCTCAAATACCCAAATACCAAAATACATGTGCCTATTTCTATACACGCAGCAAGGAGTTTCCCAAGATTTTGCGTTTGACAGAACTTTGAAGAGTCAGTTGGGGTTGTCGAAACTCTTTGGTATACCTAATATTTTTAAATGCCGATAAAATACAATAATATAAGTCGAATAGACAGTGTTATTTCACAATGCTTCACTGATCTCCACCGCAATGAGCACCGAAGGCCTAAATGAGTGCAAAGCTTAAAGCCACCCATAAATAATTTCCATTTCAATTCATTTATGAATTGAAATGAAAATTATCTATGCATGTAATGTATTGTATTATGTATATCAGTTATCTAGCACCCATAACACAAGCTTTGCTTAGCTTGGGGCTAGATAATGTTGTGTGAATTGTCCAGCATTATTATTATTATTATTATTATTTATTTCCATAGGCATGAATTCTATGCACTAAGTTATACTTACTAGATTTACATACAGATCTGGAAGTATAACCTTTTAGATAAAAGAAAAATTTACTAAATTGGATCATAAAATTAAATGACGAAGGTATGCAGTAACAAACAATAAAACAAAACGGCTTAGCCGATTTTGATGAAATATTACTTTTCAGAAAAAAAAAGATTAAAAGGGAGAAGACGAAAGAGAAGAAAAAAGATAAGAATATTATTGTACAAAAAAAATTGCCCCCCTTGCCCCCCAGGACCCCCCCTTTTGTGAGTGCTACTGGATGCCGTCGAGATAGGGGGTTTTCGATTAGGGTTTCGTATAGAGGGTTTCTTCCTGAATTGAAAAAACAAAAAAAACACCCCCCTCTTGCCCCTTTTTTCACCCCCCCCTTTCGTATCTTCCAAGCGGAGTGACTTGCAAGACTTTTTTTTTGGGTCATGTAGGGAAGGTGAGATTATTTTGAAAGCAAAATAAATTTTGCCCCCCTCCCCCCTCTAGACCCCTTTATTATTTTTGACCCTTTTTTTCGAGTGGAGCATTGCGGCGAGCGAATGGGGAACAGTGCGGCGAGCAAAGCGAGCCGTGCTGTGACCTCCCCCCCCCCCCCCCCCCCCCCCTAAGCCCCCCAGAACCCCCTCCTCCTGAACCCGGGGGGAGCGTCGCGGCGAGCGAAGCGAGCCGTGCTGTGACCCCCCCCTCAAGCCCCCAGAACCCCCTCCTCCTGAACCCGGGGGGAACGTTGCGGCGAGCGAAGCGAGCCGCCACGCGACCACGCCCACCCTACTGAAATTTAGAACCCCCTCCTACTGAAATTTAGGGTGTCTTAGGGGTGTGAAAAAATGTTCACTAGACTGAGTTCAAAATTCAAAATGGCGGCTGTGCCACTTCCGGTTTTGCAAAAATCGTCCGATTAAGGTCGTTCAAACGGTTCATTCGACTGAGGACTATGATTGGAGATTGAATTTTAGGTTTTTTAAGGTGTTTGATTGGATCTTCACTTGGTTTAGGGTTCCGCCCCTGTGGGAACGCATTGAGGACGCGAGCTGCTTGCAGCTCGCGATGCACGCGACCCGGTAGTCAACGTTTGGGTTCCTTCCAGCGGTTTCGACCCGTTAAGGGTTTTGGCTTGACGTACAATTTAGGGTTCCGTATAAGGTTTTGATTGGGGTTTTACTACATTGAGCAATTTGATTAAGTGTTCGACTTTTAGGGTTCCTTAGGACTTTGATTGGAGTTTCAACTACACTTAGGAGCTTGATAATGTTAACATTTTTAGGGTTCCTTAGGACTTTGATTGGGGTTTTACTACATTGAGGAACTTGATAAAATAAACAACTTTTAGGGTTCCTTAGGCCTTTAATTGGAATTTTACTTCACTTAGGACCTTGATTATGTAAACAATTTTAGGGTTCTTTAGGACTTTGATTGGGGTTTTACTACACTGAGGAACTTGATTCACTGATCGACTTTTAGGGTTACTTAGGACTTTCTTTACTACTTTTTGGGGTTTTACAAGTGCAAGTGTAATGTAAAACTGGGAGTAGCACACCGACACGCGAGCTGCTTGCAGCTCGCGCACACGAAAAAACTAGTTAAGGGGCTGACGTATGGAAAATTTTCATACAAACGGAATACCAAAATGATTTCTAATTTAGACAGATTTACACTATATTATTGTAATAATTGTATTTGCATAGTATTTATCTAGGTTCCTCAACAGTTTTTATTTCAAATTACTTACCTAAAATGAAATAAACACCAATCGCATTTTGCACATTTTTATGCTAAACTTATCAAGTTTTCTACCTATTGGTTTCGTACTAAAAACAACAATATCTTACGTGTTTTTTGTTAAGGAACCTAGTTTATATTGTCTAGTTACAGAATAACAATACTATGTAAAGAATACAAAAAGTTTTCAGTCATCATTTTTGGTATTACGGAACACGATCAAATTCATGGCATTTTCGAACGGCTACTATTGCTATCGCGCACGCACGGTGCGGGTGGCGGGGTGCAGGGGGAGGAAACGCTTGAAGCACACGGGACACTTCGGTTGTGTGTGTGAATCGCTCGGACTTCGGACTAGTTAAATACCTACACTGGCATAAAACATAATGCTTAGATATTTGATAATTGTTAGTTTAGGAAGGGTACTAAGTGAAGATGGGAAATACTAAGTACCTAGGTAGGTTGTAGGTTGGGTAAACGAAATTAAGGTGCAGCACTAGGTCAAAAAGTCTGCCGAAATTTCGAAAAAAGCCAACATTTCGACTAAAACAAATTATGAACCATTAATTTCTATACAGGGTGGAATTTTGTAATGCCACCTGGAGGGAAAGTACTCTTAATACTGCAGATAGAAAATTTTACTCAAAGGAAACATTCCTTTATTTTTGGATAGAAAGCAATTTCTAAAATTAAAAATAAAATAATTTTTAAATTAATTTTTTTTTTTGAAAGGAATAAATTTATTCTTTTAAAGAAATGAATTCGTTAAAAGAATAAATTTGTGTATCCAAGAGAATGGAGCCCATTTCAAGCAACTAATTTCAAGTAACTAGTTAGTAATCCATTTTTTGTAAATAATTAAATTAATTTAAGATTTCCTGGTTTTTCTTTCATTTAATTTATCATGTTTGTTAGAGAGATTTCATCCTTATAATTGACTAACGATCGATGCAATAAAAGTACAAGGTATAATTTTTCTGATTTTAGCCGGTTCAATTCCCGGGTGTGAGAGAATTTTCGAAAAACTTTGAATGCAGTTTGCTTTCTATTCAAAAATAAAGGAATGTTTCCTGTGAGTAACATTTTCTATCTGGAGTATTAAGGAGTACTTTCCCTCCAGGTGGCATTACAAAATTCCACCCTGTCTATGAAGTATTGATAAAAGGTCTAAGAAAAATTACAACAAATTATTTTTTTTCTTTATTTATTTGTAGTTCAAACAAAGCAGCCAAGTGCGAGTCGGACTCGCCCATGAAGGGTTCCGTAGCATCAATTAACATAATATAAAGGTTTTTGTAGTTCGTCGAAAGGTAAATTGCGGTTTACGATTTATGACGTATAAAAAAAAACTACTGACTTGATCTCGTTCAAACTAAATATCGTTGGAAGTTTACATAGTAATGTACAACATATATTTTTTTTGGATTTATCATTCTCTTATTTTAGAAGTTAGAGGGGGGGGGACCAACTTTTTTCTACTTTGGAAGTGTCTCTCGCGCAAACTATTCAGTTTAGAAAAAAACGATATTAGAAACCTCAACATCATTTTTGAAGACCTATCCATAGATACCCCACACGTATGGGTTTGATGAAAAAAAAAATTTTGAATTTCAGTTTCAAGTATGGGGACCCCCAAATTTATAGTTTTAGAAAAAAACGATATTAGAAACCTCAACATAATTTTTAAAGACCTATCCATAGATACCCCACACATATGGGTTTGATGAAAAAAAATTTTTTGAGTTTCAGTTTCAAGTATGGGGACCCCCAAAATTTATAGATTTTTTTCTATTTTTGTGTAAAAACCTTAATGCGGTTCACAGAATACATCTACTCACCAAGTTTCATCAGTCTAGCTTTTATGGTTTCGAAGAAAAATGGCTGTGACACGGCCGGACAGACAGACAGACAGACAGACAGACATGACGAATCTATAAGGGTTCCGTTTTTGCCATTTGGCTACGGAACCCTAAAAACTGCTACCACTCAACGTCCGGTGGAAATATTGATAAAAGGACTGAGAAATACTTGAACAAAATAGTTTTTTTTTTATATAACTGGAGCTCAATAAACAGAGTACCGCTCAACGTCTGGTGGAAATATTGATAAAAAGACTTGGAAAAATTTCAGCAAAATATTTTTTTTCTTTATTTATCTGGATCTCAAAAAACCGACTACCGCTCAACGTCAGGTGGAAAGATTGATGAAAGGACTAAGAAAAATTGGCACAAAATATTTTTAGTCTTTATTTATCTGGGGCTTAAAAAAACTGCTACCACTCAACGTCAGGTGGAAATATTGATAAAAAGACTTGGAAAAATTTCAGCAAAATATTTTTTTCTTTATTTATCTGAATCTCAAACAACCGACTACCGCTCAACGTCAGGTTATAATATTGAAAAAAGGACTAAGAAAAATGGCTACAAAATATTTTTATTCTTTATTTATCTGGGGCTTAAAAAAACTGATACCACTCAACGTCAGGTAGAAATATTGATAAAAAGACTTGTAAAAATTTGAACAACATATTTCTGTTTTATTTTTCTGGAGCTCAAGAAATAAACTACAGCTCAACGTCAGGTGGAAATATTGATAAAACGACTAAGAAATTAAAAAAAAAACTTTATTTATTTTGAGCTCAAAAAACTGCTACCACTCAACGTCCGGTGGAAATATTGATAAAAAGACTGAGAAATACTTTAACAAAATAGTTTTTCTTTATATAACTGGAGCTCAATAAACAGAGTACTGCTCAACGTCTGGTGGAAATATTGATAAAAAGACTTGGAAAAATTTCTGTAACGTTCACTAGAAGTTGCTTCATGCAATCAAAATTGAGTTCTATATAGTAATTGTGATAAGACATAAATAATTTTTTTTTCAGTTTGTTTATAATCATTATATAAGTATCCACCTAGTAGGTTAGCTTGGTACACTTTTTTCGCGAGTTTTGTGCGAAAGCCGAGGTCCATGTAATTGTAGGTCGATGTTCGCAATCGTTGGTTTTGCGAATGTAAATAAGCAGAATAAAAGCAACCTAATTGCTCAACGAATAAAGTATATTTTTAAATGCAGTCACATTATTAGACTTTCTGTACTTTGGTAAGTGAGCCGCTTTGCGTGTTTTTTATTGCTGTATGTGTGTGATCGATGAGGTCTGGCGAACCACACCCCACCTGATGTTGAGCGGACCTCCACCCATGATCTTCAACTGTAACGTCATGACTGGTTTTGAACCCACGCCCCCCAACCGCTAGGCCGATGAGGTCTGGCGAACCACACCCCACCTGACGTAGAGCGGATACCCACCCATCATCTATTACTGTAACGTTATCACTGATTTTGAACCCGCACCCTCCAACCACTAGGCCAATGAGGTCAAGCAAACCACACCACACCTGATGTTGAGCGGACTCCCACCCATCATCCTCTACTGGAACGTCATCAACCACAACTCCATCGCTCCGCGCCGGGGTCAATGGCTCTCTCAACTCAACTCGGAGTCAATGGTTCTCTTTACTCTTCTTCAATTTGGTCCAGAACCCGCACAAACCCTACCTGATGAATAAACTCACTCGTATCATGTTAGAGAATTTCCTGGTGTCTTTTCTAAGTGCGTAAATAGCTACTCTGAAGGTTCTTTATCGGTTCAGGAATGTTGTTTTTTTTTTCACTTTATTCTTGCATTCAGAGCATGACCAATCCTTGCTTATTGAATACTAGAAAAGCGAAACAAGCAAGCAATAAGCTTAGAGGGTTAGTCAGGTAATGCAGCCACAAAAAATAAAAACATAAAATTGTAGGGTGCAAAAAGTCAACTCTCTTTGACCAGATTTGAACTCCCGCCCACCTCGTCCTCTCAGTGTGAATCCGCACGCCCTAGCCACTAGCCTATCTGACGCTTAGTAACGTTGACGAAATTAGGCAATGCATAAAAATCGTTAGCAGTGGCTGACGCACACGCACAAGCGCGGCACTATGGTTGGATTCACGTATAGAAGTAGCGCGTCACACGAGTGCCTGTGTGTGTATACTACTATTATATATTCCGTGGCGCCCGCATCAAATGAATAGAGATAGCTATATTCGGAGCAGTTTTTGCTCACGCCTCGAATTGAAGTTGCGAGCTATGTACGTCGGCCCGTTAATATTTAGGCATCCGATTTAGGCGTCGCCTAGGTTTAGTGAAAACGGGTGTTAGTAACGTTGACGAAATTAGGCAATGCATAAAAATCGTTAGCAGTGGCTGACGCACACGCACAAGCGCGGCACTATGGTTGGATTCACGTATAGAAGTAGCGCGTCACACGAGCGCCTGTGTGTGTATACTACTATTATATATTCCGTGGCGCCCGCATCAAATGAATAGAGATAGCTATATTCGGAGCAATTTTTGCCCGCGCCTCGAATTGAAGTTGCGAGCTGCGTCCGTCACCCTCTTAATATCTAAACTTAAACATTACGGTATTCTAAATCGCTCCATTGACTTATTACAATCGTACTTGACTGATAGAATCCTTAGAGTTGATGTGGGCGGTGAGAGATCTTTTGGGTCAGTTATTGACATAGGGGTGCCACAAGGTTCGATATTAGGTCCTTTCTTGTTTCTAGTGTACGTAAATGACCTTCCTTTTTTGGTTAAAAAACTATGTGAAACAGTACTATTTGCTGACGATACCTCATTAATTTTTAAAGTCGATAGATAGAAGGCTAATTACGATGACGTTAACGCATCTCTGTCGTAAATACTTAACTGGTTTAATAATCTTTTACTTAATGTTAAGAAAACTCATAAGTTTTATGAAAAAATATTTTTTGAGTGTCAGTTCTAAGTATAAAAATCATAATGCGGTTTACAGAATACATCTATTTACCAAGTTTCATCAGTACATATAGCTTTTACAGTTTTGTAAGTACCATACTTCAAGCAAATAAATTATTTCTTTTCATTTCATTTCATTTTTTTGAAAAAAAGTGACTGTGACATACGGATGGACAGACAGACAGACATGACGAATTTATAAGGGTTCCGTTTTTTACCTTTAAAAAATACAAGTGTTCATTCACCGACTACCGACATTTATGAACTTGCAACTCACTCTGGTTTTGCATAATATGAGGAAAATCTCTCTTGGTGGAAGGTTTCTTTTATTAAATCTGGGGCTATTTGCTTGTTATACTATATAAATTAGACTACTACTACTACACTACTATATAAGTTAGATTTAAAATGTAGCGTTCGTGGTAGTTTAAAAAATACCGCACAGCTTGCCATTGTTATCACCAATCCTGGATGAAAAATATGCAATGGAAACTCTGCGACGGGAATCAGCTAACATAACAATTGGGTTATATTTATTTACTGAATATCTGTCTGTGTTTTTGTCTAACGAAGCGTATTCTAGTCAACACATTGTAATGTCGTGACAAATGTCAGACCCAAGCACAGAATAAGTAATAGTTGGTATCAAATACATGAATTCACAGCTCAGGTCAGGCAACGCCATCTTTATTTTAAATTTTTCCAACTTTCCGGTCGTGTTTTGTTTTTAGACCAGCGTATAGCGGAGGCTTAAAGTGTACGCAGTGTAATATCGTTATTAACGAGCTACTTTGTTTTGTTCAAAATAAAATAGATGTTTTAGACGAAGAAAGTTTAGTAAGACTAGTTGTGACGGCTTTCTCAACAGTGGAAATAAACGCAGCGAAGGATTTGCTGTTCGCGTCCATTTCTACTACCCTCAGAAATGTTTCACGGCGTAAGAATAAAGAACAAAAGGACGTTGAAGATATTATCTGCGCGTTGAAGAATACAGAACCGGATAATACACCTATTTTTGTAGCTTGGCAAATACACAAACTCCCTCCGGTTACATTTAACAGTTTGGATGCGACGAAAATCTTGAAAGACATTTTATTGCTGCAATCAGAAATAATAAATTATAGTTTAAAAAACTAAAAAAAAAACGCTTTTATAACTAATTGAACTAAAAAGTTAAAAATAAAACTGTAATAATCAATTGAAAATTTATATTATTGGACAAAAAGCGTGGGGTGCTTTTTATAATAACTTCAGATATAATAAACTATTGATAAAATATTTACAACAATCAAAATCAAGCCCCCCACGCTTTTTGTACAATAATATAAATTTTCAATTGATTATTACAGTTTTATTTTTAACTTTTTAGTTCAATTAGTTATAAAAGCGTTTTTTTTTTAGTTTTTTAAACTATAATTTATTTTTTACTTTTTAGTTTTTTTTTCATATTTTTGCATTGTCATCGACCTTTGACAGGTGTGCAAAGTTTGAATCAAATCTGATCGTTCAAAGTAGGTTTTTTATTATTTTTTTTATTTCTTTTCATTTTTTTTTTTTTTTTTTCATATTATTTCATTGTCATCGACCTTTGACAGGTGTGCAAAGTTTGAATCAAATCTGATCGTTCAAAGTAGGTTTTTTTTATATTTTTTTTATTTCTTTTCATTTTTTTTTATTTTTTTTTTCATATTATTGCATTGTCATCGACCTGTGACAGGTGTGCAAAGTTTGAATCAAATCTGATCGTTCAAAGTAGGACAAAATCAAGCTCAAAGGGGACGGTTACATACATACATACATACATACATACATACATACATACAGGTGAAGCTAATAAAAGCGTTATAAAAACGGTAAAAGAATCGTATGCAACAAAAGAACAGCTGAGTTGTCTCAGATCTGAGGTAGATAACATGAGATTTGCATCGCTAGTAAACATTGATAACGTGAATAGTAGACGTGGTGCTTATTTGTTGGACAGTGGACCTACTGGCATCTTAAACTTCTCAAGCACCTCCACAGCAAAGACTAGCACTCCGGAGCGGTGTATGACAACGAGCGTAGAACAACAACATGCAAACGTTTTGTTGCCTCAGCCACTATCTGGTGTCACGGAGAAATGTACAAAAGTTTGTTTTGCACCTTATCCCGTTACTAATAAGTTAGCACAACCAGAAACAATCACTTCGCGTTTGCAAGCCAATGCCACTATCTCCGCCCCGGTATTGATACCTACTATGACAAATACGAGCGGAAACCAGTTTGCTATGCGACAACAGCTGCCTGCGCCGCCGGCTATTACTGCAAACGATGAAAATAGTCGTTCGCGCGCTAGTGATAACACAAACAAAACTATGGCTGAAACACTGCAGCAATCAGGTGTGTGGAAGCCTGAAACACCGAAGCAAGAATGGATTGAGGTGCAAAGAAGAAGGCACAGAAACAGAACGGAAGGAATAACGGGAAAGGCTACTGTAAAATCAAATGATAGATTTAAGCCGGCCGATATAAGAATACCTTTGTTTATATCAAATGTTCATAAAGACACGCAAGAAAGTGATATTGTGGATTTCATCTTTTCTAAGATGAGTGAGAATGTGATGCTTCAGAAAATCAAAATGAAAACAGAGCGTGAGTATAATGCATACAAAATGATGGTTACTAGGCATAAACTAGATCTGTTCCTGAATGATGAGATTTGGCCGGATGGTGTAACATGCCGTCGTTTTATGCCTTATAAAGATCCCGATCAGATGAGAAACATACCTAATCATAATGTGTAGTACAACTATGGTAACATATAATTGTAAAAACATAAAGCGCTCTGTGGACGGTATAAGGCAGCTATGTAAGGTTGCGGATATTATTGCGCTGCAAGAGACGTGGCTACTGCCGACTGATCTACCATTTTTAGCGGCCATAGACGAAGACTTTGGGAGTACGGGAACATCGGCGGTGGACACCAGCACTGGTATACTGAAGGGTCGACCCCATGGCGGAGTTGCGCTTTTATGGCGCAAAGCAATATTTCAGTGCGTGTCGGTGATACCGTGTGCTAACCCACGTATTTCAGCTATCCGGCTAGCTACTAACAACCAGCCCGTGCTTGTTCTCAGTGTGTATATGCCTACTGACTGTGAAAAAAACCTATCTGAGTTTACAGACTGCTTGAGCGCGATAAGTGTAATAGTAGATGAAAATAGTGTAGAATCCGTGTTTATCCTTGGAGACTTTAATGCGCACCCTGGTGAACCTTTTTACAAAGAACTTCTGGATTTCTCGGCTGAACAGGACTGGATCTGTGCGGACATCAGTAAGCTTAGTTTATCATCAAATACTGTGACTTTCATAAGTGATGCGCATGGAAGTTTGCGTTGGCTTGACCATTGTCTTGTAACGCAGGCTTCGTGGCCGTGCATAGTAAATACCTACGTTAAAAACGATGTTTATTGGTCCGATCATTTCCCGTTAGTAATAGAGTGTAATCTAGATGTAATTAGAAAAAAGTACGTTCCTAAAACATTGTTTTATAATAAAATCCAGTGGGGGGAGAGAAGTTCAGACCAAATTAGTATATACAGGGTGTCCCATAAGTCAACGTCCAGCCGAAAACGGGTGATGCGCCAAGTCATGACAGTTATCAGAAAAATATATAAAAAAATATTTGCTAAGTACCTTTCGAGTTATGAGTATTTTAAAAAAACAGGAAAAACTGACAACCTGTGATGATCTTTTAAGTCCTGTGACTACAAATATTAACTTTTCATGAAACTTTTTTCTGCAGCGTAAGCATGAATAACCCTTCTGTAAATTACAATTCAAAATTAAGCCATAACTGCCTCAATTTTCAATGAAATCGTGGAGTTTTGGCCAACGTTTCATTTCAGATAATTACATCACCCAACTTTAACCGTCTGTACCGCAAAAAAAATGTACTACACTGTCATGGCATGTAACTTTAAAAATTGGCGCATTTATCCAGGATTCCAAAATGGTATAATACTTGCTAGAGTACTCCTTAGTTTTGGAAATAAAAAATGATTTTTCAACTAAACCGGATTTCCAATCAATTTTATTTCATGAGATAAAATGTTTGTAACCTTTAAATTATGGACTTAAAATGCCTACGCCGTGTTTTTAAGTGACTCACAATTTACAGGTACAAGTAAATACCATTTCGACAATGCAAGTAAACAGATAGAGCCACCATCTTGTCGATAGAGTAATAACCATGGGTGTTCAAGTAATTTGTTAGTTTTAGGTGAAAGTTTAAAATAAAATTCAATCATAGGATTTCTTCAATCGTGATTTTAATTTAACTACATCAAGGATTTACAGCAAATGTTCAAACTGTTAGCCTTCAGCAGTAATGCAAGCTCTACATTTCCTTAAAAAAAATCAGCTGTCTGTAAATTCAGTTAACTGACGACAGTTGAACGTGACAACGTCATACAGCTGTCCACGCGGACGCATCGCTCACTCAAGTAGGAGAGAGACCGATGTCGAACGCTGCCGAACGTGGAGGCCAATTGTGCCTCTTTGTCGCTCGTTCCGCGCTCTCACTTGCATTTCAAGTATTAAATGGAACGCCTCAGAGCGAGGTAACGCCGCATGAGTCATGTTTTTTCATACGAGCAGCCGGCTCCATCGAATTATAAGACGTTATCACGTCAAAAACCATGTAATAGACCGGCGACGGGCGAAGGCAAACTTAAGATTAAAACCACGATTGAAGTAATCCTATGATTGAATTTTATTTCAAACTTTTACCTAAAACTATCAAATTACTTGAATACCCATGGTTATTACTCTTTCGACAAGATGGTGGATCTATCTGTTTACTTGCATTGTCGAAATGGTATTACTTGTACCTGTGAATTGTGAGTCACTTAAAAACACAGCGTAGGCATTTTAAGTCCATCATTTAAAGGGTACAAACATTTTATCTATTGAAATAAAATTGATTGGAAATCCGGTTTAGTTGAAAAAACATTTTTTATTTCCAAAACTAAGAAGTACTCTAGCAAGTATTATACCATTTTGGAATCCTGGATAAATGCGCCAATTTTTAAAGTTACATGCCATGATAGTGTAGTACATTTTTTTTGCGGTACAGACGGTTAAAGTTGGGTGATGTAATTATCTGAAATGAAACGTTGGCCAAAACTCCACGATTTCATTGAAACCTGAGGCAGTTATGCCTTAATTTTGAATTGTAATTTACAGAAGGGTTATTCATGCTTACGTTGCAGAAAAAAGTTTCATGAAAAGTTAATATTTGTAGTCACAGGACTTAAAAGATCATCACAGGGTGTCAGTTTTTTCTGTTTTTTTTAAATACTCATAACTCGAAAGTTACGTAACAAATATTTTTTTTTATATTTTTCTGCTAACTGTCATGACTTGGCGCATCACCCGTTTTCGGTTGGACGTTGACTTATGGGACACCCTGTATAAGGAGTTCTGTAATACTAAATTAAAAAATATACACTTTCCGTGTCAGTTTCAGGAATGTGGAGGGAAAATCTGTGACAGTACCCAACATAAAAATATTATAGAGAACATGTATACAGATTTAATTAACATACTCTGTGAAGCTGCCCATATTAGTTCAACTAGTAAAAAAACCACACGTAAAAAGGTAGTGGCGGGGTGGAATAGACATGTAAGCGAATCTCACTTGAATGCTAGGATGAAATTCAATTTATGGGTGTCCTACGGTAAGCCGTCAAGTGGTGTCATTTTTGATGAAATGGTACAGGCACGTAAGTACTTTAAAGGTAAACTTAAATGGTGCCAAAACCATCAGGAACAAATCAAAATGGACTTGATGGCAGCACACCATTCAAAGGCCGATTTTAAAAGTTTTTGGAAATTCACGAATAAGTTGAATGCCAAACCTGGCATTCCAGTGAGCGTCGATGGTGCGTCAAACCCTATAGATATAGCAAATATATTTAGAAAACATTTTGCAGTGCAGTCTCCTCTTGGACAACCATGTCGGGAGTTCGATGCTGAGTCGCGGGATGCTGAAGTATCTACCCTAGTTCTCGCCAAAGACATAAGAGACGCGATTAAAAGAATGTCAGGAGGGAAGTCTCCGGGGCATGACGGGCTCAGCATCGAACATCTGAGGCATGCTGGTTTTCATCTTCCGCGAGTACTAGCATTATTTTTTAATATTTGTATAAGTCATTCGTACTTACCTCATAACTTGATGCAAACTCTGGTGGTACCCATTGTTAAAAATAAGACAGGGGATGTCTCAGATAAATCAAACTATAGACCCATATCATTGGCTGCGGTTGTGGCGAAGGTATTTGACAGTGTGCTTAACACTTATTTGAGTAAGCATCTTAGGTTACATGATGCTCAGTTTGGGTTTAGACCCAGTCTTTCAACCGAGACTGCCATTTTCAGTCTTAAGCACACTGTAAAGTATTATACGGATAGACAGACTCCAGTCTATGCGTGTTTCCTGGACCTATCCAAAGCCTTTGACCTTGTCTCCTACGATATTTTGTGGCAGAAGCTTAGGGACACGGGCTTACCACCAGAGCTGGTTTCGATTTTTCGGTTTTGGTACCTAAACCAGGTAAACCGTGTGAGATGGGCAGGTGAGTTTTCGGAGTCGTCCAGGCTGGAGTGCGGGGTGAGGCAGGGGGGGTTGAGCTCGCCCTCGCTCTTTTGCCTGTACGTGAATGAGCTGATCGAGAGACTGAGCAGCATGCATGTGGGCTGCTTCATTAACGATGTGTGTGTAAACAACCTTAGCTACGCCGATGATATGGTGCTGCTCGCTCCATCGATCAGGGCACTTCGAAAGCTCATCGCAGTGTGTGAGTCGTTTGTGACTGCTCACGGGCTCAGTTATAATGTAAAGAAGTCGGAGGTCATGGTTTTCAAGGCTGGTGCCAAATGTCCTACTTTTGTTCCACCTGTGCTACTGAACGGAGTGCCACTTGTAAGAGTGCATCAATTTAAATATTTGGGACATCTGGTTACCGAGGATCTTAGAGATGATGCTGACATGGAAAGGGAACGCAGAGCATTGTCAGTCCGAGGGAATATGCTGGCACGCAGATTTGCGCGTTGTACAGATGCAGTGAAAATCACTCTATTCAAGGCATACTGTACTTCGCTATACTCTGCGAGTCTGTGGACCAGCTATACCCAAAAGACTTACAATGCTTTGCGGGTCCAATACAATAATGCATTTAGGGCACTGTTGCGGCTTCCGCGCTACTGTAGCGCGTCTCGTATGTTCACCACGATGCGCACAGACACATTCGACGCCATCTGGCGCAAAAAGACAGCGTCACTGCTTAGTAGACTGCGCGGGAGTAGCAACAGCATCCTAAAAGCGATTATTGAAAAACAAAATTGTCCTCTGGTATGGAGACTCATCCAGAGGACTAAATCATTACTAGTTATAAGTTACTAACCCACTTTTTCTGTTTTTTGTTACTAACACCATGGACTCCCTAATTGTCTGAATAAACAATTTAAATTATTATTATTATTATAGCTTGTGCAAAACCATGGTCCCTATCACCACCTTTCGGGATAACATACGAATTCAAACTCACGTTGTATATAACTCACGGGCCTGTTGATTGATTAAGTTTTTTTACCCCTTGTGTAAGGTATTGCTGGATAAGTCTTTTAAAAGTATTACGAGCGTTTATTTGTCTTTCAATTCAAATGCCCGTTTGGTAGGTATTTTTATACGGCTTTGAAGTGGTCATTTCGGTTACAGCCTATTGTGATTCTAATATAATGTTGTACATTATTATGATACATTACACAATAAAAATGAGTATACATGTCGCGTTATTTGTAAGTTTTTTATGTAGTAGCACACAATTACGTTTTTTTTGGGATTACTACTCGTTGTCTAGATGTGATTTGATGAATTGTACGCGTTAAACATAATATGCAGCGGTCATGAGTTGCAAGAAATCTAAGGGGGTACGATTTCCATACAAACTTAATTTACACAACTATGGGCGAATAAGGTATTAATGTACACTGAAATAGCTGTAATAGGCTTTTACAGTAGTCCTTATTACCGGCCAGTTATATAAAGTTGGAGTGGTAGCTGTTGGTCGTGGCAGTCGGAGCTTCAGAAAAAGAACTAACAGACTTTTACGACTTTTTTGAGACATATGTTTTAAGCTCATTCACGTATTCAATGCCGAGTACCCGTTAGAAAAAATGACGAAAAAATTACTTTTTTGGTTTTTTATTAATATTTCTGTTATCCTACAGTTTTCTCCAACTTTATATAACTGGCCGGCAATAAAGACCACTGTAAAATTCTATTACAGTTATTTCAGTGTACATTTATACTTTGTTTGCCCATAGTTGTGTAAATTCAGTTTGTATCGGAATCGAACAACCATCGCCCCGGTTTCACACGGGTGTAATTTAGAAAAATAGAGATGATAAATATAAAGTTTGAATTGTTCCACTTGGCGGGTCACTACTTTTGTAGATGTTCAAACTCGCATGTAAATCAATAGTTATTCAATGTAATTGGAGATTCTTTAACCAGATTTTAATAACTGTGGATTGGCGTGCGATTCCAGTCCTTGAGACTTTATAAGACGGATCCGACTAGGATTGGTTGGGTTATGTAAGAACATAAAAATTACGCACAAGGCGAGCGAGCAGAGCAAGCGTTCCGCCGCCGCAATGCCAAAAAAATATTTTTTTAACAATAAATTCAAAGGTGTTATCCTCTTCAGAGCAATTATCTATCACTAGATAAAAGTATTCATTTAATTATTGAAGTCCTACCTTCTCTTTTTCCTCAAATAAAAGAGAAATTCATTTTAAAGAATTACATTAACCGGACCCAATGGATGGACCCGGGTACAAGATGTCTATTGCAAACTTAGACAATTTAACAAACAATTATGGCGAAGCTCACAATTCAACAAACAAGACAGGTCAATCGCTCTTTCCCAATGCATCTACACGACAAAGCGCGAGCCCACCCTTCACGACACGACAGACCATCGCAAAGCTACAAGAGCTCAAGAAGAAGAGTTCAAGCTGGAAGCTCTCCGTCACCCACTTTTGTCACCGGGCCTTGCCTCAACAAATTTTTACTTTATCCAAAATTAGTTAATTAATTAAGTGGGTAAAAATTTAACACCCAAGAGGCATAACAAAACGCTTTCGCTGGCTTAATCACCTCCAGTCCGGCAGATTTCTACAGTAAAGAGATAAACGAACTGCCTTCAGAATAGAAAAATTGTATAGATAATTTAGGCCAGTAATTTCATAAGCGAAAATAAAAAAATTATACAACAAAATTTCTTACAAATTTTTTAGGTAAAGAAAGACCTAATTAATACGCATAGTATTTTTTTAAATTCGTATTAAGTATCTTTTGAATGGGATGTCCGATTTCAAGAATTCAGAGAGCAACGTTTATGTATTAAACAAACAGCCTTTAATACGAAATGATTTATTTGGATAAGGATGAATACAAAAGGCTGAAATCGGTCGGCATTTCTATCAACTTTTAAAATGTACAAAGTACTTTGTCATACTACGTCATACTTTGCCATAATAATATAGTTTTTTATATAGTTTATAGTTTTATCATCCAGTTTGTTTTAGATATTGATATGTTCTTGAATATTGTAATAGTACATTGTTACCTGAGGATTGAAAGTCACGTTTTTGAGTCCCGATACGGGTTTGGCGCCAGAGCGTAGCGAGGGCGCCAATGGAACTTGACGGACTTAAATGAGTCTTTCACACGAGGTAACCACTGTGCTTTTCATTACGAATACAAGTAAAATAAAAATAAAAACATGATAGAAATATAAGTGAAAATAAAGATTGAATTGCCGCCTTCCCGCTTTTTTTTTCTCTGGCGGGCCTTCGGCTGGCCAGCATTATTCAGCCATTATTCTCATTTTCATAATTAAAAAAAATGGTAGATTTTTTGCTCAAATCTATGTTATTTTAAAGAAATTGTTGAAGCTAAACAATAATAAAGCCATTTAGAAAATATATTCTTTATTTAATACTATCTTTATGTTATTTAAATTTTACTAATTAGACTTTTCAAACTTCTTACCTTTGTAATGGGTTTCCAACCTTTCTTGCCGAATAAAAAGTTGGAATTTGGTTCAATAACCTCCTTGCAGTTAGAAAGACTTTAGAAAGTTGGAACACGGTTGAATAAAATAGAACTTGTTTTTTTTATAATTTGACAGCTGTCAGTAGAAAGCGATTCTCCTTAGGGCTGAAAGTATTACTTTCAATTAGGCCCTTTAGGCAACTTCAGACCTACTTTCCGAGTATGAGCAATGAAAAACATTTTATGTTCTATCATCAATAGTTTTCACAACACACGCGACGAAAGACAATTATATTAATATTATACAGGGTGTCCCGTAAATAATGGATCAAACGTAACGGGTAGGTAGCTTACCTCATTTCCAACAACTAATTTGAACAGTAAAAAAAAACCGATAAGGTAACCAAGATATTTTTTTTTTCGATTTTTACTATTTTCTGTACCAGCATTCAGTGTTTTTGATGCTGTTGCTGCAAATGGTATCATATTTAGGTGTGATTTTTGTCAAACATTTCTGAATAGTTTACTAATGTTATAAGATACCGTTTTTTTAAATAACTATTTATTTGCCTTAGAAAAAAAATCTTGAATTGAAAAGTTTTGTTTTTACGATGAAAAGACCAGAATTGGAAAAATTCTCCTGTAAAAAAAATGTATGTCAACAAAGTGTACCATTATTTTAAAAACTTGTAAGATCACTAAGGTTTGCAAATTGGTATAAAACTTACGTCTAGTCCTTGCGGTTACAAAGATATTGCTATGAATCTGACAGAGGGGCCAAATTACGAAATAAAATAAAATTTGAAAAAGTGTGCACAATTCAACTATTTTCTTAAAAATGTTTAGGTAGCTCAGCGTATGAAAAAAATTAGGAGGTTAATTAAAAAAAATACAAATAAATCGTTTATTTTGTTTTTACAGTAAATGTTCAAACTGACGTCCCTCTACGAGAATGCAAAGTCTGCACCTCCTAATAAAGGAAGCTCTTATCCGACGGACAAAATGGATGTTGTTTATTTCTGATACAGCAGACTGTTCAAATTAGTTGTTGGAAATGAGGTAAGCTACCTACCCGTTACGTTTGATCCATTATTTACGGGACACCCTGTATATTAATTAATATGAAAATTATGGCAATTTTTTGTACACCATGGTGGTTATTGAAGTTACTAAAGTACCTTTTATGCCTTTTTTAACCGACTTCCAATCAAAAAGGAGGAGGTTCTCAATTCGGTTGTATTTTATTTTTTTTATGTTTGTTACCGCATAACTTCTTCATTTGTGAGCCGATTTGAAAAATAACTTTTTTATCTGAAAGGTACTGCTTCAGATTGGTCCCATTTTAATTTTATTAAAATCGATGTTGCCATTTTTTTTTAAATAATTTTTTTAATGTTTGAAATTGCATGCCTCCGTCATTTATAAACCGATTTAGAAAATTATTGTTTATTGGAAGGTTATTCTTACGTCCAGATTGTGCCAAACAAATTTGATTAAAATCGGTTTAGACGTTTGACAATGAAGTCGGTTTCTCAAGTTTTTTAAACTTATAATTATTTTTATAAAATATAGCCTTGTCACCCACGGATACTGTAGCTTCCGAACGACGATTTTTCTCAAATCGGTCTAAGTAGTTTCGGAGCCCATTCAATGCAAACCAATAAACAAATACACAATAAAATCTTTCCTCTTTTTAATTATAGGTATATAGGTAAGTATATCTTATACCTTTAAACGAGAAAATCTTGTTATATATTGAGGATCTCAGAAACTGCGCCAACGATTTTCACGAAATTTAGTAGGTATACAGGGGTTTTCGGGGGCGATAAATTGATCTAGCTATTAATTCATTTTAAGAAAATGATTATTTCACCCCGAGTTCAATAATTAAACATAAACTGAATATGTGACTGCTCCTGCCATCTATTGACGATTGTGAGAAACTAACTGCAAGCATATGTAACCAATAAGCTATAAAAGAGCACTGGTGGCCTAGTGGTAGCAGTCCCGCCTTCCGATCCTAAGGTCCTTACCAATAAGTGTTTGAGAGCACTTTTGGCTCTCAAACGGTGAATGAAAACATTGTGAGGAAACCGGCATGTTGTAGAATCTAAAAAGTTCGAAAATCATTACCTACATCATTAAATTCATCATTGTAGCCTTGACATCATTAATAATGTAACGTATTTTTTTTTCCTAAGTATATCAATGTTTTTTTTTCTCTGACATAATTTCTGTAAAACTAAGGGAGAACCCTCTGGTTCCTGAAACACAGTTTTTACTAGTTCGGGAACCTATGGAATCAATCATGTATTTTTCCATGTTTATGTCAATAAAGTTATTTTGTACCTATTTTTTTATTTGTATTTATAAAAGTTATTTCTTTGCAACTTTTTTACATGTATACCTACCTAGTTTCATTTGAACTAATTATGATTATTTAAGACTCTAAAATTTATGTCATAATAAACATTACACATATCCATCACCTAGTTTCTCGAACAAAGTTAGAAACTTATGCCGTTGAGTCAATGAAAACGTGCTTTTAATTAACATTAAAACGTGAACGTACGGGGCACGTGGCCGCTCGATCACGTAATCAGTTGCTACTATGTACCTATCCACTACTAGCAATGTTTGCACGGTGGCATGACATAGAAGCCAACTGAGCTACTATAATTTATTTATATTCTGCTTTCAAGCAATGCATAGGTATGAATAAATACCTACATTTTGATGGACAACCGACTACACAAGCCCTATATTAAGCATAATATCATTATTTATTTATTACGACGATCAAAACTATGAATCAACTTCTCTCGCTCGCACGCTTTGACCTTTTGAAAGATATAAAAACACTTGAGAACTTATTTATCAAAAATCGCTATCAACTATTTTGTATCCACTTTTTTTTTGCGCACAGTTTAACCCTTTACAACCGGATACCTTTTTTCCCGATTTTTATAATTAAAGCTTTTTAGTTGTAATCTTATAGGTCTAAGGAGCCAAAAAAAACCAGTTAAAAAAATCCTAGGTTTATAGGTAACCTAGAAACCTACCCGCACGATCGTGAGTCTCAGGTCGTACGCTACTACGGTACATTCACTTTTCACTGCACTTCATACTTGACGAAAACAAGTCATATTATTGTAGGTATAGCAGTTGTCCACGCGGACGCATCGCTCACTCAAGTAGGAGAGAGACAGATGTCGAACGCTGCTTAACGCGGAAGCCGATTGTGCCTCTTTGTCGCTCGTTCCGCGCTCTCGCTTGCACTTCAAAACTTAAATGTAACGCCTCAGAGCGAGGTAACGCCGCAAGAGTCATGTTTTTTTGTGCGTGCAGCCGGCTCCATCGAATTAAAAGACGTTGTCACGTCAAAAAATATTTTGATCTAGCACGTTTTCCTCTTTTTTCGTACATTAGATAAACGTACGGAACGTACGAAAGTCAGGGTTAAGATCAACATTATTTTTTGCATAACTGTGTGCAATCGGCTTGTACTCGTACATAATATAATATGTAGTTGCTCGAGATTTACGTATATAGGTTTAGTGATTTCATATCTTTCAAAGGTCAAAGTGTGCGTGTGTGTTAATGTCGTTAAAAAAAAACTACTCACTAGATCTAGTCAAACCAAATATCGTTGGAAGTTTGCATAGTAATGTACATCATAATATATATTTTTTAGTTTTATCATTCTCTTATTTTAGAAGTTAGAGGGGGGGGGTACCAACATTGTACCACTTTGGAAGTGTCTCTCGCGCAAACTATTCAGTTTAGAAAAAAAACTATATTAGAAACCTCAACATCATTTTTAAAGACCTATTTATTCATAGACAAGTATGGGTTTGATGAAAATAAAAATTATGAATTTCAGTTTCCAGTAACCCCTTACTGGAAACTGAAATTCATAATTTTTATTTATATATTGAAAATAAAAATTATGAATTTAAGTTGTGGCGATTGCTTCGTCCACCATTTTGTTTTTCCCATCTCTAGTCGGGCGACGGGCACATCTCTAGACCCGCCGACTGAGATGACAGATTGTATTTTCTCGAAATAACCAACTGAATAATCTGGTGTTATTATATTGTTTTGGGCATTTGTAAACCCACTGTAATTGAGAAAATAAACTGTTCGACACATCACTTTGGCATCCAGTTTTATTTAAAATCGTGGGACATAGTATTTCCCTCATTGGTGACACCGAGACGTGAACCAGTCGACTACCATCGGTACAGCTGCCTCCCAGGGCCCAACGACTGGAGTTACACTACGCAGGGCTTGTAACTTTCAAGCCATCATCTCCGATTTCACATTTATCTGCAGCCTGCAGCCACAGCGGTTTCGTCGTGGCCGAAACAGTCAATTTCCTGGACCGGCATCTGCAAGCTTGCTCCGTGTTAACACTGTTGCTTAAATTATCTTCATCCAGCTGCAAGACGAATCGCAAGATGATGGACATGCCTGGTGCCAACTTTATTTTTGTGCTCATGTGAACAGTTCATCATAATATAGCCCCGGACATTGCACGCAAGTTTATCCTAAATTACTTAGTGCCATTTTTCAAGTAAGTTTAATAGGTACTTCTTATACTTACAATAGAGTTTCCATCCCACTTACCAGAAGTTATATTCTTGGCTTAGGTAGTGCATATACTTGCTACATTTATACCTGCCACTACTTATTATTGGTACCTACTAGCTGGGAGTGGATTTGATATTGAAGGGTTGGCATTGCATACAACTAACATAATATAAAATTAGGTACCTACTTTGTGTAAACTGAGCTTTGGTTATTGGGTTGAAATGGTATAGATTGAAACAACAAATATTAACCCGCAGCAATTATAACAAAACATAAATTTTATTTTATTCGGTTGGATTGTACTAATAGTTATTTTATTTTTTTTAACTTATTACTGCATTGCCTGGTTACTTGCACGCCTACCCCTAACAAATATTTAATGTTCTTTTGCCTGTTTGTTTAACAAAATATTGGAGTTGGTTGTATTGTATTTTCTTAATTTTGGACATACTGTTTATTTGTTCTGCTCTGCTGGGGTGTGTGGTATTATTGTTTGTTGCATTAGATAAATCAAATCATACACCATGGCAAAAGAGGAGCTTCAGGTCCAACTCCATCAACTTTTGACAGAAAATGCAGCGCTACAAAAACGGCTTGACCAGGGTGAAGTAGAACCAAAGGTATGTGGGGTTGCAGTAAAGTTGCCCGCATTTTGGGGTGACAAGCCAGCTATTTGGTTTGCCCAAGTAGAGGCCCAGTTCCAGATTGCACACATTGTTGGAGACGGTACAAAATATAATTATATAGTTGGTCACCTTGATCAACGTATAGCAGGTGAGGTTGAGGACATAATAACAAATCCTCCGGCTGAAAGGAAGTATGAGAACTTAAAAGATTTGACAATCTGCCTTCATGTGCACAAAAACCAGCACAGAATAGTTTACCTGTAAAACAGCCCTATACCACACGCTCTGGCAGACGTGTTAGATTTAAGAATTATGATTGATTTCTTTATAGACATAAGGGGTATTACCTACAGTAGGTGATAGTAGATTGCATTGTTATATTTTTTTCTTTTAGGCCGTTTATTTTTCTCCGTAGGGGGGTGGTGTGGCGATTGCTTCGTCCACCATTTTGTTTTTCCCATCTCTAGTCGGGCGACGGGCACATCTCTAGACCCGCCGACTGAGATGACAGATTGTATTTTCTCGAAATAACCAACTGAATAATCTGGTGTTATTATATTGTTTTGGGCATTTGTAAACCCACTGTAATTGAGAAAATAAACTGTTCGACACATCACTTTGGCATCCAGTTTTATTTATAATCGTGGGACATAGTATTTCCCTCAAAGTTTCCAGTAAGGGGACCCCCAAATTTTTTGTTTTTTTTCTACTTTTGTGTAAAAATCAAAATCACAGAATACATCTACTTGCCAAGTTTTATCAGTCTAGCTCTTATAGTTTCGGAGAAAAGTGGCTGTGACATACGGACGGACAGACAGACATAACGAATCTATAAGAGTTCTGTTTTTGCCATTTGGCTACGGAACCCTAAAAATGTTGGTGCTTGTTTTTCACAAGCCTAAAAACAGAGATGATAGGTATATTTTTATCTGACGGATAAAGGAGGAGACGTTTCACAAAGCTATGGAGCCCACGCTAGGTTTGTGTAATCATAAATACAGCTTAGCAACATAGTATTCGATTTAAATTGTAATTTTTTATTTTACTTTATTTACTTGTACATAGAGATTTTTTGATCAACAAGAACAACTTGACGTACCAAAAACATGGCGGATCGACAATAAAATGGACATGACGAGAAGTAGTAGAAATGTCATTCTGGCAAACTAACGCTGTCAATTGGCATGACATGGTGATGGCAATGGCGATCAGTGAAACGCTGTTAAATTTCGCTATCATAGGTATTTGTTGACAGTGTTTCACTGATCGCCACCGCAGAGCGCTTAGATGTGCGCAAGACTTTATTTGTGTCAGTCACTGTGGTAACACTGTCATGAGGGCGCCTTTTAGTGTTTACTACTACAAAAAATCAACCACTATTAATCTTTTTTGTACAACGTACTTGCAATCCTACATATATTATTGTTATAATTTATGTACACTATGCCAGTGCTCTCAAACGGTGAAGGAAAACATCGTGAGGAAACCGGCATATCGTAGAACCTAAATAGTTCGAAAATATGTGTCAAGTGCACGAAAGGAGCCTCTTCGAGGCGCACTTATAATCTTTTCACTACACTTGGTTCGAAAGAATCAGTGACACGATAAGAAGAAGAAGATTATCTAATCTCTTTTACGACTAAAACCACCAACTGCTAGTGGGTTATAATGAATGGTAAATGAGTAGGTATATGATTTTTTAGGTTTTTTTTTTTAATTTGGCTACCCATCCCAGTTATTTTATTAAACAAAGACATTTGCTCCCTCACTACACACACATATTGTGTTACAAAATTTTATCATTTTTGCTGTAATATAATTATGTTGTTATGAATCGTTGCATGAGTTATAGGTAAGTGGTCCCGGTGAGGATCCACCCCCACCCCCCAAACCAAGTGTGTTCTTTGAACCAAGTGCGGTGAAAGGATTTATGTAGAACTAAAGAATAGCATTAAATATAAATAACTATTAAACATTTAATAAGGGGAAACACAATGCATTGTTCACTTAAGATTTTAGAATTTTATAATGATTTTTTGTTAGTGCCTTAGATAAACAAAATAAATAAGAAAAAAGCTTAAAGCTCAGTTTTGATCAGATAGGGCAAGTAATTTTTCACCTGTACAATGTATGTAATATAATTTAAATAACAATTACTTATAACTTCCTTACCTTAGTTGGTTCAGAGACCTGGGAAACTCCTTGCTGGGCTGAGTTTTATAGTTTCTTGAAGTTTTCAGATGTTAACTTTACTGATAGAGTATCAGGTCCTTCAACAGTCTGCGTGCGTACAAAACTGTTGATTTGGAAACGTGACAATATAAAACTTTGTCGCGCGCGCGCGCTCTGTGTTCGGTATATAAAGAGGTACATAAGTTGATAGCTATGTACTTCTCAAAGCTATCGTTGTTTCAGAAATAAAATAATTAGTTTGTTTTGCTTGCGACATCTGGACACACATCCCTAACACACCGCCGCACCGACCGTACGTATTAAGCTTTTGCAAACAAATTTTGCAGTATAGTACACGTAAATAAAATACGATACAATGCGAAAATTGCGAAACAAAAACACGCAGCTAGACACAACGAGCTCCGCTACGCGGAGCGGGAGAGCAGTGTTGCCAGTGGTAGATAGTCAAACGTAACATGAGACAGGTCAAAAAGTAACATTTTCACGAGGAAAGTAACATTACATTTTGAAATAAGTACTTACCTAACTTTACCATTTATTTAATTACTGTGCACGAAAACAAGCATAATTCTACTTAATTTGTTAGCCATTGGAATTGGAATGGATGAATAATTGATGACACTATTCACAGTAGGTATTTATCATGGTTATCTGTCTTGCACCCATAACGCCAAGTTTGGTAAAGTTTACAGAGTTCATTTAAAACTCCCGGTTCAAACCAATCCGCTGCATCACTGCGTGCATTGCCGCAAAGTTTCGACCACACTGGTTCCAAAGAACCAGTGACACGGTAAGAAGAAGAAGCGGAGTTGTCAATGCTCAGTAAACTTCACTGTATTTGGCGGTAGGGTTTCTGGATACAAATCATTTGCAGTTGCCCTACATAAAAATTAAAAGAAGTCTAAATCTTTCGAAATTCCCTCATGTTTTTCGCACTGCCATTGTATTCCCCACAAACCAAAAGATCCAATTGCTTTTAAATTACCCGCACTTTGGGGAACTCTCATCTTTTAGAAATCATCGTCCGCGTGGACAGAGACGAAAAGTCAATGTCAATCCTTCTTGTCATGTCAAGTGAAGTGTCATCCCACAGGCGCGCGTTTCGTACTTTTCGTATTCGTAGTATTTAATAGATCGTACACGCCATGTACACTACACGTTAAAGTGGCAAGTACTACTCTCTAGCTCTACGTGCGTGGTCTGCTTACCTCTACACTCAGAAGACACTCAGTGACAAAACTAGATATTATCCATATATGTGTTTTTTTATATTACTATCTTAGCAAACTTTTAACTTTATTTCAGTAACTGCATGACTAGGTAGATAATCACTTACCTACGTACCTACCTCACCTACCTATAGGCACAAGCAGCTATTCTCAGCCCCGTTATCCGCAAATGAGAGCACCTAAGCATAAGCACCTACTACCATGCCATAGGTTAGGTAGGTATCTGCAAAGTTACTGTACTGTTCCTAAACCAATCCATAAAAAAATAGCCAATTGAATAGGTAGCTAGGAATAGATTACCTAATTCAAATAGATAGTAGGTACTTTAAAGCAGCGAATTTCGATTATTCTAGCTAGATCATTCAGAATATTATAGAACGTTTAGCAGCATTCTGGATGATGAGACGGGCTATTTTAATCATGATAAAGTCTTTGAATTGAATTTGATTATAAAAGATCATCTAGAAGGCTTATGAGCATTCCATTCTTAAAAAAATTTACAAAATCAAGTAGGTGCCTACTTACTTATTTAAAAAAAATCCCTGTGTTAGAAAAATATACTTTTATAGGTAAGTAAGTACTTACATAGGTTTCAAAACTTTCGTCACTTATGTACTTCAACCCCTTCCGTCCAAACTTCCTTACTAACGGGGCAGGAGACCTAGGGGTATATAGGTATCTATACCATCACACAGTTGGCGGTGATAGAGAAAACTCTGTACCTACGTAGGTAGGTACGTGCACACACAAATGCTTTACCTACATACCTACCTAATTATTAATTTATTTTTGTATCAAACCATATAATTAATGGGTAGCAATGATGTAAAAACAAAATTAAATTGTTAACCTAGGTATACCTACTATTGATGCTAACCGTACTTACTATTAACAGAAATCTAAAAGCACGTGGATTTAAACGGAAGCAATATGGTACTTTATCATTATCAAATCAGTAGCATGCGTTTCCTTGCGTTGTCAGGCATGTGCTATAAATAGGTATCTTACATTAATTATTTAGGTACCTACATACTATTCATAGGTCCTAGGATTATAGGCTGATCTATAGGTAGAAGGTCAAAAAGAAAAAAAAAGTTGATCCACCCACCGTACAGCCTACGAGTGCCACACTACTAACATCTAATCTAGTTGAAGTACTACCACCATGCCTATTTCTGCCATCAAGCAGAATCGCTCTGTTTCTGTTTGACGGGTGTGAGCGGGTGCCGGTGAAATTACTAGCACGTGAGGCTGAACATCTGTATACTTCCAGTTGATGGGCAGCGCATCGTAGGGCACGTTCCTGACGTGCGTGGCTTACGAGGCATTACTTTGTTAAAGACGATGGTTACCACTTAAAATCAGGTGGGCCTTATGCTTTCCATCAACTAAGTGTATAAAAAAAACAGTTATCTAACCTTGATTAAGCAAGCAAGTAATTAGTAGTACTACCTATAATTAGCAATTATTTGTGCGTATAGATATCATTTTTTGACATCATCACTGAGCCCGGTGTCACCCACTGCTGAGCCTCTTTCATATTCTGCCAGCCTGCTCTGTCCTATTTGACCTAGGAGCTATTTTTTTTATCGTAATCCTCAGAGTAACATGCTTACACTTTGGACACAATCTAATACAGTTTAAATAAAAATTAAATTTCCAATTATATAAGTTATATTTTACAAAGGTACATCACCTTAATATTGGACATAAGTTCCCGTGCAGATTAACTTAGATAAAAATTTCATCAGATTTTCATTGAAAACTGTCAAATATTCGTCGCTTGAGACGTGCTTAAATCTGAGTTGCGTTTCAGTATTCGGGGGTAAGGCCCGTATTCCGAAACAGCGCTTGAGTCTGAGTCGAGCTTCAAGCACAGATTTTTGACACTTTTCAATGGAGAACTGTCATAAAATCTATGCTTGAGGCTCGACTCAGACTCAAGCGCTGTTTCGGAATACGGGCCTAAGTTCCCAAAGTTAGTTTTGGGAAGGTAGGTGGCACAGTCATCATCAGAAGTCTATGATTTTATTTATGAATGGCTTTATGTAAAAGTTTTCCCTAATAAAACGAATTAGATACTGCTATTGTTACCTTTAAAACTTTTAGAACTATGATTATTTATAAGGGCTAAACACATTAGAAACTACAAAAAGGGTTTAAAAGATTCTTAGAGAATCGCAAACATGATGATAAAAAATAAATAATTGAATGCACATCTAGCCGACAGCAGCTAGTAGAAGGACTGCTAACTCTTCGTTGGGTGAACGTACCATCAGCTGCATAGTAACCGAGCCTTGTGCCGCGACTAACCTAGCTCGCAGTAAGGCAGGCACGCCCGTGCGCCACAATCCTCCTCCACGAATCTCTTTCACTGCATCACCGCTCACGGATTCCATCGGCATACCCAAATGCTCACAAACCGCTTTAGCAGCTTCACCTACATCGGTCTGCGACAAGGCGAAAGTGTCGCACGCCTCTGTAGTGCCAGCTCCGCCTATAGCCCAAGTGGCCTCCCAATCAGAAGAAGCCGCTCGCGTTCGTAACTGATCCGCACATCCCAACTCAAACTCTTCCAGTCTATAGCTATCGGGATACCCATCGTAGGAATCTGGCAAACCGGTGGTCGGGTCGCAGTCGCGCACTGTGAATTCCAATGTGGAACTGAACGAGCCCAACGTCTCGATCGCATTAGCCGGGAATTCAAATGAATAAAATATGCTTCCCGGCACATTATAAGGTAGCTGGCTGCAGGGCACGTTCGAAAGATGCCTGTAGCCTGCAGGCGGCTCTAGACGAACATTGATGTCTTCTAGAAGCTGGTCACTCAGAGTATTCAGACATTCAAACTGCAAAACCAAATGACGAGCAAAAACGTGTTTTATACACTGCACACGATACTCCGTCTCTGGCTCGGTCAGGTCAATAGCCTCGCAACTTTTGAAGATGGGCCCAAATTTGTCACTATGAGGAATAGCCTTCAAAACATCTATATATTGCTCTTCACGAGACAATGTCGGTTTGGTAAGTGCTTGTATTTCAACAGGGGCTTCTGTAATTTGCTTAGGCTCTTCTACAATAGGAACGATGGCGATGTTGAAGGGCTCATCGGGTGAAGTGGCTAGATGATCGGCAAGCGCTTTTTCCAGCAGAATAGGGTTGGGAACCTGTACATCAGTGATATAATCATTGATCAGCTGGGCATCGCCGGACTCCAGTATAGCGCTGTAGTAGACAGCGCGATCACGGACTTCATCTTCATCGTCAAGTTGGCAACGCGCTAACAGCACCATAACGTTTGGGAGTAGTTCAGGACGAGCTGCGCCGAACCGCGCTACTGCCGATACAGCAGCCGCCCTCACTGGGCCAGACTCCAAAATAACTCTGTTGTAAATATACCGGATGTATCTGGACGGTTGGCGAGCTTTAGGACCTTCGCGGCCGAGGACGTGCAAAATACGAACGGCCAACGATGAATGTTCACAGTCTTCTATAAACTCGCAAAGATGGGCAAGACCCGTTTCCTTTGCATCTGGATTTTCTTCAACCAGTGATATTAACGCGTCAGCGATTGCACTTTTATACTGCACGCCACCTTCTTCTCGGAGCATACCGGCAAGGAACGATGCCAGAGAGGGGTGTTTGCGCGGATATTTAGAGCACAATCGTTTTATAGCTTGCACAACTACAATTTTAAATTCATCTGATATCTCCGACATGAAGCTGGAAATTTGTTTCATGAGGCGATCAATGGAGCTTTCAGCTCCAGTAGCGAGCAGAGTAGTGACGGCTAGAGTGGCGACGGAGCGGTTTGGATCGCTGATCAGGTTTTCGAGGTCGACAGCGCATGCGGCGACCGCACTCGGATGCTTTGCGGTTAGTTTAGCCAATGTCCGGGCGCCAGCGAGGCGTAATGTCGGTTTAGAAGAGCCACAAAAAATTTGGAGCACGGATACAGCTTGTGCAAGATCTTTTGCTGATTTTCTCAGATTTACCACGGCATGGGCGGCTTCATAAATGACAATCTCTGATTTGTGACGCAAACAGGACATGATGAATTCTAAGTATGGTTCAGAGGCCTCTGATGGGTCGTCTTCGGCAAGTTTGGCAACATGACGGATCAGCAGACAAAGCGCGAACGGTGAAAGCCGGTGTGGTGAACGCATCATTTTCTGTATAAGCTTGACAGTTGAGAGTCGATCATTGCGTCGAACATTGGCAACTACAGCAAGTGCATGGTAGGATACTAGGCCACAATCAGATGTCATGGCTTCCTGTAACAAAAAAAGTAAAACATCCACTGTAATTGAATCAAAACACATTATGAATTCTAACTTTCATATTCATAATTATAAACGAGCCGGTATGACCTAGCTTTGCTCGGTATTTTTTTCGGTATTTTTATTTGCTAATTTTCATGAAAATCTCCGGAACTTTTGTCTCGAGTGTTTACGTAAAAGCTCAGTAGATGGCGTTCTCCGTGACACTAACTCGCAAAGAATTTAATACTCTCTACGAGAGCTAACTCGTGATTTTGACTACTCAGCAATAGATGGCGCTAAAAATTTTAATTATTTAAATAACTTCTCTCCTACGTCTTTTCTGGAAATGAATCCTAGCTAGATCGATTTATCGCCCCCGAAACCCTCCGTATACTTAATTTCATGAAAATCGTTGGCTCTGTTTCCGAGATCCTAAATATATATATATATAAACGAGAAAATCTTGTATATATATATATATATATATATATAAGATTTTCTCGTTTAAAGGTATAAGATAAAATAGTTTTTAGCAAAGTCAGTCAATAGATAAGTCGGCCGTAGTAAAATACACTATTAATACACTATTTCTTGTATGTATGTAAGTATAGCGTAGCGTAGATAATGCTAAGTGTCTGTGAATAAATATGTTTTCTTTCTTTCTTTCTTTCTTTCTATTAAGGGAGTAGAGGGTTCAGAATTATTCTTCCTGGAAATTAATAGGATTGTCCAGCATTGGACTTCTTCAGGCTGATGATCATCACTGTTATTAAAAGGATTACTGTACGTAAATTAGAAATGCTAAATTTATTCTGGTTGTGGCCCAATCAAATGTTACAGAATATAAAATAGTTTGTGTATGTCTGTGTAGGTAGAAAGAATGCGGCTTTTATATGGGATTTGGTTGAGTGTCCGAGGTGTGCCAATGGACTGATTTAGGTGAGACTTAGAATAAAATCGTTTTTATTGGCAGTTTGTTACACAATAGGTAAATGCTCATCCTTTATTCTTATGTGTGAAATGTCCACCAATTGTGTGGTGGAACAGTTTAGTTTCTTCCTCTTATGTCACTGGTTCTTTCAAATAATTTAATAATTGAGATACAACTTTTGAAACTATCATGGTTTACACAATTTTTATGAAACAATAGGATATTTACTATGATTATCGGAAGTCAAAACTCCCAATCAATCATGGTTAATATCCCATTGTTTTATAAAAATTAATAATTGAGGTCTAGATTTTAAGGACATTGTGGTGATGAAGTTATTACCTGAGCCTCATTCACCCAACGCCGGACCAATTCTGGGACAGTTGCAGATAAATGCAGTGCAGAGACCAGAGCAGCAGAACTGACAGCCGGGTTCTTGTCCACAATCGCCTGTTTCATGTAGCGCTCAATAGCTTGCAGCATTGTGTTGTCCGTTATACTGCACAGGGCTCTGATAGCTGCGGCACGGTACAGATCCTCTTTACCAGTCATGTCCTTCGTAAGTGACGAAGTCACGATTATCACATCTTGGGCGATAGGACTCAGCTCCTTGATACACAAGTATACGAGCCGACGCAACATAACATCCTTAGATTGAAAGAGCTTTGTTGTTGCGAAAAATACATCTGTGGCCTCTTGAGTGGAAAGAATTTCACCCTGGTTGAGTAAATACACGACCTTCGTTAGTATCAAAATGCATTTCTTCGGATCTACATGAGCAGTGTTGAAGTATTTTGCCTCTTGTAGCACAGTTGTTTTGTCCAGTTTTGAGAACAGATTTCCACCTCCATCCTCATCTTCATTTTTGTCGCGACGACTCATTTTGACAGCCTATAGAAGTATCTTACAGATCAAATTTTAGTTCTTGGATAAATTACACTGTACGCTGTACTTTTTTGAGATTTATGTGCTTTGGAGTTCACGAAAGCGAAACGTAATCGCCAAATACACAAATAAATTAAGCTGTGTTTGTTACTGTGACGTGTCATGTCATGCATGTCATGTCATGGTAACGTTGTCTTGTCTGTACGTCTCAAGCATAGCAAATGTCAACGTCAACACGAGTGACACGAAACAACTAATTTTAAATGCGAGTACTACTAAAATGTGATTGATTTTTAAAACTAAAAGAAATATAAGATGTGCATTTATACCACGCAAACATCCATCAAAAATTAGTTTGAACGAGATCTAGTAAGTAGTTTTTTTTAATCGTAAACCGCAATTTACCTTTCGACGGACTACAAGAACTTATAAATTATTTTACTTGCTGCTACGGACCCCTTCATGAGCGAGTCCGACTGGCACTTGGCCGCTTTTTTCTTCTGGCACTGGAATACCTATACTTGTCCTTGAAACTATAAAGGGCGTATCCGACTACGATTGGTTAGGTTATGTTAACTTAGAACATAAAATTTACTCACAAGGCGAACGAACAGAGCGAGTGTCAGAAAATATGTTTTTTTTTACATTATAATCAAAGGCGTTACCTATCCTCTTCAGAGCAATTATCCGTCGCTAGATAAAAAAGTAATAATCTAAATATTTATCTGTTACAGTAGTACGTATACAACTGTAGCAGATAACTATTTCGATTAAAGGAATTTAAACTCTAACAATTTCCCAGTGGAAAAAAGTGGCATCGTTTTTACAGGTTTTAACTAAGTTGTAACTGTGTGTACATTAACTGGCCGTCTTATACAATCTAACTGTACATTAACCGGAACATAGAAACAATTTGAAATTAAATTATCTATGTTTTCGAATTTTATTTGAATTTGGAATTGCGCGCCAATCCACAGGATAATTAAATATATTGTTAAATATTAAATCTAAACTGCTGGATATAGAATCTCCAATTGCATAGGTCAATGCTCTATTATTTGCACATTTGGATGATCATTTAGTGTAATTATGCATAGAAAGACTAAATACAATTATAATACAGTATAGTATTTTTTAATTATTGTATAGTTAATGCTTTATCTTCTGAGTACGTAACTAACATACCGGTTTTAGTTTAGACTGATCGGACCACGTGCATGCGCGTGGCTCACATCACGCAAGTCTTCAGTTTCGAACCGGTGGTGGTAGCGGAAGCGCCGCCCGCCGACCTGTTGAAATAAGATCAATAAGAAAATATAAAGTTAGGTAAGTCCCCAGTCCAAAAACGACCACCTTTTAGACACCTGGGTTCTCTTTATTATTGCCTAACAACTACATCATCAAGTAGGTTTCCATTCCGTAACCCGAGCAGGCTAGGTCACCTGCGATTATTGATTTTATCATCCCTCATTCGCGAACCCTTGTCATTATCAATTCGAGACAAAAAGGCGTAGCTAGGAGTTTCATTTTTCTTTAAATAAAAATTTCTTTAAATAAAAATCATGAGTGCACAGTGGCTGAATAGTTGGCGACTCGAGGGCTAATCAATAAGGTATGTATAAGCATCTACTTGGATGAGTGGGGGAGCTGGGGAGCATTGGACCTTCATTTAAAATAAAATAGGCCTTTATTATGTACTGTGCTGTTTACAATAATGATACCTACTAACTTATAATATTTCGCTGCGAAGATCGGTTAAAAAACAGTTCGTCTTTCGACAAAGGTTTTTCTTATAGTACCCCTAAGTAGAATAGGACGATGCAATTTTTGCATTATTGCAATAAATAACTTTCTATCTATATATCTATCTATGATTACCTTACCTAACCGGCTTTTACCAACACACCGGTTTTGATGGCGCAGATAGAATGACGATAGGTATAGTAACCTTGATTAGCATAATTATCATGGGCTTTTGACTGTAGACTAAAGCTCGTCTCATTTCTCTTCTCACACGTAATACTACGTTTTATCCCGAAAATTTATAACCGAAGAACAATTGTTAAAAGTCATCCCGTGATAACTTCACGAAATAACTTATCTCCTCTGTGACTATCACCCCACTGGCACTGGTTCGAAAGAACTAAATGGGACATCGCGTGCGTGCTAGTTTGATGATGGAGCCAATACCTACCTCGGAACTTATCAACAAATAGGACAATAATTGAGATAAAACTATTCAAGCAAGGGTGGGCACGAGTGAGGTGTGTGTATGGCTGCTATTACCACGCATATCTGTCTTTTACGCTGAAAAGATTTGGGTGCAGTTTGCAAATCTTGCAAAACATAATAATTGTACGTACAGTACAGTAGGATACAGCTCAAGTTATACCTAAAAACAAAGAAAAATGACGCTTACTGCAAGGGCATAAGAGCTATCAGTGTATAGTCTGATACGTAGGTATCCTTGTGTACCATGCCAGCGGGCAGATGCTAGTGCATTTTACATTGTAAGTCCCCAGTTCTGTCTGCCTGTATACTGTCAGACAAGGTACCGAGTGGTGCGGTGCGCAAGCGATATAGAATAATCACTTATATCCTGCAGCTGTCATATACGAATTACGAACCTGAGTGCGTGCAACATTGCAGTAAGTAGGTACATTCACTGATCTGGTTTTGTGGAACATTATAAAATAATTAAGCCAGGTTAAACGAGTCTTCATCGCGCAACCGAAATACTTAGGTATTATTTTGACGATTTACTCCCTGACGAAAAATTCATCGATTGCTTGAAATGACGAATAGGCTGCGTGTCGAACGCAACACGCACAAGACATCCTATTCCTTTGAAATATTATAGCAAACCCGTATTTCCGTAGGTCATGAGTTCGATCTCCATCCGAGAACAAATATTTGTGTGGTGACCACAGATATTTGTTCTCTATCTGGGTGATATAATAAAAATCATCGTCTTTCACAACCTATTTCTAACAGACCAATTAGTTAATTATTTCGCGTGACCCAAGGGCTGGTAAATATCTGGCGCAACGCATCAGCATTGCTATTCAGCGTGTCAATGCCGCCAGCGTCTTGTGGACACTTTCGTTTTGCATTGTTTTGGATCAGTCATCTCTAGATCGTTTGTAACGATCTGCAGATATCACAACTGTTACTTGTGTATTTTGTAGGTCATCATCCTCATCTACAGCACGATTCATCTACTCCTGGGTATAGGCCTCCTTTAGTTTGTGCCATCAACCACGATCCTGTGCCAATCTTACCAATATCCGCCCGTGATTTTGACGATATCGTCCATCCATCTTGCTTCAGGGCGTCCTACATTTTTCCCTGCTATTCCTTTCAACACGGTTTGTTCAAAGAGTTGCTGAATCCATGTTTGATTTTAAAATTTTACAAACAAAAATTTTAAACTCACAGCATATTCAGCAATCGCCTGAATCTAGGTGTGCGCAGGCCTTGAACGAATTGTGTTTAGGCCTGCGCACAATCTAGGTCGCTGGCGATGGCGATCAGTGAAACGCTATCAAATATCGCTGTCAACTGCGCATATATAAGTCGCTGGCGATATCGACCACTGAAACGCTGTCAAATATCGCTGTCAAATTTGACAGCGTTTCACTGATCGCTAACGCCAGCGACCTAGGTGTGCGCAGGCCTTCTCTGATCGCCATCGCCAGTGACCTAGGTGTACGCAGGCCTTTTCAGGAATAGATCTACTGTCGCCGGTTCTTGAGGTACATTGTGTGAATACAAGGTAAGGTAATTCGAAGTTTTTCTTATCACAGATAATCATGTCGGTTCACGACGTTATTGTGGTCGGTATGGGCGCCGCTGGCTGCATGGCCAGCACCGCGCTACAGCACTGGGGCAAGAAAGTCCTTGGGCTGGAGGTTATGGACCGTATCGGTGGAAGAGTGCATACCGCATCTTTCGGAGACGGTATTGTGGAGTTGGGCGCGGAATGGTAATCTTACTAGCTTTTAGATTTGACTACTTCTTTAAAAAATACTTATTTTCAAAGGTCAGAAGAGTGTTATATCTTGACTTCTACATTAATAAATTCTGGGTTCGAATCCAGTCGTGTACAAATGGCAACAGAAATACTTTGCTGAAAAATGTATGTACACAATGGTAGTGCTCTCAAACGGTGAAAGAAAACTTCGTGAGGTAACGCGGCTGAGTCAACTCCGCATGTATTGACCATGTCTTTCCTGTGGATTAGGCCGATAGAGGTGTCAGGATGGTATAGGTGCTGGGCAAGCCTATTCCATCTAAAATCCCGCAAATAAAACTTGTGTAATCACCAGTTGCCACCAGTTGAAACTTTATTCGTGTAAAAGTGAGTGAGTTTTTCATTTGTTAAAAACTCAAGACTCGGGTCCTTATTGGTGCTTTACGCGTGCCATTTTCTTTTTTGCTTTTAGTCTTTTCCTCGTTGAGGTGGAATAAAATATAATTTATCGTTTATTATCCCACAAGCTTGCTATTCTCAGACCATCACTTATTCATGTGCATTTTTAGCGCGCAGGCAATCTTATTTGCACGCTGTAAATTGCAGTGTGAAACTTTGAAAACATTGTTTCAAATAAAGACCAGTAGGCTCTGTCTGGCTCTGGTTTTGAATCTGTGTGAGTGCTGACTAAATAAATCCTACGTCGAAACATCACACACACGGTATTATACACTGTTGAACACTCACACAGACTCAAAAACCAGAGCCAGAGACAGAGCTTGGTGTAGGCCTACAGGTTTTTTATTTGATTTCTGTCTAAATTATAGTTTGTAAAACAAGATTTTTTACAGGGTACATGGCACTGAAAGAAACAATATCTTCAACTACGCCGCTGCAGGCGGTGTAGAATTGAAGCCGCAAGAACATGACTACAAGCCTTATACTTCAGAAGGCCTCAATGATAACGCTGACCTTCTCATAGAGCTGATGGAATTTGCATTCGGCTTAATAGACCAGCCACCTGTGACACCTGAGTCTCTTGGCGATCACATCAAGAAGAGGTATACCTACTTTGGTTTATGCCGCGGCCATTAGAAAATTACGAGCTGTATATACAGGGTGTAATCGTTAAGTGTGCACAGGCGATTATTCCGTAACTATTGCAGATATCAAAAAACTTTAAACTGATATCGAAAGTACTTTACCTAATGAGTAAAATGACATAAATAACTTTTTAAAAATAAAACGAGAAATATCCAAAAAAATTACATTAATCACTCCCATACATTTAGTATGAGATAGTAGAAAGGTTTTAGTTTCCTTATTTTAAGTGGAATAGTACCTACTCATTTTACCCTTGTCATTTTATAATTATGTACGATATGAAGGTATTAATGAATTTCAAGTAGATACACGTGTAGATTAATTATCTTACCACTTCAAATTTATGATAAACCTTGTTTCAATATTGTATTGATTTGAACTAGCTGAAAAGCAACATACTAAATAAAAACAAAAAGAAAGATACTTTTTGGTGTTCGTTCTAAATTCAAATTCTTTATCGCGGGTTCTCGTTCCCGCCAATTTATTGTATTTTTCAATTTGAAAAACCTTTCTACTATCTCATACTAAATGTATGGGAGTGATTAATGTAATTTTTTTGGATATTTCTCGTTTTATTTTTATAAAGTTATTAATGTCATTTTACTCATTAGGTAAAGTTCTTTCGATATCAGTTTAAAGTTTTTTGATATCTGCAATAGTTACGGAATAATCGCCTGTGCACACTTAACGATTACACCCTGTATACCTACAACCTAGTGCAATCAACTACCTAAACACCTACGCACTTCACGGCAAAGAATTGCAAACAAAAACGGATTCTGGATTGACTGGCCTCTCAGCTCAGTTGGCAGAAGCTCTGCCTTCTGCGCCGGTCGTGGGTTTGATCCCCACTGAGAACAAATATTTGTGTGGTTTTAATACAGATGTTGGTTCTCTGTCTGAGTGTTATATTGCATTATATGTGTATTTATAAAAAAAGTATTTAAGTATTATATCAGTTTTATTGTTCCAATGTTACAAGCTTTTCTTAGTTTGGGGCTAAATAGTGTTCTGTGGATTGTCCGCAATATTTATTTTTATTTATTCTTACAAAATTAGATATCTTTTTTTTAGTTATAGGACTGTCGGCCAGACTGATGCAGCCGAATTTATACTCTTTTCTAACTATAATGTATTTATTTTCAGAGTGAAGGAATACGCGGCAATAAAACTTCCAAATGTAGACGAAAAGTACATTGAATCCTTTTTGAGGTGGATGCGCCTTGTGATCGGAATCCACGAAGGTTGTGACGACTGGGGAAATGTAGCTACCCAAACATACTATAAAGAACTGAAGGGGCATTCACAGATGAGCTGGCACGTCCATGGATACAAGACTTTCTTCGATATTATGATGGTAAGTTTTGACCTGAATACCTGAAGGCCTGTGGCCAAGACGTGTGTTGTACTTTTTCAAATAAAGCAAGGTAATTAAAACTAAGTAGTAGGTACTACTTGGACTGGAAATTTTGTCAAATACAATTACGACAAACCACGAACAACACTTTTGGTTCGCGTTGATGTGTTTGCCTCATGTTTTGGAGTAAAATATTGTTCCATTTTTAAATTACACGGCGTAGTATGTTTTTGTAATTTATAAATGGAACGTGTTTTACAGAACAATAATGAATTTTCCTGAATTTACATACAAATATTCAGCCATACTTATAAACGCAATTTAAATTTAAACATTGCTTAAAGTTAGCCCTGTCACTGTTTGTCATTGCTCAGTGGTAAGAGATAGCAATAGTTTAAGCACTGTTTATCTTTTGACATATTTTTATAAGTAAGGCCAATTGCCGACTTCTGCTCGCATTATTGGCCAGCATTTGATTTTACTCGAAGAAGGTTGTCAAAGCTTTCTGAGCATGTTTGAGAAAAAAAGTTTTGTTTCAGAACCTCTATTGCAAGGGAAGCTGTCCTTTGGAAATAGAATTTAACACTGAAGTGGTATGCATCAGGTTGCCTGAGATATCTGACTGCCCCGTCGAAGTGGTTTGCACTGTCAATGGCTATGAGGTCGTCTATTATGCTCGTGCCGTCTTGGTGACCTTATCGCTGGGCGTACTCAAAGAGAGGTAATCAACTTTAAACTACTAGACTAACGCATGCATATCAGCGGTGTAAAATCATCAGAAATGAGCTAGGAAGCTACCCAGGGGCCTTATTGTCTAATGGCGGCCACATACGTAGCGGTATACCTGAACGGTATACCGGAACTGAAGGCTTGTGCAAGTATACCGGAGCGTGTGTTTGACAAAACTTGCACAAGTTTCCTGACTTGCACAAGTCTGGTAGGCAGATCAAAACTACGATCTGTATACCTGCGCAAATTAGTTTGTGCAAGTATGCATGAGCGTGTGTGTCGGAACGCTTCAGTCGCACGCGCGCCAGTGCTTTTAGTTGGCCAGTTTGTGTGTTTATTTTTGCGCCAAATTTCAATTCATGTAGGTAAAAAGTTGGTGTGGGAATACTTATTTATTTTCAGTAACGTTCTTCTTACACTTCTCTTTTTCTTAATAGCTAGCACCAAACCAACAATAACCAAAACGTCATCATTTGTGGGTGTCACTTTAGATAGAACCGGTGGCATATTTCACCAAATACTTATTGCACAACACGACTTCTTCGGTTTGTCACAGGCGCAGAACTGAGACTGCACAGGCACATACTTGAATCGTGTCACTATGGACGTTAAGGCTCGAACACACCTAGTTCGCTGACGGTAGCGATCAGTGAAACGCTGTCAAATATCGCTGTCAGATTTAAGATTTGACAGCGATATTTGACAGCGTTTCACCGTTCGCTACCGCCAGCGAACTAGGTGTGCGCAGGCCATTAGGTATACTTGCACAAGCTTTCAGTTCCGGTATACCGTTCAAGTACACCGCTACGTATGTGGCCGCCATAATTGTTGTGAAATAAATGTTTACCTTACCATGAATATAGTAGAGTTGTACATTAGACAGCCTTGCCTTAAGCCTCGTATGCATTGTAAATATATATTATGTTTCGCAACAATTGAGCAACTGACTGCGGACTGGACTGGCCTCTCAGCTCAGTTGGTAGTAGCTCTGCCTTCTGCGCCGTAGGTCGTGGGTTCGATCTCTACCGAGAACAAATATTTGTGTGGTGAACACAGATGTTTTTCTCTGTCTGGATGTTATATTGTATTCTACGTATGCATTTACAAAAAAATATATAGGTAAGTATTATAATATCAGCTATCTAGGTTCCCATAGTACAAGCTCTGCTAAGTTTGGGGCTAGATAGTGTTTTGTGGATTGTCTATAATATTATTTTTTATAACGCTTTTATTAGCTTCACCTGTCTGTATGTACATATGTAACCGACCTCTTTGAGCTCGATTTTGTCCTACTTTGAAGATCAGATTTGATTCAAACTTTGCACACCTGTCAAAGGTCGATGACAATGCAATAATATGAAAAAAAAATATAAAAAATGAAAAAAAAAGTAAAAAATAAATTATAGTTTAAAAAACTAAAAAAAAACGCTTTTTCTAATTGAACTAAAAATTTAAAATTAAAATCATCAATGTTGTTCAATTAGTTTTATAAGCGTTTTTTTTTTAGTTTCTTAAACTATAATTTATTTTATTTGACGTCACGCGTCTTGACCCAGCTCTACCTATGTAAATCACATAGCAGCTTTGTGATGTTCGTTGTAACATTGTAGTGCAATAGTCCAATCTGACAACAACAAACATTCAGCTCAATTGGTGCATTGAGTGATAGTACCTTGATTGCACCATTAGTCTCGCTATAATATATTGTAGGTTTCATTTTAGGTTCACAGATCAATCATGGTAAGTGCTAACATTGATCCTGTAACCCTTGCAGACATATCAATATGAATTTATTTTGATATCATCATCACAATAATACTGCTAGATAATACATATACACACATCAACGTTGTCTAGGGATATTCCATTTTGAATTAATTTCAGTTTTTTGTATTAGTCAACAAAATCTTGAATATCTATTACTATTATAATCACTATGCATTTACACTATGTATTTATGGAAGAACGATTTTTGGAAATTTCAAATAATCGAAAACTTTTCAACAAACTTATACGTTTTCCGTCGTTAGTTTACGTCCCCAATTAAAAATAACATTTATTTACACAAAAAAACTTACAGTTAAACAAATATTTACAAAATGTAAAAAATACACAAGAAACAGTTGAGCTATCTGCAGACCGTTACAAACGATCTAGAGATAGCTCAACTGAACCAAATTAGTATCAGACGGAATTGCGTCCCTAAGACGCTGGCGGCATTGCAACGCTGAATAGCAATGCTAATGAGCTGCGCCATTAAAATAACATAGGTTTTATAAATAGCATATCGCAAGTTCTAACATTATTTGTTTATTTACTTCCAGATATTCTACGCTGTTCTACCCGCCATTACCAGCAACAAAAATAAGGGCCATAACAAACATATCGTACGGTACGGTGAACAAGGTCGTACTTTCCTTCGATAAGATTTGGTGGCCGACTGACGTTCCGTTCTTCTCGTTTCTCTGGAACGACGAAGATATCGCTGCCGTTCAAAAGGAAGATGAATGGACGACCAATATACCCGGACCTAGTCTGTCTATGGCCAATGATAAGTGCCTGGTGTTTTGGCTCAATGGCGAAGCAGCAATATCTGTAAGTTTATAAGCGGCCGTTTTAGATATATAAATTTTCTCTTGTTTTACCCTACTAAAGATTCTCAATCTTCAATCCTCAGTACTTAAAGCCTGCGCACACCTAGGTCGCTGGTGATAGCGATCAGTGAAACGCTGTCAAATATCGCTGTCAAATTTGACAGCGTTCCACTGATCGCCGACGCCAGCGACCTAGGTGTGCGCAGGCCTTTACTGAGGATTGAAGACTTCCATGGGAAACTCTGACTTTACTTACAGAATACTGAAAGCGTTTTTGCTCTTCTGTGACTTTACTCTAGACATTAATTTGTGTGAGTTTTATAGCTTTTGCTGATAGTTGATGGAAGTAACAAGCAAATTACAGACCAGTTTTATAAAACATGAGTGTGGTCTACTTTGTTTGGCTTCTCAGCTCAGTTGGTAGTAGCTCTGCCTTCTGCGCCGAAGGTCGTCGGTTCAATCCCTACCAAGAAAAAATATTTGTGTGGTGAACACGAATGTTTGGATCCTTAGGTTGCGCGTTCAAATCCAGTCTTGTACTAGTGAGTTTTTCTGTCGAAAAATGTATGTGCCAGTGACCAGATACTATGCCAGTACTCTCAACGAAGGAAAACATCGTGACGAAACCACTTGGTTTAGGTTTTGCATATCGAAAAACTCAGTTCAGCGAGAATTTAAAATCAAGGCTATAATATTCAATTATTATTATTTTTCCGACAACCGACAACCGTAACGTTGGGGAATAAAGGTTCTCAAATGGCGACCACGAACCGGAAGACGAAGCGTAGGGCGCCCACCCACCAGATGGACCGACGACATTGTTAAGATCGCGGGAAGTCGATGGATGGAAAAGGCTCAGAATCGTTCTTCCTGGAAATGTGTAAGGGAGGCCTATGCCCAGCAGTGGACTTCTTCAGGCTGATAATGATGATTATTTTTCAGATCGAGCATCTGCCAGATGACGAAGTGCGAACAAAGCTCATGGCACTGGTCAGGCGATTTATGGGACGAGATAAAGATATTCCCGACCCCGTTGATATGATCAGGTGAGAAACATTCATAATGTTGTCTGTAAAATAGAAATATAAATCACTAGTGGCCGCCCGCGGCTTCGCTCGCCCGTTCCCGTAACACCCCGTTCCCGTTGCTTTTTCGGGATAAAAAGTATCCTATGTCCTTCTCCCGGTTCTAGGCTACCTCCCCACTAATTTTCTGCTAAATCGGTTCCGCCGTTCTTGAGTTATAAATAGTGTAACTAACACGACTTTCTTTTATAAATATAGATTTAATTTGCGTCAACTTAAAACTAAAAGGTACAGTATCAAATAAAATGAAATGTCGACAGATAGTTCTTGCAGCGCTCGTTTTCAGTGGCACCATAATAAAACTAACGCTAAATAATAATAATTAAATATCTAACACGTATTGAAACAATATTTGTTACCCAAAAACACCAAGAATATCAATTAAAAAAATAAATAATAGCCTCTATATTTAAACTACCTAACAATTAAAATAAAATAATAAAAATAAAAGGGTTGTAAAAGCTGAAATCAAATTAATACGGCACTTATAAATAAATAATGTGGTCAATCCACACAACACTATCTAGCCCCAAACTAAGCATAGCTTGTACTACGGACACCATATGGCTCATAAAATAATTGAACACATATTTTTTGTAAATATATACTCGTACATAGACATGTTATATTGTATAACACCCAGACAAAGAACAAACACAAACCACCACACAATTAATATTTGTTCTCGGTGGGGATCGAACCCACGCCCTCCAGCGCAGAAAGCAGAGCTAATATTATATTAACCTACAGGTAGGCCTACTGGAAACTTTTGAGATCTGAAACTATTTTCTAGAATAGTACTTTTTAAACTATCCAGCGTGAGTCTCTTGTGATGTTGTTATTATTATCATTATTAAATATCCGTGTAATAGTTTAAATATATTTTCTAAAACATGTTCAATAGGTGCCTAATTCTCGTTCCAGGTCTAATTGGAACGAAAACCGTTTCACTCGCGGCAGCTATTCGTACGATAGCTGCGCCACTCAGGACCATCCCAACATACGCATTGAGCTGACTGAGCCAATACTCTCCCACGGCAAACTATGCGTGATGTTCGCTGGAGAAGCGACGCATTCAACTTTCTTTTCCACCGTACATGGAGCTGTTAGCTCGGGGATGCGAGAGGCAATCAGATTCATGTCGGCAGAATCTACCGAACATTGGCCGGATTCTAGATACTTCCAATGGACGGAGTGCAACATGATCCTCGAAAATGGACCCTTTAATTAAGCGTCCTGGTTCAAAAAGGATCAAGGAGGGGGTAGACCAAACTAACGGAGAGCAAAGCTGCAAACATTCAGCTTGTTTTTTTCAATCAAATCTTGCAATCTGAAGAAGGAAATCACAAAGATTTTTATAATGTCTCAAAGGTTAAGGGCCGAGTGAGATTTGAACCCGGAACCATCCCCTTGGTACGGGGCTGCGCTGGATCCTAATCACACTTATACTTTCTTTCTTTTCTTTTTTGGGACATTAATAAATCTTTTTTAGAATCACTTACATTTGAATTTTTACATGTAGATTCTTTATTATATATCAGTGCAAACGATACGTACAACACTTTCAGCATTTACACTGAATTATTCATATTAGAACACTCTTGCACCAAAATAAAATAACACAATAACAAGAACAAAAGTTTTCGACCATAATTTATGGTTCTAGGCAAATTAGTGGTCATGTTTGCATTCGTAAAGGCGTGACTCAGCTGCGTGTCCTCACGCGCCAAAAAAAAATAATGACAACAAAGGTCCCTTACTCAAGCGCTGCGTGTTAACTTTACATACAAAGAGAACAAGATAGTTAAATTGGGATAGAATGAACATTCTATCCCAATTTAACTATATAATTTTTAATTTAGTTTGGTCTAGCCCCATCGTTTGAGTCTACTGTAAACCACGCCCAGATTGTTATCCAAAAACCAGTTCTCTTCGGCTGTTGTGTAATTACTACTATGCGACTCACTCATCATAAATATAGCATACTTTCTATTTATCTACAAAAGAAGATACACAAGTGTAACTTAGTTCACGAACTAGAACTTTTTAAACCTTGTTTTTGTTCTCCTATAAAGTTTCAATTTTTGACTTGTATCATCTATCACAGGAGACACAGAGTAGTAGAGCTCTTTGAGAAGGGCTCGTCCGGGGAAGTACTACCACCATGCCTATTTCTGCCATGAAGCAGCATTGATGTGTTTCGGTTTGAAAGGTGTGTGTGCCGGTGAAATTACTGGCACGTGAGGCTGATCATCTGTATGCCTCCAGTTGATGGACGTAGGGCAGTGCATCGTAGGGCACGTTTCTGACGTGCGTGACCTACAAGGCAATTTTACCAGGTGTGCCATATGCTTGTACCATCAGCTTGTTACATGAAAAAATAAAAAGATATATCATACCATAAAATAATATGGTATGTACTAGACTATAGCTTTTAGAGACAAGCAGTGGGGTAATTACACAACCTGAGTGTGTTTTTTCTTTTTAAGATACTTACAAAAATAATAAAAAGGCGAAACAGTAGATTCATTCTTTCAATCAATCCATGACATGCAATGGTTTACGTAACTATTACGCGATTTGTAATATATTTAAAAGCACATCAAAGTGGAAGGAAAATGTGATATTTTTCATGATAATTCATTGGTTTCCAAAAAATAGGAGATTAGTGGAACATTTTCAGCCAAAGATCTACTAATAATGTAATGCTACACTTTTTAACTACACTTAAAACACACGGTCCACCTATTCTTACTTTTTGAGAAACCAAAGCTTTATCTGTAGTTATAATTATTAAGATTAGTACCTACCTTAAGTAAAATATCTCTTATAACCAATTTAACCAACTTTGTATAAGGTAAATGTATTTAAACGAAGCTAATTTAGATTTATTCTGATTTTGATTTATAGAGAGATTTTGTGTTCAGTAGATTAGCCTCTGTGACACAGAAGCTAACCTAGATTGATTCTGATTCTGATTTATTGAAAGATTCTGTGTTCAGTAGATTAGCCTCTGTGACACAGAAGCTAACCTAGATTGAATCTGATTCTGATTTATTGAAAGATTCTGTGTTCAGTAAAATTTCTTCTGTGACACAGAAGCTAATCTAGATTGATTCTGATTCTGATTTATAGAGAGATTCTGTTTTTGAGTATATATTTGGTTCTTACTTTTTAACGTACAGGTTTCACATTAAAAGTTATGCGTATTATGATTAGGAATAAAATGTTAGGTATCTTATTAGATAATTGATGTACTAATGTATCTCTTCTTTTATGTATGTGTTACTATCGTATACGTATAGCTGTACTCGTATTTACGTGTGTTTAAATCCTATAGCCATATTAATAGTATGTACTCAATAGAATATAATAACTTTCGATACATTTAATCTCAGTACATTAACCCTATACTTATAACACAATATTGGATAAGTTCAATAATATTAACTCTGTATTAGTATTTAAGAAATCATATTTGGATAAATATTTGATTTTCGATCTTTACATCTTTACATTTTTGCTCTTTTATAATAATATCTCTTCTCAATACTAAAACTTAAATGAATGAATTGTAGGTATTCATAATAAATATAAATGTTTAGACCCTACTCGTTGTTTTTCTTAAGACCTGTGTTTAGCGGTGGAGGGCGTGGGTTCGATTCTCACTGAGAACAAATATATTTGTGTTGAACATACTACTAGCAAGTGTGTTGAAAAATAAATTAAAACTAGTTGGTAACCGAGCTTCGCTCGGAATTTTTTTCGTTAATTTGTATTTTAAAGAAATCATAAGAAGCATATTATTATCTTTACTGGTTTATTCTTACTGAACAACGCCATCTACTGGACATGCTTGCAGTTAGTTGCTCACAATCGTCAATAGATGGCAGGAGCAGTCACATATTCAGTTTATGTTTTTAGTTTTTTTTAACGAACAGACTCATTTTCTGAAAATGAATCCTAGCTAGATCGTTTTATCGTCCCCGAAAACCCCTGTATACTTAATTTCATGAAAATTGATTGCTCAGTTTCCGAGATCCTAAATATATATATATATATTAGTTGGTAACCGAGCTTCGCTCGGAATTTTTTTCGTTAATTTGTATTTTTAAGAAATTTGAGTCATATTATTATTTTTACTGGTTTATTCTTACTGAACCTCGCCATCTGCTGGACATGCTTGAAGTTAGTTGCTCACAATCGTCAATAGATGGCAGGAGCAATCACATATTCAGTTTATGTTTTTAGTTTTTTTTTAACGAACAGACTCATTTTCTGAAAATGAATCCTAGCTAGATCGATTTATCGCCCCCGAAACCCTCTGTATACATAATTTCATGAAAAACGTTGGCGCAGCTTCCGAGATCCTAAATATATATATATATATATATATACAAGATTTACTCGTTTAAAGGTATAAGATATATATATACACAAGATTTTCTCGTTTAAAGGTATAAGACGAGCCGGTATGACCGAGCTTCGCTCGGGTTTAAAAAAAAATAGTATTATTATTTGCCAATAGATGTCAAGTCGTATCTTTATTGGCTTATATTTTTAATTAACAACGCCTTCTAGCTTGCAGTTAGTTGCTCACAATCGCCAATAGATGGCAGGAACAGTCGTATATTGAGTTTATGTTTGATTATTGCAAAACACCAACTTCTCGTCATTTTCTAAAAATGAATCCTAGCTAGATCGATTTATCGCCTCCGACAACCCCTGTATAGTAAATTTCGTGTAAATTGTTGGTGCAGTTTCTGAGATCCTAAATATATATATATATATATATACTTATACAAGATTTTCTCGTTTAAAGGTATAAGATTAATGCTGTTGCAAAGAAGCTGCTATGCTCACTACGCCGTAGCACTGCTACGCGACGCGTAGTACCTATATAACACATAACATTTAGGTTTTTTTGTTTATTATAATCAAAGTACTGGCCCAAATTATCTGTACAATTTTACTGTTTTGATGGCAATTTGTTAATCCCTTTACTATAGTCTGCTGGAAGGGAGGCGATGAAGTCAGTAAAGCTTTATGGGCGTTGAATTTTTTCCCACTTAAAAAAGTTGGCTAATATGGCGCCAAAAACTAACAAAGTTCACAAAAACATTAAACCATCTAAACAATTTAAGAAATCGAAAACAAATAAACACGGCTTTCGAATATAATTTATTTGAATTTGTAATTGCGCGCCAATCCACAGATAACTAAAACTAAAAATGCTGGTTATAGAATCTCCAATAACAGGTAGGGACCAGCTCATAAAATATCCGACCGAAAGTTAAAGCCATAATAAAATAAAATAAAAAAAATAAAATAATACTGAATCCCAAAAAATGAGACTGCATATCTCTCTCTATATATGATATGCATAATGCATAATATGGTGAATGAGACCATGATTCTAATTACGATAATTAATTTGGCGAAAAATATACCTACAAAAGTTTTTAATTTTCTGTTCATTGTATGAGGCAAATAGTTTTAAGTATTTTTATGTACCTGTACTTTTATAATTTGTTGTGTGCAATAAAGCATTTTCTATCTATCTATCTTACCATGTGAACGTGATAGGGTATATATGGTTATTATCATAAGTTTTGTTTCCCGATATTTCGGTACACTTGCATGCTAAATTATCCCGCCGTTTATAAAAATAGTGTTCAAAATCCACGATAGTTCCAAATTATTTTCCGTCGAAATAGTTCGCATAAAACGGCAACACATGACGTGTGACACACACACTGTGACAATTGGCAACCCCAATCGTTCTTCCTGTTGAAAAGAGCCGAAATGCGGCGAGAATATTTTGAATCAACAGCATCAGCATTCTTTCTCCAAAATTCTTTTTTATAATTCGACTGGTCCTATACCTAATTCATATTCCAGAACAAAGTTATAATAACCTAAGGCTCGTATTTAAACTTAGTTGAGATTTAATTTAGGCAAAGTATAGTAGATTTTGTCATAAGGGACCAAAATAATATATTTAGGACGAGAGCGATTTTTTTGATCCAGAGTAAAGTGTCCTTAGTGAGGGTCCTTGAGTAGAATCCTGAACGTAGCGAGGGATTCAAAGTACGTCGCTCGAGGTTAAATAAAATTGGTAGGTACCGTGTGGAACACTCTGATTTTCATCCCCCCTCTATGAGAAAATTAAATAAGACGATGACACAGACACAGACACATACACATACAATAGACAATAATAGACAAAAATAGACAATGATAGCCCATAGACAACAATAGGCAACAATAGACAAGAATAGACAACAATAGACAACAATAGACAAGAATAGACACGAATAGACAAGAATAGACAAGAAAAGACAGGAATAGACAAGAATAGATAAGAATAGACAAGAATAGACAAGAATACGCAAGAATACACAAGAATACACAAGAATAATAATAATGAAACGTACAAATATTTAGGTTACCAACAGTCAAAACAAATTCATTCAAAAGAAATCAAAACAAAACTTACCCAAAATTTTAAACACAGACTGAACTCTATTTTAAAATCACAGCTTTACTCCAAAAACACAATGAAAGCCATCAACTCCTATGCTATTCCTATTTTAACTTACTCTTTCGGAATAATAAGCTGGACTAAGACCGAACTAAAAAACCTACAGCGCCTTATTAATGTCACTATGACCAAACACAGAAAGCATCACCCACGTGCATGTATACAAAGGCAGATTTTACCTGGGTCTGAGGGAGGAAGAGGAATAATCGACATCCACAACTTACACAGCAAACAAATATCAGTGTTAAGGTCTTATTTTCATTCCAAATCTGAAGCATCCTCTTTGCACAAGTATGTGGTCCAGCTTGATCAAAAACGAACGCCGCTTAATTTAGCAGATCTTAATAAACAAAACAGTGAAAATGTTACAGACAAGCAGACCCTAATAACAGAATGGGCCCGCAAGTCTCTACATGGAAGGCACCACCATGATCTGAGTCAGCCCACCGTCGACATTCAGGCGTCGAACGAATGGCTCAGTCGTGGTGAACTCTTTCCTGAGACTGAGGGTTTCATGATCGCAATTCAGGACCAAGTCATAGAAACACGGAACTACCAGAAACATATCATGAAAATGCGGCTGCCAACTGACATGTGTCGGCGATGTAATAGCAACTCAGAGACCATTCAGCACATTACGGGAGCCTGTAAAGCTATTGCCCAGACAGACTACAAGTTTAGACATGACCAGGTAGCTAATATAATACACCAACGACTGGCAACCAAATACGGCCTCATTGAAACGCCTACAAGACCAACTCCGTACTACAAATACAGCCCAGAGACAGTGCTAGAGAACACCACCCACAAACTGTATTTTGACAGAGCCATTTTAACAGACAGAACTACACACTATAATAGACCAGACTTAACATTAGTCGATAAAACCAGTAAAACAGCGTTCCTTATAGATATAGCTATCCCCAACACACATAATTTACAAACAACAATAGCCGAAAAACTGTCAAAATATATAGACCTGAAAAATGAAATAACCCGGATGTGGAGGCTTGAAAAGGTCTCTATAATTCCAATAGTGCTATCCTCAACCGGAGTTATACCAAAACAACTATTTACGTCACTCGATCTGCTTGATTTGCCGAAACACACTTTTGCCCTTTTACAAAAAGCGGTTATTCTAAATACCTGCAGAATCGTTCGTAAGTTTTTACAAACAGAACTCGTTACTGATGTGCCAACATCAACTTCCAGTGCCCGACAACAGACAACTGGACCTAATGATGTGCACTTGGCTTAGGCCCGTGCTCGTCATTTATTATAACCGACTCATAGAAGTCGAGTAGATGAAAATCTTAACACAATAATAATAATAATAAATATTGTGGACAATTCACACAACACTACCCAGCCCCAAACTAAGCAGAGCTTGTATTATGGGAACCAGATAGCTGATATAATACTTGAATACATTTTTTTTAGTAAATACATACTTAGAATACAATATAACACCCAGACAGAGAACAAACATTTATGTTCACCACACAAATATTTGTTCTCGGTGGGGATCGAACTCACGACCTACGGCGCAGAAGGCAGAGCTACTACCAATTGAGCTAGAGGCCAGTCAAGAATACCCAAGAATATCCAAGAACACCCAAAAATATACAAGAATACACAAGAATGCATCAGAATACACAAGAATACACAAGATTACACAAGATTACACAAGAATACACAAGAATACACAAGAATACAAAAGAGTACACAAGTATATACAAGAATAGACAATAATAAACATAGATATAAAGATGAAGGGTCATTAAAATACGCGGGAAGTTTTTTTTTTATTTGATTAACCAATACCGTGGCTCTATTTTATATACAACCACTACCAGCCAGCATTTTATGGTAGCGATTTGCGTTCAAACTTTTCAATATAATAGTATTCCAAATTTAAAAGTCATTGTGTCACTGTTACCTTAAGTGCGCCTAAAGTAGGTACTTTAAGCGCACTTATTGAGGAACCAATCGCCTCTTTTTAAATAGATGGGATGAAAAATAAATTGTGCTGGTCCATGTTTGAAAAGATGAAAACCTTTGGAAGTAGCGCTTTCCCTGGGATTCGCGCATGCGCCGTCATTGGCGGCACCCCGTGACGTCAGGCTCCATCTTTCATTTCTCGTTTGGCGTGCGATTGCTAAACGCCGGCCGGTAATATATTTTTAAAGTGATTTCAGATACATTCTATTTAATCAGTGTTTTAAGTTCTGGCGACCCCCGAGGTTAAGGTAAGAAAAAACAAGATTTTGTTAAAGTTTAGCTAACAGATCTCGCATTGAGACTTTACATCGAGCTATTTCATTGTTACCTATGATATGATAAGACGGATGACTGGCAAAATATAATTTTATGTAATCGGTGAGTAAGGATGAAATATTTACGCATCAGTCATCATATTTTCAGTTATAATAACACATTTAGCCGGCTTTTTTATTACCATAATTTAGCATTCTGACACGTGGTTGTGTTGCGGCCATCAAATACAAGGAGTAACAAATATCTACGTTCGGTGAATTTAGAAAACTAGTTATTTTCTAGTCAGTATAATAGCATAGGTACACAGCAAATACGGTCAAAAAATTATTATCATCTTAATTCATGATCTTTGAGTTTTTCCTTTTGCGTTGCAATTACGAGATGGGCCTACATAAATGCAGCCGACCGTAAAAATATTCATAAACCGGTAACATGAAGAGCATCAAGGTACTACTTTCAACAAATAAAACTAGGTAGGGATTCGAAATATCTGATCTGATTATGATCAGATTTTTGATAAAATTCGCTTGCCCTTGACAAGCGCATCCCACCGCACCCACATTCTATTCGCATTATATTTGAGTGGCATCCATTTTGAATAACATGCGTGTTCATGATGCAGATCATACAGATTTTTGTTTAAAACGAAAAAGGCTTACGAATGTTATTTATATATAGCCATCTTTTTCTTGTCGTGCCACTAGTAATTTCGTAGCAGTAAAAGTGCCTTCTTTCGTGCAATCGTCACCATATTCTTAACTTTTAGTTCTTGCTGGTTTTCTCACGATGTTTTCCTTATCCGTTTAACTGAACTGACACAAAGCACAAAAAATATTGTTTAAAAAAAACAAGAATAGCCATTATTATTTTGTATCAATCAGTTCATGAATATGTTCATAATTTATATTAAATTGTGATAACTAGGTACCATCATATTTTCTTATTTCTCAAATATAGAATTATTCACCAAAAGATAGGTCAAAGTTTTTTCATCTCATTCCGTTATTTCAAACTGTGTTAGTGCTATTCTTATACCAGTTTATCAAAGAATAACCGAACAGTGTATGTATAAGTTGATGAGTGTCCAAGTAGAAAATGTGGAAAAGTATTTTTTTAATTGAGAGCAATATAAAATAATGTATCGTCACAGCAAAAGTGGTAGTATGTGGTTCTTTCACTGTTTTTTATTTTAAAATTTGAATATACCTACTGAAAATATTTTTATGGAGATAGAAATACGCTCAACTGTTTTGTGAAACTAATCACAGAGTATTGTATCGTAAAATTTCCAGTCTTTCTAGGAGCAAGGCAGTTCGTTTCCTCTATTGTATGAGATATTTCTATGAATTTTGTATAAATTTGTGTGATTCGATAATTTCTAGTACTTATCCCAGTATTTATTTATCCAAAGACTACTTTGAAGCTTAACTAAGAAAAAACTGGTTATTTTCTAACAAACGACACTAGCAAAGATACTTTAGATTTTTATGTGAAGTAGTGTAATGCTAAGGTAAGTATCTATTCAGTACTAAAAGTAAAAATCACTAGCACTTAAAATCCTTTCACCACAACTGTTTTGTAAGAACCAGTGACACGACAAGAAGAAGAAGAGTATTAAAAGTTAATTAATAATGATCGTCACATTTAGCAAAAGTTTTGGGGCGTGGTTCATTCAGATTTGCAATACCTACACTCAGAATTAATTTAAAAAATCTGCACGCGTCTTCCAAACCACCAAATACTAATATTGTAGTAGTAGTAGAGCTCGTCCGAGGAAGTAAATCGAAGTAATTCACCACGCTGATTTCTGCCGTGAAGCAGCATTGCTTTTTGACTGGTCTCTCAGCTCAGTTGGTAGTAGAGCTCTGCCTTCTGAGCCGTAGGTCGTGGGTGCGATCCCCACCGATAACAAAATTTATGTGGTGAACACAGACGTTTGTTCTCTGTCTGGGTGTTATTGTTTCTAAGTATGTATTTACAAAAAAAATACATGTAAGTATTATATCACCTATCTGGTTCCCATAGTACAAGCTCTACTTAGTTTGGGGCTAGATAGTGTTGTGTGGATTGTCTATAATATTTATTTTATTACTTGCTGGGTTTCGGTTTGAAGGGTGTGGGTGCCGGTGAAATTACTGGTACATGAGGCACGTGCGTGACCTTCGAGGCAATGCTTTGTTATAGGCGATAGTTAAAAAAAATAATTAAGTAGGTACTTAACAAAAAACAAAAAAAAAAAGCCTACGTTGAACTAAAAACTCATGATAGCCGATCTATCTATTTTCGTAAGGACCCACTGCTGGGTATAGGCCTCTTGCTAATACGCTTCTCTGTTGGGTCCTGTGTCATTGTCCGCCATTGCTGCCCAACTACTCCTACAATATCTGACGACAAACGGGTGGGTGTGGTCTGCCTTTTGGTCGCTGTGCGTCTCTTGGCCAGCATTCCGTAATCGCCGTTGTCCATCTTCTATCATTCCTTTTGGCTACATCTTCACTTCAGAGATGCTTTCAGACTTGATAGCCGATACCCATCGCAAGTCCAAGTACTTCGAGTGCCAGTGTGGTGCCAGGGTGTAGTCCATGCCACACGTGTCCATTATGCCCAAACTCTTGCACAATGAGTGATCTCATGAATGGCACGGTTAATGCCGGCCAAAGCCACCTACTGTTCTAAGTGGTTTTTATAATTGTTATTTTGACACGAAAGAAGACGGGTGGCAAAATGACACCAGTAGGCCTTTGTGGTACAAGCTCTATCTGGCTCTGTCTCTGGCTTTGGTTTTAGTCTGTGTGAGTGTTGACAAAATAAACCCTACGAAACATCACACACACAGTATAATACACTGGTGAGCACTCACACAGACTCAAAACCAGAGCCAGACAGAGCTTGTGGTAGGCCTAATATGCGAATGACCTATTTTACGCAGTCAAAATGTAGTGTTATATTCTAATGGTGAAAGTTTTTAAAATAGGTGTAGTAGTTTTTAAGTTTATTCGTAACATACAAACCATAATCTCTTTATAATATAGGTGTAGATACTGTAGATGTAGATTTCAGTGGTAATTAATCAGTTATTAGAAACAGTGACAAGGTTAACTTTAAGCAATGTCTCAAACCAAAGAGGGATATATTATGATTGCCTAGACAAGCGTTCTGGTATCTAGGACGTACGTATAAATATATAAGTAGGTATCTAGAACGGCGCGATCGTCAGTCATGGGGGCCTATTGGATTGTAAAGAAAAACAAAGTGTTTTAAAAGATTCATGTGGGGCTTCCTCGTGGACTTTTTAACCCTTTATTACACGGCGCTCGTTTAATCTAAGGTTTCATTTTGTTCTGAAAAAGTTTTTTAACCCACCTACTTATAACACCTTAGACGTAAAGTTTTAGGAAACCTTTGAATCGCAAACAATGAGAAAAAACAACAGCAAAAACATAAATTTAAACGAACCTTTGTATGTTTTTTGGTAAATAAATAATTTTGTATTTGTTCTTGCACAACGTAAAGTACAACTTAATAAATATACGACTTTGTAATTTTTGTAGACAAATATTGTAGTAGATATACCAATGAAGAAATTTTTGTTTCAGGCATTACGTACTTAAAACATGGATCCACCAAATGAGAATACACCACCATTAAAAAAGCCATATTTATTACGACAAACAACACCACAAGATGCTTCAACCAGTTCTCCTAATGAAGTGTCATTTATTTCTCAAAATGTGGCTACAGAAGACCTGCCTACAGAAGAACTGCCCATAAAAACTCCTTCGGTACAACCTTTTACACCATTATTGCTGCTTCCTGTTCTTCCAGAATCATCCCGATCAGATACTCCAACCAATTTACACCATGAAAGTACCCCTGAAACTGGACTAAATACTCAAACTACGTCGTCTTCAAAGCAAATAGTATTAAGAACAGAATCTAGTCGCCGTCGCAGAACCACCACCGCCATTCTTCAAATGCGTCAATCAAGATACTTTCGACAACGCCCGTGCCGTACTCGAGGAATACCAATAGGTGCACTTCCTTCAATGATCAATGCCCTCAATCCACGTTCGCTACTTGCATCGCTCAGAGAGCTATCACCGTACATCCAATTGCGCCCTTTCCGGCCGCGAGCCCGACAGTCTTTGTTACTACTAGAAAACAACGAAGGGCTAAGAGAGAACCTAGATATTCCACCGCCCCCAGCGCACCGACAAATTTCTCAACATTCTATTCCTCTGCTTTCTTTACCGTCTACTTCACAGACAACCGATGATGATGCTGTGATTACGGTTATTGTAGATGGCCAACATTATACAATATCAATTACACCGCCGGAAGAAGACGAGGACACTCCATCAACTTCTACTCAACATCTTCCTGAGATGGTGACCGAAAGAGATTCTATTTCGACCACCGAAACTGTTGCAGCACCATTTTTACCTGAAGGCTTACCTTTGAACACTCTTGACACTCAAGCTGATTTCTGTGATGATTTCTTATCATCCACATTATTGCAACTAAATTTGTCATCCAATTTTAGGAACGATGCATCAACTCAAACAGATTCATTATATCAATTAGCTCAACATTACACAAATACCGAAACGTCACCTAATGAAAATTACGTTTTGACTCAAACCTATTTATCTCAAACAGATCAATCTATTTTGCCACCTTCTATGTTTTTCAATGTATCAACGCAAACAGATTCACTGGGCAGTGAACTAGAAAGTTTTTCACCCTACCCCAACACGTCAGGTAATACCACTTTGCATTCTATGCCTTTTCCAATCCCACCATTTCAGCAAGATACACTAACTGTACAATTTCCTACCCCAGCTGTGATTGAAGAGGTTTTTCCAATACAGCCTATGTCCACAATAGGTATTGGATCCCATGTAAGCCAACAAATAAACAACAGCCAAGAGCCTGATGGGCAGATATCTTTGAACAGTGTCAGCACTTCTCATTATTTTAGCTCTTTCACTGATCAGCGTTCAAGGTTTAACCCAATAAGTTCAAGACGGCAGTCATCGAGAGTGAAAATACGCCTAATGACACAATCTATAGGTTCATTAAATTTTTTTACAACCCTACACACACAAAGTGGTCCTTCGCGTCGTCGGCGAAATCCTGATAGGCCATTAGAAGGTACTCCACCCAAATTGGCCAGGATTGTAAGTTGTTTATCAACAAATACCCCCGTGACAACTAGTGGTCAGCCATTTAGATCTGCACATGAACTGTTTCAGTCTGGAAACCTTCTGGATCAAGGTGCACCATTTAGTTCGCCTGCTTATATTCATTTACAAGTAGATTTTTCACCTGATCTTTTTGAACCCAGACGCCCTGTTGGTATTGTATCCCCAGAACAAATAACTCGTGTTCACTTTTCACTCCCACCTTTCGTCTCTTCTTCCTTCTCCGCTTCCTTCCAGTCCTTCTCTTTTCTTGGACAGCAGTCCCCAGTTACCCACGGATTGGGAGCATTTTTACCAAATGATTATTCATCGCTACACGCAATCCGCCCTTCTACCAGGATCCCGATACATCCTATGCAGAGTCAGGTTTCAAGACGCACTTATTCAATTGAGCCAGGATATTTTTCTGATAGGCAGCGTTTCGTATCGGAAAGAACTCGTTCCGTATCTAATTATCAATATTTAGCAGATGATTGCATGGATACCTCAGGAGGTAATTTACGCGCACGACAAATAAATCGTAATTCGCCCGTAGGCCGCAGAGAAGTTGTTGGTCCTCTTCGTGTTCCCTCGGCCCCTCGTGCAAGACGGCACTCAGCTTTACGTACATGTGGGCGTCGTCTTTTGTATGTCGCTGCATACTTAGGGCTGTTAACTGCTCTTGGCTATTTGGGATTCACCATTTCTGACTGGTTTTAAACCAACCATATGCATGTGCAAGTAGATGATGAACAGTGGATAATTCATTAAAATTATATTAACATGCATAATGTTAATATTATTTTTATAGAGAAGGAGAGAAGACAAAGGGTGGGAATGCAAAATTAACGCGAGGTATTGATTCTGGAGATACAAAAAATATTAACACACAATACATGGTCTTAATATTATTTTTACCGGTTTTAATTTGAATATATACTTTGAGTAAGTACATCCAAGCTAGCCTTAGTATGGGCTCGAATGCTATTCTTTTGTATCTTTACAAGAATTAAAGTACATCATAATTATTATATGATGTATTTAACAGTAACGTTTATTCTGGCATTACAAAAAAACTCATGATGTGATGAGTTTGGGGGTAAGTAAAAAAAAAGATCTCAATTGTAAATGGTATCAGTCATATCAATAAGGTATCATATCATTCAGTTATCAGTATTGGTGATATTATGACTCTAAAACCTTAGCATAGTTATGCTCAATATTAGACCAAAAGTCCGTGTCAAATCTTTTAGAAAGTTATTTTCAAAAATAAAACAAATTAATCAAACATGGGTGTGATAAAAATTCCAGTTATGAAGCTAATTATAAGTGTATATTTGTCAAAAAATATAAGAGGGGCAGGTTAGCTAACCTCAAGGAAATCTCTGAGATTTTAGTTTGGAAACCATACAGTGTTAGGTCAAGAGCTTCAATCAGAGTTTTAGGTTCCTCTATTCATGGTATTGAACATTTATTTAAATTATTGAAATACATACCATACAAGCCATATTAACATCAACACAGTCATAATGATAATGTGGCATGCTTCACAAATAAAGAATTGAATTAAATTGATAATCTTCGTATATTATACCTAACATCTTTATTTTCTTGCGAGTTAAATGGTCTGCGGACGTACAGACCATATCTTCATAATATTATTATTATGTCTGTATACTTTACTTAGATAAAAGATGGGTTTGATAAAATACAGAAAAGATATTAGAAATATCATGAAGCCGAAGAAGTGTTGTCTAAAACTTAGCAATAATGCTCGTGGTTGCATAAATATTCGGCTGTCGTCCAAGTAAGAAGTAAGAAATATAAAGGATTTCTATCTTCTTACTTCCTCTGCTCTTTACGTAACAGACTTTTATTATTACAATGGAATTTATTGGTTAAATCAACTTCGGAAACGCAGAGGTAAGCATTACTTACCTAATTTAGTTTTTTTTTACTCTTATAAGTCACATAATAGTGACTATAAGAGTAAAAAAAAACAGTAATATCTTTTTTCATATAATTATGTATAATAATAAAACAAGATACTCGTATAACTTATTTTTTTATGTCAATTAGTATTCATATATGTCAATATGCTATCTGATTACTTTTTGCTAAACATTTAAAATAATTGAATTATTCTTCAATGAACCTTCATAAAAATAGAATTTGGAAAAAAATGGATCGCATTAATTCATTATAATGATCGCGATTAAAAAAAACGTCTCGATATAATATTTACCTATTTTTATACTTAAATAATTTGAAAATAAAACTGCGGCACACTTATTTTAAAAAATCGGTTGCTGAAAATAAAAACGGAATAAAACCGGTTTATTTATAAATGTAAGCATCTTATTTTTTATAGTTCTACTTGTGTCTATCATGTGTCGTGTCGTGTTTTACGTATCGTGTATTATCTATAATTTGTGTAGATTAAGAATATGAGTTAAGGAGGTATAAAATAAGTTTTATTTTCTAATTTATTTTTCTAAAACCAGTTTTTACAGGTTTACTATAGGTACCCATGTATTTACTATACAAGACTGTTTTTCTAAAGTATTTACAACTTTTTATGTACTTTATCCAACTTGTCCGACTGTCGGCGAGCAAGCGATTACTGATTTACTGATATACTGATTCCTCGAGCAAAAGATTACCTATGTATAGATAGTGCAATTCACGAAGACGCGCCCCTCGCGGGGTGCGGGGAGTTTGCTCCGAGCGGCAGTCGCGAACCGTAGTCTATTCATTGTAGTGTGCGTGTGCACTCATAGGTAATTAGTGTGTACCGATAACACTCAAACATTGACGGAAGCTTGCACACATATACTATAAACGGTTAGGAGGAATAGTGGGGCGCGCCTTCGTGGACTGCACTATCTATAAGCTAGTGTTAATAAAAGAGTCACACATCGCTGGCCGTTTGCATTGTTGGCTAGAACTCTGCCTCCATTATTTTTAAGGCCCAACGACAAAACTAATAGAACTATACACTCGCTTCACGCTACTCGCCGGCAGTCGGATAAGTCTCTATATATGATATCAACTGAATATCTATATAACCAACATAATTTTAATCGTCGTGTGAAACCTATAATAGAAAATATTTTCATGTATTTTTTTACCTACTTCTTAAACTTTAGTAATTAATTATAAGTACGAAAAGAAGGGCTGATTAGTTAAACTTTTCTGAAAATTAAATTAAGTAGATATTACTCGTTCTCTGATACTACTTTTCAGACTTATTGCTTAAAAATTACTGCTCTCTGTATGCAGAACGTATAAAGACCACTATTATAGTGTACCTGCCACCACATAGCGGTCATTCAGACTTACGGGAATTTATTTTCAAAGTTTTGGGTCTATTTATTATTAAAAAAATAATAACATTATCTTCTGATCAAATATGCATAATTTTTATTAATGCCTAAAATAAATATTTTATATTGTTTCTGTTTCGAAAAACAATTGACGCAGAGCTTATTTCTATCTAAAAGTTAACGGTAAATCAATTACAACATAAGTAGGTACTATAAAATGATACCACTTTTCTAAGAAGGTTCAATATAATATTACTATCAGCCCTTCATCTAATTTAAGGTATTGATGTAAGAATATTGTGTACTCAGTCGGGTAGAAGATTACACACTGACTCTCTTACTGACAATCGTTTTTCAAAAGATAATCCAGTGTTTAGGCCACAATCTTTTCTTACCGCATGTTAATGGCAAACAGTGACATGGCCGTAGTCCGCGTAAGATAACACTGTAGGTTTGTCTCTGGCTCTGGTTTTGAGTGTGAGTGCTGATTAAATAAATTCTACGTCTAAACGTCACACACACAGTATGATACTGATGAGCCCTTACACAGACTCAAAACCAGAGCCAGAGACGGAGCCAGACAGAGCTTTTAGTAGGCCTACTGAAGCACTTTGCCAATTACGTCCTAGGTTTTTTCAAAGATATCGTGACTCGTACATGCTTCTTGAAGTAAAAATGAAAAGTTTTGAGAGTATTGATTCTTCAAGTTAGAATAATCGTCAGCCATTGATGAACTCCTACCCCTAGAATTAGTTTTAGCAATTAATATTATCTATATCTAAGAGGGGTTGTAAGATTTTGGCCCTGATTTTATTGATAAGGATTTTTTGTATTTTTGTATTGCCAAAAAAGTTTGTGAGACCGTATTAAAATGACACATATAATATGTAATTCAAGTGTAGTAACTAGCTATATATTCCTTCATCTAATCTAGTTTTTTTGTAAAAATAATATGTCAGTTCTATTAAATCTAAAATGTAAACTTTCTTGTGGTCCACAAGAAAGTAACAATAGATTTTATATCATTTTTAGGGTTCCGTAGCCAAATGGCAAAAACGGAACCCTTATAGATTCGTCATGTCTGTCTGTCTGTCTGTCTGTCTGTCTGTCTGTCCGTCCGTATGTCACAGCCATTTTTCTCCGAAACCGTAAGAGCTAGACTGATGAAACTTGGCGAGTAGATGTATTCTGTGAACCGCATTAAGATTTTTACATAAAAATAAAAAAAAAAACTATAAATTTCGGGGGTCCCCATACTTGAAACTGAAACTCAAATTTTTTTTTTCATCGAACCCATACGTGTGGGGTATCTATGAATAGGTCTTCAAAAATGATGTTGAGGTTTCTAGTACCGTTTTTTTTAAACTGAATAGTTTGCGCGAGAGACACTTCCAAAGTGGAAAAAAGTTCCCCCCCTCTAACTTCTAAAGTAAGAGAATGATAATACAAAAAAATATATATGTTGTACATTACTATCCAAACTTCCAACGATATTTGGTTTGAACGAGATCTAGTCAGTAGTTTTTTTTTTATACGTCATAAACCGTAAGCCGCAATTTACCTTTCGACGAACTACAAGAACCTTATTATGTTACATCAAGTAACATAATTTATAGGTTCTTGTAGTTCGTCATGCTACGGAACCCTTCGAGTCCGACTCGCACTTGGCTGCTTTTTTATAAACCACAAGTTGTGGTTCATAGATGGAAACAGTCAGTTGTATTTGTTGCGCAAGATTATAATAATGAATATTGAAAAAATCCTGAAAACTGTTTCACATACACATTTTTTTACTTCCCATACTCACATGTAATCAAATACATGTGTGTGGGTGTGTGTTGGTGCGCGCGTGAGGGTGTGTCACACGCTCAAGCATGCAAGAGAGTTCTCCTGTTACTGTTACTCTCAAAGCCTTACGCACAACTAAGCCTTCTGCGGTGGCGATCAGTGAAACGCTGTCAAATATCGCTGTCATATTAGAAATTGTTTCATTCAGGAGCACTTTCTGAAGCACATTATCTTACAATTTCGGCCTAGTTTGTTTTTTTAATATCACTGTCATATTTGACATAGTTTTATTGATCGCCGCCGCAGAACGCTTAGATATGCGCATGGCTTATAAGATTTGAGCTATCAGAAGAACTTTCACTACACACACCTTCACACACCCACACACGTACCTTCACTCACACTCGTTTCAAAATGCTATGTGCCTTTGTAACTTTAGCATAAGTTAAAAACGTAATTATTTCACCATGTTCAAATCTTTTAATCTTCTTTAGTTTAATTCTTTGATTGCTTGTTTAACCTATTTTGTACACCTATTCATGTAAAATGTACCTACTACGGAAGATGGAGACTCTAACACATGTATTTCCATGCTTAAAAGAGAGTCCAAAACTCATGAAATGTACCTAGACCTTAGTTTACTGAATCATTTACCTTAGTATAGTGAACTATTTTTAATTTTGTACCTTTCAAGGAAACACACTCTTTAAATACATAAGTACCTGCATAGGGTAATATTATTTGTCCTTATGTTTAATATGTTATGCTTTCATTTTTGTCTCCTTTTTGTCTCACCGCCAGGGCCTTATACAAAAATCTTACAACCCCATAACTAGCATAACTTTTCTGAATATCTTTATGTCCTAGAAATAATACATGTTTAATCCCACCTTCGTCTGTTTTATTGAAACACCTTGGCCCTTACATTTTAAGCTATAGGTAGCTTGTATTAGAACAATAATTCTATCCCCACATCCTCCCTCAAGTAATGATGCTTAAAATGCCACCAAAACACAACGGAATTCAAAATAACACCCGAAAAACAAATAAAATGAAAAAGCTTTTACTATATTATGTGGCTTCCCAAAGTGACAGAACACAAATCCTACATTCTGTTGCCGGCGCGACTGGTTGCTCCGCCACTGGTTTCTTAGTGAGAGGAGAGAGAACCCGCTTTGGACTGTACAATAACTTTGGTCTCACAAACATCAAAAATAAGTACCTTATCATATGCCTGATAAAGTCCACTGCTAATATTTTCCCCCTAATATTTTTAGGGTTCCGTAGCCAAATGGCAAAAACGGAACCCTTATAGATTCGTCATGTCTGTCTGTCTGTCTGTCTGTCCGTCCGTATGTCACAGCCATTTTTCTCCGAAACCGTAAGAGCTAGACTGATGAAACTTGGTGAGTAGATGTATTCTGTGAACCGCATTAAGGTTTTTACACAAAAATAGAAAAACAACTATAAATTTTGGGGGTCCCCATACTTGAAACTGAAACTCAAAAATTTTTTTTTCATCGGACCCATACGTGTGGGTTATCTATGAATAGGTCTCTAATATCGTTTTTTTCTAACCTGGATAGTTTGCGCGAGAGACACTTCCAAAGTGGAAAAAAGTTGGTCCCCCCCCCTCTAACTTCTAAAATAAGAGAATGATAAAACTACAAAAAATATATGTTGTACATTATTATGCAAACTTTGAACGATATTTGGTTTGAACGAGATCTAGTCAGTAGTTTTTTTTTATACGTCATAAATCGTAAACTGCAATTTACCTTTCGACGAACTACAAGAACCTTTATATTATAATAATAATAATAATAATAATATCGTTTATTTCAGACCAACAAATGCACACATTACAAAAATGAAACACTTTGTTACTTGATGCTACGGAACCCTTCATGGGCGAGTCCGACTCGCACTTGGCCACTTTTTTGTTATTTATACTAACGTTGACGTACGACGTTGTTTGCTCCAAATTCAAAATTAAATGAAAAGTTGTTCATTGTTTCTTTATTATTTAAACTACGAACAAACGAATTAAGTATGTAGTTTATTATCAAAAAATGGTGCTTTCTACTGTATTTTTATAATAATACATTTTTTTAAATGGCTATCAATAAATTACTCATTTACTGACTGATGGATCAAGTATATGGCCCCCCCCCCTGATGTTAATTGGTAAGTAGCAAAACTAAAAAAAACTAAAACTAGTTAAAGTTTTTGTCATAAAATAGAATAAACAGGCATAGACAAGTTTTTGGCCCGGGCAACACGTGAGTGAAACCATGAGCTTAAGCTAGTTCAAAAGCTTCGCATGCCAGTTTAAATAAATATCAGCGGTCAGCGGTATAAATGTCATTCTTTTATCTAGCGGGTGAAACTTTCGTCCTACTCATGATGTGGAAATTATTGCTTCCTATGTTATTTTCCATCTGGCTTCGGAGTTTAAAAAAGTTATAGGTTCTCTGTGTATTCTAAGCATTCAGTCAAAATATAGAATAAAACGCTTTAGTGTTGCTTGAAAGCTCACATCAGTTTTAAATCAAACCCCATCAAATGTTGGCCCGGGCGAGGTGGGCGGGGTTCCGTATCGATTAGCAAGCTCAGGGGTGGAACTGGACACATTGCGGGTGCGGCCGCCATTTGTAGCCGGTTGCACTCTGCTGCGAATTCGGGATTCATCTCAGATAATCATCCCTAATTGAGTGTAATAACAGTGTCATCAACGTAAATTGTGCCAAAACTAAACATGGCTGAGGTAATTCATGGAAATACGAAAAAAAACAAAAAACGACGGCGCAAGGTACAGCAAAAACCATTGCCCGCGGTTATTCCAGAACCCTTAGTGGAAAAGCCTCCACAGCCTCCTCGCATGGAGCCTGCCGCACCACCACCTTTCAAAGTGACCAAATCGGTAATACTTGCCGCGTTTCAACGGGAAGACAAAAAGTACGATTTAAATTTTGATGTGCCTCAAACCATTTGGCCGAAAGAGGACCAAAACAAGATGCGCGGTATAATGCGTGAAGAGTCAATCGCTTTTAAGCAACTAGCTGACAAATACAGAATCAGAGAACTGCAAAAAAAATACAGAAACTCGTCACTTATAGAGAAAAACTTGGTAAGAGAAGTAATGGGATTGTATCAGAAGGACTTCAATCTGTCGAAGTATATGGCGTTGAGGGATGTAGCATTCTCAACATTTTCAAGACGAGTGTATGATTGGCAAATCGTTTCCGAGAAGCTAGACAAGAAGTATTCCCCTGCGGAGTGCAAAGAGTACTGGTTCATGGTTCTTTACCCAAGATTAAGGAATACCATATTTAACCGTGAAAGCAACGCAAAGTTGATGGAACTTGCTGAACAAAACAAGTTCCGAAACTGGGATAAAATCGCAGAAAAAATGTTGGGACGCACAGAGTATCAATGTTATGTGCACTTCCGTCGTAATTTGTACATGCATATGGAGGGTTGGCAGATTGAGGAAAAGGACGGAAAAGGGAAAAAGAAAAAACAATCTAAGTAGATTGATCTGCCTATTCTTCGATTAGTCTCCGATTAGATGTAGAGATTCTGCTCGTATCATCCCTATTGTTTTGAATGTTCTATCCGGTCCAGTGTTGAGATGTGTCTTCGTTGAAGGAATCTTAGGGCCATGTCGAGCCCATTGTCATGGCATACGGAAAAGCTCAAATAACTAAAAGTTAATGTAACCTGAGAAAGTCATTTGGCACCAAGAAAAGAGTTTGGAGAAAAGACGTGAGCTTCGCAGCTTCTAAAGTTGGAATGTTATTAATGGAATGGAAAAATTGGGAAAGACTGGGATTTTTTGAATTTGGTACCTTTTATGGGTCTTTTTATCGAGACTTAAGTCTCATTTCGGAAGTAGTATTAGTGACTGTCTATTTATCACTTAAATTTACATGCGTCTTTATATAAAAAAAACTAAATAAAGTTACGAAATAACTTGGACTCAATGCTTCCAGGTTTTAGTGTCAAGTTCAATGGCAGTGTATCGATGTTTTAGAATGTTTTTATTCGTAATGTAATAATTATGTAGAATAAGTTGTAACTATTCAACTGCAATGTTAATCAATCTAATATAATTATTCTAACATTTTGTAGCCATTATCAAGTAGTTCTTCCATTGTTTCTGTATTAATGTAATATCTGAATAATCGTATTTACTCGTAACCATGTACGCATTCAGTACTTTACTACAGTCATCAATGCTATTGTCTAGCAAGCCGTAAATTTATTATATCTATTCATTCAATTTAAATGTGTGATTCAAAAACAACTTTAATAACAATACTATACTTTCTTGTGTACCTACAAAAAATTGATTGTAAGAATTAATCTGAATAAACGTAACTATTTAACCAACCGTTTGTTTTGGTTGTTTTGTCCCAGTTCATTTTTTAGTATCAAGAAAATCTAAAGCATCACTCATACAACAGCTGGTTTGATTTCCCAATGAACGTGTGTTCATCCTCAGTTGAGTGAGGTTGAAGAGGAACGTACAATGCCCTCAAATTAATTTATCTGTTCAGGCGACAGGAGCACCACCACCACAATATTGCTAAGCGATATATAGAACTGTCAGTGAAGTTAATAAAAATGGCTTCTAGCAAGGATCTTGCATAAATTTCTGGGCATCAAGTTTCTCGTCGATCAACTGAACAGATTTCTGAGGTTGGTAGCCCTGTCTTACTTGCGTCATCCAGCCTCAAAAGATGGAGGGTGCGCGGCTGCGCGTCAAACTTGAACTGAAGCGTTAACTGATGCTATCGATTTTCGAGCTCACCACAATCGGCCAACACCCTGGAAAGGCGCCATTTTTTCGTTATAAAAGTATTAAAGTCTCAATTCAGTGTGTTTCTTCGGCAAAGAGCCAAGTTTATTGCTATGGGTAAACTGCTGAATTTGTTACCTATGAAAGTTTAAGTTGGAATCGTTCAATTCAACATCACAGACCTGAGGATCACAAAGCTTTGAAATTTTAGGTAAGACGCTTTAAAATTCAGTAGCATAATACTTTCATTTTTCAGAAGTAGTTGACATCTTTGTGACGGGTTCATCCAGGAAAGTATTACCACCATGTCTATTTCTGCTGTGAAGCACCATTCTCAAGCTGATAGGCGCAGGGCAGTGCATCGCAGGGCACGTTTCTGACGTGCGTGACCTACGAGGCAATGCTTTGTTATAGGCGATGGTTACCACTTAACATCAGATGAGCCATTTGCTTGTTTCGTAAACTAGGTGTATAAAAAAATGAAATATACAGTAACATAAAGATAAAGTTAACAGTTCCCAAAATACACTGGATCCAACATTTTCTTGTAACCACGGGAAATCGACCCGCGTGCCAAATAAATAATTACCATATTTTTTTATCTCAGTAAAATTCTATCTAATCTGCTGGCCTACCATGAGTTTCATATGGTTATGGTTATGGCTGTCAAAATTGTGTCAACAGTGTCAACACATTCAAAGCCAAAAAGAAAATGAATATGTGGAGCTTGTGGTAGCCCTGCCAGAGCTACCACAAGCTCCATATGGTTATGGCTATGGCTGTCAAATTGTGTATAGATAGGCTGACCCACATATTCATTTTCTTTTTGACAAGAGCCATTCAAAGGACGCCAATGTATTGAAATAACAAAAAAGAAAACCTTTTTTTTTGTGGAAACCGCTAAAGCGTTGTTCATACCAAATAAATCTAGATAATTCAGTACTAAACATAATAATAACATTACGTAAAAATATTGTTATACAATGTTGATCACTGCTAATCTGACTTTTCCTTTCTTCATTTCAGTTGAAACGCAGTTGTTACGCCAAACATTAATTAAGATGGAATCAGGTAAACTAAAAGATTTGGTCGAACGAAATAAATTTGAAGAGCTAGAATTCGGTAAATTACTAATTTTGATAGATGTAGAAGAACAAGGTGAACTAACGGACTCAAATGAACCAGTAAAATTGGGTAAAAATGTGGATACCGTAGAACCATTGGAACTTGATGAACAAGTTCAATGCAATGAACCAGAAGAAGGGGATAAGTTGGAACTGGATGAAGCTGTGCAATCCAATGAATCAGCATTTGCGAGCGAGCCTATCAAATTGAATAAAAAAGTGTTGTTTTTAGAATCATTGAAACTAGATGAACCAGTAGGAGTAGGAGGAGATAAGCTGGAACTGGATGAAGCAGTGCAATCCAATGAACCAGCATTTGCGAGCAAGCCTATAAAATTGAATAAAAAAATGTTTTTTTTAGAATCATTGAAACTAGATGAACCAGTAGGAGTAGGAGGAGATAAGCTGGAACTGGATGAAGCAGTGCAATCAATTGAACCAGCATTTGCGAGCAAGCCTATAAAATTGAATAAAAAAATGTTTTTTTTAGAATCATTCAAACTAGATGAACCAGTAGGAGTAGGAGGAGATAAGCTGGAACTGGATGAAGCAGTGCAATCCAATGAACCAGCATTTGCGAGCAAGCCTACAAAATTGAATAAAACAATGTTTTTTTTAGAATCATTGAAACTTGATGAACCAGTAGGAGTAGGAGGAGATAAGCTGGAACTGGATGAAGCAGTGCAATCCAAGAAACCAGCATTCTCGAGCAAGGCTATAAAACTAAATAAAAAAGTGACGTTCGTAGAATCATTCAAACTACATGAAATGGTAAAATCCAATGAACCAGTAGGAGAGGATAAGCTGAAACTGGATGAAACATTGCAATCCAACCAACCAGCATTCTCGAGCCAACCTATAAAAATGAAAAAAAAAGTGACGTTCGTCGAACCAGTAGAATCCAAGAAATCATTAGAATTGGATGAACAAGAAGAACTAGTGGAGTTGTCTGACCTGATAGACACGGTAGAATTGGGTAAACCAATGGATTATGATGAACTAATGAAGTCATATGCAGCATTGGAGTCGGATGAATCATTTGAATCGGATGAATTATTTGAATCTTCTGACTCTCTGATAAGGACCAACAATGCATTGTACGAAACTTACACAACCGCTATTGAGCATCTGATAATAAATTTGCGGGGCTGGCGCGTTAAGCTGGAAGAAGGGAAGTACCGCCATATTAACTTCGATGCGCCTTTGCCTCTTTGGACCCAAGCGGATAAAAAAACTATGCGTAGGGAAATGTACGACATTTCCTACGGGTTGAGGAAGCAAAAAATTATCGATAAAATGAATGAACTAACCGAAACTTCCAAAAAGATTTACGATAATAGGCTGGTAGACGAAATGATAGAAATGTTGCTTCAAGACATATATCTACTACGCGTCACCCCATGGGCGGACATAATGTTCCCGCTCTCAATGGATCACGTATACGACTGGGACAGAGTCTCAAAGGCTATCGAGGGTAGACATACCCCAGGCGAATGCCAGGAGCTCTGGCACACTAAACTCCACTCTTCTCTTCGCAATAAGTCTTGGAGCAAAGCTGAGACACGAGTATTGGCGGATGTGGCTGACCAGTATAACTTGAATCACTGGGAACAAATTGCACTGAAACTGAATACGAACCGTTCTGCTTCCCAATGCTTCATGCAGTATCGCCGCTATTTGCACAAAGACATGATGCTTCGCACGCCACGCTTGTTTTATAGGCATGAAGATTGAAAGGATTCCACCGCGTGAAATAAACTGTTATGTCCACGGTCTTACGAACATACGGTTAAATTTTAACCATGACCTACTATGCAACTATGTAACCTAGATGAGTCTTCATTTAAAGGTTTACTAAGTTCTCTAAATCATTCAAATTATTTTCCAATTTTTATTACTAGTAGGTCAACGAGACCTTTTGTGAGTAGTTTTGTAGAACTGGATCATTATCAATGTTTGTATTGTGTGATTATTTTATATTTTTAATTTTATGTAGGTACATAGGTACTTTTAATAAGAGTTGAGGTAGTTTTTTGATAATCTTGGTGTTTTTGTACATTAGGTACATCATATTGGAATTAAATGTATCTCTTTACGAATTACTTGTTCAATCTGTAGAACTTACTGATTTCTCATTTACTGAGAAGTGAGTTAATACTTATAACTTAATGTAATATTTCTGTAGTTCGTCCAATTTCTGGATGTATGTACTGATAAGTACCATGTCTTTTTAATAGTTTAACTTAGAGCGTAATCTTTTGGAACTCGATGTATTTTATCAGTATTTTGGAGGTTTGATTATGTTAAAGGGTGAGGAACTAAGACTGGTTGTGGAGGAAGGCGAAATTGAATGTTGAAAAAAAGATTGGGATTGAAATTAATCGGATTTAGGTGTGTACGGCAATTAATAAAGGGATCACTGAGAGTTAATTTGGTAAGAAGTTGTTTTTTGGAATGGCAGAGAAAAAGACTGCGAGGCGGACTATTATTGAGGGTTATTGATAGTAACATTTCATATCGATGTATACTTTACTTACTCTACTAGAATATAAATCTTTCGATGCAACCGTGTTTTTCATTTTACCTACCTACATTATCTTCTTCATATAAACATACTTCTACTACGAGTATATTTATTTTATCGTCAATCGTTATTTTACCACAGATGGCAAAAGCAGAATTTTAAGTTTTTAGATGATATCGCAGAATTTGGTAGAAAAGGCTTATAAGAAGCATTAAGCCTAATGAAATTGATAAAGTTTTCGCAGATAGTATTTTAGGTATTTTTAATTCCGGTTAGTGTAGTTCTTATATTTTTAATTATTTCACACTTGCATGTCTGATCTTTGTATCAAGACGGTAGGCAATTTGACGGTCAGCTTCCCTACGTTTTGGTTTTGTATAGCCTTTATTAGATCACCTACACAATTTTCCGATTGCCTGCCAAACCGCCTGCGTTTGCATGGGGGTGAATCAAGTTCTAACTCGGTTACGTTTTAGAGTTTTTTTTTCAGGAAATGGTTTTACATCTTACTAGGCGCACTGCATGGGGTATGTGTGCTGGGTTGCTGTCATAAAGTAGGTACTATGTCTAGGTGAATTAAACCATTTTATTTTTTGTGTTTTTATTTGATTACCAATCAACTACATTTTGTACAATGTACACGGGTAATTTGAAACATTTTTGGCTATTTAGCCCTAACACTCATATACATCTTGATTCATTAATTAAAATCTACTATAATAATATACTATCTTACTGAAAGTTTAAAGTCAACAGATATTAAATTTATAAATGCAATTAAAATACCTGATAAAGCAAAGAGGTATTCTATACCAAACTATTGAAGAATAACATACTTGGTTCAATAAAATTTGAGAAAAAAACAGCTTATAAAATAAACGTCAATAAATTTTTAAAATAATGTCTATTACATGATAATTCTGGTATTAAAATCTAAAGTTTTGGAAAATGAGTAATGTTATAAAATATTATCATTTAATTTAAATATTTACACCTATCACGTAAGTCGGTAAGAAGAGCTCTATGTAAACTGGGTATTGTTTTGAAATGCTTCAAAGCAAAAATAGTAATCTTAAGAAAAGTCGCATTTTAGTTCATAATAGAATCATAATTATGTATCCACGATTCTCATACTTTTAGGAACTTATCATACAAATGTCTCATAGTATAGTAGAATAATATCTCAAAGTTCGAAATAGCGACTCTTAGATTGTATATAAACAAAGAAGAAAACAGTTATTAATCCGTTTAGGATAGGTTGCAAGCATATTTTGCTAATATATTCTATTAAGATACATATAATATTTCGTTAATCGATTGAGTAAACTGACACATCTACATGCAAATAAGACAGTCTAGGTATATCAACGTGCTGAGTATATATAAATGCAATCGTATTTTTAATTCTATTTATTTACAAATCTCTTTACTCCTGGAACAAAATTATTGTAGCATATCCCTGGTGATCTGGAAGATTAATTGTATTCAGTAGTTGATATAATACGCGTATATGCCTAGATATAGAGCTCCTTTACCTTCTTACCAGTATTCTCACATTAACAAAACATTAAAATGTATCTAAGAAGTTATTTTTATACCTAAGCTCTCCACAGAAATCATGCATTTTTCTTACACTGATTGGCTGTTACCTACTATGTAAGTACGAGATCACTGTGATCACATTTTAGTTAACCACAAAATTTACTTAACACTTCGTAAATTAATAATGACTTTTATTATTTATTACATAAATAAATTATAACTGACTAGTTAGGCTGGTACTATATAAAATGTTTTTAATAGCCACAGTCTCTTTTGAAGTACCATTATTCCAGAGAAAACAGTTTTCTACAGTTCCCGGCTTCAGAGAGACGGAAAAGTATCAAAGATCAATGATCAATAAGAATAATTTCGAATATTTTAAACATTATAACTGCTAAGCAGCAAAACAATTTTCGTATCACATAGCAGAAATATTCATAAGTGATAATAATACTGATAAAAGGTACATATTGATTTCATAAGTATCAATTTAAGTATTCGTTTTAGCAAACACTAATCTAGTTGTTTCAAAAATTACAGAAATACATAAATATGATGTAGTTTTACAGTATAGATAGTGCAATTCACGAAGACGCGCCCCTCGCGGGGTGCGGGGAGTTTGCTCCGAGCGGCAGTCGCGAACCGTAGTCTATTCATTGTAGTGTGCGTGGGCACTCATAGGTAATTAGTGTGTACCGATAACACTCAAACATTGACGGAAGCTTGCACACATATACTATAAACGGTTAGGAGGAATAGTGGGGCGCGCCTTCGTGGATTGCACTATCTATAATGGTTTACAGAGATTTGATAATACAACAAACACCACGTTATTTCTAACGATTATAATAGGAATTTATTTTCCATTCAATATTATAACATACTTAGTTGAATCCCAAGTTATTATAATTACATTACAGAATATTTCACATTTTTAAATGAATATGGGTACATTTTTGTATTATTTGATGAGTAGCGTTTAAGTTATCATAAAAAAAACTGGTGTACCCTCAAGATTTTTGAGATATCTTAAAGGGTAGTCAGAGGAACATAAACACTATCAATATATTTCAATATAACTATGTGTACTTTTTTAATGCAGAAACATGATAATTTATTACTGCTTTATGTTTAAACACACATTCGTTAGAAATTCCAAACGTTAAAAATTGGCAATGATCTCCGAATTCAACTTTTAATTTAACATTTTCTACTTTTGGCTCCAATTTAACTTTAGGTACTTACCTACAACAATAATCTTACAAAATAGTTTTTCACAAAATTACTCTTATATTCATTTTTATTTATCTACTAAAACTACATTCTGTATGAAAAGACTACAATCATTTTCAAACATTTCAACACACATTTTTAAAAATAGCTAGGAAATATTTTTTTCATAATTGCCTACGAAAGCTGTTATAGTGGGTTTCTATCGATTCATTACTCAATTATGAGTGCAATCAAAGAATATAAATAATGTTTTGGTTCTTTGGTAGTTGGAACTTTGCAACTCAAGCCTTCATCCTACATCAATGATAAAATAAGATAACCTATAACTTGCAAAGGGCATACACAACATTTCAAAGTTCCCCGTATATAGGGGAAGATCATGGTTTCGGTTTCTATGTAATATAGAAATCTTTGTTATGTAATGCGTGTGACTAACTTATTTTATAATAAAAAAAAATACCTACTGTTTTAACATGGACTTTAAAGATTATTTAATATTTTTATAAATACGTACATTACGCAGGCTTTTTTATTTACAGCTTCTGGCTAAAAATACTTAGCCCTTATGAATAAGCATATAAATTAGTATACCTATGTCCGGTAGAGGTTTGCTACAGGAAAGCATTTTTCTTCAAGTTCTATAAATTGTCTTGGGGCGGATTTTACCATAGAACACAGAATTGTCTTCTGAATTCTGTGGGTTAATCCGAGTAATACTATCCGTCACCAAGTGTTTGTTTTTGTCACGTTTAAAGAAGAAATGGAAATATTTTAATCTGAATTTCCGTTACGGTACGATACTTGGAGATTGTAAAATTCGCCCTTAGATAAAAACTGCGATACCGTTATGTGTCACGTCATTCTATACTAGTTTAGAACCAGATGTTTTATACAAAACGATTAATATTGTTTATAATATTGATTTAGCAATTATCCAATGAATAAAATTTGGTCATTTTGGTCTTACAAGGTTGTGCGATAACATTTCATATTTTTCTACAATGCTCAAAAGTATAACGCCGATTTAGGCACTTCCGAATTTCTACATACGCTTATCTAAACAATCATTTTTACAAGATAACATCAAGCTAAAGCGGTTTCAACTAAATTTCAAAATTAACGTATCGTCTAATAACTATACACGTAGTTTTGGCTTAGAAAATCGAGGCGTCCCATTGTCCACAACGTTCACTTGTTTTAACTTTCTTTACCCAATAGGCATTCAATGTCGTAACGCATCACAGTGTTATAAATTAAAATAATCTAAATACCTACTTATAATCGATTGTTTCACTTTTTTTTTTAAATAAACTAATATCACAAAATATAATCCGACTCATATCTTACATTAGGCCGGTCTTAAAAAACGAAATCAAGGTCAGAAGAGAGGACTTACACGTTAAACTACAGCTAAAAGATGGTCAACAGTTGAATGGCAGTTGTTTGGCAGTTGCTTGGCACAATTTTTGGGGACTTAAATACTTACAAGAGATATTCTAGCAATTAACTGCGGGCACTTTTACTTTACGTTGCCGTACATCTCCGTCGTTGGTTTTAATGAAATAAGTCGAACGAACTGCGATATTTGACAGCGAGACACTGATCACCTCAACAGATTGCAGTTGATCGCTTAGATTTTCGCAAGGCTCTCTGACTCTGACTGATTAAAAAGTAGGACGCGCAGTTCAAGATTAGAATGTCTCCGGTATTTTTTTAACCAAGTCTCATCAAAGGGCAGTTTTCATTATCTTTGGCATATCGCTAAATTGTAATAATATTAATCAATTGCTTACCATCTTAATACCGAGATTATCCTAGAAACATAGACCATTTGGATTTATTAATACTTCTTCTTGAACGCCATCAACATGTAACATTTCTATACATACGTTAAAAGCCTGGGATGCACAGTATTCTACTAATCTTTGACAGATCATTCAACTACTAGTACAAATTTATCAATAAAGTGTCGTTATATAAAACTTTGGAGTTTTGGATTAAGGCGTGGGTCCACCGCGGCTTACGGAGAGGCAGCGTACGTGTATTGAGCTTTGCTTTGTAAGAAAATGTATGTGGTTGTGTCCACTGCAACCCACAGAGAGGCTACGCATGACTTCACGTCATTGATACATGCGTGGCTTGCTCGAATAGGCGGTTACATAGCTCAACGCACCCCGCTTGCATGTACCGCGTGTACAGCGTGCATGCAACATATTCAAGCAAAACCGTGGCACGTGCCTCTCCGTGCGTCGTGGTGGCCTACGCTACAGTCGTGGGTTTGTATTCGTGTACAGCAGTGGAAACTTAGACCCACGTTGTCAAGTAAATTGATACACGTAGCGAAAGAGGGCCACGTGCTCGTGCACAGCATGCAACGCGGTGGGCCCGCGCCTTTATAAGCTTTATATTCCAAAAACTTTAAAAACATCCACAACATAAGGAGCCCGCAAGAGCTCAAGCTTCACTTTTTTAACTCGTATAACTTATTATCTACACGGTTCATGATTAGCTTCTATAAACGTTTACCTAACTGGATCATCTGCTAATAAGATTATTATCAGACATATCTATACTGTAGTGGTTTATGTATTTTATTAAAATTGCTACCTTACAGTGTTACTCACGAGTTTACAGGTCGGTTTAGTTTCTATTGCCTAGAGGATTTTCGATTAATACTAAAATCCCTCAAGCATTAGTAAAGTATCATAAATGATCTTAGTTTATGATAGTGTTAGCTAACTGTCTAGTAGCTATTTTATAGTAAGAATGAATAACTACATGAATCTGAAGCTAAAATCTACTTTTTCTTATTATCGTGTTTGGTTCTTTCGAACCAAATGTGGTGATAGAATTTTAAGTGAAATCTACTACACATTAGTTACTAAAACACAGAGTGATATACGCCATCGTCAATGTTATAATAGTATCTTACTAATAATACACCAATCAATAACAGCTGATACATAAAATACTGCCAGTGTTCCTAAATAACAAATTACTGATTTGTATCTCAACATAGTTTTCAAGATTGAAGTATAAACTACAAATGCTGAAAACAATGAAATGTTTTACGTTATACAATATACTGATAAACATGTTTCCTCACACATAGCATAAATATTGACGCATAATCTCAGTAAAACTATATTCCATTAAGCGTCATAAACCTAAAATGCTGACGACAATGAAATGTTTAACAAGTTATTTAAAAAGTGTTGACGCCAAAGTCAATTCTGAATCAATGTTGATGCAAATGTCACAACTGTCTGTGGTTGACAAGGTGACTGTTGGGTCTGGGGTAGTGCAGCTCACTTTTGGTGTGACTCGTCAGGGTTTGATGGGGGTTGAACGCTGATTCTAACTTCGCCGGTGGGACCTACCACGATTTTCACCTGGAGCAAGATACATTTTTAATTTTTAGTAAGTCAGTAGTAAGAGACTTGGCAAAACTGTGGGCTGCCTGTGTCAATATATAAAGCACTGGATGTCCTGTGGTAGCGGACCGCCTTGCGATCCTAAGGTCATGGGTACAAATCCAAACGTGCACCAATGAGTGTTTCTATCGATAAACATTATGTGCGCAATGCGAACGCTCTCAAACGGTGAAGGAAAACATCGTAATAAAACCTGCGGCTTAGTCAGCTTCGCACGTATTGATCCTAACGTCACCATTCTGTAGTCGCCTTCGTTCATCTTCCGTCGTCCCTTCTTGCCTAGTGCCCTGCCCATCTCCACTCTAGTTTTGGGATTCGCGTACCCACATCCACGACCTTTATCCGTCCTTTGCATCTATTGTAGATTAATTATTTATATAGCGTCAGGGGGGGGTCAGTTATTTACTTTTACCCCTACTTACGGGACGCTACAGTGCCAGGGACAGGATTTTATAAAGTCAATGCCGTTTATACCTAGTCTCCTTGTCACACATTCATCGCATAGTAGACGGGGTTGGGCGATGGAGCCATGGGTGAGGTGGCTTGCTGGGCCTGGAGGCCAGATGAAACTCCTTCAGGCGCCCCGCGCATCACTCGCGAGGGGGATCCAGGAGCTGGCTGGTAGAGGGGAGCAGCCACCTGGAAATCAATTTTATAGTGTTAGAAAATGTCCCAATAATGTGTGTTTTTATGATAAGAATCCGATGGTAAAAATCTTTACGTAGTAATCAGTTTTATCAGTATTATTTGTGTCCTCACAGGGTCAAATGGCTCTGACCAACGGTTCTGGCAGATTAACAGCGCTGAGCTGCCTCTAGTGGTGAAGCATAATGCTGAGCCAGAGCCGATTTGCTGCAGTAGCACACCTACACTAATCTCTTGCTTTTGTTTAAAATATATACATATATTATATTTACGTTATCTTTTTATTCTTATATTTCTTTTGTATGAATTTGTTATTATTGTTTATTTGTTATTGTTTGAAATTTAGTAAATTATGTCGTGATGTCTTTCTTTCTTTATCTATTTTCTAAATTAAATAGTTATAGTTTTGTGTATGCTCAAGTAGCAAAGAAATGCATGTCTATGTCTATGTCAACTATATTGTACATTGGAATGGGACCCAGCCGCTAGCATTGCAATAGAGTAGGAGTACAAATAACTTAACTATTTATCTTTAATGATTCGTATATTTGCTTCGGGGCAATGGTTAAAATCGTCCAATGAATTAAAAAAATCAACAACGCAGAAGTTCCAGGCTCTAAGTTCTCACAAGACGTGGTAACAAACGTTATTTATAGAATATATTCTTGTCTTTATATGGTCCTGGGAGATGGGCAGGGCACTTGGCAAGAAGAGACGACGGCAGATGGACGAAGACGGTAACAGAATGGTGGCCAAGGGATGTTTAAAGACCTAGAGGCAGACCATCCGCCCGTTGGTCAAACGACATTTTGTGAGTGCAGGGAATGAGTGGATGAGACTCGCAAGTGACCGCAAAGAGTGGCGCAATAAAGAGGAGGCCTATACTCAGCAGTGGGTGCAAAAGGGCTGAGATGAGGTTCGGCTTATGAAGTTTGGCAGACATTTTACTATAATTAACTCGTTTCAAATCTCTAACGTTGTATTCCAATCTCAGCAGCACGCACCAGTGCTGCGGTAACACTTGGGTAACACATTTCGCTGATGTTTACGAACAAAATTATGTGCGCGGTGAAGTGGCAGTTCAGCGTAGCATTCTGACGTATCGTGAATAACGCCTAAACTTTCTAACAAGCCTTGTATGCTTTTATAAACGACTTTTGTAAGTTGCTTATCCACTTATTTCCATTTTTACATACGGAAAAACCTCATTCCTATGAGGGTAGGCTGAGATCACGGATTTTCACTTGCTCGATCTCGATATCTGAGTTATCTAATGATTAGATAATTGAAAAGCACTAAACGAAAAGTGGTTGTCACTGTAAGTTTTTTTAGCTGCTTATCTGCCGCTACCGCAGCATTGTCGTGTGCCGCAGAAGTTTAGCATTCCTAGCATGATTAGCATCACTATTGGCGCAACGTTTATCAATAACCGTTTCTTTTATTCAGTGAAAGATCATGGTTGAAATTAACAATATCAGCTGAATTTCGGGTGCTGTTCAGTTCTTGTACCTAAGTATAAGCAAGATAAAATATGTTTCTTAGCCGACAGCATCATAATTATATTTTGTGGTACTTTTACCCAGCTCCGGCAAAGGGAAAATGGAGGTTATGTTTTTGACCGTATATAGTATTTATTTGCTGAGGTTTGCTACGACTGCCACGGCGGCGGCGCGGGCGCAGGGGTAGCGTTCGTTTGTCTAGCTAGGGCACCGAATGTTTTCATTACATTCTAGAACGCTCTAGCAGCCTATGTACTATGTTTTATACAACCTATGAACGTTTCATATGACAGCGTCGCGTGTGTTAGGTATGCCAGACTGGTGGTGCAAATACATTATCTAAGCTCTTGCTTATCGTAACATTAGCTGTGTTTTATAGAATAAAATGCGTTTGTCATCGCTTTGAGACGTTTATATAATCTTTTAAATTGCAAAATATATTTTTATTTTATGAATTACAAGAGAATTTAACCTTTCATTCAATGCGTCTATTATATAAAACTATTTAATATTATTGTCAATTACATTTTTTGTTAAATTATAACTGCGCGTTTGACTGCCCGGTGGAGGTTCTAGAACGCCTAAAAGAGAAATAAAATGCCATATATTTTAGTATTTGCGATATTGCAGGCATAAACTTTGAAAAGATTAAACCTTGCTTTAGCAAGGTTTAATCTTTTGCCTAAAGAAAACCGCTGCGTGGGACTAGATTAGCAGAGCTATTTATTTTGCTATTTAGGTACTTTTCAGTAAATTGGAGGGGCACCAAACTGGTACTTCACTGTGTTATAAAAGGTTCATACAATAAAACGCTAGGAACCAAGCCGTAGTTTGTTGCCTGTTCTTCTAGGCTTGGTTGCACGGAACTGACATCCTGACTGGCCTAGCTTTAAGACGTTTGAAAGTTATCCTTGTGGTATTCAATAAAGAAATATTTGAACTTGAATTAAGTAAACGGTGATTAATATAGCGCCTGGCGCAATTTTTCTTTTACGCGGGTCGCTATATTGCTTAGGCCCGGATTTTTAGAGGAGGCTTGCCAGCTTAGCCAATGCTCGTTCTACATTTTTTACTTTTAATACGTACTGTTAGTGACGTAGAACGCAGAAGTTTGTTATGTCTAAGACAGTGGCTACTCGCAAATTTTATCTTTTGTGGGATTCGAACCCACAAACTACAGTAAAGAAAAACTACAGTATAGTTAAAGCTGGCTAAAATTTTATAACGATTTGCTACGTGGCAAATGTTATTTTAATAACTACAATAAAGCCTTGCGCACGTGTCTGCGATGGCGATCAGTGTATCGCTTTCAAAATTCGCACTGCTAAAGTTCACGGCAGTGTGTGTGGATGTATGCCAAGCCCTATGATGAAATGCTGCTGATCACCATCACCATCGCTGATTGCCTAGATGCGCAAGACTTTACACCGCAGCTACCTACTAGCCTCTACCCGCAATTTGTACGCGTTGTATTGGTAATCACTGCTGGCCTATTTTTTTATTGATTTCAATTTCTATTAGCCTTTATTTTATGGACCCAGTCTCAATTTTATCATCAGCTATAGCTGCGCCCTGTGGTGTTACCCGTGACTAAACTGGATGGGGAAAAACCCTATAAAAATACGGATTTTGTTATGCTTTCGTATAAGAACCGTGCAGTTTTCCGATGTAAAAATTAGCCGTCATTTTCTCGCACCTAAACTACCACTGCAAATAATCATGTCGAGGAACCATAAATTTTACCGAGATGAAAAGTAGCCTATGTGCTATTCCAGACATAATCTATCTCTGTGCCAAATTCTTCCAGACCCGTTCAGCCGTTCTGGCGTTATTGAGTAACAAACATTCATCCATCCATCCATACTTTCGCATTTAAGATAGAGTGGGGAGTGGACAAATATTCGCATTTATAATTTTGCAATTCTGTTAGCATAAACATATACCTAAATAAATTTTTAGACGCGATACTTACTGAGCTATAATTAAGGCGTATTGAGCAGATCAAAGAGTCCTACACGTGCACAAACGAAGGGCGCAACGGCACACGGCAAAGTGAATCTCGACGGATTAATATTTTCCCGGCTGTACCTACTAGAATTACGAGACGCACCAATTTAGGGCAGCTGCATGATGTACATTCAATAATTGCTATTCAAATTACCCTCTCGCATTCGTGGGATTTTTATTAAGCCCCCTTTGCCTTAGCAGTTGGGGTGCGGACTTGAATCGATAGAGTGACCTTCATGTTGTTTGAGCGTCGCATTTGCTAGCGAATTTGAATAACCGTCGTTATAAAGATTGACCATCGCAAGTAGATCTGCCGGCCGACCCGAAATTCCAAAAAACGTAGTAGGTACTATTATTTATGTCACTAACCAAAGATGCTTGTACCATGATGGTTGCATTAATGTATTAAAAAAATAGTCAAAATTGTTCAAACATCAACCGTTTGAAGTAACGTGCTTAGGCCACTGACCTCACTAGGGTTCCTAGGGTTCCTTTCTAGAGTTTTGAACGGTGGAAGAAAACATCGCAAGCAAACCTTACATAATCGGCTCTACATGCATTGTTTTTTTTTCGGAAGGATTAGTCTGATTAAGTTGAAACAATGGTGCAGGCGTGTATTTTGACCCAAAAACATCCAAACATCGTAACTTTTGCGTAAGATGACGTAAGACAGGACATACAGTTTTTTTATTTATCTTTTCCCACTCCAGAGCCTACCTACTCTTCTTCTTACTTTCTCGGTCTATTGCCAGATTGGACCAGTCTGGTAGATGTACATCTAACTAGTTTCACCATCTCCGCGGTGATCTGTCGTATCAAAGAGTCTCAATATATTTACAGATTTTTCTACAACTACGGTGCTGGCACGCTCTCAAATTAATTCCAGCTGCACGACGGACGATCTCCATACAAATTTTAATTAATAATATTAATATGATGCACAGTGGCTCACCGCAATGTTTTTGGCTGTGGTATTTTTAATCTTACGTGTGGTTATTGGATCCCTAGCTGGTGCGTGTATGATAACAACATGGAATTACTCCATATTGTGCGCAGCGTGACCATTGTTAAATAATACCCATAATATGTTAGGGGTATCACTGCTCCCTAACCCAAGAATATGTCATATTATCTGTAAAAACCTAACTTTTGCAATGCGTGTGGCTGAATCCCAGGCCGAACGTTACTATGTTATGACCAATTATAATACGGGTATGTACCTAAAATAGTAATTAGTAATTTATGTGCGAGTCACAAGAAGTCGATGACAGGACAAAACTTAAAATCATTCTTCCTAGAAATTAATAGGAAAACCAATATCCAGCAGTAAATTCCTTCAGGCGTATGAATCAATAAGTTCATAAATATTATAAGTTAAAAACTTGAGTAGCCGACTTCTTGGCCAAATTGCTGAACCGATTTTGATGAAATTTCTTGTCTTCGTTCAAATCAGGATATTACATAATATTTTCATTCCAGGTGCTCACACATTTGGCTAACACCTCAAGTGATGTTGGATAAAATATCACCAAATTACTCAAAATAGCACCAGAAAAACAATTAAAATGAAAAAGTTATGTAACTTCCCAAAATGACAGAAAACGAATCCAACCAAATAATTGAATAATTGAACCCATAATTTCGAAGAGGCATGCCACACTAGCATCGCTATTTTAATATTGAAACGTTTTACATTACGTCATCTTCTTATAAAGTGGACTCGTGCCTTTTTCAAAATTACGTGTTCAATTGTCGATCGCAGAGCAAACAATCGCACGAGCCGAATCGCTGAGGCTAAAATGGTTAATTATTACCTTTTCCGAGTAGCAGATCATTTGCTTGCCTCCACCAGGCTGCGGCGCTGGAACGGGACGGTAGCGGGCCGGGGCTGGGCAGAGTGTCTATAGAAAACCTTAAATTAGATCACTCTTATCGTACTCTTCTTCTTGCCCTTATCCCACTTTAAATGGGGTCGGCACAACATTATCTTCCTCCTCCATTCCTTTCTGTCAGCCGTCATTTCTGCATTCACTCCTCTGTTATCATGTTATCACTTTTACCGTACGCTATATTTAAAAAAACGGTCGACGTTCAAACAGCGCTTTGTCAGGCTTGTTATAAGAGGACATAGATATACAAACGTGACGAAAAACAAAAACTGTTAAACACAAACATAGTTTGTCCTCGCTGGGGATTGAACCCACCACGTACAGCGCCGAAGGCAGAGTTAGTACCAACTGAGCTGTGGAAAGAAATAAATGTATCTTTCTTTGCATTGGTCCCAACATAAAGTGTGAAGAGTTTGTAGTAAACCGCATTAAAAATATTCGTAAATTTATAATATTTTTGCTCAGAACAGAAAAACAAGCAACAAATAAATAATACCTAGAGCTAGTTTAGTTTAAAAGAGCTAAAACAATTGAACTGTGGCTTCCAATTATCATTCGGTACATTAACTGGCTGATAAACTAATAAAAAAAAGAGTTTTTTATTATCCGGACTCTTTATTTAGCTTACTAGCCGAAAGGACTCCCGGGATTTTTGAAATAACATACACAAAGGTAGAAATCTTGTAATCAGAGTCTAATTTATACAAGTAGGTTATACCTAGGTTATTTTTCCAAGATACTTAAATATTGAGTTATTTATCAATTTAATTGTAGAGCTTTTGATAGTTAAGGTATTTGATGAGTTATTTACTTATTACACTTAACTTTGTAAATATTTGTTTAATTGTAAGTTTCTTAACTTACTAATACTTAGTAATATCGTAAAAATTGTAGCATGATAAGTACCTACTTGAAAACCGATCAGGTTTTATTGATCGTAAGTGGAAAAAAATCCTGAAATGAGTTTACTTTAAACTCAAAAAGCCCCATTTGAGACTTATTAACATAATTTTCTTGCCCTTACATTATACCATTTCATGCGTGGGGTCGAAAAAATAGGTTTTTTCTCTCCTCTTTATCGGCGGTCATCTCGTTGTCACTTGTTTCTTATTCTGTCATCTCTTGCACAATCTATACATATTTTTTGGCCTACTAAAACTTTTATATCCATCCCAATTCATACCTACTTTATACTGGCATTCATACCTACTGTATACTGGTATGCTGCTGTAATGTAGGAATCATCATCATCATTTTCTTCCACTTCACCGTCTTTATCCCACTTCATGTGGGGTCGGCACAACAGGTTTTCGTTCTCCACTCTCCTCTATTAGCCGTCATTTCAGCAGTCACTCCTTTCTTACCCATGTCATCCTTCACACCAATGCATCTATTTTTTTGGCCTACCTCTACTTCTATATCCATCCACATTTATATCTAGCACGTATCAATATACTTTAAATTAAAAGTAGGCGCCTTTACGGTATTTAGGCGAGGACGACCTGAAAAATGTGCAAATGCCCGCTAATTACCTGCATGTGTAGTGCGTGTGCATAGTTCGCCCTCTGATGAAGTGGAACCGATGCTGCGTGAGCATTGACTGCTCCATTCCTTCCTTGAGGATAATATTGATAGGCTCTGTTATCTATAAAACAAAAAAAAAACTGTCATGAATACGCGATTCTGTTTTGAATAGTATGACGAAATCATTTTTAGGGTCCCGTAGCCAAATGGCAAAAACGGAACCCTTGTAGATACGTCATGTCTGTCTGTCTGTTTGTCCGTCCACATGTCACAGCCATTTTCTCCTAAACTATAAGAGCTACACTGATGAAACTTGATATGTATGTTATGTAGTATTCTGTGAACCACATTAAGATTATTACACAAAAATAAAAAAAAACAATAAATTTTCGGGGTCCCCATACTTGAAACTGAAACTCAATTTTTTTTCATCAAACCCATATTTTGGGGTATCTATGAATAGGTCTTCAAAAATAATGTTGAGGTTTCTAATATAGTTTTTTTCTAAACTGAATAGTTTGCGCGAGAGACACTTCCAAAGTGGTAAAATGTTGGTCCTCCCCCCTCTAACTTCTAAAATAAGAAAATGATAAATCCAAAAAGAATATATGACATCATATATTTTTTTTAGATTTATCATTTTCTTGTAAAGTAATGTACATACATACATTACTTTACAAACTTCCAACGATATTTGGTTTGAACGCGATCTAGTAAGTAGTTTTTTTTGAATACATCATTAAAAATATTCGTAAACGCGGTACTTACCGTACCGCGTACGTACGTATTGCGGTAATTGTTGTAAACCGCAATGTACTTTTCGACGAACTACTAGAACTTCAATATTATATTGCTTACTGCTACGGAACCCTTCATGGGCGAGTCCGACCCGCACTTGGCCGCTTTTTATTACTACATTCTCGTCAGTCGTGAAAATAGCTTTGCGCGTGGCTGATGGCGAAAAATGTATAAAACTGTAAATATTCTACCAGTAACAAATATGGTCTCTCATTAATCGCAATGCAAGTTCTATTTCTGCATTCATGTCTGTGAACGAAATCGATCCAGTCCATTTGTTTCGATATCAGAGCTTTTCTGACATCTGACATTCATATTTCTAGGCGTTTTTTTAGCTACAACGTGAGTGAAGTTGTCACAAGAGGGCTTTGACATCGTTCTAGACGTAGACAGATAATTATCTGTCTACGGTTCTAGACCTAGAAAAGTTGTAGACAGTGTTGAATGAATGAATGAACGATTTCACTAAAGCTGGGTTTTACGACTGTAGTTAAACAACCTCGTGAAACTATCTTGGTTTTACGACATGAATCTGGTTTTTAGCTAAATTTATGGTCCTTCGAAATTACTCACAAGTCTCAAGGGTCGTCCCCAAAACGTTGATGAACGGGAATTCGTAATGTCATAATTGGAATGAATGCTACTAAAAGATTTTTAGTAGCATTCATTCCAATTTTAATTTATAATTTTGTGTATAGTTATTTCACCAATTAATCTGCTGTTAGTGATTGTCAGTCAACAAAAGAGCCACCAACAAAAGTTGTGAAACCAAAGACACACTTACAACCTATAGTGGCAACAAATCAACGAGACGATTGCATTTATTTCCTCTATGGCTATCGGAGCATTACCTTCAGAAGGTAATACTTTCGTTATTGATTACTTCGTTGACCTGCGCGCAGCTAACTGAGTTGTAGAGGGTCAGTAAAAACATGAATTCTGACGAATCTTCCTGAAAACTCTGGTGAATAATCATATTTGTAAGTTTTAAGTGCTGTATTTATCATTAAGCTCATTAAGATAAATTATTTCGTATTGCCATCTAGAAAGTATTAGATTTCATTCGGTTTATTGCATAAACTTGTTGAACGCGGCACTTTGCATAGAAGCCATTTTTGATGACAAATGGCTTTCCTTGTTTCAGGACTTTTGGCATTTTCGAAGAGTTTAAGTGAAACAAAACACAAATGTGAGTACTTTTTGTAATTGAAGTATTATTACTAGCAGGGAATGAAACCTTGAATTCAAAAGAAGGTTACTAAGATGCAAGAAAATTTGTCCTTTTTTGTGTTCTGAAAGACAGAAGCAGGCTGAAAATTCTTATTGTAACCTCGTTTGATGTACGCAACAAGAAGAGTAGAGAAGAGAAGAGAACGTTAGTAGACATTTTAGTGATTAGCTTTTCTGGAAAGGGCAACAGACAATGGAGAGATCCGTTTTCCCAGAACTAGGTTCAGTCAGACAATTCAGTCAAGTAGAGGCGCGTCAATGAACAGATTTTAGACTTTGAGTGCCTGCTCGAATTCAAGTAGGTACTTACTCGAAGTCTAAAATCTATTCATTGACGTGAAGTCCATAGAACGTAGGTTCCTACAAAGACTTTGATAGGATTGACTGTACTGAGAGGATATCGTATTGCTACCAATACATTTTATTATTTATACCTAGTATGCTGCTAGGATTTGATTATCAAAGGAACAATCTGTCTGATCGTCTGTAAACATGTAAAAAGCGCCATTGGCAATATTTTAATCTAACCTAGATTAAAATATTGCCTTTGGCGCGCCTATTTTTTCTACCAAAACTTTTTGAAACATTATCATGAAACATCATCTTATATGTGCACTACCCAACCTATCTCCCTATTACCCAAAGGTTAGCTGGTAGTTAATGCTATCTAGCATTAAGTTCGCCTGTGTACAGTAATTTTTAATTTTGTGCAATAAAGAATTTTCTATCTATCTATCTATCTATCTAACATTATTTTACGGTGCAGTTGAAGTCTTTTGTTTTGTGTTTTGGGTTAATTTAGCGGATAAAAGTATATTTATAAAGGTTGTTAGGAGAAAGGAATTTAACATTTTAAAATACAACCTTCGATGATGGTGACGATAATGATGGGGCGATCATAATTATTAGGATGAACCCACACCAGAAGGCAGAGATGTGAATGTTGTAAGCAAATTATCCGTTTTCAGATAGAACAATGGAGCCAATCATGTTTCGTCAGCAAAATGAACCACAACAGACGCAGTATGTCAAACTTACTAAAGTCGACTATGAGTCTTACAGAGGTGAGTACCATCTATGGTTACCATAATGTACCAGAGTTACAGTTTATTCTGTTATTATTAGGGCCGTTTCACGGATTACTTTTGAACAATCAAATATTAGACAACCAAAAATCTGAAAACTTGCAAGCAGAATTGAAACAACGTGATTCGGCCCTAAGTATACAGGTCTTAATTAAATAACGCAAAAACTGAAAATTATTTTATCAGAATCGTGAGTAGATTCGGTCTAGCTACTATTTTTTTCTTTAAAAATTATTTTTCGTAATGCCAAGCCTTGATCAGAAGCCCCTAATAATATTGCCCTATTAGCTTGCACAACAATTCCTTCAAGTCAAATCCCCGTCAGTAATAGTTTTATAGAAGAGAGATGAGAGATGAGAGAAGTATTTCTAAAGCAATCTCCTGTCTAAGACAACATTAACACAAATATATTTTACAGTAAATCGAGTATTTATAATATTGGTTTGAGTTATTTTTGATAAATCGATTTTTATTAAATAGGAGCCTACTTTTTATCTATGGAGCAAATAATTCGTCGAATACAAAATAGTCTTTGTTACCTTATGCCAGATAGCGTTACCTTATGCATGAAAAAATGAGCCCTAAAACGTTGAATAAACTAAACAGCTACCCACATCCTTGGAGAAGTTGCCCTTAAATGAAACATTCGTTCATGGCTTAACTATAGAATTGGTAACTCTGCTTGCTCTATTCTGGAGTCCATAGCTCTTGCGTTAATAAGCGACCTCTTCAAGTATGTTGGGTACGATTAACGAATATCAGATTAGCTGTCCATTAGACTATTGCTTTGGTATTGCTTACAGTCGGCGGAGGACCACTGCTGATGATGCTGATGGCTGGGATGCTGGTGTTGCGTCATTTCCGGGGGGCAAATCACATATTGCACGTCCTTATAGGTTCTTATAGGAGGTGGCGAAGGCGCGCGGGCATGATGATTGACATGCTCCGGCGACGTCTCTTCTGATCCGGAGCTGAACAACTCCTGGGAACTAGGTAAGTCATATCTATAAATAAACAAATAGTTGTTGTGATTCAGTGTTGTACATGTACAGTTTTGTTCTTGTTTTGCGAGTGGTCAAGTTGGGGTACTGATGGATCAAATAAGCAGAGTAATTCTAACCGGTAAATTTTGGGGTAGGTATAATTAATCTAGAGATTAAGAGCTAGAAAGATTATTGACCTTTAAGTCTTGGTCTCAACCTGGCCAGTTCACCTTGGTGGGCACTGTTTTTTGGAAGTAGTTTTTTTGGGTTAATTATGTAAGTGATTTTAAATCTCATGGTAGGTACATTTCATTCGAAGAACGAATAAATAAACGACAAACAATTAACAACACTAATTTTTCTGGCGGTAAAGTTTTCATTTGTTTGTAGTTTCAACCCAGATCGAAAGTAATAAAACTTTTGATAAATTCCCTCTTTGGCTGCCATGTTTCGGAAGCAAAGATTGTTCTTATTTTAAATTACAAGGAAGATGAGTTTACAATGTAATTTATCTGGTCGATAAACACGACAGTAATTTTCACACAACTTTTGCCGGCCGCTGTTCGCATGTATGTACCATTTGGCCAGTACCTACAGTAATTTTGATAATTTATCCCGTAAAAGCTTGCAAAAATAATGCTCAAATTGCCGAGCATGTTTGAGAAAAATAATATTTTATTTATCTACACCTTTTGTGAACTCACTTTTTTGAAGACTACTAATATACAGTAAATTAATTGAGGGCTATTATTTGCCATTGAAGGGTCCTATTTATGTCTGGGAGTTTTGATATTGCTTTTCATGATTTGGTAAGAAAGGGTGTTGCTAGGCGGCCAAATTATCGGCCGGTTTTTGAGCATTTGTTTGGCAGTTTTGTATTTTGGAGAATCTATTGTGTAGCTAATCGTTCTAATACCTAAACAACTCAACAGTCATGTTGAGTATTTAGAAATTTTATGAGCAGATAACTAACTTCTAGCACTTTACTTTAACAAAACTAAGCAGAACTCAATAAAGTACCTACTAAGGTGAACTTGTCACTGAACGCAATTTTTTCCAGACAACTTTACCTAAAAGCCTAAAAAATGCGTGATTTGTTATGTTATTGTCCATAAAATTTCATAGTGCACTGGCTGGATATGGGCAGTACACACATTTTTACCTATTTGAAAATATAACACAGGTACACCAAGGGGCCCAAAAATAAGAAAATCTCTGCAATTCTTATTTGAAACATAATCTAAACATACTTAGGGGCTAGGTAAGGGTTTTCTTCAAACAGGGGTAGTTTTTTCTGGTTACCTTATAATAGTAATAAAATAAAAGTGATGTGGCTAAGCTCTAACTGCTACAAGTTGAACAGTTTATTTTGGTTTAAGATAATCAGTTCCCCAACCTGATTACGGGTAATTTTTTTTTAAAGAAGAAAGTTGTAGAAAGGCATGCAAACCGAATGCTTTACTAGCTCCATCTGTGCATCCATACTGAAACTATTAAAGCGCCATCTGTTGCACGCTGCATGATAGTTTAAGCTGCATTGGCGAAATGGTGAACCTTAGCGAATGCATTGTTCCAGTAATGTTTTGGTGACCCGCGTATAGGTGGCAGTGTACTGCATTCACATCTTTAACTTGTTATTTCTGTAGATGGCGTTGGTTGTTGCCATAATATCAAATGAGAGATCAAAAACTTTTACTAACTTTTTACAAACTTTGCGAAACTATTGGTGTAAGATGAATGAGGTTTCTTCTTAACAAAAATTATAAACACAGCACGAAAACTGGTCGAAACTATGAAAAAGCTCTGTAGGCTTTTTTGTTATTTATATTATTTTTACTGTTTACGATAATTCTTTAGAGATTAAAGTAAGTAAATTTAATCACTACCAAGTAAACTCGATTGGTGTTCGGATTACAAAATATATTCTTCAAAGAAGTTCAAGGACGTTCCTAAAGCGTAGGCCGTTACTTAGCCCCTACGTTGTTGTTTGTACCGCGTAGGCGTCGTAGTCGTAGCGCTACGGCGTAGCAAGTCATTTATCTGTCAAGTTTGCATCCACTCTGGGGCACAGTTTCATATTAGTTCCAGAAATTGATACTATTATAGTGTGTATGTGCTATAAATAGACTACTATAATAGAATACGTACAATTTTAGTACTAGGATGAAAAGTTTTAAATATACTTCACAAACTTTATTAACTAGAGATTTCTCGCAACCATGGACTCGCGTCATATCTTTATGTTAGGTACTCCGCTCCATGCTAATTTAACCCTTTTTTGAAAGTAGGTTTAAAACTAACGGCTTTGAAACTTGTCTTATAGACAACCTTTTTATCATCTGAACAAACTACGAGATGTAATGATTTCTTTTGACGTCTGTAATCTTCTAAACGCGTCTTCCGCTCGGCATTAGTATAGGTAGGTACATGTTACTCCGTTATTATCACAAACAAATAAAATATAAACGCCTAAAAAATTGTAAGCAAATATATTAATATCAGTACCCGAATGGAACGCAAAAGCTATCCTAAATGAACTGTCGAAGGAAAAATTAAATGTGTGTAGAGTACTCACCCAATGTTTGCGTAGATCGAGCAGTTCCTGTACATAGCTTCTTGTCGTTGGTACTGCGCATACGCAAGCACGTGTGCGTTTGAGAAGCATGCATCCGTGTGCTGGTGCGGGGTTGGGTTGATGCAAGGCCGTGCCTTCACATATTCAGGCGACTTGGACGACCTATGGAGGGAATGCTCTTAGCATAATTGCTTTTTTGACCTCTGACCGAAAAGTATTATAAGTTTGTATGTCAGTCGGCGGCCTCGTAGTTCTGAAATGAGCGCTCCAATTTCAATTATGTTCTGTTAGAAAGTTTAAGTTTAAGTTTCTGAGGTAATTTTAGGCTGTTGGTTCCGCGTGTGATAGAAGTCCATGCAGCCGTCTTTTTTTTATTCACGCCACTCGCAAGACGAACTTTTTTAATTTAACTTTTTAACGTAACGCTTCAATTTCTTAAAAAAACCTAGAGCCCTTTCTCCTGAGCTAAGCATGGTGCCATTCTGACTGTATTGAATAGAGCACATTTAAAAGTGAAATTCCATAAAAAAGCTTATGTACGTTAACGTGTTGGCTCTTTGACATAAGATTTTCATATACTCGTATTCTTCCATTAAAATTACACCTTACGTTAAAGAAAAACAAGGCTGAAATATGATTTAAAAACAAATAACAGTAACAAATCATCTAAAGTTTACACTTTACGATAATATACCGGCCTTATTTGATAGCTTCGTCCATAATGTTCATTTATCAAAATAATTTATCTATCTGCATCTGTTTTGTTTAAGACGAAACATATTTTTAAACCTATTAAGTTGTCTTTAGTGAAATAAACGAGAGAAATTTAAATAAAATGACGTTTCGGTAAATGACTATAAATGTTGTTTTTATCATTGAGTGGTTTCGAGTTGTTATAAAACTAACAATTGAATGACTGCCGGGACAAAGCCCTATTGAAATGCATCAAATTGAACTTGAACAGATAAATCCCGCTTTGCAAAAGTTCTACGCTTGAGTTTATCAAAAGAATTAAAATACGTAAAACAACATTGAGGTTAACACTATTTAAAAACGGAAATAATGGAGATTGATTCCGTTTTTGGCTTTTGCTCAATACACATCACCGTACAGTGATTGAAAACGCGCAGTTGGTAACTAAATGCATAAAATGCAATCAATGACTGTAGGATGGAAGGTTGATGATTGATGACGAATCATTCACCATCGTCCTTTTATCCTACTAGCGTAGAGTTTCTATTGAATACTGTATTCTATTTTATCTCAGCATTCGACTATATAAGATCAAAGATAAAAAGTTTTATTTTCCTTATTTCAAACTAATTTACATTCTTAATAACTCATAATTTACATTCCTTTTTACTTTAATAACAGCAAAACTATTCAATGTGTAAATAAGGACCGCTTAGAGCGGTTAAAGCCTCCCCCATTTGCCTCCATCTCGTTCTGCCCCTAGCTTCTCTAATCCAAGTGCAGCCTGCTATTTTGACGATGTCGTCACTCCATCGTTTCCGGGGTCTGCCTGGTCTACGCTTTTTATCAAAAGGTGCCCCTATACTTACAATATATACAGCATTCGACTAATAGACCTCCCAAAAACTAAACTTACCAGTTTGAGTTGCTGGCCCGACTTTGAGGCCGGGAGTTCAAGTTGGCCTCCGAATAGTACTGCCACGCGTAGTTGCTGTTGTTCCTCAGGCAGTTGTGAGATTGCATCTGTGCTTGCACTGCGGTGGTCTGCGGCTGGAGGTCGTTCTGCATCTGTTGCATTTGAGCGAGTATGTCGTCGGAGGCTCCTAGTTGTTGCTTCACAGCGATCCCGCGGACAGCCGGCCGCCTGTGGAACCCTATTGACAAAACTGTAGTTTAGTATCTTGAGTCAAAGTTTTTCCTCTTTTTATGCATACTAGCGGCCGCGCACGGCTTTACTCGCCCGTTGTTACTCGGTACGCCGCGTTCTCGTTATTGTTACTTTTTTTGGATAAAAAGTATCCCTTGTCCTTCTCCCGGTTCAAAGCTGCCTCTTCATTAATTTTCAGCCAAATCGGTTCAGCCGTTCTTGAGATATAAATAGTGTAACTAACACGACTTTCTTTTAAATTATAACGATCAGTAATTACTCTGTGTGAATGTTTGTATTACGTAGAATACGCGCAAACTTATAATACAACAATAGTACAACTTAAGCTATGAAGTGATGTCGTCGTTTGACTGTCCTTAACCTTCGGGCTAAAATAAAACGAAACTTAGCAAAACAAGTAACTTCTAAGAAGGGCCCGAGGTTTAGAGTTTCAAAGAAAATTATTCCACGTAGGTAAACCATCCAGATAATAATTTATATACCGCCGTAAACTGAAGTTTTTCTTTTTATTTTCCATACAGAGGTTGCCTGGGAGATATCGGTCTCAGCGACAAAGTCGCCCATGAATTTGCCAAAAAAACCTGTAGTATGTTTCTGTGTGGTGAACAAAAAAATGTCATGTATCTATATATAGGAAAATCGTGAACGAAATAGCGTTCCAGTACAATTCGTTCCATACATGTAGTATGGAAATTACATAACTTATCAACCCCATTATCGCACATTGAACCGCTTGCGATAACCAGACAGCAATTTCCATAACACGCACAAAGCGTTTATCTTAATCATCATTTCAGCATTAATTTCCTAGGCTTGGTCACGTGGAACTCAAGCACTGTTTTTGAACACGGGCCTAGGTTGGCACCTTCAGGCCCGTGTTCAAAAACAGTGCTTGAGTCTGAGTATAGCCTCAAGCATAGATTTTTTATCAGCTCTCCATTGAAAAATGACAAAAATATGCTTTAGGCTTGAATCAATCAAGCACTGTTTCTGCATCTATACGAGCCCTAGATATACCTAACTTTACTTTACTTAATGACGTTTCTAAGTAATCCTTCTGATACAACTTTATTTTTTTTATTTTGACTCAGCCCGACTTCACCCACTGCTGAGAATAGAGGCTTCACTAGTTGATGCCGTTCACCACGATCCAGTGAAAATTTATCTTTACTTATAAAAATTTAGAGTTCATTCATCTCAAAAATTATACAATAAAAAAAGTTACTGCAAATAAAAAAACTCAATACTCAACGTTTTTACTAAAAAAAAAAATTAGAAGTATAAAATAAATTTATATTTGGAATGCACTAAAAATAAACTTATGCCCGGTTTGCGGTTCAAACTTTCTATAAGGAACCAAGTCGTGGGCACTATCCAATTTAAGTTCAGAGACGGTGCTTTCAACTTTCTAGTCAGTAGTTGAAAGTAAAAATTTTTGCCTGGAGCAATAAGTAAGAATTTTTATTAGAAGAAAATCTTTACCATCGCAAATAACAAAGCATTAGAGCCACACACATTAAAATGTGCCTTACTATGCACTGTTTTGCGTCTATCAACTTAAGAAGCATACAGATGTTAAGCCTCAAGTTTGTGCCTGTAATTAAATTCATGCGTGGTATATTTCAACTTTTTTTTTATCGCTTCACTAGATCTTTCAAACCAGGCAGTGTGGTGAACCGGTTTTAAATGCGCCTTGAGGAGGCTACTTTTGCCTTCTTGACACAAATGTTTAAAAAGTATCTTGAATCACGCAAAACGATCCAAAAAAAACACATAAAACGTTGTATCTGCAAGGAATAAGTGGAAAGCCAAAGGAACATAAGCTTAGTATTAATTGAAAGCTGTGACAAGTCTGAACTATCCAAAACTTTGCCTCGGCATAAACTCGAACACCCACCTCGAACATAATTTATTAGATTAAATACCACGAATCGCTATCGAATTTCCAATAAACTAATCTTCATCAATTATGATGAGCAGCTCACGAGCTTTCACAGCGCAGTTGGTAGTAGTACTGCTGTTTGTGCTGTAGTTATTGGCTTCGACCCCCACAGATAATGGATATTAGTTTGATGAGCATACGAGCATAATGTTCTTTTTTTGTTTGGGTATTTCAATGAAAGTAATAAAAAAAAGGAATTTCTGGATAGTTTTTGGTAAGTTATTCTATTACCATTGTGCACTATTTTATGCTGTAGATCAAGACACGATTTTTCCAAAGTTATGTACTACCTATTATGTTCTTCACCGTGAAAACGTGTTTAACGCTTATCACCATTCATGTTTAGTATTTTTTTGGCCGTACATTGTTAGCAAACAGAAAGAGCCAAAAAGTTAATTGCTTTTTATTTGACTAGGTACTACGAAGAAAATTTCACCCAAAAATTTAAGTGAGATCTCATTTGAATCTGACTTACGAAACGAAACGAAAACTTTGTACAAATCAAAGTACTTTGGTAAATTTGTACTATGATGAAAGTTATAAAGACTCGTGAAAACTGTTCTTAAAAGAGCTCTAACGGCAAAGGTTTAACGTTGCTCCAATTATGAGTTTGGTTGGCATTGGAAGTTTCCACGAACGAAAATTTTATTTGAGCAAATTTTTCACGATATGCTTTTTTCAGTAAATTGCTATAAATTCAGTATTCAGCATATTTATTGCCTTATTATGTATGTAAATTTAACAGCGTCAGATCTTAAAACTAGTTTTTGAATCAATACATAATTTACCCTGTAAGGGTGTTGCAATACTGTAGAAGCGGGCCGATATGATTATAATCACGCAGATTGTAAGCAGGTTTAGTATAAAATGATAAAAGGGTTATCTATAATTAACGTTATTCTTTTCGTTCGTCGTTAAAAAACTCGTCTAGTGTGTAGTAAGTTTTTTGTAGGATTTCTAAAATGTTGTGTTTTTCTTGAAGTTTGTTTTTTTCCGGAATCTTGTTGTATATTTTAACCACCATAACATTTGGTCCCGAGCTATCACTTTACGTCCATTTGTATCTTTTGCAACGGTCACGTACATATGCACGTAGAATAATGTCTACTTTAACTACAGCATAGCCTCACACCAATGGAATGCAATAAACCGTTTTACTGCACAATTTCGAATTACCCACTCGGAACTAAGCCCTAGTGCGTGTGCTTGGTTTTAACTATTGAATAGCTGACGACACACAAGGAATCCAGCTCAAAGCTCCCACCAAATCCGCGCCATCCGTGCAAATTCCTAAACTGCTGAATGGACAATAAACCTTTGAGCGGTGCTACGATATGAATACAAACGAAAATGGTTTCAAATAATAAGCTTATCTGAAACATTTTCAAATATTAAGATGAGTCTGTAAAGGGTGTCTGATTAAATAATTAATTTACCGAAAGAAAATAATTGGCTTAAGAAAAAAGGTTATGGTCACAATAATCTCAGGTTGCATTTACCTATTGACTAATAAACTAAATGATCAACGTGCAGCCTAAACCGACGTTAATCTGAAAGTATTGACAAGTGAACGCCAACGCGAGGATAAAAATATAACCTTTGTCGGAATAAATATCAAATGATTACCACCGTAATTATATAAATTAAGCTGGGAACATATTAGGCGGACGCGGCTCACAGCCGTTGCCGCGGCTGATAGATATCTAGCTAATGAATATACACTGAACTATGCAAACTATCGGATGTAAGCCGCGGACGTAACCTTGAGCGTTCGGACGTCCGACAGAAATCTGGCAAGCCAGGTCCCGTTCGACTGTGCACACTAATCAGTCGCGGCTGTAAGCCGCGTCCGTCAGCCGCGTTCGCTAATTTGTTCCCAACTTTACTCGTCGCGATATAAATATATCGTGACGTCAGTCATGACGTCATCATCACCCATGACAGTTATTTCACCGCATGTGCCATGATTGGAAACTCACCAAAATGTGAATTTATATTTCTTTGCGGTGATAGTAACGAATGAACGGCTGTCAACGTGGTCAGTGGGTCTAGGCTCTAGGCCAAGGTGTCGTGTTCAGGAAGTTAATCGGAAACCTGACACGAGACACCACATACGTCAACTTCCACGTCAAACCTTTCATTACATGAAGGGTGACATCATGTTGTATGTAGGGGAGATGTAGGCAATCGGAGTCAGTTGGCAATGGTGGTCACCACAAAATAACTAAATCCGAACACGAGCAAGTGATGCCAACACACTTACCCGCTAGCTTTACGTTATTCCCGTGCGTGGGCGGGGGCTCAGTCAGTTCGCGCGACGCGCTGGTGAGAAACAGATCTCTGAAGATTTCGCGCCATTTTGATCTAATTTTTCGAGTAGATACATTAGAAGGTAAGTCTTAAATAACTGCTTCTTTTTTTCTGTACGTGTGATATGTGATAATCGTTACATTATAGATTGCAATTAAAAACCCAGATTGTTGTTGTATCTTTAACTTTTTTGTGAGGATTTTTTTTTCTCCTTTTCGCCCATGTATGTAATTGGAGTCACCTGACTCGAATTACCTACATAGTGACCCTCATTGCCCACATTACCTAACTTCGATGAAACAATATATTTTTTGTTTGTAGATGCCGAAAGTACGAGCTAGGAAGTCAGATAAAGCTAGCTAGACTCTGGACCAGTCCAACCAGACCAATTATGTGTGCGATATGTGTTGATCACCATTGTCCACATACTGATCACCATTGCCAACCGATGCTGACAATGGTGATCGACGAATAATTTTTTTTAAAAATTTATTTCTCCAGAATTGATAAGCCAAAGTGATTAAAGTTGATCTCAATTGATAGTTAAATAGGTAAAGTTTATTATAAGACCAAAACAATAAATAGTTGATTAATAGATATGGTTTTATTTCAATTCTCGCTTAAGTGATCCTCATTACCTACATCTCCCCTACACTCGATTTTCAACGATAAACTTAGGTCATGATTACCTATACAAAATTCCTGGCACAAAAGTGCGTAAGACCCATCTAATTGAAATTTTATTAGGAGTAAACGGATAATTATAACAGTCCGTATGGCTGGGGAAATCTTCAGTAAAGATTTTGACGTGACATCGTCTTATAATTCGATGGAGCCGGCTGCCACGCACGAACAAACATGACTCATGCGGCGTTACCTCGCTCTGAGGCATTCCATTTAAGGTGTGCAAGCGAGAGCGCGCAACGAGCGACAAGAGTCACAATCGGCCTCCGCGTTCGGCAGCGTTCGACATCTGTCTCTCTCCTACTTGAGTGAGCGATATAACGTATACTAAATTTTTATTGGGCTAAACCATAGTATTGTTTTATGGGACTCCTGTGTCCGCATTTAGACTCTGGGTCGGTCCATTTTGCGTATATGCCATAGTATTCTGACTTGGATCCATTCAAATCAAATCAAATCAAAAGTGTATGTATTCAGCAGGATTGCAAGGATCACTTCGGTGAGGATGGGATAGAGCTCGGGATAGAGGTCACTGGTCTATGAGGAAGGCTTTGGCCCAACAGTAGGACGACATAGACAAGGGTTAAAAAGAGAAAAAAGTGGGAATTTCAAAATAATGTTTCCTTACCATAGTCATCATGTTCGTCATCGCTGCTGACCGGTTGTGACTCCTGTCCATATCGCTGGCGCAGACGCTCGGTACGCGGAGCAGCAGCGCGCGCGAACGCGACCAACCCGTCATCACCCTCGCCACACCCCACTGAGTTGTGGTGGTAGTCTAAACAAACGGATTTATTATGGTTTCTTAACGAAAAAAATGTTTAGTGAAACTTTCTTAAATAAAAACAAATCGGAAGTATAATTTCTCAGAACTACGAGTTCCAGTAAAACCTTACAAATTGTTCTAAGGAAATAAAAGGGTTTGAAATTTTGAACTTTTCTTTTTATTTATTTGTTTCTGTTACTGTTGAAAAGTAAGTGCCTCCACATTGTGATTTTCTGCTCATTACTTTGGCTACAAAAATAAAATATTATTTTTCATTTCATTTTTCAAGTGCCGATTGGTAAGAACACATTATGATTAAAATTATTTCTCCAATGGCATGCAAATCATCGTAAAACTGCGGAATTTCACTTTTATTTTATAGCTTTAGAAAAACATGCCACCACTCCCTATTTTGTTTGGCTTTACAGAAAATTTCACTCGCAATTTAATAATCTGAAGGTCCTCCAGCACGTTTTGCAATATTTTCTCGACGGCGCCACTAAGAAAACATTTCATAATGCTCAAGTAAATTATGCTTGAAGCGCAAATAAATGTATTTGTACGGCATTTTGTGAAGTTATCGTAAAATATGAAATGTAGCTAACTTTTTCAAATCAAAATTTTACATTTGTATTGATTGAAAACCCCAGAAAATCGCGTTTATTTCTTGAAATTATTTTTTTTCAAGATGAACCCCTATTGTTGGTACTTAGACGTAATACGTCACGTCTATGTACCAAAAATAGAGGCTATCTAGGTCGTCGTCAGGTTACGACTTGACAACGACCTAGATGGTACCAACTTTCACTCTTTTCTTATACCCTCGTTACTTGCTGACCTAACTCGCTTTATCCATCAAATCTAGTTGCACGTTATTCGGTCGCCACGTCGCTACCTGAGATTAAATTTCTAATAACCTAATTTGGCTTTGTTTTTTACCTCCAAGCTTGGTGCTCTTATTTTTTTATGGTTCTCCTTCCATATTAAAACAAACCGGAGTATAGGATGGTCACTTACTTAAAGATAACTTGCGAGAGAGAGTAGATTATTTTTATGAACAATGGGATATTTGACTGGCCTCGGGGATGACTGGCCTCTCAGCTCAGTTGGTAGAACTCTCGAAACCTCCGGTAAATACCATGATAGTTTCAAAAGTTATAAGAAGTAGGTTTTTTTCATTTCTTTCCATGTACCTATTCGGCTCTAGACATCTCATAGTGCCATGTATATATATATGTTTGAGACCATGTCCAAGAATGAGCCTTGAAGGCTCATTCTTGGGCATGGTCGGGTCCTTATGAATCCTTTCCAATCGATTTAACAATATATTCTTCAAGCTAAAATAAGATTCCGCACTATTAAAATAAACGTATCCTTGTTCCTTCGAAAGCTGAAAATAACCTTTTAATATCCCTAATTGGGTTAGGGAGGGTTTTGACCTACTTTATTTGCGGTTCGTTGGCCAAAACGGCTAATTTCACAGCATTTTGTTTGTGTTTTAGCTTGGCAAAAAGGCTTCAATTTCGACGCTAGCTCACACTCGTTTTCTACTACCCTATAATTTGGTATTACCTCATAATAATAAATTATTTTATAATGTTCAATACAAACACGATCTTCCAGGGTTAGGCGGTTTTCATAGCACTGAAACGTAATTTTGTTTTCATTATTTCATGAACACGAAATAATGAATGTGGTATTCCATTGTTGTGCAGACTCATTCTCTGAAAACCATTTGAATCTAAATAAAATTACCAAGCGTCTTCAATGTTTTATTGCACACGGGCACATAAAGAACTACTTCGTTCATTCAATTCATTCAATCCTACAAGAAAAGAATATAGTTAAGTCAAGTTGAAACACACCTGGAGTGCCAGCGACAACATCTGGTGCTGGTGCCTCGTTGTGTTCCTGGAAGTCAAGGTTGGTGGCCGCGGATGCCGACCCTCTGTCTCCAGGTGGCACGTAATAGAACCCTTCGTGGTGAGCCGTGCTGCCTACACAAGCAGTCAGCGGCGCCAGAGTCGAAAGAAACTGCCTTCGTGGTTCCGACTTCGGCTAGGGATAAAATTGAAACAGTTGTTAGACTAAACAATCAATCCAATTTAAAACAAGGTGCACACACTATTTTCACAGCGGTTTTACGGCCGTGCCGGTATAGTTTTATACGCACTGAAAATAAAAGCAATGCAAACAAATACTTTGATGAAAAGTGAAAACGCGAGATAAAAATATAAACCGGTTGGGATTGCAATAGTATTTCCAGAACCACTTTGTTGGTTTATGGTTTTTTTTTGCCTAGCCTATGCCGTTCCACCGTTGGGGCAAAGGCTTCCTCCAAAGGCGCTCGCCCAGTTGATTATTTGGTGTGGTATTTGTTCTGATTAAGTATACATATGTAGATCGTCATATCTCTATGTGTCTTTTACTAAACTCTGTCTACTAATATTATAAAGAGGAAAGATTTGTACCTATTTTTGTATGTTTGTAATGAATAGGCTCAAAAAGAACTGGGCCGATTTAAAAAAATCTTTGAACAAAATTAGGGATCCTTGGTAAAATTTGAACAATGTAACCGAAGGTGTAGAAAAATGAGTCTTAAAATGTCTTTCGTCGAATGCGCTGCCGAAACTATTAGCGATAAAACAAAATAATGTACAACAATATTGTCTACCCCGTGCGAAGCCGGGACGGGCTGCTAGTATTAAATAAAATAAATCTCTATCCAGTTTTATTTGTGATGGAATAGAGATGTTGATTCTTTTGAGGAAATATAATTTCAATTATTATTATTTTATAATTAGCAAAGTACTTGTAATCTGTACAGAATACCTATTATGTTATCTGAGGGTAAATACGCCTACGCGTATTATGTCTGGGGATTACTTTGTATTGTATTTTAATATTCCTGTTGAATAAATAATTATACATTTTCTGCCTATCTGTAGCTGTCCGTTCTGTGTATTTTAATGTATTTGTCTTTTTTATTTCAAATAAATATATTTTCTTTCTTTCTTTTTTAGATACCCATAATTAAATCGTTTACCTATTTCACGAGAATAATGTAGAATCATGGTGTCTATTTATCTTTGGCTGACCTCTTAGCTCAGTTGGTAGTAGCTCTGTCTTCTTGGCCGTGGTCGTGGGTTCGATCCCCATTGAGAACAAAAATTTGTGTGGTGAATGCAGAAATTAGTTCTGTCTGGGTGTCATACGTATGTATTTACAAAAAAATGTATTCAAGTATTCTCTGCTTACTTAGTCTACATAGTGTTGTGTGAATGATCCACATTATTTATCTATTTTATTTATTTGAGACTATAGTACTCAGAAATGTTGAATACATGCAAAATAACCACAAATACTCGTAACTAAATCCTTGTAAATGGAAGGTAACTAAATCCTTGTAAATAGAAGCAAGCTTGTAAAACCTCTCTGCACTTGTGCTTCATCGACTGTAAATATTTGATGATCGTTTAATAAAATCTGTTTAGTTCGTCGATGCTCGGGATTTGCACTACTAATTATATTGGTTGGTGCTCGTTTATTTTGACCAAAGGTACAAAATGACCTGCGGCTTTTCTGCTGAATTCCGAATTTCAATTCGAAGCTGCTAAATAATAATTATACTTCGATTTAGGTATTATTCTGACATGTGATAATACGTTCCTGGAACATACATGTGCTTAGAGCAAACAAGGTATTACCAGAACTGCCGACTATTTATACACGTCAAGTCGCTACTTTTCATTGGACAAGATGGTTTATTCACAAATAAACTTTAAACAGCTTAAAGCTACCTGTATAGTATTTGTAAACTTTCAGTTGGTAGAAAAAAGTAACGTAAACAGGCCTTTGCAACTATTGTAAATGATTTATATACCGTAAGGGGCAACTGATGATTGCTCATGCCCCTATTTACGGGACGCTACAGTCCTGGGACAGGGTTTTTAGATGGAATAAGCTTGCCCAGCACCTTTACCATCCTGACAGCTTAGTCGGCCTCATCCACGGGAAAGACATGGTCAATACGTGCGGAGCTGACTAAGCCGCGGGTTTCCTCATTATGTTTTCCTTCACCGTTTGAGAGCACTACCATTGTGTAGGTACATAATTTTTTGTCAGAAAAACACTTTTTTGTACACGACTGGATTTGAACCTCGTGGGTCCGTAGGATCTTAACTGACGCATCAAAATCTTAATTTTTCTATTTCTAGACAAAAATGTTTACATCTTGGGAGACAAGATAAAGCACGAGGAACACCTCTTTGGTATTAATATGGCATCCAAAATAAAAACGGACCAATAATTTTAAAAAATCCTCGCGGCTGACTAAGAACTGTACATACTAAACAAAGCTGCTCGTAAATACAAATATGTACTTGCTACTAAGCTGCTTTTCTCATGGTTTACAATAAAACCCAGGCACTGTAAGCTGAGGATAACATCCCTATTAGCTATACATTCATCATAATATGTTTGTACGACCAATACACAAGACCACCATGCCTATTTCTGCCGTGAAGCAGCAATGCTGTGTTTCTGTTTGAAGGGTATGGGTGCCGGTGTAATTACTGGCACGTGAGGCTGAATATCTGTATGCCTCCTGTTGATGGACGCAGGGCAGTGTATCGTAGGGCACGTTCCTGACGTGCGTGACCTACGAGGCATGGCTTTGTTATAGGTGATGGTTACCACTTAACATGAGGTGGGCCATATGCTTGTTTCACCAGCAAGTTACATAAAAAAAAAAGTAATCAAGAAAGGGAAACTGTCCTATTTATAAGTTAAGTAACTCCATTATGGAGTTTATTAGTTCGTACTATTCTAAATAATCTAACGAAAGCCAGATTTTTTTATTTACTCAGTATATTGCTATGAAAAGCCAGATAACGAAGTTTAGCGGAAAACGATTTTTACAGAATTGCAATGTACTGCGTTGAGTGGATTAGTTTTTTACATAAAGGACCACTCTGAATCGGGGATAGAGAGATAGAGGGATACGTTCTATATCAGCGAATATAATATTTATAAAAACGATATGTTCCGGGAGTAATGTTTTAATACCACGAGTTCCTTGAATAGTTCTTGTAGTTTAGTTTGCGTACCTAACAATCAAAATATACTTTCTCCCAATATGGTAAAGCGATCAAGGCAGTGAAGGTTTGCTCAGCGAACTAAAGTTCGCGTCGGTGTAATCGAATCTGTACTTTGGCCATCGGGTTTTTCTGTCTTATAAATTGAAACCACAAAGACTTCAAATAATAAAAAGCTTTTTACTTTTTTGCCCTCAATGTTTTCAGATACTTAGGTATATGAAAATAAGATTTATATATATATAGTACCTTTTTGCCTATCTACCTACTAATTGGTTTTCAACGTGCCTGTGCCTAGCAGCAAAGCAACTGTGTCGAATGTTTTAAGCGCTAAGTGCTGATATCCTCCTAATTTTGTAAATACGGTCTGGTCACTTTAGAGGTCATCTTTAGAGTTCATTTGGATCAAATGAATAGATTGAATCACTCCTGTCATATTGCTTGCAGATCTTCTCAAACATCTGTTTTTTTTCTAAATCTTTGATCAAAATATTTTTGTTTCAGCATTGTCGGAGTATGCTGATCGTCGGGCCATCCATGACCATGACAGTACGAGAGGTTTACGTTATGCAGCTACATTTTTTATATTTTAAGGTGTAGGTGGAAAGCACTTACTTTTGTCTTCTGTGACTCCTGATGCACATCCCCCAGGTCTGGTGGCTGCTGCCTCGTCGGCACGGGCACGGGCACGGACAATGTGGATGAGGACGAGGAAGACGAAGCGCTGCCGAACGCTTTCTCGCTGTTCTTGTCGATGCTGTTGTATGACTTGTCGGACATCTTATCCGAGCTGATGACGGCTGAGGAACGCTCCTCCGGCTCATCTTCCACATCGCACGTTAGAAGGCGAATGCGCTCAGCAAGAGATGTTGTTTCTTGCTACGAGGAGAAGAAAAATAAATATCAAATCGGCCCTCCCCTTGTATGCAAAAACTTTAAACACTAACGGTCTTATTAATAATCCTGGCGTAGCGTTGGACTAGTTAATCCGTGTTTTGTCACATTTGTTCGAGTTGACAATTGCATGCAAGAGACAAAACACGGATTAACTAGTCCAACGCTACGCCAGGATTATTAATAAGGCCATACGTCTATACTGCGGTAGACATTTCCTCATCCATAAATGGTGATTTAGATTTTTGTGCATTGAGTTAGTATTTCACATTGATTTTGCACTAATTTATTTCTTGTGGATAAGACCAGTTTCTAAGTTCCAGGCCAGTCTTTGGATAACCAATTAATAGTATGGAATTAAAATAATTTGTAATCAGTATTAAATGCGTAGGTAGCAAGTTTTATCTGGTAAAAATGAAATAAAAAATGATTGGATGTAACAAACAATCCACAACACGTTTTTAGGGTTCCGTAGCCAAATGGCAAAAACGGAACCCTTATAGATTCGTCATGTCTGTCTGTCTGTCTGTCTGTCTGTCTGTCCGACCGTGTCACAGCCATTTTTCTCCGAAACCATAAAAGCTAAACTGATGAAACTTGGTGAGTAGATGTATTCTGTAAGCCGCATTAAGATTTTTACACAAAAATAGAAAAAAAACTATAAATTTTGGGGGCCCCATACTTCAAACTGCAACTCAAATAAAAATTTTTTCGTCGAACCCATACGTGTAGGGTATCTATGAATAGGTCTTCAAAAATGATGTTGAGGTTTCTAATATCGTTTTTTTCTAAACTGAATAGTTTGCGCGAGAGACACTTCAAAAGTTGAAAAAAGTTGGTCCCCCCCCCTCTAACTTCTAAAATAAGGGAATGATAAAACTGAAAAAAATATATGTTGTACATTACTATGCAAACTTTCAACGATATTTGGTTTGAACGAAATCTAGCCAGTAGTTTTTTTTTTATACGTCATAAATCGTAAACCGCAATTTACCTTTCGACGAACTACAAGAACCTGTTTCCTGTTTATTTTCTGTATATTATGTTACTTGATGCTACGGAACCCTTCATGGGCGAGTCCGACTCGCACTTGGCTGCTTTTTTTATTTTTACTATGCCAGCCCACAAAAGTTTAGTTGGTACACCCTCAGGGTTTCTACATCGTAAAACTTCATATTCGGTTCGTCCTTTTGTCAGTGTACAAACTTTTATTTATCTAATGGAAAACCAACAATTTATAATAACATGGTGTTAGGAAGAAAATGCCTAGAAATAAGTTTTCAATAATAATAACAACAATAATAGAAAATCTTTTATATTTTCACATTGTAGTTTCAAATAATTAACGTTATAAACACGATAAAAGAAAAAGTAATTAATGAATAAATCAATAGCTCGAGCTCCATCTAGCCCTAAACTATGCATAGCATGTGTAATGTGTAATACCACCAATATTTATCTATTTTTTATTTTACACAGGTCAATTTTAATTACTCCATAAATTATGAAGGTACTCTGCCTTATTTTGAAAGATTACTTAAATTCCGGCCGGCTTTGTTTATTAGCTTGCTAGGTCATTTATCTTGAAGCCTATTCAATTGAGCGTTGGAGCGGAATAATTTATTCATGAGATACTGAAACCCAGTGGCGGCAGCTAGGCGCACGATATAACAAGGTTGACATAGTCCAGTTTTGATGTCCAGGGATGGATTTATACATTTTTATCAACATGCCGCGTAAAATTGGGGCACCTATATTCAATTATCGCTTTTTTAACTGAATAAATGCACTCGCGGGTTTTTTATAATAGTCCAGCTTTCAGAACTAGGTCGTGTACTATTTTTTCTGTTTTTTTAATCTGTAAAGATGAAAGTAAACTGGCATCCTAGTAAGCACGAGAGCGGTAAGTCCACACCATCTAAATTCAGCCATTACAGCATCCGTAATTAAAACATAGGCTATCTATATATATATAAATAATGATTTGGATGAATAATCATTCATCATCCATAAAAGTAGAAATTATCACATAAAAAAGATATGATAAAATGCGCCTTCATCGCATAATTTGAACATTAATTAGCGTTGGAACGTAATGCCGCTGTTATTGAAGCGTGTATAACAATTTAAACTGAAAATATTGCAGCCCAGTTTGTTTGTCCAACTGTTAAAAAGTGAGCAAGCAAACTGGTGCCACTTGTATTTGTCCAGTGCAGCTATTGGATTCGAAAACTCGCGTTAATTATCTTTTCCGGGTAAAGTGGAATGTTCACAGTAAATGAACATTTACTGACCGCTGTGTTGCGGCGAGGCAAACTTGCCGACACAACCTGCAGGTATCCAACTCATTACTAGTAAGGATCTACTACTACTGTTTTATTGTACTTAATTTATTTTTATTGTAGAGTTTCATGCTGTACATTTTAGTTTTTTGTTGGCAACTTGTAATCAGAACTTATTAATCAGGAGCCTAATTCTCGGCTCATCTCGGATCATTTTGCAATTTAATTTTATTGCTTCTTTTCGAAGAGAGAATGGCAGATTTCCTTGAGTAATTCATCGAAGACCTCATCGTAGAAGCCTCGACAGCTACGATATACGGAAATCGTAGAAAAAGTGCGGGGTTGTGCAATGCCAATATGTATATAAGGGACATTGAAAATCTCGGTCGGCCCGAGAATTAGGCTCCAGAGAAACGGATGTGAAACGGATGTGTGAATGTCACCCTGTTATTATTATAATTTCAATGCATAGAGTTTAGATAAATAATAAATTAATAAATATATATTGTGAACAATTCACAAAACACTACCTAGCCCCAAAATAAGCAGAGCTTGTTCTATGGGAACTAGATAGCTGATATAATTTTATTTTGTAAATTAATAAAATATATTTTATTTCTTAAATCATACGACATACGACATAATTATGTATACGACAGCGCTTTCTACGGTAACGAGGATACAAGGCTGGTTAGGGGTTTGTCTTAAACTAGTATCCAAAACGACTTCATATTATAATAGCAATCCGAATGTCAAAACAACCTTTCATAATTCTCTTCACTCTTTGTTTCGAAAAACAGTCTGTTTATAATTCCACAACTAAAATAACAATGCATTTGTTTCATCCAACAAAATGATCTTGCCGACCTGAAACTTCTCCAGACGTTGTTTTGAAATGAACGGCGAGCCACTGTCTATCCGATCCATTGAATGGTTCTGGGACAGATCGTGGGCATGAATGCAAGCCGACTATTAAACTGTTCCTGAAAGGTTTATTAAGATAACAGAATGTAGAAAACGAGAGCACTTATACCGACTGTCGAACGAAATTCCCATTTACTTTCACTTTGCGTTCTACCTCGACGTTAATTCTCCATTTTCAGACGTTTGTAGTATGTAAACAATTTTGCTTTCACCATAAATTCGCTAGATAGAATTAACACGCGGGTGTTTAATTCTATCTGGCGAACTTATAGTTCATGCATTCATTTCACATATCTGGAAATGGTATTATTTGCATGTATTATTTGAGTTGGAGATTTTGAGTTCTGTTGAGCAGTTGAGTGGGGTAAACAACAAAGTTAGTTGGTACGGTTTGTTTTAATTTAATAACACTGTGTTTCATGTAGCATAAATAGTACTGGTGTAGCAACATTTCTAGTCTTCTAGTCCAGACAAAGTAGACATTAAAGTTTGCATCAATTCGTATTTAACTGAATACGTATGATGAATTCAACAGAAAATCATGGTGCTTTTGAAGATGATAAAAGAATTATATTTTTATCCAGATAATTTTTTATTTTTTGTTTGATTGTCTACAATATTTTTATAGAATAAAATAAAATATAACCAAAGTAAAAAGGTAAAGACTGTACTAAAAGAATAGTTAAAACTAGAGGTGCAATGAGCGGTTTTATCGCTAATAGCGATTTCTTTCAGACCACTTTTGAATGGATGGAAACATTATAGTACGAGTGTTTTTTTATTTATTCTGATGTATTATTAAACCACATACTTCTGTGTTCAGTTTTTCATCAACTTTAATGCGTGAGGTGGAAAACGTTGTCAGCGTCATTCTTACTATAAAGCCGTATCAGCATATATCTTACCTTGGGCTGCTGTTTTTTCCTAGCCTCGCTGCGCAAGAGCGAGCAGCGTAAAGCGTTCCTCTCGGCCACGCGGCGAACTGCTGCGTCCTCGGCTTTTGGTCGCCCGCCGGCATCCCATGCCCTGAAAAGATTAATATATTTAAGACACGTAATTAACCTCTTTGAAGTGTGTTTGAAATTCGATCATCACACTGTTTCGGAAGAAATAGTCATACGATGAGAAAAAAAAGAATACACGTCATAAGAACTAAAACATGATGAGCTCACAGTGAAGGTTGGGGACAAAATAGTGTTAGATGAATATAATTAAAGAGGCCTAATGAAGGAGGCATAAAAACAGCAGTGGATGATACCAGGCTGGGATGATGATGATGATGATGAGGTAAATAGGGTAATATGGCCGCAGCCGCCCCGCCGGGCTGTGGTTGGCTTGCAAGCCGCGTGAGGCACGTGATTCCTAAACCGGAAAATGTATCATTCGTGGTCACGTTGTTCATTTTACGAACCGTCAACAGTTTGTTTGCCTACACGCGTTTGTACGTGACCCAAAATTTAAATCATTGATTATGATTAATACGACGTTCTGCTTTTCTTGGTATCATTTTACGAATAACATTACTCGACTCCATATCTATATGCGATGTATTTACCTGCTCTTTGACATAAATAACCACCACATTGAATTCGACTCGATAACGATCACAGATAAATAAATAAACATAGACAGATTAAATCGTGGAATCCCACTCATATTTTTGTGATTTTATTATAAACTAGCAGCCCGTCCCCGCCTCGCACGGGGTAGACAATATTGTTGTACATTATTTTGTTCTATAGTTTCGGCAGCGCATTCGACGAAAGACATTTTAAGACTCATTTTTCTACGCCTTCGGTTACATTGTTCAAATTTTACCAAGGATCCCTAATTTTTTTCAAAATGAAATGTAGCCTATGTCAAATTGGAAAAATGTAGCATTCTATTGGTGAAAGATTTTTTTAAATCGGCCCAGTACTTTTTGAGCCTATTCATTATCAACATACAAAAATAGGTACAAATCTTTCCTCTTTATAATATTAGTATAGATTGAGCAAAAAAGCATGGTCGAAGGATAATAATATATAGCTGAATAAAATCGTTTGAATTTGATTCAAACATTCTTTCATTCCTTTATCAACCGTACCTACTTTATAATTACAGGCATTTCTTGCATACGTGCGAAACTGGCATAACCTACTTTACTGAATAGGTTTCCATGAAAGCAATGTGGTTAATTCCATCAGAGCCTACACTTCATACTGAGCCCAATTAGGTATCCGACGCACAATGTGCTTCAGCTACAGAATCACTTGGCGTAATAGGAGAGGCATGAATAATATCAACTTATATTACAGACTTCCTATAGTGCACATGCAGCATATTTTACTATAGGCTACCGGCCTATCCCGGCTAAGCACGGGTGGTAATTTTTTTTAAACACATAAATATAGCCTATTTTACTCATGGTAAATGTAGCTTTCTAATGGTGAAAGAGTTTTTGAAATTGGCACAGTAGTTATTGAGTTTATTCATTACAAACATACACACAAAAATACAAATCATTCCTTCTTATGATATTAGTATAGTCACAGATAAGATAATACTATACTAGAGTAGTATAGTAGACTGATAGATATAATTATAACCCTTCATTCATAATGCCTATTGTCACAGACTTAAGGCCTGCGCACACCTAGGTCGCTGGCGTCGGCGATCAGTGAAAAGCTGTGAAGTATCGCTGTCAAATTTGACAGCGTTTCACTGATTGCCATCGCCAGCAACCTAGGTGTGCTCTGCCCTTTAGCGGTCTGCTAAGCCTAATGGTTGCTATAGTGACCATTATGAATATGAGCGTAACACAAAGAGAGAGACCAACATTGACTAATCAAATCCACAACCTACATTGCTGAAGGCAGAGCAGAGTTATTACAACTCAGAAAACAGTCGTATTGAAAATAAGCAATCACCTTTTCAAACCCGTATTTCGTATTAGATTTCACAAAGCTAGTTTTCCGGTTGCTGGAAAAGGAGTTTTATGAATCGGTATGGAAATGACATTTTCGCGAGAGCATTAAATATTTCCTTGAAAAGTTGTTCGTTCCGTTCATATTTATACCTTTACATTGAAAATACTCCAAGCACATGTTCCAAGTCACTTGGAATGTTTGTGCACGTAAACGAAGTGCCTTTTCAACCTCTTCTAAAGTAACCTTTGACTGGCGAGTTTTTTAAAGTGTGGTTTATAAGGTATAGGGCACCATTGCAAACCAAATATGAGTTTATAAAGAGTTTTGTAAAAGATCACGATCCACGGCTTCTTTTATTCAACAATTTACGTGCGGAAGATATTATGTACATCACCTCGAATCTTTCTTACGAAATATTGGAAGATGTCTAAACGGTGCCGGCGTATCAGTAAACCATAATATTACTCACAAAATATTATGCTTTCTTATTTAAAATTACCTATATTATTATTGTATTCACATACACATTATAAATTACAGGGTAAACATTTTTAATTCTGTGGGGTAGTTGCTATTTCTCGCATCATCTCTCATTTTATGATTCTTTCAATAACCCTTGCTTTCTGAAAAGTAGTATTTACAAAAAAAACAAAACTTCAAACTAAAAATCAATTACGATTCAAAAACTGATTTCTAAATGCAATAAGTTTAACTGGACATTTTACAGTTATTATTTTTTTAATTGTTATTGTTATATAATGAGAAGCACTTTTTAAGAAGCACATTTTTTAACTTTGTATCCCGGAAAAATGCAGTTTGCTCACTCGACATCTACGAGTAGGTCGGCTCGTAAGTTCTGAGCTATAATTGTGAGAATGTGGGTTATTATGTCAGCTGTAACCCCAGTTAGTTAGGGGCCCTGGAGAGATGTCCCGTCATGGTTGTACTCAATTCTTCCAAGGACTGATAATTCCATCTACGGAATAACACTATTCGTCGAATAAAAAAGGTCAGTCCTTGTTTTTGACAAGCCCAAAAAAGAGATGGATATATTTTTGGAGGATAAAACTTGAGAAGGAAGATTGAGTAGATAGCCCTTAGAAATGTTGTTGTTCATGGAAACTGGAAGTCCAACAAGCTTCGCTGTTTTTAAGGTTCTAGTAAAAACAGTGTATAAATATGTCTCATAATACCTTTCTACGTTTTTCCTTTTTATTAACATAAATATAGTTTGTTTTCTACCTATCTTATCTATTTAATATCACTAAGGAAAAATATGATTAGTGCGTAAGTTCATCAAACTCTCGGTATGATATGGATGAAATTTTGTTTGAATGTAGATTATACCCTAAATTGCTTGATTTTATCCCGCAAAAAACCCAAAACCTATTGTAATAAATAATATTGAGCTAAATAATTAACTAGTAAAGGCGAAGCGTAGGAAAAACATCCACCCGACAAAGATCAACAACATTTCGGAGGTTATATGAAGTTATGGAAATAAAGAGCGTACGTCCTCGAAATAGATGTGGGAGGCATATCACTTCGTTAGATAATCAACTAGCCATTTATTGATATGGAGAAAAATCAGGCCAAATTAATTTACTCACGTCACGACGCAGTTTCTCTCATTCCTATGTTTGTGAATTAGGTACATATTCCGTTTTAGTGAGCCACAAGAGTAGTAATAGTAATCATATTTTTTATAAAAATGTCAGATGAGGATTCAGGGTAGGTAAATAAGTTATAAATAACTAAAAAAGGTAATAGTACACAATTTCTCATCCACTACAATTTCATAGTCAGGTTAAACTTATTAATGGCCCTGCTGACACAAATACCTACAGTTTAAAGATTGCCTAGTAGAGACTGAAAAGAGTGCCTTATTAGACAGGCAATTAAGACTATCTGTACCTGAGAGTTTCGGACGTGACGAGCTGCGGCTCGATGGCCGGCGGAGGAGGGCGGCCGCTGTTGAACAACTGTTGCACTGCTGAGTTGGTTTTAGGTGGGTTGATTGACAAGATCAGCGGTGTGTCCAATCTATTAACAAAGTGAGCCAACCTTGTAACTAGAGCAGCAGAAATGGGATCGCTGATAAAAGACATCCGAAAATAATCGCTAAAAGCCACAGCCAAATCGAGTCCAAACTGCAGGCCAAAGTGCTGTTCTAATTTCCTGTCTAAACTAAGAATTTTAAAAGGGTATATTTATAAACGAGACATCGTCTTGCTTGGTCAACCTATCCATTTTGGTTCGGAACCAAATCGGTGGATCGACCCACAATGCAATCAGGTCAAACCTTCACTGCTAACAGCACAGGTTTATTACAGCCTAGAAAAAAATGTTATTCCAGTTACCTGCTGATATCCTATTTGAGGTCTAACAGGAATCACAATTTAAAGTTCGGTCTTATACAAACTTAATGGTTGTTTATAGTTTAAAAACTTGTAAATATTGAAACAAACATCAAATTACTCAATGCACCAAGCTGCTACGTTACCACACTAAGATTTTTCTAATTAAGTATCATATTTGCTTCTATTATACGCCTTCAGTACACATCTCAGACTTTAGCACAGTGGGATGTTTAACTAAAGTTTCTTTAGACCAAAAAAAACCATATCCAGCGAATTCGGCTTCTAGTACCAAAACGAAAGTAAAATCAACATGCCAGTACCTCTACCCGCTTTAACTTATTCGCTTCGATAAATCTCTCGTTCCCAATCCGATCGGTTCTAGATTGAGTTTTTTAGCAAAATTCAATTCTAGACTTCACAACTTTATGGGTACCTGTGCGTTGTTGTATTCACGAGGTCTTTCTGCGGTGGGTTGTCACCAATGGGGTGGACCTCTTCGATTTTTTCTTCGGGTGTTTTGTCGATGTTTGTCGGAGGCCTTTCGACAAAGCGCACAGAGCGAGTGATGGAACCGTCCTCGTCACTAGCCGTTGTGATGGACCTTTGATCCTCATTCTGTTTAAATAAATTGCATAGAGTTATAAAAAAAAAAAACAAGATTATGGAGAGTATCAAAACTAATCACAATGTTGATATAGTCCAAGAACTGAGTCAATCAAGATAACTGTAGATGTTATTGTAGGCAAATATCCATGGCCCGCAAATATCCATGCATCTTTCTGAGCAATATAGACTTCAGGCATCATCATCATCAAGATTTTTATAATGTCCCAAAAGATAAGAGTGTCCCAAAACAAAAAAACTGTGAAATCCTTAAGTGTAGTAAACACTATAAAATCAATAAAAATTATCATCATCATCAACAACCTATATCAGTCCACTGCTGGACGTAGGTCTCGCCCAAGACGGGCCACTGACCCAGACTAGACTTCAGGCATAATAATCAATTATTTGCTCACAGAAGCACAATATCTCTATCATTACTGAATAATAGCAGAATCTAGGCTGAGAACAAAGCGTTCTCGAAGACTTTAGGCTTGGAACACGCCTTTACAGGTCTTAAAAGCTATTTAATAGTACATTGTTACCCGAGTGTTGAAAGTCACGTTTTTTGAGTCCCGAGACGGGTTTGGCGCCAGAGCGTAGCGAGGGCGCCAATGGAGCTTGAGGGACTTAAAAGGCTTTCACCCGAGGTAAACACTGTACTTTTCATTACGAATACAAGGAAAGTAAAAACAAAAAAATGAAAGAAAAATTAGTGAATATGAAGATTGAATTGCCGCCTTCCCGGTTTTTTTTTTTCTTTTTCTCTGGCGGGCCTTCGGCTTCGGCTCGCCAGCATTATTCAGCCGTTATTTTCATTCTCATAATTTAAAAAATGGTAAATTGTTTGCTCAAATCTATGTTATTTTAAATAAATAGTTGAAGCTATATATTAATTAAGTAATTTAGAAGATATATTATTTATTTAATACTATATTTATGTCATTTAAATTTAAATTTTACATTGCGCTCTAATTAGACTTTTTAAACTTCTTACCGTTGTAATGGGTTTCCAACCTACTTGCTGAATAAAAAGTTGGAATTTGGTTCAACGACCTCCTTACAGTTAGAAAGACTTTAGAAAGTTGGAACATGGTTGAATAAAATAGAACTTGTTTTTTTTATAATTTGACAGCTGTCAGTAGAAAGCGATTCTCCCTAGGGCTGAAAGTTTTACTTTCAATTAGGCCCCTCAGGCAACTTCAGACCTACTTTCAGAGTATGAGCAATGAAAAAGCTATTTTAAGCTGCTTGTTTGATTTTAACTTCGAAGGGATTATTGAAATGATATAGAATAATTAAAATAAACTACTGCTATGCCACAAGTATACATACCTAAATTTTTTTTTATGATGTACATGGGTATATAGTAATCGTGAATATGCGCATTTTATTCTAACATGAACACTACTTGCATGGTATCGGACGGTACGAGGAATAACACCATCCTATCTATTCATCTTTTTTTGTCAGCACATTCTGTCAGTTTAAATGTCAAACAGACAAAAAATGAACATTTTTATTCCTCTTCCTAGTAATTATCTCATAAGATCAGTTCTGTTTTTTTTATAAACTAATCTGTTAAAATACTCCCTCTAACTTGTTGAGGTTCATTACTAAAACGGAGCGAAAGTCCAACGTAAATACTAGCTATCTGCCGGTACAAGAATCGGTCCTCGTTAAGTACCTTTCTCACTTCCATTGAACATTAACCTCAATAGAATCAATGGCATTGAGTGCACTCAGACAAAGTAAGTTGCAATCTGCAATCAAGCTCCGTTCAGCATAACACGAAAGCGCGTTGCAATAAAATTGTCTCACTTTCTTTCTTGGGCTTTTTTAGGGATTAAAAACATGCACTGTTCTTGTAATCCGTCGAAATGTGCTGCTAGAAGGTTCGCCTGGCGGAATGTGTTTTATGCAAATATCTCCAAAACGGCTGAGCATACATTTTCAATTATTATGCGTATTTACAGTTATAAACTTAATATTTTGCAAACACGCATCGAGGAATAATCTTTTCCGCAGCACAAACGCACCCGGGTCTTAGCACTTTGCATAAGTATGCATCTCTGCGAATCGCCAAAATTCAGCTTCACAGGTAGGCTATTGCCAAATTTTCTTAACCTCGTCATATAAAAATAATTCCATTGATTCAGTTTTTAACGTTTCTCAGAGAATATACATAAAATAAAATAAAAACAGTTTCACAACCGCTTGGTTTCAAAGTGGGTCAAAGTAAGCTCAGCATGACTGTTACATACAGTATGTTATGATTTGCGTCATATTGTACAATTGTACAACCTAGTTACTCCCCTTTACCAAGTAAGTTTACACATGAACGTAGACAGATGACTACTGAAACAGCACAAATTAAACTCATCTCCAACTTCCGAACTCCATCCAGCACGTGAATGCTATTTCCATCGTCCCTATTTGCGGTGGGCGAGTTGACACTACCACTTTATTCAGATGAATCCGACAAGTCTAGACGCTTGCTTTCATAAGAAATCTTATAGTATTTTGAAAGGGGGGTGGTAACAAAATAAGATAAGTTTTTATTCCTATGCTAAAATACTTAAGATATGTTGCAACAATAATTATTTATCCAGTTTAACAGTTTTTGGGTCATATAAGTTCCTGTAGAGTATAACACCAAATTTGGTTCGACGTCGTGGAATCGAGTGTTTGATAAAAATAACTAGAAGTACCTATTCTAGTCTTGATCCTGTTAAACTTTTGGATAACAGACTACAGGCTAGAGAGAGGGTTTTAAGAGTGTCTGTGTTTATTTATCAGTGGTAATAGGTCAAATAGTCACCTGCTCATTATCCTTTTCGTTTTCTCGGTCGAGTGACTTCCAGAGGCGTCCCCCCTTTAAGATGCCTCCTCGTCGCTGTCTCTGTGGCGAGTTCTCAGCAGACAATCTTCCATCATTTTCTCCGTTATCGCTTTCTTCACCTAGACAAAATTAAATCAGATGTTCTTTAAAAATATTATTATAATTTATAATAGTTGTGATCATGGCTACATTTTTTATAAAAAAAGTCTCAATGCCTTTATTACCACTCAAAATGCTAGACGAGAAAAATGATTCTGTGTCTTCTTCAGCCGCTAATTATTGCGGTTTTCACAACGGATAGTTAGGCTTAAAGCTGACATTGTGCGCTCAAATCATTTAATCCTTACAAAATGGAGCGCTTAATCATCTATACGTACGATATTAATCTGTAAATTGCATACTGCGGAACGGAAGCCATAACAAATCAGGACTAACTGCAAGTACGACGGGGCATAATAGAAGACATTACTGCTAATGAGAGATTGGAACCGCAGTTGCTCGCGATGCTAGTGCTAAATGTAGGTATTCTGCTAACGGCTCGCATATGGCACACGACAGACGTGCCGGCACGTAATTACAGGAATCACTGGTTCCCGTGCCGTTGCTTGCGACGTGTCGTTTAAAAGTAAAATGAAGAGTCATTATTACTTTTCAATTATCATGGTTCTGAAAATAGCAATCGTTTCCATCGTACTAGCTCTGCGTAGTTTCGAGGCTAGATTAATGTTGTGGATTATACATATATATTTATTTAGCCATAACTTTTACACGGCAAAAAGGTTATTAGTAGCCCCTGGACTTGACTTAGCCGTATCTCGGGAAACTGATTGGCAACAAAAATTTCCTTATTACAAAAATATTAAAACACTACGTAAAAGGTAAAAATAGGTGCACAATTAATGACAGATTTTTTTAAGAGTTGTCGTCTAAAATCTGTATTTGTTAAAACGAATCCCTATTTCCCTTGGTCACGCTATTACGCGTGAACGGCTGGACCATTTATAACCGAGAATTGGTGGGGAGGTATCTTAAAACCTATCTTAATTTTGTATCTTATTTGGGGCGGCAATGGTTTCGACTGGCACAGGATCGAAATAGTAGATGGCTAAGGGAGGCCTATACCCAGCAGTGGGTAAAGTCGGGCTGTGGATGATGATGATGAAGAAGTGCTATACTGAGACTGAGTATGGTGAGTTGGAGTTATGGAAGATATGTCTATGGAGAGCTAAATAATAATACGAGTATGTAGTTCAGCTATTTAGGTAAAGTAACAGTTACTGTTTTAACTTATTTCTACTTCATTTTTTTATTTCAATATTTGAAAGTAGATTTTCCATGTTTGTTGATAAATTCTAGGAGACGTGAAATAAGATAGATAGATAAATAACTCTTTATTGATTACTATGACACATATAGGAATACAGTATTTTGCTTAAAAATAAAAATTCACAGTTAAACAATGAGCGACCTTATCGCTAACAGCGATCTCTACCAGGCAACCTTGGGATGGACAGAATCGAACATAAACAAGAGAGGGGGGGAGTTTGATTTGATGAGATTAAATAAATATTACGAGTATTTTCAAAAATATTACCTACATAAACGTTACGTACGTAAGCCGTCTTCTGAGAATACCTTGACAAAAACGAATACAATTCATGACATGACCACATAAATCCTTGCTAAGCCTGAAACAGACTCTGGGAAATGCGCAGATGTTTACGAAACATACACAGTTCGCAGAGTATACCTTTTTACCTTCGGTAAATTGTTTTTAAAAGCGATTTGGAAATAAATTGCTCGAACTTTGTTTTTTAGAGAACTAAAGAAAGATTTTTGAGATTGGTATTTTATAAATTATTTAATGTCCAAAATCGGTTTATACGAGGCTGACATTGAACATCGAGGAGACAGGAAAACAGACACCATAGTTTTTATTTAGAAAGGAAAAAACCATTATTTGAGATAAAGGCGTACATGTATGACAAAATACATTAAAAACGGACAGCTGAAGATATGCATAAAATGTAGGTACAACATTATCCGTGTACCTAGACCAATACCGAGAAAACAGGCAACAGAAACTGTTTATACCATTCAGCACAGAACATTATTTATGTATCATGGTATATATGGCACATTATATGTATTATGATAATTATATATTATGTCAAATAGACACTAATACTGTGCATTAGTTAATTAACTATGATTGCATCTGAGTTTCAGATGTTATTAAGTGATTGCCGATCAATGATTATGTGGTAAAGCGCTACACGCTACACGCGTCACGAGTTTCTTAACTAGCAGTGACTCGCGACATCGTCCTTGTGCTATTTACTTTCTCGTGGTACTCATTTCCAAGCAACATACTCATCATCCAAACCTTAATCTGATTTAAGGATATAAAAAAACAGATGAGATATTTCTCTCAGGTCTCTTAATTTGAAATGAAATTAATGTAAAAATCCGTTCATAGCGAGTTATGAGAAAAACACACCTTTCAAGGGATGATTTTCTTTATGATAATTGTTTGATTTTGCTTATTTAGGGCTAGATAGTGATGTGTGATATCACTGTACTATGTGTGATAATAATGTCAATAAAATCAAATATTTATTTCTTGTCGACGCTGATAATTAACAAAATATTTATTAATTGCTCCTCCAATATTTCAAAAAGCAATGCTATTTTATTACTCTACTGCTGGATAAGTAATAAGCGGCAAGTGAGACGGAAGGGCTGTGAGGGACTTAGATCATCTTTTCTAATATAAATGCCTTGAAAGTTTAGGTTGTAATAGTGGTTCATAATCTTGTGAATTTAGATAATATATCTTCGGAGGCGCCTATCATCAAAAACAGTGAGATTCTGTATAAATCTGAAAAAAAGCGAAAGTAGAAGAAGAAAAACTTACAATTGCCGACATAAATCGACACTTTGCGTTTTTGTTGCCATTGGTCTTAGCGTTGTATCGAATAGCTATCTGATTGTGAGCTCCCGTACTATAAGGCTTTGAGTACGAATGCTTGTCACTTGTCAATCAGTTAATTAGTACATTTCTGCAAGTACGCAGGTATCGTATCCACTAGGCATATTGGAAATTATGGGCAATTTCTTATTAGATTTATTATTCTTTAGCTCTTACTAAAACTGGTCTCTCAGCTCAGTGACTAGCCTCTCAGCTCAGTTGGTAGTAGCTCTACCTTTCGTGGGTTCAAAACCCCACCGAGAGCAAACATTTGTGTAATAAACACAGATGTTGGTTTTCTGTTTAGGAGTTATATATTATATTAAAACTTAAAAAAAAACAAATATAAGTATTATTGCAGCTATTTGGTTCCCATGGTACAAGTTTTGCTTAGTTTAGGGCTAGATAGTATTGTGTAGATTGTCTACAATATTTATTTATTTATTATTACAAAAAAAAAAAAAAATAGCTTTATTTACTCACACAAAGAAAAACTTAACCTAGGTACTGTTAATTATATAATAAAAAAATAACTGTATTTAAATGCCGCCTGTGGCGGTGAAAGCCTCCTCCAAGAGCTTCCATTCTGTTCGTTCTCTTGCCTTCCTTAACCATTTATTTATTTATTATTACTAATTCCTTAAGTCCTTTAATTGTTAGTGGACGTACAGAGCATTGCTTCCTTTATTTTAATGAACTGCATAAAATCAGCTTAGTTCGTCACTGCGCGAATTCAATTATATCCCAAAGTAATTTAAAAACTACTTCAACAATTCCCGAAAGCTGAGAAGCTATTATAACACTTGAGCCACGATCTAAGCCGTAGCTCGAGTATTTTGATTGAGTTACTCAACGCTACCTGTTTCTCTTTGGGACTTGCGCTCAAGAGCCAATTTCTATTCTCCTCAGTGGCAATAGAAACTATCTCTTATTTAAATGAAAATCCGGTTTGTTAAAAAACCATTTACTGAAATCTTGTTTTTTTTATTCTTCTTCTTATCGAGTCACTGGTTTTTTTGAACCAAGTGTGGTGAACGGATTTTAAGTGTGCCTCCAAGAGGCTCTTTACGTGCACTTGACACATATTTTTGAACTTTTTTTTGAAATAATTTTTTAGACTGAATCCTTCGCTAAAAGGCGTTATTTGACCGACAGTCTACAATTATGACGGTTGTGGTTTGTTCGAAAATACTTCACTTCTTCCGGTCCGTTACGCTCGCTTCCAAGTTATAAAGTTTTGCGAATAAAGACAATGACGAAGCGGGCTTTTAAATTCCCACCAGTATCGGCCTCATTTTCTCAGAAGTATAATAATATTCGATTCTAAAGTTCTTTGTTATAAGTTTAAATTGCCCATATTCCCGCAATTGAAAATGCAATCCGTTTGTACGTGCATTTATGAAATAAGTTATTAACTCTGTGGTAGACATGGATATATTCCATTACTATTTCATACAATAATTACACTGCAAAGCAATTTGTTACTTATCGGTAAGTACTTTAAAACTGAACCACAGGCATGAAGACAGTAATCAAGTATCGCCAAAATATTTATCTGATCTAATGAAAAAGGATTCAAAGATTTTAAAAAATGTATTTATATTCTTATTAATGTCGAGATTGTCAATTTATTTGATAATATAAATCTACAAAATACAACAATCCGCCATGATGGCTCAAACACCGGTCAGAGCGAATTACGTCACGGCTATATAAATGTCATTCTGATTTAGTACAAAAGCACCAATGTTTACTGTTGAATACTATAACCGTGACGTAATAACAGACGCCATGACACCAGCGAGCGTTTTGGCGAGAATTTGAAAATTTAAATTTAAATGTACTTTTATTGCACAAAAACCTTAATTTTCTACAGAAATATGATATATTTTAGACATAATAGATACTTCTGAATATGATAGAAGAGATTTTGAAAATTAGTCGTCAGGCCTACTTTGTTTGTTCCTTAAACTTCTAGAAACTTCCAAGTTCTTTGCGTCTAAGAACAAACTTGATCATTTTGGAAGATGCTTATCCTTCTATACCATGTCAGAGTAAGTTCTTCTGCTAGGATGAGTGATCGATGGTTATTTAAGAGCGTTATCCAATAGATTAGTGTCTAAGTTTGCGACGCCAAATAAGCAGGCGGTGCTCTCTTAGAGCTCATATGTCGTGTAGTTATTAATCAAGAATAGATTTAAAAAAAACGCACCCTCACAAATAATCGTGTTCCAGTAGTTTATGTATACTCAGCATCTAATAGTGGCTACTCGAATCGCTTACGAACTTCATAGTCATGATTTAAACACTTGCGTAGCACTTACGTAGCACTTACGTAGCAACGGTGTAGCACTTAGCATATTATACGTCGTAAAGCAGGCTCGCCTAAGAAATTTTAGTTTTGGTTGCAACGAAATTAGTTGTCACATCACATTTTTCTTTTACTATTCTTTTATTTGCTGCAAACTAGAACTTTTCTTCAAAAACGTACCACTTTTAAGTGATTCTTGATCAAAACATGGTCTGAATGTTCTTTATTAGTTTTCAGGAGCGATACCGAATTTCAAGGTTTTGCCAATGATAATTGGTAACAAGTTTCCGCCCTTTATACTATTATATATATTGGTACTTACTAGTCACTGGCATTGATGTAATTTCAGTATCCGTTTCTTCAATGCACATTTCAGGTGAAATATCTGAAACAAACAAATTTTACTTTTAATCGTTTTTAATTTATAAAACTTTAAAACCCATGACCGAGGTGACGAATATCGAGAAGGCAAATGGAGAGCATGCTTAGAGCATTCATTTAAAACATCTTAAAAACATCAAGAACCATCTTCAAACTGGGTTCAAATCAAAGCAATAGTTGCAAAGCCTCAATGTTTTAACGCCCCTCTTTCTGTCGGGAGTTACAAATAAAAGTATAAAGAAACATAAATACTGGCGGAAATTTTATCGGCATAAAAATACAGTTGTACCTCTGATGGATGGAAGAACTCTTGCTGTCGCTTTTATTTATGAGTTAAATGAAAATAAATAGTTTCAAATAGTTTTACTGAGCAGTTTTTCTAATGAAGATAGAATTTATAAAAACAATAGAATAACGTGATAAAAGAGGAAACAGAAATCGTTTTACGGCATAAATTCCCAGGCACGATAGCTCACGGGATCTCTTAGTAAAAAGTTAAAGTAAACAATAGTTCAAGTTCAAGTTTTATGTATTACTAGTGGCCGCCCGCGGTTTCGCTCGCCCGTTCCCGTAACACCCCGTTCCCGTTGCTTTTTCGGGATAAAAAGTATCCTATGTCCTTCTCCCGGTTCTAAGCTACCTCCCCATTAATTTTCTGCCAAATCGGGACCGCCGTTCTTGAGTTATAAATAGTGTAACTAACACTAAGTGATATAACACTTTCTTTTATAAATATAGATTTAGGATATGTCTGTAGATAATTCTTGCCAAATAATTTGTATATTTTAGTTTTTATTGTTTTTGGGCACAAACTTCCCATATTACCCTGTTATTGTACGTCCGGAACGGACAACTGTGAAAACTGTACCTACCTAGCCATAATAGCCATTAAGATCTTTTCCGTACAACAGTTATGCAATAAATATTTCTGATTTCTGATTTAAAGTACACAAAACTTAAGGTTCTAAGAGGTGAAGTCTCATGTCTAAGAGGTGTAGTCTTCTCAACGTGTCACCAGTTCTTTCAAACCAGTGTGACGAAAGGATTTTAAGTGCGCCTTAGAGAGGCTCTAGAACTAACAAAAAACTTTTCAAGAAATCTATGTTAGTACTTATACTAATAATATATATTAATAAAAATGTAAGAGATACACTCTAGTGTTATTATTCTTTATTTGTTTAATTATTTACAAGCTACTTTTGCCGTTTATAATTTTCCAGACGTCTCTAGTATGCAAACAAGCTTGTAGCTTGAAGATTGAATACACAGTGGTTGAGGAGTCGTCCGGTCCAGTACCGCCTATTTGCAATTCATGAACCTCGTGCATCCTGTGCACGTTTCATATGAATCGCGTGTACTTTTGAATTCGTTGTTACAGTAAAGTGTAAACGATAAGTACTTTGTGTGTAGGTACTAGGTTTATGAAAAAGGGTGGCAGATCTCTTATAACGCTAACGTCAAGCTCTTATTCAGTTTTCGTCATAGTATTTGGACTTTAACATACTACCTCGGAATGACGTATTTTTTTAAATTAATATGCGGGTATTGTTTCAATATCGATACAATCGAATAATGTATCGATGAAAACACATAATTAAACAACTGCATCATCCTTTTGTACCCAATAGTACTTTGACATAGCAGGGTAAACTTTAACAAAATCTAAAGTCTCGTATGGAAATTTCACCCGGGAAACCCGACAAAGTCGATTTTTCAATTTGTTTCCCACGTCATGCTAGACTTATTCAATTTTATGTCTAGCGAGGGGCTTAAACCAATCTGTCGCCGTCTGAATAGGCAATCAACTATTCAAATTACTTGCAACGCCTTGGCCCTATTACATGAACGACTTAGTATAAGTTTAATATGGGACTGGTGGACGGTAGTAAAAGAAACGTTCGAATATGATTATCAACAGGAAAGGGGAGTGATATATTATATATTATGTTTGAGGTGTGTAATGTGTATTGTACTGTCTATCAACATTTCTAGGCTTGGAAAATAACAACAAAGGATTTAAAAATGAAATTCCTAAAACATCTCAGGGATCGAAATTCAGCTCTAAGTAGTTGCTGAAGCGCCTTAATTTTTTTAGTGGAGTAAAAACCATTAGATGGCAAAATTTGCTACTTTTTAGTTGGCTGACTTTTGAGCCTCTTTTCTTCCTAACGATTAGAATAATTATGATAGTAGGTTATTTCTTTGTGTATAAGTAAGTATTGTATGTGACCATAGTCTTAAAAATAAATAAAAAAAGACTGTACAAACAAAATATGGCAAATTTTACACATTTTACATTTATTTTTAATAGCACGACCATCGTTCTAAAATTACCGGGACTTTAGAATTTCAAATTGTCATAGTAGATGAATGAGATGAAATAACTTAAAAGATAATTTTTTTTACTTTGTAGTTAAACAGATTATTTTCATTGAAAAGACAATTTCCAGTCAAATTAAACGAAGATTGCCTGAAACGTCCTTAAAATTAAATTTCCTGAAAGCAAATCGCAACAGTACCAGCGCTACCTTTCTGCTAATATGCAGTTTCCGTTCGAACTTAGCTAGTTGATTGGAACGCCTCTTGCCCTCGTCTTGTTCGCTTTCGTTCGTGGAGGTGACATGCTATTGCACTTGAATTTCAATTCGTGTACCATCAGCGTTTAATACTCAGCTCAATCTGACAGGGTTTAAAGCAGCTTTATCTGACAGGTTTTAAATTGAAAATGCAAAATCTACACTACAGACTAAGACTCGTAACTACGTACCATAAATCGTTTGCAAGAAAACAAACCTCTTGAGTAAATAAGCCATTATCCTCTTCAGAAAATTATGGTTTATGAGCTTGATTGTTCACCATAGGTAGGCATTTGTTCAATCGATTAGTAACAGTTGAAAACAAAGTTCAAAAACATGATATTTTAACAAGTTTGTGTCTTAAAAAGAATAATATTAGACTCTTTAGGCATTATAAAACTTTACCAGTTAACACTCGATTAAACTGAAAGAACACTTTTACAATGAAACACTCAAAGAAGCAATGGGTAAGTACTCTGATAATAATATGATATGAGTATTCTGTATTTTTCAGAACTCTCTTTTTTATTATCGATCTGGAAAGATTTTTTCAGGTAATTGGCATGATACTTGTTGATGCATGATGTTTTCTTTTCATATTTTTTCCAAAACTTGATGTCAAAAACGATATTACTTGCCAAACATAGTTTAAGGTCAACGGACTCTCTATCAATTTCGATTCCCTTGAGAGTGTCGAAATATACGTTTTTTTACGGCATAATCAATCGTATTTTTTTACGTTAACTTAGGAGTTTGATTAAATAAAAATGTAGCTGGAAAGTGTTTACTACCAATTTGTAATTTGATCAAATGCTGAGCGTCTTGGCCTAATTAAACTTGTGACCTTAATAGATTAGCATCCAGTGGGGCAGGTGCTGATAGGTTAAGCTAGATCAAAAGCTAGGAAAGATCTAGCGCTAGGAATATTTGTTCTTGGGAAACTCCAACTAGCTTCACTTAAAGCTAAGGGGTTTAAAGCAGTTTATACATGTGTCTATTTGAACTTCATTTTCACTTTGAGTATCTATCTACCAAGTTTATAAAATATAATCTGGCTTACGAAAGACGAAATAATTTTATCGTTACGTTCATTTGCAATACGTTTTGATGTAGTGTTTAGGTGGAGATTAAAATATATTTACGAGCCACAAACTGCGCCAAACGTAATTAGGCAATCACGGCTATCACACATTACGATAGAGAGCACTGGCGGTCTAGTGGTAGTGGCCCCGCCTTCCGATCCGAAGGTCGTGGGTTCAAATCCACTCGTGTACCAATGAGTTTTTCTGTGGAAAAATTTAAGTGCACTATGCCAGTATGCTATATACCATATGCCATCTACCAGACTGGTCCAATCTAGCAATGGACCGAGAAAGCTGGAAAAAGGGTAGGGAGGCCTTTGCCCTGCAGTGGGACAAGATAGGCTGAAAATAAATAAATAAATAAACTATGCCAGTACTCTCAAAACGGTGAAGGAAAACATCGTGAGGAAACCGGCGTGTTGTAGAACCTAAAAAAGTTCGAGCAACACGTGTCAGGGGTCACGCAAAAAGGGCCCACCAGCGGCCTACTTGCGGAAAAAACCTGCCCGCACATCAAGTGCGCATGATAAAACTTGCCAACTTGCCACACATTGAGATGTGTACCCAAAAAAGTGGTTTTATTAAAATATAAATAAGTTAGTCTCGAGTCTCGGACCTGTCATGAGTTACGTAAGATGATTATGAAACTCGCGATTCCAGGATCAATACCTATAATATTGATTACTTCGGACGCTTTATCGCAAATTCAGGACGTGAGTTTGATCAGAAATAAAATGACATGAATAAATAAATAGCCATTTTCATTGCAATTTTTTTTTATTTATTTTTGATAAGTTGTATAAATGACATACAAAAATGAATAAAATAGTGACAAGCCTGTCTTTCGATTCTAAACTTGTGGTATCAAATCCGGTTGTGTACCTAAATTCTTAGGCCAAGCTATATAACACGACAAGAAGACTAAAAATAACTGTGGCTGCCGCATAACCGTAGGTACCCAAATTACCATACTGAAGTATATGCTGACCAAGGCTGAACGCTGATATTTTGTAACGTGGGTTAATTGCGGTCTGCTTGAGACACGGAGAGGGGGGGGCATTGTATAATTGTTGAGCTTTATCCGGAGGTCTGAAGGGAGTACAAGAACACTTTCCTGCATTTAATCGTTCTTTTAATAAGCGGTAAAATTAAAATTTTCATGAGTGTTGATGCAAATTACGTAGCCGATTTAACTTCTCTGACTAATGAACACCTCACTGAAAGTAGAACAAAAAGCTTATTTTTTTCGTCAATTTTGTCGAGTTTTCACTTATTCGCCAGCCAATAAAGAAACATGGACGGAGAATGAGAATTATTCGGGTAAAATTGTATCACAGAGCCACGCCACATTTATTTTTATTATCGTTATCCACTTCTCTCACCTCTTCGCTTAGACTGGTATACACGAGGCAGCCTTGGTCTCAATATATTATTTTATGTTTTGTGCCAATATGTAACGTTTTATGCGGGACAGCTAAACTTCAGTAATATTAGAATAGGCTGAGTAGACTGTACGCCACGACCTTGACCCGGATTTCATTTGGTATTTAGGGACAAGAATACCTCTCAGAACAGACGATTCATTTGTGAACCTTTTGGGCCCTCAGATATGAATTGTTTCACGGCGTATGTATTTTTATTCTACGTTAAAACACTAAAAATTATGCTTCACTTAGTAATACTACAGCAATAAAAATAAATAAAAATAAAATAAGCCTTTATTACTGTTTACAATAATGTTACTAACTAAGTTAACTATTTCACTGACGATCGTTTTAGGAAACAGCTTGTCCTTCGACAAAGGCCTCCCCTAAAGTCCTCCGTCTTTCTCTATCCTTTGCCATTTTTGTCCACTTCGGGCCGGCTCCACTTTTTAGGTCGTCTTCCCAGCGTTTCGTTTGTCTGCCTTTACTCCTTTTGCCATCTCTAGGGTACCATTCGGATATTAATTTTGTCCATTTCTCATTTTTCTCCCTCATCATATGACCTGTCCATTTCCATTTCAGTGCTTTACATATTTTACTCGCGTCCTTAAATTTTGTTGCATTTTTTATTTTATTTAGCCTTATTTTATCAATTCTCAATAGATGATACAAATATAAACTTACTGCAATTATTAGATAATACTACCGATAAAAGTTGATAAGATATTTGCTGATTACCCCACTAATCCAACCTAGCCATGGACCACCAAAGTTAGAAAATGGGTAGGAATGATTTCGCCTTGCAGTGGGACAAGATAGGCTGACAATAAATCTATGAATCGATGGTAAAGTAGTGGTAGCGGATAGATGGGCAAACTAATTACTCCAAACGGGTCTGTTTTACCCGACAGTGAAATTTATTGCAAATACAATACAAAAATATTTATTTCCCAAAAAAACATACAAGGTGAATACATAAGTGAATGCTCATAAGCCCTATGAGATAATATTGTTAACCATTATTCCACCGTATCACAAAAACCGAGTGGAATTCGAAACCCGGCACTAAAGATGTATTAACGGGATATTTAAATGAAAACCACATTTTCAATACAAAGACAGCTCTATATAAGTTTTATCAGATAACCCCGTTTTTTGCCACCATAGTGTGCTGAAGTATACTATAATGTTGAAAGCACTACTGAACCTCCAACTCAACCTCCTACTGAAATGCCGATCGAACGTCTAGTTTCATTATGACAGTGAACTACGGGTCCAATAGTTCATTTGGTAGCTCATGCTACTAAATTTAGCAGCACACTAGTTCTTTTACTAGAAAAAAAGACACTGATAAAAGCTATTTTTAATAAAATGTGAATCAACCAAAATAATGTCCATAACAAGAAAAAATACTAAAATCTACAATTTTCTAAACAAAGTAAGAATTACCTATAGTAAATATATAATTCTTTCGGAAAGATTCCGATCTCAGGATTCCGAGCTCCAGATTGTTATGTACTGAAATATATTATACAATTATGTTAATCTATAGAGAATGTATTGGGACAAGTAGTGCTACTGCAGCAATGCTGAGTGCTGCCGAGTACTTGTTACACTAATAAACGAAAATAAAATACTTAACATTTTCACCGACAAATGGATTTTATATCCTTGTACGTGTTAAAAGTTAACACGAATTATTATTTTTCATAAATGGACAATTAAAAGCAAAGTAAACAAATGCTTTTATCTGAAAATGCTTTCCAGCAGCCAAAATAATTGAAATGCTTTGTTGCACGTCGAGCATTATTATATTCATCTCATTCAATAATGGCTTACACCAATTAAAATGTAAATTATTTTCAATAACGAAAATAATTCACAATAGCTCTATTTGCGTGCAGATTTACAAACAATGTATGTTTTTATGTAGTAAATTAATAACCTATTTTTCATTATGCATCTAGTCGTAGTAGGTCCTTACTAGTCAGGCGGTCTTTTAATTACGACTAGTACCTAAAGCATGACACACTCCTTGGAATGCAAAGACTGATGCTGCAGGAACTTGGCGTTGAGCCAAGTCCCTATCGCGAGTTTTGAGCAACCAGCTTATCGAGGCACACGACCTCCCTCACGTATGTATGGAATCTTTCAGATAACAGTGCGCACCAACAGGGCACACATAGATCTCCTGAAGATGGTTGAGCTTTGCTGTATTCAGGTTGTTGTTTTCTTTATTATTGCTGTGGTGTTGGGCCTACTGTCACCGTTTTTATGATTCTCTGTGAGCGTACTCCGTGGCATAGGTCGTTGTACCGTCAGACAAAAAGTCGTGAACTGTGAGGGGATGTGAGTCCCAAAGCGGAAGGTGCAAAGTCTTATTCTTCCATTGAAAGAAGAGATTTATTATCATTATCATTAGGTATTTTTTTTTAATATATTGATTTGACGCTTAAACCCAACTAGACTACATAATTTAGATCGGTAAAAATAAACACAAAGTTTGCCAAAAACTAACATAGCGCTGAATTGGCTGAAACGCACAAGAACCAATATACGAGTCCCTACATACCTTGAAAAATATAACCTTCTTTCTGGGCAGTAAAAGAGGTCCTTGAATGCAACCTTCCTCTGAGCCAGTATAAATCTTGATCGATGTAGTGGATTAGTGGTGAAAATTTAACAAATATACATTTTCGTATTTATTTGTATGAGTAAAAGACGCTGCTCTAGATGTGAATACGATTAGTGTCTGATACCTATAGTGACCTATATTCAGAATCCAAGAGATGCTTAGAAATACAATATTCATCCATCATAGAAATCGTGTCAAAATGACATATTGTTGCCGTCGTCTACGATCTAATGTGATTCTTTTGATTTATCACCTTATCTGCTTACTTACTAGATAGATTCTAGGCATATATATGTATATATCTAGGTAAGTTGGCTTTGAACTTTTGAAACTATCATGGTTTTTAACACTATTTTTATGAAACAACGGGATATTTAGCATGATGAAATTTTGAGTTGATTTCCGATATTTCGGCACAGTTGCATGCACCATGATCACGGTTGAACTGAAGTCCTCGAGTAAAATAAATTTTATTGGCAAACAAATCGATCTAATCGATCTCTTTCTCACTCTTTTATTGGTTTCGAGACTACTATTGGTTCCATTCTCACCAAAATAATAATATTCTGGAAATATCGGGATTAAACTAAATATTTAAACATGGTAAATATCTCGTTGTTTTATTAAAATATGTTAGCTTTTATTGGCGAAAAATAGAGCAAGATTTATGTATCTATTTGGTACCTTAATACTATTGGTGGAAAGATATTAGCCACCTACGACCCGATCCGTAGTAGGTCGAATTGGCTTTAATATGCTCCTCGGCCTGCCTCCATGTTTGCTATACCCTATGCAGGGTCCATGTGATACTAATTTACACTTAAAAACTATGTATGTACAAATTAAACCATGTGTAAAGCAATAAATGTATTGAGTATTGAGTATTGAGTATGCTTTCATGAAGGTGTAACCAAAATATGACAATGTTTCGCTTTGTCGCCCTATTCTTAATTAGACTTTGTCGTAATTTTAATATTCTTTCCCTTCTATATTCTTATATTTTATTCTAATCCCTTATTTCTCCACTATCTCAGAAAGTGGTTTGAGTACCTGCATGCTTCCGACCCTTTAGTACTTGGACGTAACCGTGTTACGTAACCAGCAACGTAGAAATATTTTTTTCTTATTTCATACCAACTGATGACAAAGTTCTATCATTCCGTTCTTAGTTTATAACCAGGTTATGAACGTGGTATTAGGTAACTAGAAAGAAGGGAAAAAACTCATCTGTCTATAAAATGCCGTGCAATCAGTACTTGGTGGTCAACAGGGTGTTTGATCAACGAACAGAAAAATAAAAACTTTCTCATGAAATGATTTATCTTCCTTTTCTTCTTTGAGGCCTCCGTACTGGGTAACAATGCACAGTAAATTATTTAAGTAGCACTTTCCCGTTTCAACATCCACTGTTTAACGTGGATAAATAATATAAGTATTTTTGTAAGCAAGGTCTCTGAAAATAAGTATTTACCAAGTGAGTCTCAGGCGTATTTCATTATAATAAATACATTGATCTAACTAGTTGATGGAACAAGCGTATACCATGAGCTTCATATGGTTATGGTTATGGCTGTCAAAATTGTGTCTACAGTGTCAACACATTCAAACCCAAGAAGAAAATGAATTTGTTGGTCAGCCAATCTATATACAATTTGACAGCCATAGCCATAATTATATAGTGCTCGTGGTAGAGCTGCTGATGTTAACCATCGCCTATAACAAAGCATTGCCTCGTAAATCAGGAACGTACCCTACGTTGCACTGCCCTATATCTATCAACTTGAGGAATACAGATGTTCAGTTTCACGTGCCAGTAGTTTCACCGGCACACACACCCTTCAAACCGAAACACAGCAATGCTGCTTCACGGCAGAAAAAGGCATGGTGGTAGCACTTCCCCGGACGAGCCCTTCACAAAGAACATCGAGCGCAAAGAGCAACTACAACTGCATACTAGAACAATTAAAATATTAATTCTTGTTTAGTATAAAAATAATACTTTTGTGTTTAAACTGTACCGCTAACCTAATCCAACAAAAGATTTTTATTACCGAGATAAATACTCTGAACATTTCCTACATTCTTTAACCGCGTAAAAACATATCAAATATTATAAGCTTTTCATTGTAAATTGAGAGACTCCTTTTATTTCAAAAACTCTTAAAACTGACACTACTCTGTCTGTTCACGAGCCACGAGCTTTCTAGGTGAAAATACGGAATAACTGTAGTGGAAAAACTCAGTTGCTTCTGAAAATATCTGGAACCCGACAACTGTATTACTCGTGGTTTGCGTACTTTGTTTTTATACTAGCAGTTGGTAACCGAGCTTCGCTCGGAATTTTTTTCGGTAATTTGTATTTTTAAGAAATCTTAGGAGTCATAATTATTATCATCTTTACTGGTTTATTCTTAATGAACAACGCCATCTGCTGGACATGCTTGCAGTTAGTTGCTCACAATCGTCAATAGATGGCAGGAGCAGTCACTTATTCAGTTTATGTTTAATTATTGAACTCGGAAAGAAATAATCATTTTCTTAAAATGATCCTAGCTAGATCAATTTATCGCCCCCGAAAACCCCTGTATACTAAATTTCGTGAAAATCGTTGGTGCAGTTTCCGAGATCCTAAATATATACATATATATATATATACAAGATTTTCTCGTTTAAAGGTATAAGATTAGAAAACCAACAGTTTATAATATTCATCATCAGCTTAAAGAAGTCCACTGCTGAACATAAGCCTCCAACACATTTCCAAGATGAAAAAGAGAAAAAAAAGTTACTATGAGCAGCGTAAGCGAATATAATACGGAAGAAGATGAAACAGTGTATGCATGTGAGGGCCCGAAAAAAACAGCGCTTTTAAAAGTAACGGTTTGGATGATGATGTATTCGTAACGACTACTACATTGTATCAAACTAGACGTACTTTTCAATGACAAAAAGAACGTCCGGATAATACGAATGTCTTTTCTATCAGTAGGCCTACCATAAGCTCTATCTGGCTCTGTCTCTGGTTCTGGTTTTGAGTTTGAGGCCTACAGGTAGGCTACTATAAATTTATGTTTATTCTATCAACTATTTGCCAAAAAAAAAACAAAGAATCAGACACCGTTTTCTTTTTATACTCGTTTATACCAGAGTGTTCATATTACAAAATAAAAAGCCGAGCGCATAAAGTAGAAACAACTTTGCTGATTCTAAAGACGACAACAAAAAAGAATTTATTTTAAAAGGATATGAATATTACATCAGATTTTCTGTTGTCCATGTTTTGTTTCTCTACCTTAGATAGAAAAAGGCTAACAACGATATCGATAGCCATGCTTTTGCTTATTTTGCTTTGCCTCGGGCTTATCCCGTTGTGCCGAGGTTTATTGCTTTGAAATTCTATTTGCGCTACACCAGCGGTTCTCAAACTTTTTTGGTGACGGAACCCTTTTGACAAGCAAAATACTTGACGGAACTCTACAATAAAACAATAGTTTTTAAAAGTGTATAGAAGCATAATAAAAGAACAATGTAACAGTTACTAATTATTTTGTATTTTTTTTCTAAATTCTTGCGGAACCCCTACAGGGGTATCGCGGAACCCTAGGGTTCCGCGGAACACACTTTGAGTACCGCTGCGCTACACAATGGAAGTACAGATATCTCGATACGTGTTGCATCGTTCAACTCAAGTTCAAATAAACTCGTGGTCCGTTGTGATTCTGATTTTATCTCAACCTGTATAAAAAAAGAAATCTAAGCATTAACGCACCTCACGACACCAGATATTTCTAATGAAAAAACTGGTAGAACTAACTGGAATTTATATAACTTGTAGTTCGCGGGGCGAACTGTGAACTGACTGAGATCTCGTGATGCGATCCAAATGCTCTGAAAAGTTAAGTACCTACATAGGTACCTAACTAAATACCTATAATCAGAAAAAATATGCCACCGTCACGCATTGTGTTTTATCTTCTTTGAGAAAGTATTTCTTTCCAGATTCACTGTTTGGCCTTGCCTCTGGCTATCCCTCACTAACTTTGTATAGTAAACAAGTTATTATACGCTTCGCTCACTCCATCAACAATCGGATTGGGAGAAATAAGCTTTAATCCATAAAAAAGTTTCTGGGAAATATATATTATTTATATACTGCGGTGATTGATATAAAAATATCCATGTTCATAGTAAGGAAAAAATGGTTCCTATACTAAGAAAACCTTTCCGAGAAAGTCCTTCCTGGAAATTAATAACTGTTAAGCAAAAATTATTATCAATTTCCAGGAAGGACTTTGAAAGGTTTTGTGGCAATGTAATGGGCTGGTTTATCACGCAAATAATAACTTTACGCAAAAATTACCACCAAAACACTTTTACGTGACGTACTTTCCGAATAGGATCTCCATAATAATATATGATTTACATAATATTTATTCAAAACTCATGTCTAGTTACTACACAAATACAAATCAAATCAAAACCTTAGTGAATACAAAAGTGAAACACTCTGCACCTATATCCCTGATCCTATGCGATCTTATGGTCGCAGGTTCGAATCCAGTCGTGTACCTACGGATTCTGTTCGATAAAAATATGCACACAATGCGATGCTCTCAAACGGTGACGGAAAACATTGTGAAGAAACCCGCGGCTTATTCAGCTCCACACGTATTGACCACGTATTTCCTGTGCATAGGCCGACTAATCACCATCGGATTCTAATCGTTATTCGTCGAGTGTGATTAGGACCCAATGACGCAGCGGTCAGCATGCATGCTTAGCTATCATTTAATTGATTACTCTTCCAAAAAAATACACAAATTAGCAATTTTTCAAAAGTTGAATTAACTAATTTTTGCAAAGCATCATTTTCTTGTTTGCGTATTTTATTTGCTCAACCCTACGGTTATTCTGGCAGCTCGCCAAGTTTGTCATGGAGGGAACGCTACCGGTCAAATGTTGAAATGAAATTGTATGGTTTTCACAAAGGTCAAATATGACCTGCGTTACATTCACAAAATATGATAAGGTTCTTTGGGGCGCTTTTAAAATCTTTTCACCACACTGGTTCGCTAGAACTAGTGACACGATAAGAAAAAGAAGAATAGAAGAAAACCAACAATAATTTGCTTCAGTATGTTGAAATTGTATGGTTTTCACAAAGGTCAAATATGACCTGCGTTACATTCACAAAATATGATAAGGTTCTTTGGGGCGCTTTTAAAATCCTTTCACCACACTGGTTCGCTAGAACTAGTGACACGACAAGAAGAAGAAGAATAGAAGAAAACCAACAATAATTTGCCGAGTTTTACAGCAATTCAAATTAAATTCTACTCAATTGTTTCTACCCTACCCGTTCTATTTGAAAGGTAAGAAACAACTAGATTAAATCGCTAAACCAACAGGCAGTTTAAAGAGCCTTGTAATAAAAACATTTTGTTCGTAAAAAGGCGTTCACGGACGCGCCGTTTTTACCAAGCACAAGTGAAATTAAAAACTCTTGAGAATCCGACTTCATGGCCAAAACAGCTGAATTGATTTTGATGAAATTTCTATGGAGCCTGTCTGGAACTAAAAACTAAAAGGATAATCTTTCAGGTAAAAATAAATTCAACTTCTTTTATGCGATAACAAACATAAAAAATAATACAACCGAATCGAGAACCAACTACTTTTTTATTTAAAGTCGTTTAAAACGATACGATGATGTTGAAAACGAATGGTTCACATTTTAACGAATTGCTGGTTGAATTGAGTTAATTTAAAATCGTGCGTAGCAAAAGCCGGTCCACTGGCTTACAATAATAACATTATGTTGAACAATATATAATTAATGATAAGCATTAACACCTCATTTTAAATTACAATCACATTCACATATTAATGTTTTTCAATTTGAAAATCTACTACGTGGTACTGGTATGTCGTGAGGAGGGATGAAAGTCATGTGACTAGAATAGTGATAAGTATAAATGTTGATGGATGTGTGAGCAAAAGCGTGTTTGGTGCTCTGTGATGTGTGGGTAAAGGTAGGTCAAAGCAAAGATGAATGAACAGTGTGAAAGATGATATGGATAAAAAATAAGTGAATACAGAGATGACGGCTGCTAGAAGAGAGTAGGAGAGAAGAACATGTTGTGCCGACCCCATAAAATGTGATAAGGGCATTATGAAGAAGAATTTTAATATTTATTTCCTTCACAAAATAACATTATTTTAAACGTAGCTAACGCGCAAACGATATTAATATTAACGGGCAGCGACCGTCGATTATAAAATATATTTTCCATAATGTTTTCCCCATTCGCTTAATTGGGCCCGGGGCGGATACTTCGCAATATTCTGCAGGTAATCCATTAGGTATCCTTTGTATGAATACAAACGTGATAATCGTCAGATAATGCAAGCTTTTTGAATTTATTAAAGTCCTTACGTAGAAAATACAGCCTCAGGCCATGCGCTCGGAAGGCTTAAGTAATTATTCGCATTAGCTCCTTGTTATTAGGAAATGAAATTGATTCTATAAAAATAGACGAGAGACTGGAAAATAACATTTTTAAAATAGCAGTTAGCAAAGCTTAATAGAGGGGCCAGCTAGCTGATATTATAATATACTTTTTTTTTTGTAAATATATTTTGACCCAGGGAAAGAACAAACATTGTTAACTACAAAATATTTGTTCTCAGTGGGGATCAAACTCACGCTCTCCAGCGCAGCAGGCAGAGTTAATGTTAATTGGATTTTGTGTCACACGATGCTGCAGAACAGTACAAAGAAAAAAACTGCTGCTTGCAACCCTGTTGGAACTCATCAGTGGCATCCCTGCGTGGAAGTTAAGCCGCTTTCAATTTTCAACCTGGCACACGGCTAATATAATAACCTACCTAATTGCTGATAGGGTTGCACCACTTTTTTATTAAAATATCCTGTTTTACTTAACTTGACTTGAGAGCTTCTGAAGCAACAAAGACAGCTACTACATTGTTTAAAACCAGTATGTAAATTGTTTGAATTTTTGACCTGCTACGTAAAATGTTTAGTAATTAGTTTCAGTAGACAAAGTTTCTCGGCTATGCGTCCTGCACTAGCCCAACTCAATACAAAATGGCTACCTAGTCTCGGTAACATTGTATTCATCATCATCATCATCATCATCAACCTATATTAGTCCACTGCTGGACGTAGGTCTCTCCCAAGACGCGCCACTGAGCCCGGTCTTCGGCTCTTCTCCTCCAGTGCTTGCCAGCTACATTTCGCAGATCGTCGCCCCACCTTGCCGGAGGGCGTCCTACACTACGCTTACCTAAACGCGGTCTCCACTCTAGTATTCGTTTGCTCCAACGATTGTCTGTTCTACGGCAAACATGACCGGCCCACTGCCACTTCAGCTTACTAATCCTTTGAGCTATGTCGACCACCTTGGTTCTCTGTCGGATAACCTCGTTCCGGATTTTATCCTTCAGAGAGACTCCGAGCATAGCCCTTTCCATAGCTCGCTGAGCGACTTTCAGTTTGTGGACCGACCCTACTGTTAGTGTCCACGTTTCGGCAGCATAGGTCATTACAGGTAGGACGCACTGGTTGAAGACTTTTGTCTTCAGACATTGTGGGATCGGCGACGAGAAAACCTGACGGAGTTTCCCAAACGCAGCCCAGCCCAGCTGTATTCTCCGGTTTAGCTCTCTCTCAAAGTTGTGTCTACCTAACCGCAAGGCTTGCCCGAGGTAGACATACTCCTGCACAACTTCGAGAGGCATTCCGGCGACGGTGATTGGCTCTGTGACGGTGATTGAACATTGTATTGTAGGAGTGGAATGGTGGCTGGAAATGGCCGATTCAATTGGTAACCATGCATTCAGCGCTTGCATGTACGATTTCCAGTATGTTGATCAGGCGGACAATGGATCTAAAATAAAAATGTATAGGAATTAAAATGGTGTACGACAGCTATCACGCTTTTAGGACAGGAATAACCCGGTTCTGAACTAGAAACGAAAGTCCTACGTACGTCGAAGCACTAAAAGCACGGAACTGAAATAAAATACGAGTTTTATGAATTTAAAATTCGATGATTGGACATTGATAGATACATTCTTTAGCCTTTCAGCTTAGTGGGAAGTAGCTCTGCCTTCAATTTATTTCATGAAACACATGTTTATAAAGATGTTAAATTTATAAATATTCAACGTATTCTACTTAAATGTAGGCCGTATAATGCATGTAGTCGTCGAAGTGGATACTGATATAACTCGTCGCACCCGCTCAAAGTCTGAAATACCCATTCTTCGTCACGACGTCCGTTTTAAAACAGAGCGCTATTATTTCGATATTTCCATATTTAGCCCGTTTTATATGCTGCAATTTTGCACGGTAAGCTGGACTCAAACATCCGGAATGCCTCTCAGAATTCATATTAAATGAATCTGAAATCCCGGAATCAAAAAGCTTCCAGAACATCAGTATAATTCTCACAGGCCGATTTATAATAAAAATAGTAAAATATTTTTTACATCGTTTTCATTAAGTTGTTTTTCATCAAATCCCCGTTTAGTAAATTATTATACTGTTTTGCTAAACTAAAAATATATTATCAATATTTTTATCTATTGTATTACTAAATCTGCTATACAACGATTGCCCACGCGTATTTATAAAAATGTGTACCTACGAGTAAGATATTCACCATGATTATTTGATCACATTAATATCCTGAATAATTACTTCAAAGGGCATAAAATATTTTTCGTTTATGTTGAAAAGGGATCCGACCGGGTAACGCAATCTATTGTACTCAGATACAGAGGCACACATTTGCATAGTAAGCCGGTTTCGGTTGACTTGCTTACCAGCGCTTGGTGGTGTCACTTTCATACACATATATTTATAATGCTCTCTCAGTGCAACCTGTCTAACCCCGGTTTCCGAAAGCATTATCAAATCAAAATAAATAAATCTTACGTCAACTTGAAAACAGATTGTCCACGCAAGTTTAGCCTTCCGCACATCTAAGCGTTCTTCAAAAAAGCCTGTTAGTTGATCAGTCAGAGGTATTTCAGATGTTGATCAGGCTTTCAGAAACAAGCCGTAAGTTGAAAGCCTACCAAATGAGCACTATGGGTTAATTATTGCAATCGCGGGCTACTAGGTCATTTGTAGGCTATAATTAGGTAATTACACTTAATTATTATTACTGAAGTAGGTACTTCAGTTTCAGGTTAAGGCCTTGCGCACATCTGAGCGTTCTGCGATGGCGATGCGTGGCTTAAGAAATGAAATACCTACCATAAGTTGTGGAATGAGCTACCACCAGAGATTTTCCCCCATGAATAGCTCCAAGAGAAATGTTAAAAACTTCTCCAGGGTAGGCAACGCAACGACCACACCTTTAGTGTTGATGATGTAGATGGGCGACGGTAACCGCTCACCATCAGGTGGGCCGTAAGCTCATTTGTCTCACTTTTACAAAAAAAAATAAACTGGGTCGGCGTAGTCCATTTTGAATAGATCTATGAATGTTTATGGCTTATACGCATTTAAAAAGCACACTGCCTGAATGTGGTTATCTGTTCGTTGGTGATAAATGGAGCGTTTGCTCTGCGACCTATGTTAAATTACGGTCCTAATGTATGTGGAATGGTGGAATGGGGGAATTGACGCAAAATTTTGTTCCACCGAGTCTACTCCTTCTTCTTCTTCTTAATGAATGGCATCTGTCCTTTTCGGATCAATTTTGCCAGTGTCGAGTAGTTTAATGAGAATGAGATTAATGTTAATATATTACATAGATACAAAGTCGAGTCGGTCCTACTTGGCTTTGAAATCAAAATGATGGTCATTTGTTTTCATCAGAAACCTTTTCGATCAAATCAGAATATCACATAATACACTTTGATTCCAACTGCTAACACTTTTAGCTCAACCTCAACCTCAAGTAATGTTGGTAAAAATACCACCGAAATTACACAACAAAACTCAGAATAACACCAGTAAAACAATTAAAATAAAAATGACAGAAAACGAGTCTTTTCCACCGAGTCTAAATAGAATAATAATAATACCTTAGAATTGTTAAATATCTGAAGTGACAGAGTCTTCTTCTTCTTAATTACCTAATGCCATCTGTTCAATTGGGATCAATTTTGCTTCTTCCAATAATTTATCTTTACTAATTCACAAGTTTTAAAATTAATTTTATGACATCTTACTGAAATCCGATCAAAATCCCATTATTTTTGAATAATGCGCTTGGCCGGACAATATATTGTTTCACGATAGTGCATGGATGTACCGTGGTCCTGCTGGTGACAGCAGTATAAATAAAGCACGACCTCGGTAAAATATTATCACTTGCTTCGAACCGACCTGAAAATGCAGTCTTGCAGTCCATAAAAAAAAACCTTTATTGTTCGTTGATCTAGATTTTAAGTTTTAAAACTAACCAAGAATGCCCCGGAAGGGGTGTGCCGTGACCCAGTATTTTCGTGGTGTTGTTAAATAAAAAGTGTTATTTGTTTAAAAACTGACTCATACCTCAATACTCAATACTCAATACATTTATTGCATAAACATGGTTTAGTTTAGGTACATACATAGTTCTTAGGTGTAAGTCAGTATCACATGGACCCTGTGAATAGGGTAAAGCAACATGGAGGTAGGCCGAGGCTTATACACAGTAGTTGATACATATATATTATTATAGATTGAGAATTTTCAGGCATTATAATGTAGATAGTTTGTTGCTTTATTTTAAATTAATAAGCTTGGTAAAACAGATTAAACGATAATGTCAAGGTCTTAAAAGTAGTCAAAGTTAGGTTTAGTGCGTAGTTATACATTTTTATTTTATTTATTTAGTCATAAGTTATGTCAAATATTCGTTAATGTCATAGTAGGCTTTGTCAATTAGGAACAACTTTAATGTTTTAGTAAATAGGGAATCTTTTTCTATATTTTTTATTTCTGTTGGAAGTTTATTATAAATTTTTACTGACATTCCATACGGGCCGTCGCTGTGCATTTTTAGTTGAGATCGCGGTGTTATTAATTTGTTTCTTCCCGGTCTTAACACGTATCTTCGAGGCATGTCATTTAAGTTTTTATAAAGGTGGGGATATTTTCTTACAAATTTACACATTTCTAGAATATAAATACTGGGTAAAGTTGATTACCTATTCATTCAGTCAGACTCCCGATCGTAACAGACTCCCGATCGTAACAGTATTAAAGTTCTCTTTTGTGGTAGGCATTCGGTCTTGTTAGAAGTTTTTCAATACCGAAATCAAATATTTCGAAGCCATTCTGCATTTTGGCGAACATATTTTATTACTTTAAGAGCTATTTTTGAAAGTATTTATAGTTATCAACTTATGATTCGAATACGATGATTTAAAAATGAAACGTTGAAGAAAATGTTTTCAAACTGAATTCACATTTCATTTATTTTTCAACCATCTTTTCAAATCTCGGAAAGAGCATTTCTGCTTTACAATATCTGAGTGCAAAAGCCGTTTTTATCCGCTAAAAGATAAAGTAAATTGATTCTATAACATCGTGTTCACTAAGTTTGTGAATTAAAAACATCATAAACCTATTTACTTCTATACAGGGTTATTCATTATTAACTGCAAATACTCAGGAATTAGGTTCAACCAAAGGTAATAAAAAATATTTATGAATTTATTTTTTTTAATTTGATCAAAAATTTTTTCAAGTTTTTGTATCAAAATTTTATTTTTATTAATTTCTTTACGGCTATTGCATAATGATTGCCATGGAGAACAGGACGATGACCCACCCAGGCGGTGACTGAACGCAGAGTGTCACTCACGGCGCGCGGGCGCGTATCAAAGGTCAAAATAGGTCAGGCGCCAATGATTCCTTTATCGATTTTCTCGGGATTTTCATAACAAAACTTAAAAAAAATCATTTCATAAATATTTTTTATTTTATTTGTTGAACCTAATTCCTGAGTATTTGCACCTAATAATGAATAACCCTGTATACCTCCATGGTGCCGAATTTATCATGCAACCTTTTTTAATACACTAAAAACTCCGACTCAGAACTTTTTTGGTGTATTACTTCTTTTAAATATGCTTTACGCGCGCCATTTTCTCTTTTTGAATTTAGTAATTTCCTCGATGAGATGGGGTGAAAAGTTGCGTGTTACGTGTGATTCAATTTTAGAATCATTCGCTTGCTCGGTCAACAAAATTGACTTTCCACTCTTGTTTAACAAATCAGTATTTTTAAATTAGTTCTCATATCTGGTGGTGGGATAAGCCATAAATTGTTATAGTTGCTAAGTTTCATGAACCACGGTAAAGTGGTAGGCGTACTTACCAGTAACATCAATAGTAACAAAGCTATGCCAATATTGCTTCGACATCGTGTTGACTCAACTGGAAATACTCGTCTGTCAATATTACATCCAGGCAGTGGCAGTACACTGTCTACAACACACGCTTGGTCTCAACGACTCAAAAACAAATAGAGCAAAACATATGGCTTATTATGGTTAGACCCGCCCCATAAATACGGCATGCACACCATTGGATTATTAAAGGTTATCCTGATAAATATTTACTTAAATAAATAAATAATCATTTTTTTGTGTTAACTAGTATATTTTTCCTGAGTACAATAATGTTGGTTTTTGGTTTCAAAACTTTAATGAAATAAACGTCATAAGGGCTATTTCCAGAATGCACCCTGCGATGGATTTCGTCAGTTCAGTCAAATAAACAAGAATACTCTATAAAGCCAGACATAGTGCGCTCTTTTGTATTTATGGAATAAAGGTTGATTCACCTTACACCGGGCCGGAGCCCATGCCGTACCTATATATGCATGTTTTTTTCGCTCTGTCTATACTATAGAGCTATAACTATACTACGGGTAGTTTTTTTTGTAATTGGCCCCGGCCCAGCTGGTTCCCTGGCATCAGGATACTGTCGTGTATAAAAAATCATCAATCCTCAATGGGCCCCGGCCGGTGTAGCGTGAATCAGCCTTACGAGACTTGACCGCGTTAGGAAACCGATATCAGTCGCAATATCTTCGATGGTCGAGTTTGTAGTTATTTGATATAGTCGAGTTATAGATATCTAAGAATAGACAAAGTAGGTTACCTATTTTTATTGATTTTTATAGTGTTTACTACACTTAAGGAAATCACAAAGATATTTAAGAGTTTTTCGTCGAGTGTGATTAGGATCCGATGGCGCAGCGGTGAGCGTAGCCCCGTGGATGGGTTCCTAACGAGTCACACCAGATCCAGTCACACTGTGACTCGTTGGGAATTTTTTTCCCATCGAGTCACACTGTTACTCGTTGCAACTTTTTTTTATAGAATAGTTCCCAACGAGTAACACTTGTGTAACAGTGTGACTCGATGGGAAAAAAAATCCCAACGAGTCACAGTGTGACTGGATCTGGTGTGACTCGTTTAACTAGGTTTATTTTTATAATCCATACTAATATTATAAATGCGTTTGTAACTCTGTCTGTCTGTCTGTCTGTCTGTCCTTCTGTCTGGCTTTCACGCCAAAACTACTAAACCTATTGAAATGAAATTTGGTACACAGATAGTTCAGGGTCTGAGGAAGGACATAGGCTAATTTTTATTGTAAAAAAAGGTTTACAAACCTTTTAAAACGTTATAAAGAGCATCACATTGATGTTTCTGTCTCACTCTGACACCAAAACACTCCGACGATCACCAATCACCAATTACAATGAAATTTGGTACACAGATAGGTTAAATCATTAGAAAGGACATTTATGCAACGTATTATTGCAAACCACTTATTGAAAACACCATTTTTCATGAGAATTACACATTTTTGTACAATTGCGACGGCTTTCGATCGAGAAATTTCTGTTTGTTTAGGTGACTGACTGACTTTTTTTTTGTGCTGGCGGGGATGCAAAGTCTTTTCGCCAAGTCCTTATGACTGACTGATTGCCGACCAGTGTTGCCAGTGGCAGATAGTCCTAAGTGTCGATGGATTGAAAAGATCGATATTTCAGCTGGGAACATATTAGGCGGACGTAACCTCTGGCAAGCCAGGTCCCGTTCGACTGTGCACACTGTGTGTATCAGTCGCGGCTGTCTTCTTTTCTACTTCCCCACAAATTAATGTATTACAAAGGGTGTAAAATAACAATAAGACTATTCTTGAAAGTTTGCATGGAAATATGTAAGGTTTATGTATAAATGTTTTATTTAAGCTTGCGACAAGAAAAAAATGGGGGGAAAATATGCCTAACTGTGCTTACCCGGCGTCTGCCCGACCCTGACTGTGCCACATGCACTCGAATACAGATTTTTTTCGTTGGAAGTTATAAATGCTACCCAATCACTATTCCAGGCGGACGAAGTCGCGGGCACAGCTAGTACGGTAATAAATATATTGAAACGGTGGAAAGAAAAAAGTGCATCAATAAATTCAAATATACAGGGTTATTCATTATTAGCTGCAAATACTCAGGAATTAGGTTCAACAAATAAAATAAAAAATATTTATGTAATGTTTTTTTTTAAATTTTGATTTAAGTTTTTGTATCAATTTTTTTTTTAAATTAATTTCTTTACGGCTATTGCATAATGATTGCCATGGAGAACAGGACGATGACCCACCCAGGCGGTGACTGAACGCAGAGTGTCACTCACGGCGCGCGGGCGCGGATCAAAGGTCAAAATAGGTCAGGCGCCAATGATTTCTTTATCGATTTTCTCGGGATTTTCATAACAAAACTTAAAAAAATCATTTCATAAATATTTTTTATTTTATTTGTTGAACCTAATTCCTGAGTATTTGCAGCTAATAATGAATAACCCTGTATATTATGTATATTTATGTAGTGATTATTTAAAAGTCATAAATAGTTATTATTCATAAAATATTACACAAAAACGACCTTATAATATCTATCACAGCTAATCATCACATATTTACATTAATTTTTAAATTACTCAAGATTCGACATCGATTAAATATAACATTTAAAAAACTTTCTTTTAACTATTAAATATCGTACGTAAACTTTCTTGTCACTATTATTTGAACAACCGGGCGTCACGCGGTTCGCCATTTTAGCTAGCGGGGCGTGCACATACAATGACGATCTGACTCATACTATTGAAATGGATGGCTGGTATGCAGTGTTGCCAACCATATCCTTGAGTAAAACTGCATTTAAAATAAAAAAAAAAACTGTTCAATAAATCTATCAATTTTATTTATTATAATGACAGATTTATTGTATATTACCTATATCAGATTTCCTTCGTTTTTATTTCTGACTTTTTAGTAATTACATAAATATATATATATATTTGAGATGTCCGTAGCAAAATAGCAAGCAAACATTGTTTTATGTTTGTATATTATGATGTAAGGTTGATTGTGATATTTTTATAAAGATAGATAAATACTCTGATTATTTGGGAAGATAATGCTATGCTTCTTAATGCGCCAGGTCTATGTACACTGGTATGAAAAATGAGGTAAATAATGAAGATTACCACTAAAATACTAAATTCACAAATTTATAAACAATTACGTTGTACAAAAATGTTCAATAGTGGTTGATTTTTTTGAAATGGTGAACACCAAAAGACGCCGCCATGACAGTTTTACCGCAGTGACTGACACAAATAATTGTCAGTGTCATGCTAATTGACAGCGTTAGCTGTCAACATGACATTTCTACTACTTCTCGTCATGTCCATGTCATAGGTGTGTTGTGTTGCTCTCTTTGACCAAGAAAATCTCTATGTACAACCAAACAAAGTAGAATTAAAAAAAAATACATTTAGAACCAAATTCTACAACACTCAGCTGTATTTAAGATTGGTGTACAACGACTTGGCATGGGCTCCATAGTTGCATGATACATCTCATTTTATTGATGTTTATCTAATAAGGTTAATTTGTTATATTTAATCGATGTCGAATCTTTAGTAATTAAAAAATTAATGTAAATATGTGATGATTAGCTGTGATAGATATAATAAGGTTGATTTTGTGTAATATTTTATGAATAATAACTATTTATGACTTTTAAGTAATCACTACATAAATATACATATAATATATTTGAATTTATTGATGCACTTTTTTCTTTCCACCGTTTCAATATATTTATTACCGTATTATAAAAATAAACCTAGTTAAATGAGTCACACCAGATCCAGTCACACTGTGACTCGTTGGGAATTTTTTTTCCCATCGAGTCACACTGTTACTCGTTGCAACTTTTTTTTATAGAATAGTTCCCAACGAGTAACACTTGTGTAACAGTGTGACTCGATGGGAAAAAAATTCCCAACGAGTCACAGTGTGACTGGATCTGGTGTGACTCGTTGGGAACCCACCGCCCCGTGCCAAGGGGAAGGGGTCGCGGGTTCAAATCCTGCTCGGCTCTTAACTTTTGGGACATTATAAAAATAAAAGTAGGTACCTGTTTAGTTAGTTATACTACCTATGATATAAAAATCTAGTTAGAAAAGCCAACCAGTTCATTATACGGATTTTAAATGGGTGGTTATAAAACAGACATAAAAGCAAAGGGATAAAAGGGTAGGGGGAATGAAAGGGTTTATGGACGAACTTTAAGTGCAATCAAACGTAGTTAATTACAAAGTCTATAGTCGTTCAAAGCCGTTTCAAAAATACATTGATGCTGAAAATATTAAGCGGGTAATTGGATTGAAAAATCTCAAAGGCAAAGCATTGGTACTCATAAATAATCATGCTCACGCACGAGATCAATGCAAGCAACGCAGCGAGGCATTTGGCTCATAGAACTCATGGCTTTACAGCTACTGTAAGGGGGTTCCCCTTACGTAGGCAATACTAATCAAATAATATGCACACGTATTACAAGCGACTTAAGGGAGCAAATAACGTACCTCAGCCTCCTTCAAACATTAAAATCTCTCTTCTTTCTCGTTTCGCCACCACTACATAACCATTGTCGCCACACATTATCGTTTGTTTTGATAGATTAGTTCTATCACGAATCACAATACAAAGTAAAAACGTTTTGGAAAATGTTAATACAAATTTACACTCACCATTGACCTATGGCTGACCTACCTATTCATCCAAGACACGCCTTGGCACCTTGTCTTTTTACTGTTTATTATTTTATGTTTGCTCTTTTATTCTTGTTATTTTACTGTTTTCGTTACGTACTTTCTAAATGTATCTCTTATAGTGACTCTGTTTGCGTTGTGTTTAAGTGTATTGTGTGTTCAAAATAAATGTATTTTCTTTCTTTCTTTTCTTCATTGTGACGTCCTCGATAAACTTCAATAAATTCTTTCTAGAAGGCTATTGGCTCAAGGGTCTGATGCAGACGGTATCAAGTGATCAACCGCACTATATGCGATAGATCGACTGGGTAGACGAGGCTTTGTCTGGAGATTTTTCAGTCTGCAACCCTGACCCTGACATCTCGGACCTGCTGAGCTATAGGGTTTTTAAGTTTTTTACAAGCTTTTATTTAATTTGCAATGTGATTTGTTCGGGCGGAACTTTGCAACTAAATTTTGAAGCATATATATTCAACCGATTGAGCTGAAATGTTGTTTACTTATTCAATTTGGATGACAATGTATTATGGTAAATTATGTGGCGTCATTCTGAATCCAACATGGCGGCTCACCTAAGATGGCGGACTAGTTATTTTAAATGCACTCCTACAATATGGGTATCAAATGAAAGGGCTTACTAAGAATATCCTTTTTTTATTGTTGAAAGCTAAACGTTTGACTGCCATCACACCTGATGGAAAGTGATGATACAGCTTAAGGTGTAGCACGCCTAGCGCTCCACTGGTTCAGTCATAGCTTGAAAATTCCAAGGTAGTAATGCTCCGGAAATACTGACGACGGTAAAGAGAACTCGAAAAATTAGGTGACGTGCAGCATGTTTTAAAAAAGTTTTACACTATTTTTTTTATAATCTAACTTTATTAAGTAGCAAATTCGATAGATCGCAGTTCGGTCAAGTTCTCAATCGCCCATTGCCCTCAGTGACTCAGGAAATTAAGAAACCTACTAAATTTTTACAAGTCACATCACAACAAACGTCTGTTATTTGTCAGTTTACGTTTTATGAAAACATGACCATGGTTCTCTCCTTAGTCGAAATAATACTACGCCTCTAATTTAGACCTAAGTTTGCCGACAGAGAACCTATGCTGACCATCAAGAATTCTATTTCAAACAGCTGGCTACAAACTTCATCCCAATTTGCCTGCAAAGCTTTACTTTTTATTACTTGTAGAATATTGGAATTTAGCATAGTTTAATGTATGCTGGTTAATGTTAGTAGATTGAAAATAAAAGACGACTTTTCAATTTTTATCCATTTTCTTCAACTCGTTGAATAAATCAAGAACAAAGTAGGTTTCGTATAATATATGCGTAATTACAACCCGTCAAACTTAAATAGGAATTTAACCTACAAATCCGTAGCAGACTATAGACCAGGGTCGATAATTTTTAAAACCAAATAAAATATGTAGTAGTATGAAACCCATTAGAAAAGGAGGGAAATATTATAAAAATGAAAGGAAAAATAATTTACGGGCGATCTGAGGTCGGGAACGGGATGGGGGTGAGTTTTAAAGGGTTAAATATTATGTGAAAAATTCAAAAAACCAAGCTTTTGGTTTTTTATTTTTATCTTTTACAAAAATTATTTTGTCCTAACGAAATTTGGTGAAAACTTACCTTTTTATGTCCCAAATACGCTGTAATTTATTTGATTAAAAATATTTATTTTTTCACCTTATTTTGAATAAATATCGAAAAAAACACCCTAATTTTCAATCGAAAAATCACCCGTAAAAATATCAGCTTTTTTCAACAAGTTGGTATGTTTTCTGTTTGTTGAAATCAAAAAAATTATGTATAGTAAATCTTCTCAGAAAATGCAAAATACGAAAACAAAAAACTCGAATTCGATTTTTTTTTTAATTATTATAAATAATTTCATCTAAAAAATGTGATTGCTGCAATTTGTTTGCAACCCTGGTCTAATAAGGAAATAATACTGGCAGCGTCACAAACATACCTACGCTAGTGACAGTAATTCCAATGTCTGATTGTTCTCATTGTTGCAATGATATATTGTAGTTGATAACCTAGACCAGCATAGACTTAATTTTACCCGAATATTTAAAAGAAACAGAGTATAGAACATCAGATCCCCGAAATTAAAAATCAGAGCCACAAAATAGAAAACGCCTTCGTTAGTGGTTTTAGCAATCACCGCTACGTTGCAACCGAAGCCTAGGGTGTGGGAAACGATGCTCGGGCACTTTGACCGACCGGTTCGACCGCTTTACTAAACATTTAGCAGTAAGTAGGTAGAGTTGACCTGACTATATTATTCTGGAATTTTTGCCTGCTTCAAGGAATTCTCAAAGTTTTGCCATGTCATCTGCATAAACGGGAAGAATGAACGGAGCTCCTATCAGGCAAGAAATTTTGTCAGCGCAGGGGTTTATTGGTACCTACTTCATCCATTATTATGTGTGAAATATGCTTAGGAAAGTCATTTATAGAGCGTTACAAAAAATTATGATACTACAAAAGCCAATTATTAAGATAAATAGATACTTAATTGGTCGAGCGAAAATGGTGGAAGCAAAAAACTCAAAGGGTATACCTACATGAAGTCTTAATTTTTTACAGGGTAAATTATATATTAATTCTTAAACTTAGTCCTAAGATCTGACATTAAATGGAAAATAATATCCTGAAATGCTCAGCAACTTATAACCCATATAATTGCTTTTATCAAAGGCGCTTCAATACGCTACGTACGTAATAAATAATCATCATCATCATGATCAGCCTGAAGAAGTCCACTGCTGGACATAGGCCTCCCCTACACATTTCCAGGAAGAACGATGCTGAGCTCTTTCCATCCACCGGCTCCCCGCGATCTTAACAATGTCGTCGGTCCATCTGGTGGGTGGGCGCCCTACTTTTCGTTTACCGGTTCGTGGTCGCCATTCGAGAACCTTTATTCCCCAACGGTTGTCGGTTCTTCGAGCTATATGGCCAAACAAATAATAAATAATACGAAAAGTAAATTCATCACGTATCTTCAATAATAAAATACAATACCTACAAACTTATGTAGGTATTGTACTATGAAATTCTATTAAACTGTAAGCAGGTCGACTCGCGTTACTAATGTACAAGTTTACGCCGCGTAATAAATCACATGAACAGTACCCGAAGTCCCAGTGCATTTACAACATTTCGTTACCAAATGTTGTTTTCGTTTCGCCTATTTGTCTCTGTCTATTGTATGGAGAAAAGATGAGACAGCAACTCTAACTACGTAACGTATTTTTGCCGTCTTATATTTTCTCCATGCAATAGAGAAAGACAAAAAGGCGAAACGAAAACAACATTTGGTAACGAAATGTGGTAGCAAAACCCCGACTTCGGGTTCTGAAGGAGGCTTGCACCTATAATAATCTGCCGGAGGAAGTGAATAATAGTTTCAGGGTTCTTTTCTAACCAACTTCCAATCAAAAAGGAGGAGGTTCTCAATTCGGTTGTTTTTTTTTATGTTTGTTACCGCATAACTTCGTCATTTGTAAGCCGATTTGAAAAAATATTTTTTTATATGAAAGGTACTGCTTCCACATTGGTCCCATTTTAATTTTATTAAAATCGGTGATGCCATTTTTTTTTAAATATTTTTTTTTATGTTTGTAACTGCATGCCTCCGTCATTTATGAACCGATTTAGAAAATTATTTTTTTCTTTGGAAGGTTATTCTTACGTACAGATTGTCCCAAACAAATTTCATTAAAATCGGTTTAGCCGTTTGGCAATGAAGTCCGGTTCTCAAGTTTTTTAAACTTATAATTATTATACAACTAGCTGATAGAACGGGCATATGGCTCACCTGATGTTAAGTGGTAACCATCGCCTATACGTGAACGAGCCCACCGATGCGTGCCAACACATCAAATTTGCATACAGGTGTTCAGCCTCACGTGCCGGTAATTTCACCGGCCTAACTCTTCAAACAGAGACATAGAAATGTTGCTTCTCGGCAGAAATAGACCTAGCGGTAGTAGGTACTTCCCCGGACGAGCCCCTCACAAAGAGCTATACCTACTACTACTAAAAAGGCCCAAATCAGCTAGTCAGGTTTCAGGTGTTCCAGACGCCAACTTTACAGGGGAATTAAAGCATACTGTCTCTTTAGCCTTCCGTTAGACGCATTAGAAAACTCGATAAATGTGAAAACAATAATATTGATTTTACTAGTGATAAACGTGTTCTTTTTTTTATTTTACTATGATAGTATACATTTTAATTAAATCGAAGTATCTTTTGGCATCTATTTTGCTATAATAATTATTCTGCTAATATTTATTATTTCATAATTTTCACCCATGGAAATGATTTTATATCTGGCTTGGTCCAGTGTGGTGCCACGGTCTGTGTTCGAGCTGATCCAAATTGATCATTGTGGTCTGCTAAAGTGAACCCTAAAACCAACGCTATTAACAAGATGAACGAAATGCCACTAAATTCTACTAAGCACCCCTATTATCCGATCTGATAACCGACGAAAAGGACATCCAAAATCATCATAATTATATGTATAACTTTTTACCAGTAGCAAGATACATTTTACTAGTCAATTTTGTATTACGTTGGTAAGGGCGATCTATCTTGATAAAATATTGGGCAAATGCAAGCAGATTTTCGACGTCACTTTCAATTATTTTACATCATACCAATATGCTCAGTAAGTAGGATTTACTCTGTGATGCAATTGTGTGCATTTGCTTCTAAATGCATTGTAAATGCGTTCCTTTTTCAAATCACCGTAGACCAGAAGCACTCTCAAGCATAGACTATTTGACAGAAAAAAATCAAAAATCTATGCATACATATAAATTATATATATACGGGAGAGCACTGGTGGTCTAGTAGTAGCGGCCCCGCCTTCCGATCCGAAGGTCGTGGGTTCAAATCCACTTGTGTACCAATGAGTTTTTCTGTCGAAAAATTTATGTGCACTATGCCAGTACTCTCAAAACGGTGAAGGAAAACATCGTGAGGAAACCGGCGTGTTGTAGAACCCAAAAAAGTTCGAGCAACACGTGTCAAGGGTCGCGCAAAAAAGGGCCCACCAGCGGCCTACTTGCGGAAAAACCGGCCCGCACATCAAGTGCGGATGATAAACTTGCCGACGTATATATACGGGAATAAGTATGTTACAGTTCTTTACATATTCAAACTATGCAAAACTCTGTGGTGATAAATCTCTTTTCTTATAAAACGATAAGAAAACTCTTTCATGAAAAAAATTGTAAATACATACAGATGTGTGCATAATGTGAGTCTGCGACAATTTTAGCAGATACGAATATTTCACTAGTTATTTTAATACTTAAATTATTATTTTTATCTCACAAAAATTACATTTTGTCATACCTATACATATAAATGTTTTATTTACCTCGCATGAATGCTGTAAAGTAGAATGCTTACCTCGGTTGTAAGTGGCTTGTATAATAATAATAATTGCCTTGTATAACAATCTAGATACTATATATTACTTCACACCATCAATCACATGTAATGGAGAATTCAAAAGTATTGACTGGCCTCTAGCTCAGTTGGTAGTAGCTCTGCCTTCTGCGCCGTAGGTCGTGGGTTCGATTCCCACCGAGAACAAATATTTGTGTGGTTAACATAAATGTTTGTTCTCTGTCTGGGTGTTATATTGTATTCTAAGTATGTAGTATTTACTAAAACAAAAAAATGTATTCAAGTATTATATCAGCTATCCGGTTCCCATATAACAAGCTCTGCTTAGTTTGGGGCTGGGTAGTGTTGTGTGAATTGTCCACAATATTTTTTTTTTTTATTTTTTTTATTTAATTACTGTTCATGAAAACACAGAAATAGAGAAACATGTACTTTACTTTGTTAAACTACATTAGTTTGTATAACATACATTTAAACAACCAGCTGGTAGTAAAACAATTACGTACCTACGTTAGAATGTTACGAGTAGAAACTGCGAATTGAAATGAATTTAGCTAGAGGGTTTCTTGTTAATTTGCATCCATTAAATGCGGAAGTAGATTACTGAACGAAGAAAGAAAATTTTAATTGGTCTTGTATTTAATTATAAAACTTCTAATTACAAAAGCTTTTGTACTAAAACGTAAGTATACCAAAGTTATACACTTTTTGACGCATATGGATCAACAATACTGCATTGTTATTTACGAGAGAAAATACTGTGCTATGCTGCAAAACTTTCGATATAAATATTTCGCCATTTTTGCTACCCTACTGAATTTATACAAATATTCAGATTGAAATAACGAGTGCCGAACTTTTCATGTTTGCTGTTTTCGAAAGGCTTTTTTTACTTTTTCTCGGAATGGACACACACGCAGTGACAAATTTTCCCTGGAATACGTATCATAAGCCAAGTGGGATTTCAGAATTTAGGTTTGCATTAACATGAGCCCTGCCTCATAATTGTTATAAAATGAACCATAAAGTCTTGCGCACATCAAAGCGTTATGTGGTGGTGATCAGTAAAACGCTGTCGAATATGACAGATATATTTGAGAGCGTTTCACTGATAGCCACCGCAGAACGCTTAGATGTGCGTAAGGCTTAACGCGACCGAACAAAAATCATTGAAAATATTAGCTGCTGGCAAATCGCAATCGATCTGTTAGGTAAATATCACGAATTCTACATTATAGCCCTCACAGCATGTCTCTCTGGACATTGTCAAAGAACACGCCATGTTTATTATAATATCTAAATCAAATAAATAATTTATTTAACCGAACTAATTAAAAGAATTTATTTACACAAAGAAACTTACAATTAAACAAATATTTACAAAATGTACAAAATACACAAGAAACAGTTGAGCTATCTGGAGATCGTTACAAACGATCTAGAGATAGCTCAACTGATCCAAATCCGTGCCAGACGGAAGCGTCCCCAAGACGCTGGCGGCATTGCCACGCTGAATGGCAATGCTAAAATATTTTTATTATTATTATTATTCGTAATCATTAGGCCTACCATGAGCTCTGTCTGGCTCTGTCTCTAGTTCTGGTTTTGAGTCAACTAATTAAATGTATTATTTATTTATTATTAATATTAAGTGTTCTCAATTAAATTATAGGTATGAATGTTTTATTTCTGATATGGCTGTAAAATTTGAAACGCAAGCTTTTGTGTTTAGCGTTGTTTTCTATCAGTAATAACAGTTACTAATATCTCTGTCTATCGCACTTATTGCATAATGCATCCTCGTACACACAAAAAACTAAAATTATTCGTTTCTTAAGATCCCCGCACGCATGTTATAATTAATTTGGAGCCTTTTATAAAGTTTAACCTTGTACTCCCCCAGTTTTAATGAGATTTCAAGTGAGGCTTTCGCAGGTAAACTTCCAACTAGGTTAATACAGGTAAACTTTGGAGCACTTGTGACTGTTTAAATGGTGAAGTGCTATTTCAATTGCATTACTTATACCACAGGTTACAAAACTAGCTTTTGATAGACCAGTATTTGTCTACCCAATCGTATCTTATTGCAAAGTTCATGTGCGTTGACAAAGTCAATTTATTGTATATGCAAGTAATATTCACCTGAATTAAGTTATACGTCATCAGTGATACGGATTTATTTCGTAATCATTACCATGAGCTCTGTCTGGCTCTGTCTCTAGTTCTGGTTTTGAGTCAACTACTTCATCATTCATTTAGCGGAAATGCGACATATCTTCTTTAGGTAAGCGTGCTACACCGTCGACCGCATCATCACTTAACAGCAGCAAAACGCATTGCTGCTGTTAAGTGATGATGCGGTATGCGATGACCGCAACATATAGATAGGCTTACATATAGGCTGGCCTAATTTTGTAAAAAAAAACTGCTAGCCTCATATTTGAACCCTTTGGAAAAACTATGTAAGCTTTAGAGAGACCCAGTGCGGGGCAAAATACTAATCTAGGCAGACCTATAAGTTATAGGTTAGGTTGTGTACTGTAACCTATGTACACATAGGTTACAGTTTAACTGTAACCTATGTGTACATAGGTAGGTAAATTGATTTTGTTACTACCTACTTTCGTATTTTGTTAGTCTGCTCAACTATTGAAGTGACCGTTTGCCAGGGGGTTAGTGGCCGCGGGCTTTAATGATTCACTGAATTATTAACATAAATTATAGCATTACAAAAGCCTTATTTTCATAATTTAAACGAAAATTATTGCTGGAAAATTGATGTATTGGAGCAATATTTATGATGTTATGAATAACATTACACGATGCATGCCGGTGAACGATAAGTTTTAAAATGTGTAGAGGTAATTCGCTCACGGTTTAATAACGTTCAAACTAACCCCTCACATGACGGTAAACTCTAAAATAGCAGTACTACATAGTTTAAAACTAACGTAAATTCAATATATCCAACTAATATTATGAACGCGTAAGTTTGTGAGTATGGATAGATGGATGTTTGTTACTCAATAACGCTAGTACCTACGACGGAACGGATTTGGATGAAATTTGGCACAAAGATGGATTAGCCAAGAAAAGCACATAGGGTACTTTATATTCCGGTAAAATGTATAGTTCTCGTGGGATTGATTTGTTTTTAATCATACGTAGAAGAGAAAATCGTGTTTATATTATAACTCAAGAACAGCTTAACAGATTTGGCTGAAATTTGGTGGGAGGTAGCTTAAAACCAAGAAAACCATTGGATACGTTTTATTCCGATGGCTTGTTATATTATAAAAAGCAAGTGTGTGTAAGCCCAGGGCTTTCTCTATTACCGCCGACTAGGATCTACTCCCCGTTGTGGTGGTAGATACCATACGGTCTCCTGTTGTTATTTGGACGGAATTGATGGCTGTGAGTGGTTTCGGGAGGCAAAAGTTTCGAAATATATGTCTATACTGTTCTACCACGTAAGGATTTTTCAAAAAACTCTCTAGTTTTATTCGAATAGAATGTTTTTTAACGTTCTAGAATGTTTTTTAACATTCGGGAATGATCCAGACTGATCAAAAACTCCCGGGCAACGCCGGGCTTCACAGTTAGATGTTTATAAAATTAATTTACCGACGCTTCTCTGTAGGTGAACTTTTTTATGCTTAGTTTGCGACGTCTATGCAGCACTTAAAAACACTGGCAATTACGAGTGCTTATACGAACTAAAACGTTGAAATGGTGGTTGGAAAGGGACCGTTTCTGAGAAGTTCCGCTTATCCGCGCGTTTTACGACGGATTTTTCCATTAAGGAATAAAACGTAATATAATATAAATCCGTCTTTTGTTACCGAAAAAGGAAAAATTATTCAGATTGAATATTCATAATTTTATTGATACTAATACCTGGTAAAGTAAAATCTCGCCTACACTCGATTACACAAAACGTGAAGATTTAGTAAGGATTCTCGGCATGCTAATTCAAAAAGGTAGATAGATCAACTCTTTATTGATAGCCACACAAGATAAGGTAGGAAAAAATAAAACATTCTACTTAAAATTAAACAAGCAAACAATATATCACAAAAAATAGTTCAAACTCTAACCGATACCAGTGTGCCTTCCTCAAGTTATTGATTTTCTAGTGCCAAAAATTTCCTAGTGACAAGCCCTTGTTGTAACAACGCATTCAATTATACTACGAGTATATGCTACAAAATTATGGTTTTTATTGAGTTATAAAGGCCTTCTCACATCTAAGAGATGGCGATAGCGATCAGCTGAAGAACTGTCAAATATGACAGCGTTTCAGCTGATCGCTGATCGCCTAGATGTACGGAGGCGGAACTATAAACGTGTTGCCCGTGCACGTCCGCTCTAGTTATGTCAGCTTTTCCGAAAACCGGCTAGCATATTTCATGCAGGTGGGCTAGCCAGAGCTATATAAACCCCGATTCAAAACATTTGGAAACGTTTTAATAAATAAAATAATGTGTAAAATCGGTATAAACTTGCCTGAAAATACGGTGCTCAGCTACTCGTGTCTGAATGTTCAGTATCAGTAATCAAATTCAAATTATGACAAATATTAAAGCTGTGCAGAGAGCTATACTGGAAGTTGGATATAATCAGAAATAATATCAGATACGAAGAACCAATGTCACCAACAGAAGGAGGTCGTGGTGAGGAGGCAATGGGCAGATCAAATAAGCTAATAGAGGAAAGAGAAGCCTTACAATCGTCGAGCAGCCTCAATCAACTATGTTATCTATGATTATATTCCTGGAAAATTCAATTTCTATTTCTCTGAATAGTTAAAAAAAACCTGAGGGCCCACTTCGGGAGTTCGGAATGATTTTCGTAAATAATTCTAATAATTCTTGATTAATAAGTTTTTTTTATACAACTAGCTGATGGATCAAGCATATGGCCCACCTGATGTTAAGTGAATCCATCGCCTATAAAAAGCATTGCGGTATAGGTCACGCACGTCAGGAACATGCCCTACGGTGAACTGCCCTGCGTCATCAACTTGAGGCATACTGCTGTTCAGCCCCACGTGCCAGTAATTTCACCGGCACCCACACCCTTCCGAAACATAGCGATGCTGCTTCACGTCAGAAATAGGCATGATTGGTAGTACTTGCCTGGACGAGCACTTCACAAAGAGCTTTACTACTACTAATAGTGCAATAGACGTGATCTTCAGGATCCAGCTTATCCATTTGATTGGTTAGTACTCAGAAAGCCCTTGCTCCTTGCAAACTGGCCGTGTTTGTACTGTACGTATTTGCAATTGAAGCCAGAGTTCGAATACGACCAAATAGTAAATCGGATCTCAGAGATAAATCAACACCGTCAGTGTATCTAACAGCTAATCCAATTAAATGCAATGTGTGTCGCACCGATCTCAAAGTTCTCGGAGAGACGAGATGATAGAACATTTTGTGGAATACCTTTGCCCAACGCAGTGGGATATCCAATTATCCATGCTACTCGTAATAATTATAAACTCGACAGTAACTTTGTTTGTTTGTTATTTCGACTGAATGGCTAAATGGATTTATTAATGAAATTTGTCAAGGAGATAGATTAAATTCTTAGAGCCTGTCCAGATGGGGCGTTTTACGCGCGATTCCTCAATCGCGCGTAAAACGCGAGCAACTATTTGGTAGGAGCGCGCGTAAAACGCGGCATCTGGACGCAATATAAATTGAAACGCGCTAGGGCACTCGCGCGTAAAACGCTCCATCTGGACAGGCTCTTAGGGTGTTATTAATAATCCTAGCGTAGCGTTGGACTAGTTGATCCGTGTTTTGTCTTTTGCATTGACATGCAATTGTCAACTCGAACAAATGTGACAAAACACGATTTAACTACTCCAGCGTTGCGCCAGGATTATTAATAGGGCCCTTAGGGCATTATGTCATCCTTTATTTTAAAAAAATCTAAGAAGTTGAAAGTTTGTATTTTAGTATAATTTTGGTACGATTTAAAGAAATAAATTAATCAAAATTACGATGTTATAATAAATATAGTGTAGTTATCAATTTTGGCAGTAGGATAGATTATATTGTTGGGAAAGACGCATGTTATATTAAGTAGATAACATTATTTGTTTTATATACAATGCGGACAAAGTCGCAAACAACACCTAGTTTATCATAAAAGTAAACCACATGGTAAAATAGAGAATTTTAGGAAACCTTATTTCTTACTTAATTATCAGAAGTTGTACGACACCCGCTTTTAATTTAGATTTTAATTTGTAAGTGATAATATTATGTACTATATTATTACAACTCGAAGAGATTAAAGTAAAGAGGATTAAATTCCCTTTTTCTTTTCAAGGGAAGAATATATTTTATTTCTCGAGTAGACGAGGGCTTTTCACCTCAGCCGTGGCAAGTACTTAACCATGGCCTCAAGTAATTAAATTTTACTCCCACACGCAAAATGCTGTAAATAAAAACGAAGCCGCTAATAAGATGGAGAGACTTTTCTCCAAGAAGATGATAAAACAAAATGTAACAAAATATTTAAAGCGTAGATTTATTCGAAAGTTACAATCAGTCATGTTCTGTAGGCCTACCACAAGCTCTGTCAGGCTCTGTCTCTGGCTTTGGTTTTGAGTCTGTGGGAGTGCTCACCAGTGTATTATACTGTGTGTGTGACGTTTCGACGTATAGGATTTATTTAGTCAACACTCACATAGACCCAATACCAGAGCCAGAGCCAGAGACAGACAGAGCTTGTGGTAGGCCTCCAGTCCGTCATCAGTTTCGCGTCTTTGATAAAAAAACGATGTTAATAAATAATAATAATAATAAATATTGTGGACAATTCACACAACACTACCCAGCCCCAAACTAAGCAGAGCTTGTAATAATTATGGGAACCAGATAGCTGATATAATACTTGAATACATTTTTTTTTCTAAATACATACTTAGAATACAATATAACACCCAGACAGATGACATGCGAATCAGTTACGTACAACTTTTAAACATTTAGCAACCAGAAACTATCGTAGTCCAATCACTAACGAATTCCAAGCAATCGCTAAATGAATAAGCTTTCAAACTCCGCCTATAAGCCTTGGGTCAAACTTTCTAGATACTTGTTAGCTATTCAATCATTGGTTGAAAGCCGAAGGGGTGACTAATTGTGAGGATTTTAAGGAAATCTTGAGGTGTCATTGATATGATATTCGGGTTTGCCGCTTGGTGTCTTCAAAATATGGAGCGTGGTGGCATTGCACTTGCACATGGTGGCAGTATTTCTAAGTTACTTTATTACTAACAAAGTAGATTTATGTCTGAAATAAATATATGATTTGTTTTGACTACTCAGTTTACGTAGGTGCTTTTACAATTGCTCCGTAGTTTTAACTCGAACGGAACATATTCCACGTAGGGCAAACTCAATCTATCGCACTCGTCATAGCGGAAACCGCTTCTTTCCGAACAGAGCTCCAGTAGTGAGCTATCAGCTAGTCTACCATGAAATACTATATTCAAAGTTTGTTAGAGTTTCACTACGGGACGATTAAATAGTGGCTCTATAGCTGCTATGCATACCGCGCTGTGTAACCCAAAACTTGTATGTGAAACTTTGCGTATCGTTTTTCAGGATCAAACCCACTGTGCTGTGCATATCCTTTCAGTAATGAACCGTGTGCTTAAACTTTGTGCTTGATTGTGCCAATAATAAGTGAGACAGACACACGAGTAAGTAAACATGTTTTTGCATCCATTGTAGATGATTAACTTAGCGGAAGGTGCAACATTTTTTCCCATGCCCAATAGGAACTGAACTGAAATAGGAAAGATAGATAGATAGATAGATAGATTAATACTTTATTGTACACATAAGAAACATATTATAACAGAAACATTACAAATATAGGTACAATGGGCGGCCTTATCGCTAAAAGCGATCTCTTCCAGACAACCTTTGGATGGAGAGATTTCACGAGAACAGAAAAACGGTGGTGTACAAAAGCAAAATCCCGATATTGCTAAAATTATATACCTACTAATAACCTAATAAAACACAAATTAAATTCAAAATAAACCACAAAAAGAATCCTATAACCTATAATACATACTTAACAATATAGCAATATATAATCTAACTTAAACCTACACATATTAAACATAAATCCTTAAGGACAAATAATATCTTACGAGCACGTAGACGACAAGGACAAATAATGATTGGTGACATTAGTTTTGAAAATATGGACAGATTTAGATAAACGGACAGACAGAGGGAGAGAGTTCCATAGCCGTACAGCTTGTATGGTAAAAGACTTGCCATACAGTTTAGTACTATGGACAGGAGTAGAAAGCTGTAAGGTATCGGAAGATCGAAGATTTCGATCGTTGGCTTGGTGCAGGAACTGAAAGCGTTCCTTGAGATAAGGCGGAGAGTTAGAATTAAAAAGAATATTGTAGAGAAGGGACAGAATATGTGCATTCCGGCGAAGGCGGATAGGGTGCCACTTGAGTTTCATGCGATATTCTGAGACATGGTCATACTTGCGTAGGCCAAATATGAACCGAATACAGAGGTTTTGTAGACGCTCAAGTTTATTTAGCAAGACTTCGGAGAGGTCGAGATAGCTGGCGTCAGCGTAATCTAGTATGGGGAGTAAAAGTGATTGCGCAAGCATAACTTTGGTAGCAGTAGGTAGGAAATTTCGGAGTCTACGTAACGACCCAGACGATGCAAACATTTTCCGACTGAGTTCATTTACCCATGGTTCCCAAGTCAACTTACTGTCCATTATGATTCCCAAATTTTTCACCGTCTGATTTATTGGTATCGGTGTTCCATCAAATATTATGGCTGGTAGTTGAGCAAGATTAATTTTAGGAATCTGTTTATGACTACCAAACAATATCACCTGTGTTTTATTTGGGTTTACTGTGAGTCCAAAGGTTTTACTCCAGTCACAAATTCGGTTCAAATCAGAGTTAAGAAGGCTAATGGCTCCATTTATGTTATCAGTAGTGGTCTGTTGGTAAATTTGTAAGTCGTCTGCATACAGGTGGTAGGAAGATATTAAGTTTAGAGAAATAGAGTTTGTGAAAATACTGAAGAGTAGAGGAGATAAGACACCGCCTTGAGGGACACCGGCTGAGAGCGTGCACCACGAAGAGTAAGTATCTTCGACACGTATTCGCTGCCGGCGCCCAAATAAGTAGCTACGAAACCAGTCAATTGCCGTTGGAGATATGTTAAGAGAACCCAGTACACCGAGAAGAAGATCAAAGTCAACGTTATTGAAGGCGCTGCTAAAGTCGAGTAGTGATAGTATTGTGACTTTTCCGCTATCCATCCCAAACCGAATGTCGTCGGTTATTTTTACCAGTGCAGTGACGGTACTGTGGCCTGAGCGGAAGCCAGATTGGTGAGAGTTGAAGAGGGAGTTTTTGGACAGAAAGGAACTTAGCTGTTGGTGAACAAGGCGTTCAAGAGCTTTTGATAAATAAGGAAGGATAGATATAGGACGGTATTCGGATAAGGTAGATGGATTGGATTTTTTGGGCAAGGGAACAATCTGAGCTTCTGTTATAGATAGAAAGCTTATAAGAGTTGCTTGTGTTTTTTGGAATTTCGATTATAACTCTCTCATTCATAATGCTGGACACTTTTTACTTTTTAATTGCTTATCAAAAGGCTCAATGTCAACAAATAGAGATAGCGGCAGCCTTATCGGTCTGTTAAGCTAAATGACTGCTTTAAGGGGCCGGCGGAGCGCGAATTTTCATACAAACGTAATACCAAAATGATTACTAATTTAAGCAGATTTTCACTATATTATTGTAATAATTGTATTTATATTGTATTTATCTAGGTTCCTAAACAGTTTTTATTTTAAATAACTTACCTTAAATGAAATTAACGCCAATCACAATTTTCTATGAAAAAAATGTGTAAAATGAAAAGAAGTTTTAGAAACCAATGTGTACTTTCAAATTGCTTGCTACTTTTAGGGTGTTGCATATACCGTTTATTAGTTTGTTCTATCTATAACAGTTATTCAATCACACAAAAGCACATTTAATACTGTTTTTGAAGGCGTTCCAATATTCAGTAATCGTTAAGTACTGTGTTGCTGGTACAAATTCAGTTTATTATACTTATTAGCATAACATTACAGAACATTTATCCAATGCGCTATGCTACCTACTATAAAATATTGAAAAAGGTACCATGGAGATCAAGTGATTTTGGAAGCATTTGTATAAACAATAATTATTATTATTATTTAGCCGTTTTGTACCACTGCAGGGCAAAGGTCTCCCTTCCCACTTTCCACTCTTCGCGACTCAGGGCAGTGACAGGCCACGATATGTGGCGGGAGTCAAGTTCGTCTCGGCATCTCATTCTTGGTCTTCCACGTCGCCACCTTGCATTTTGTGGGATCTAATCAGTGGTCCTCTTAGCCCACGAGGTGCTTGGCATGCGGCAGACGTGTCCAGCCCAACACACAATAAATAATAAAAGAAAACAAAAAATATGTACCTACCTACTTAGGTTTATGAGATAGTCTCTGCCCATTTCAATTTGAATTATCGCAACAGAGCACGTTCCATCTCTATTATGGCATTTTGATGAAAACGCTTACAAATTCTAATAACATATTATCACGAAAACGGGCGCATTAAGGATAAAAAAGTTGTAGCAGTTTTATGACGTCATAGTCCAATAGAACGAATGGCAAGAAAGACCGCATCTTGGTTAAAAAATCCTTGGTTTCATCACGATATTTTCCTTCACCGTTCGAGAGCACTACCGTTGGCAGATGCACTGTACAGACAGTAAAATATTGTATAGGTTTTAAAGTCAATGTATTTGTAACATAACTGATCGAATAATATATAAATTATATACCACACAGGTATAAACATAACTTTTTATTGGTTTTATAGTATTTACTACAGTTAAGGAAATCACAAAGATTTACTTTTGGGACATCATTAAAATCTTAGGTATAAACATCATCCGTGATGCTCCGATTTATTAATAAATCGGTTCATAAATGACGAATATTTGATTAGAAGTTGGTTAAACAGGCAAATAAAATATTATTTATGTTCACCACACAACTTTTGTCCTCGGCGGGGATCTAAACAAAATTGAGTCACATTATTTGTGACTCAACATTGTTTCCCACCTTTGAACCCTCGGTGAAATTGATCGGTGCCAAGTAACCTCGTTACACAATACAATGTTAGAGCTGGAGATGATATATCGCCAGGTCACAAAGGTAACAATACAATCATGATACCAGCATATATTCCTACAATCAAGCTTGCCTATATTCCAGCGTTGCTGTATTTCGCTTTGAAGGTTCGTGAGTGACCAGTGAAATTATAGGTTTCAAGCCTTATAGCCGTCGAGCCGGTAGACAGGACAATGCCTCGTTAGACACATTTGCAACGTGCATGACTAACGAGACAACGCGAACGTTTTGCTCTAAGCGACGGTCACCATTTTGCATCAGGTAAACAAAAATTAAAATGATTCGGACAAAATGTTTCCTTTTATATATAGATAGTTAAGCATTTAGCTGCCATCACACCGGATGGAAAGTGAGCATGCAGCCTAAGATGGAGCATGCTTAGCCATAATCCACCTGTTCACTCTTGTCTTACCTAAATTTAAACGTTCCGGAAACACTGACGCCGTAAGAGAGTTCCACTCCTTGGCAGTTCGTACTATAAAAGTGTTTATATGGTAGAACGTGTAACTTGAGTATTATGTGGTATAACTAAAGCCTTGCGCACATCTAAGCGATCTACGATGGTGATCAGTGAAACGCTGTCAAATATGAAAGCGATATTTGACAGCGTTTCACTGATCGCCATCGCTAGATGTGCGCAGACCTTAAGCGTTTCTGCAGTAGCGATCAGTGAAAGATGCAAAAGAAAGATGTATATTTGACCACGTTTCACTGATCGCTACCGCAGGAAGCTGGTGCAAGGGTTAACTCATTGTGAAAGAGGTACCCTGTATTCAGAAAGCTCGTATGTAAATTTTTTACACCCAATGTTTTCTACGGAGGGCCGTAATAATCAATCTTTTATCTTGTATTATTAAAAGAATAATTTTGAGCAAACTATATACGTGAATATCAGCGTTTTGCACACGTTTATTTTTAGTACGTAGTAAGAATAGCCTTGTAATGGTGAAAAGTTGGTGCGAGTTTCTTTTTTCAGTCACGTTCCATCTGAATATTAACAAAACTATATGATAGTGTTTGGTTAGTGAGTTAGACGAACAAACTATCTAAAACTGAGTTACGGTACGCACGAGGACAAGCTAAACTTAGTTTTGGGCTTGATAAGGTTGTGGAATGTCTACAGTATTTAATATAGTTTATTTATTATTTCACGGACCTCGTTGATCCTCGCAAACTAATAAAAAAGGTGTACATTTTGTTATTATGCCACTATAACAATGAAAATATTGAGCATGACATGGTGATTCTAATAATGTCGTAGCCCTGTCGTAGCCCTGCCAAGGATCGTAGATGTTGTAGCTTCGTAGCAACGCGTAGCAAGAGCTTAGCCCATTGTATGAATTGGTTGTCGCGCTTTCTTTGTGTCTGATAAAAAAATATACCTAATTAAAAATAGCAGAAAACCATTTCTGGATTTTTCATTATCAGGGAAATGTTTTCGTCTATTGGTTATTGGAAAATGAATTAAATTTTCCTTATTATTGTCATTTTTCAGAATAAATACAAATTAAAATATATAATATAAATCTTGTTAGCGAAGGTAATCTATAAAAAAATGATTTTTCTTTTACACGGTTTTCATTTTATTTAGATACCATTGGATAAGAAAACATTTAAATTTTAATAAGCCTTAACTTGTTTTCAGGAAAAAAAATACACAAATGCTTTGAAATATGGATACTTGCACCGCTGCAATACTAAAGAAAAACAAATCTACTTCGAAACGTGTTCCATCTCAGTCCATACGATTTAGCCTTGTCTGCACTGTCTGGACTGAAAAACTAGGGGTCATAGCCCATTTATACTGCACTGCTGAAAAATGAGCATTCAAATAAAGGCTTCAGCTCGTACTCTGTGGGTACAGATATTCTAGCAAACAGCGCGTGGTAATTGAGCTTACCGCAACCTAGCCACAGGAAAGTGGAACTACAGAGAGCGACTTTAAACACATATTTGAATGTTAATCTATATGTGCGGAGCGGTGTCGTATAAGTGAGCTACGACCTTTAGCAAGATATATTGCTAAAACGTGATCTGACCATTCGCTTTAGCACCATAGATAAATAAACATTAGGATATAGCACAAAGGAAGCGTGTAAAACCACGATATTCCTTAAGGGGGTACGATTTCCATACAAACTTAATTTACACAACTATGGGCGAATAAAGTATTAATGTACACTGAAATAGCTGTAATAGGCTTTTACAGTGGTCCTTATTACCGGCCAGTTATATAAAGTTGGAGTGTCAGCCGTTGGTCGTGGCAGTCGGGGCTTCAGAAAAAGAACTAACAGACTTTTACGACTATTTTGAGACATATGTTTTAAGCTCATTCACGTATTCAATGCCGAGTACCCGTTAGAAAGAATGACGAAATAATTACTTTTTTGGTTTTTTATTAATATTTCTGTTATCCTACAGTTTTCTCCAACTTTATATAACTGGCCGGCAATAAAGACCACTGTAAAATTCTATTACAGCTATTTCAGTGTACATTTATACTTTGTTTGCCCATAGTTATGTAAATTCAGTTTGTATCGGAATCGAACAACCTTAACAACATAATTATATGATTATTATTATTATTTTATGAGTGGATTGTGTAAAATATTTATTTATTTATATCCAAGAAGAAAATGTTCTCCTGATGATATTATGTGAATGTGAGCTATCTAGAAGGTACATATCTCATTATTGGACGTTGTAATTATACAAAGTTAAGCTTACAACAAAGCGTATCGCGTATCACGTAACATAAAATACAGACGACTTCAGAACCTCCGTTTTATAAAATCATTTAAAAATGCAACAAAAGCCAAAATATCTCAAAATTCATCAGATCTTGCAAGCTTGTCCATAGGTAGTCACAGGCAAGCGCAAAAGATGTGAAGGTTTCAAAAACATTTGTAATCCGCGCTAGAGTACAGACAGGTCACCGACGCGGTGCCTTTGAAACCCTTTCTTGTTTGACGTCATGTAGTTCAATGAACTCTTCATTATTCGCGTCAGACTTGCCAGTACCATACTAGGTACTTATTCCTGCATCAGTGCATTTTTACGACGGTGCTTTTTCATCTACCCACATTAAATTTACTTCTGCCGTCTAAACGGCAGCGCAGTGAATATGGGGTACAAATAAATAAATAAATAAATATTGTGGACAATTCACACAACACTACCCAGCCCCAAACTAAGCAGAGCTTGTAATATGGGAACCAGATAGCTGATATAATACTTGAATACATTTTTTTTTTTTTGTAAATACAGACTTAGAATACAATACAACACCCAGACAGAGAACAAACATTTATGTTTACCACACAAATATTTGTTCTCGGTGGGGATCGAACCCACGACCTACGGCGCAGAAGGCAGAGCTACTACCAACTGAGCTAGAGGCCAGTCAAGGCAAGGTTCTTACACATTGTTTTTTGCATACATTAATAAGACATCAATACCTAAAGTAAAGGACTATTTAAATTATATGAATAATAATTGTTTCATCGGTATTTAGAAAGTTATAGCGGTTGTGTCAACCAAAATAAGTTTATAAGTAGCTATAATTGTACGAGATAACAAAAATAACACATCAACAGTCAACAAAAGATTATAGTGCATCTATGAAGTGAAGTTTGAATGCCCGTGAGCCTATATCTACGAGTATTACTAGCGGCCGCCCGGCTTCGCTCACCCGTTCCCGTTACGTCCCTTTCCCGTTACAATTTCTTTATAAACTGTAGCCTATGAGTTATTCTGACGTATAAGCTATAATATTGTACAGTTTCATTAAAATCCATTTAGTAGTTTTTACGTGAAAGAGTAACAAACATCCATCAATCCATACTTGCAAACTTTCGCGTTTATAATATGAGTAGTAAAACACAAATGCTTGTAAACGGAAAAGTTGCACAAAGCATAATCCCAAATAATCCTCTCAGCGCATCCAACTGTCAGTGCTATTCTACAAATCCAAACTTTGAAATACGCCCTCTGCAATTATTTCGAAAGAGGGTACAGAATAGCCTCTTATCGACGACTGCAAATCCGCAACCTACTTAAAACGGTCAACTTCCTGAATGTTGGGGGAGGCGATAATGTACATCATGATATTGTACACCCCGTTAGTACGATGCCAGTTAAGCGATATGTACATACACTGTAGCAATTCAAACATGGATTATTGCTTTTTTGTTCTGGAACTAGATACTTATACTTCTCCTTGGTAATTTATAGGGCAGATCCTACTAGGATTGCTATGTTTCATTTCATTTCATTTATTTATTCCATCACAATTAATTAATCGTATTTGAAATATACAAACTTAAACTAACGTAGAAAAGAAATATTAAATAAAATGTCACAAGAAAAATAAATTTTAATTATAAGAAAAATAAAATATGTTACCTTTGATTGATCATAAAATTTACGCACAAGGCGAGCTAGCAGAGCGAGGATCGTCTGTAGTGCTAGATAAAGAAAATTAATAATCCATCGCTAGATAAAGAAAATTAATAATCGAAATATTTATCTGCTACAGTGTACACGGGCCTTAACAATTTCACAGTAGAAAAAAGTGGAGTCGTTTTAACTGAGTGTAAATTAACTGGCCGTACATTAACCGGACCCGTTGCAGGACAAAAGGAACCGTGGACAAATCCGATAATGTCATCGTTTCAGCTCCAGCGGTTTTACAAACTGCCTTTCATCTGAGTTGAACGTGAGATTGTACGAAGATTATTGGCCTTCGGTTCAGTCTCATCGGTACAGTAGATTTTAAAAGCTAAAGGAAGCTAGTTGGTGCGAAATTATTAAATAGGTAGATAGATTGCAATCATTATCCGTCGACAATACAGTGGGTGTACTATGAGAACAAATATTGTAAGTTTATTTACAACTGAAACAAAACATGTGCCAATATTATTTAAAATTGCTATGATAAACAAAAAAAAACCTTCATTATAAAAGAAAAATATTCGTGATAGCCTCATCATGTTACACAAATATTCTTAAAAAAACTTTAATTTGTTCCATTTCAGCACACTTTGGAACTTTCACGAGGAAGGGTTCAAAACTTCTGTTTGTGTAAAAACTGCTCAATGCAGTTGCAATAACAGAGTTTCTCGAAGTAGGTACTAATTTGTTGCACATTTGGAGCTTTTAGAGTGGATCATCATCATCATCATCAGCCTGAATAAGTCCACTGCTGGACATAGACCTCCCCTACACATTTCCAGGAAGAACGATTCTGAGCCCTTTCCATCCATCGACTTCCTGCGATCTTAATAATGTTGTCGGTCTATCTGGTGGGTGGGCGCCCTACGCTTTGTCTTCCGGTTCGTGGTCGCCATTCGAGAACCTTTATTCCCCAACGGTTGTCGGTTCTTCGAGCTATGTGGCCTTAGAGTGGATACAACACCGTAAATTATAAAAATATTTATTAATTTTTAATATTTTATGGCCAGAATTTTACTTTAGCAACATTTTACGATATTTTTGACCCCTTTAAGTTACATGTCAATATAAATAAACATCAACAATATTTTCCAGCAAACAAACAAATATCAAACGAACGCATGAAACGAAACGAGCTTTTTATGTATATTTACGCATTATTTTATGGTAATATTACTTTTTTCATGAAAATTTTACTTTTCGTTTGTGTCTTGTCATATTTTACTATCTGCTACTGGCAACACATTCTCAAGTTTTTAAACTTATAATTTTAAACTTTTGCGTTAATTAGATGATATTGAATAAAGATATACGCGATAAACATCCGTGTTATGATTAATAAACTACTACAAATATTACGAAATTTTGTCAGCGTTATTGGTTTTGTAATTACCTTTGACGGCAGCAAACCTAATTATATTGATCATAACAACCTCCACATCGAATTCTAACCGAAAATCGAATGGACGTTACAATTAGTAAATAAAATAGTAACGTCAGTTCGATACATTTTTAGGACTGTTTTTATAAAGGCTTAGCCTAGCTTTGATGGAGTAGAATCCTGGCTCGCTTCGTGATTGAACAGAATTGAAAAGCTCTAGCTAGCCAGGCTAGGATTACTATCTGCATACTAAAATTGAATTTCATAGAAATTTTGACAGTTTCTAACTGAACTGGAGGCATAACGAGGTTTGTTATATCACGATAACGGCACAGAATGTTTCATCAAAGGCTTACTTACTTTATTGTGCTACCTAGCCATCGAGTTTTCCTCGCATGTTTGCAAGCAATCCCTGTAATTAGCCTCGGTGTGATTGCCTTACGTCCACGAGTAGCTTGTTAGAGCCTGAATGCAGCGGGGTAGAATCGACTAATTGGAATTCCGGTAACAGGCAGAGAATTTGTAAGAAAAATTAAAGCTTCCATTTTTTCGACACGACGAGCACGTTGGCGTAAATTTATTGTTTCTTTTTTGAAAGTTTTTTCATTGGAAATTTAACATAGACATGTTAGTAGCATAAATCATAAATTGTCATTTTACTCATTTATCTCTTTTTACAAATGTTTGTGTAATTATTGACTAACATTTAAATAATACTTAATCAGTAATAACCAGATGATAACGATTGATTAACTTTTACTTGATAAAAATGCAACTCACACATTTTTTTCCATCAGTTTAGTCATTCTAATTTGCTTTCATCTCTCGTGCTTATTATGTTTCAATTTAGATGTAAAACATTGTTTGGTATTATTTTTAGGGCTGATTTGTCCATCTAACTTATCAAGGATAATATGAAATTTCTGTCTTTGTTTGGTATGATAAATATCTGTAATTTTTTTTACATCGCCTTTGACCGCAGTCGCATCTGCTGTTAGGTGATGAAGTGGTCGACGATGTAACACGCTTACCCAGAAGATACCAGTTCACAATACTCTTCCATCCAAGCTGAGTGTTTGATTAAATTATAAGAAAATTCAGCCCTAGAAATAATTTTAAATCCGCGCCAAGTCAGCGAGCGTTTTGCTATCAATTATTTTGGTCGTCGTTTTGAAATTGCAAAACACAAGCACAATTTTATTGACTTTTTTATGAATTTGATGAGAGAGAAACACTTAGAGTGCTACCAATTAGCAGGTGAGCAATATAAATTGGAAGTCTTGGATGTTTTGAAGAAAATAGAGGAAGTTGCACTTAAATATTGTAGCGATCGTTGAGCATCGGAAGCAAACGTTCATCCACTTATTGGAACATGGCCGTTCTGCCTCGGCACAACGGCGTCATTAAGTGTGTAACTGTTTCTAAAGGACTCTTAATGTATATAGTAGTGGTAACATTTATTAATGTAAACAAACTTTACACAAAATATCCGAATAAATTAATACAGACTGATATTGTTTAAGTTTTTGTATGTTTGTGGGTTAGTTGTGCTCTAATCAAAATTCGTAACTTAGATGAAAAAATTATAGGCTTAATATTTAACTGGAACGGAAAGAAAAAAAGACCAAATAAACAGACCCGAAAAGAGATGTTAATGTTATAATATATGTAGGGACACCCATACTATACACATTTTTTTACCGATTTTATTAGAACATAAACATATATTGTGAATGTCCGAGCGTTAATTATTCGAGCTATGTCGGTCCTTGGTTCTTCTACGGATCACACGGTACCTACTAATAAATGCTGCAATCAGTGTTTTATTTTTTCTATTGTGGTAATCTCGCGTTTGAACGGAAATAGTTTTGCAAAGCGAATGTCTAAGCTTTCAGGGTTGGGTGGTTTTACACTAACGCCTGTTTGCCATGCCTGCATGTCGGAAACGCTCAGGCATGTGCTCAACGAGACATGGTTCCCCGTCGAACGTGTCAGGATATCCGGATTGAACTTAGTTGATTAACTACTCAGTGCCGTAGAAAAACTGGCACCAATCAACCGTGCGCCTTCGCTGTAGGCGGAGTTCATTATCTCAGTAGGTTGTACGTTTTAGTCGGTAATCTTTGACCTTACCTCACATGGACGTTAAGTTAAGTACCGCTTATCTTATCTTTAATCTTATCTTTGCCTTTCTACTTTCATTTCCGGCTGTCTGCCTGAAATGAAAATAGAAAGGCAAAGAGCACGTTACAAGGCCAACACTTAAATTCGTTGTTTGTCCCGTATTCATATGATAATTGTAGCACCATAATGAAATTACCACGCGTTTGAGTTGTCAGGTGTCACAAATTTAATAGAAGCATAATATCTATAATAGTATATCTATAATAATTAACCATTATCTATATAAATAAAAGAAAGTCGTGTTTGTTACACTACTCGTATTTATAACTCAAGAACAACAACACCAAATCGGCTGAAAATTGGTGGGGAAATAGCTTAGATCCAGGAGAAGGAGGAAGGATGAACGGGGCGTAACGGGAGCGAAGCGCCAGATGGCTGCTAGTATAAAATAAAGAAGCAGCCAAGTGCGAGTCGGACTCGCCCATGAAGGGTTCCGTAGCAATAAGTAACATAATATAAAGGTTCTTGTAGTTCGTCATAAGGTAAATTGCGGTTTACGATTTATGACGAACAAAAAAAAAACTACTTACCAGATCTCGTTCAAACCAAATATCGTTGGAAGTTTGCATAATAATGTACAACATAATATTTTTTAAGTTTTATCCTTCTCTTATTTTAGAAGTTAGAGGGGGGGACCAACTTTTTACCACTTTGGAAGTGTCTCTCGCGCAAACTATTCAGTTTAGAAAAAAACTATATTAGAAACCTCAACATTATTTTTGAAGACCTATTCATAGATACCCCGTAGGTACACGTATGGGTTTGATGATCATTTTTTTTTTGAGTTTCATTTTTAAGTATGGGGACCCCCAAAATTTATAGTTTTTTTTTCTATTTTTGTGTAAAAATCTTAATGCGGTTCACAGAATACATCTACTCGCCAAGTTTCATCAGTCTAGCTCGGTTTCGGAGAAAAATGGCTGTGACATACGGATGGACAGACAGAAAGACAGACAGCCATGACGAATCTATAAGGGTTCCGTTTTTGCCATTTGGCTACGGAACCCTAAAAATCATACACTCTCACACTCTGTTTAATTTCAATAAAATCTCGTCCAGTTATTATACGCTCTTGACAAACAGTAGGTAAGGTAATGCCTACATAAGGTAAATCTGAGTAAATTACTGGAACCTGAATTACACATAAAGCTTTATTCAAGGTGAGTTATTCGATACTGTATACCATGGATAACCAATCGACTCCAAACGTTGAAACGCTGGCCTGTGATTGGTTAATTAAAGAACACATGAGTAGAGTCAGCAACTCAAGTGAATAAATATAATCTTTTTTTTTAAGTTAAGGTGATGATAATGATTTCCTCGCCGTTTTCAGCTACGGCGACTGTAATTGGACGGAAATAATATTTCTTATTGTTTGAGGGTTCTGTTGTCTGCCCTCTGATGTGGCCTTGTGTGGCTAATGTACCCAATTTTAGGGGACGTCAGTAACCCACCAACGTAATTATAGGAGATGGTCGCTGGTGGTCGGGCCTTCAATTCGTCTCGCCTTCTGTCAAGATCGAATTGTAGCTCTTCCTCAAACTCGTTCACATGCACATGTATTCGCTGTCTCCACTCCGTCTATCTAAACAGTAACTGTGCCTTAAAATTTGCCAAGTAGCAAATCTTTAAGGGTTTCAATATTGAGGTAACGGATTCAAATCTTTAATTACCATCAAATATGGTTGATTTTCCATTGCCGACTGTACCATTACATTGTTACCAACTGGTGTTCACTCTCCTTTTTTAACCGACTTCCAATCAAAAAGGAGGAGGTTCTCAATTCGGTTGTATGTTTTTTTTATTTTTTTTATTTTTTTTTTAAATGTTTGTTACCGCATAACTTCGTCATTTGTGAGCCGATTTGAAAAATTATTTTTTTATCTGAAAGGTACTGCTTTCAGATTGGTCCCATTTTAATTTTATTAAAATCGGTGTTGCCATTTTTTTTTAAATAATTTTTTTAATGTTTGTAACTGCATGCCTCCGTCATTTATGAACCGATTTAGAAAATTATTTTTTTATTTGGAAGGTTATTCTTACGTCCAGATTTTCCCAAACAAATTTCATTAAAATCGGTTTAGCCGTTTGGCAATGAAGTCGGTTTCTCAAGTTTTTTAAACTTATAATTATCTGCATGTTATTCATGGGCAAGCTTTTATTTTATTTTATTTATGAATGAAGGGTTTATTTTAAAAGTAGTAGGTATATTTTTGCCTATTTTACTCGTTATGTAGTTAAGCATTGACACGCCCATATCGAATATGGGATATCGGATATGATATTCGTAATATCCGATCCTATAGTATACTTATATTCCACCCTCTTATTTTGTCTAATAAATACACGTACCTATACTTGTATATTTTTAATGTAAACCGTCTTTCTTGTATTTCGACATTTGCAAGAGTAAAATTTAGGTTACTCACTGTGATAATTTCCACTGATCTCATTACTAAGTTTGTAATTATACTTCAAATCAAGCTGAATTAATACTAGAAACTAATTGAACCTCATCTCCCTGATTAGCGTCAAATTGGTTATTCCCGCTCATCCCCATTTTCCGTGTTACGAGCAGGAAGTCATTTCAAAGGTAATATTTAGTTTTTATTAGTATTCGTCCCAATTGAAAAATATGATTTATCTATATCTATACTAATCTATATTAATATTATAATGAGGAAAGATTTATATTTTTGTGTGTATGTTTGTAATGAATAAACGCAAAAACTACTGTGCTGTTTTCTAAAATTCTTCACCATTGGAGAGCTACATTCACCCTGAGAAACATAGGTTATATACAAGTGTTTAAAAAATAAATGTCCACCCGTACAAAACCGGGACAGGCCGCTAGATTTACAATAAAATCACTCGTGTTGTTGGTTTATTAGGTCGCGAACAAGATTGCAAACTCAAACCAACTAGTGTCAACTGTGTTACAGAAATGTACACGATATTTGTATAAACACGCAGTTTCCACTGCGGCTCCACTCGCATAGAACTGATATAAAGTAGTTTAGGTAAAGTTTAGCTGTTCCAAATCAGGAACTATCCTTTCCAAAAGTAATCCAATTTTCTTTCGCGAGGACTTCGTTTTCACACCGTATTTACAAACTTATTTTCTAGCTTGAAAACCTTCCAAGCAGTTCATAATCAGTATAAATACCAATGCTTGAACGGCGTGTCTTATTTTTTTACACAGGCTTTCTCAAAGTATAACTACTACTTACTACGAAATATGCAACGTGAATCAATTTATTATAATTTTGAAATACACAGTTTCCAGAATTAATTAATTTCGTACCCACCTACTTGGTGTTTGATCACGTATCACGATAAATACAATGCTTAATAAATTTGCTAAAATTATATCGAGAATTCATGTCTCCTCGTAGTATTTGGTTTTCATAAACATTTAATTATTTCCGAACGAAACTACAGGTCATTTACTAGTTGCTATCAACAACGAATCCTGATAGACCCAATTCAATATCAGAAATGACTAGAATCTTTCAATAGAATCAAATGTTCTTATTTCCATTTTAAAGCAAACAGTTCAATTACATTGGTTTTTACCTAATTTATCCGTATTCGATAAGAAGCTATGGTCTTCTTGGTAAACGTCCTATACCATCGACTGCATCAAGTGGAATTTCGGTCAATGTTTTACCTAGAACGCGTAAAAAAATGTAGTTTTTCCTAGGACGCGTTTAAAATGGAAGCTTTGCCTAGAAAGTGTAAATAATGGTAGTTTTACATAGAACGTGTACAAAAAGTGTAGCTTAACCTAGAACGTGTAAAAAAATAGGTGTTTTTTACCTAGAACGCACAAATATGTGCATTGAAATGGTAGTATCTAGTGTACACCTACCTTCAGTGGGCGTCGTCTGCTGGCTGGAGTTGATGCGAGGCCGCTCCTCCCCCGCAGCAATGTGCTTCGCCGTGCGCCGTTGGATTGGACGCTGGTCACGTTCTCTATCTTGGTCTCGGTCCCGGTCTCGGTCTCGGTCACGCTCCCGTTCCCGCTCACGCTCGCGCTCTTTGTCATCACTGTTTTCTTCTTCTTCATAGCTGTACTCCATTTCTGAAAACAAATTAACTATTAGTGCTTAATCAAGCTAATACGACACACACACGAGGCTAACCAGCCTCAGCCTCTTTTACAGTGAGATTTTATCTCCAAGTTCGCAAAATGACACTGACCACTATAGCTGTGTGTTGGATGGTGCGACCCTGCGGCGGCAGGATAAACAATTTGAAAAAAGAACATGTGAAAATTGCAGACGCCATTGGCGCCATTTCCAATTTGTGTGTTGTTTGAAGATTCAGTTTTCGTAGAAAGTAAAATAAATTTATTTTCCTTGTAGGTTTATATAAAGCACTATGTCCTATATTTACTATGTGACTATGTCTGTGTGTACTCGATAGAAACTGCGATTCCCGATCACGGGTGTTTTAAAATTTAAAATTTTCAAACGACACCCTCGACGGTAATCGGTCACTTTCTACTCTCGGTGAACAATGTACTATTTTTTGTTTTGGCGTATTTTTTATTCAAAAAATTATAACATACTTTGTCAATCCAATTTTTAATATTTTTGGCGGGATATATTAAATATTGTGTTTTAATATTTTTGAGAGTTCATTGTTCATTTTGGGGGTTGTTGGGGTGTAATGTGCTCTAGTGTCCACTTCTGTCGGCATTCCCGGAGTGCCACGGTTTTTTTTATTAGTGTGTGGGTGTGTGTGTGTGTGTGTATCTTACGCATTGGTATACTTCAAAAATGAATGTTATAACGACAACACTGCATAATGAAAAAGTCGGTTCCGTACCTAACCTAAAAAGAGACCTAAACCTTACCTCACAAAGTACATTCATGTGAGAATCGTATATATTTATGTTATAGTCAAAGTCCGATACACAGTCTCTTCGCGGAAGGACTGGTTTATCCTAGGTTTGGCCAAAGCCATCAGGCAATCCCCGAAATACATTTCAATTTCGCCCTTTGCCTGAAGTATTTTTAGTCAAACCCAGGAGCTCCTAACTTTTCAGTCAAACGTCGAAAGTAAATTATTCTGTTTCGGTTTTGGCCTAGTCAATCCTAGAAGCGACTGCAAAACTCGGTCAAACGTTGATCTGAACATGTTTAAACAGGTTCATAATGTCTCTCGCGGTGTTCCGACCGATTGTTTTGTCATTTCATGTTCGTTCATTGAGCGTGCGGGCGTGTAATTGTGTAATGATTAATTTTCCATTTTAATTACTTAAGAAATTATTAAAACAATAAACATCAAAATTTTAAAAATGTTATTTTTTTATACCTAATCTTACAAACTAACCTCCGTATATTCCAAAGCATTTATTTATTTATTTTATACTTTATTGCACATCGTACAAAAGGCGGGCCTAATGCCACACGGCATTCTCTCAAAGCATCTCAAATATAAAAGTGAAAATCACGTAAGCTGACCAATGAGGTGTCAGAACTGGCAGAGTTAAGCGGTTCTTAAGACTTGAAAGCTGCTTAAATGATAAAATGCTTCCAAATATACAAAGATAAGACACTTCATACCTATATCGGAGTTTGACTCGTCAAACCCCGATTTAATAAAATTGTGTTTTGACGTTTGCCTGACCAAATTAGTCTCTCCCAGGTTTGACGAAAATTGTTTAGTCAAAGGCCGAAAATTTACATTTGTTTGGGCTTTGTCTAAGTCATTCAGTCTGACCTGAGGATTGACCAGTCCAACCTAGGAGCGCCGGAGCTTCGGAGTTTGCCTATAACATATATATCGTAGATACACAATAGATAAACAAGCCTACTTCATTTAGAGAATGTTCCAGAAACAGCATCCCATAAATAGTTTCAAATCAATCGTTAGATTAGTAAAGGTTGTGTTTCTATTTCCAGCGTCTGTTACTTCCCAGTGTCATAAGCCCATCGACTCGGTAAAGTGCAGTTTCAAAGTCAAGGTTACGCTTGCAACGTAAATTCAAGTTTCTCAACAACGTTCGTTCGTGACGTTACAGCAGTCAATTTAGCTACGCGATAAACAACATGGTTACAATATTACAATAGTTACAAATAACAAACCTTTTATTTGAAGTATAATGGTAGGCTTTAGGATTTACAAAGTGCTAGCTTTCAGTTGAAATTAAAAAGCTTATGAGCTCGAAAGGGGAACAAATATGCACTATTCAAATTCAAATTGTATTCTATGTATACATACATATGTATGTATTTACAAAATAAATACGTATTTATGTATTACTAGTGGCCGCCCGCGGCTTCGCTCGCCCGTTCGCATAACGCCCCGTTCCCGTTGCTTTTTCGGGATAAAAAGTATCCTATATCTTTCTACCGGTTCTAAGCTACCTCCCCACTAATTTTCTGCCAAATCGGTTCAGCCGTTCTTGAGTTATACATAGTGTAACTAACACGACTTTCTTTTATATATTAATATAGATAGAAGATATCAGCTATCTGTTTCCCATAGTACAAGCTTTGCATAATTTGGGGCTAGATAGTGTTGAGGGGATTGTCTACAATATTTATTATTATTATTAAATATCTGTCAACTCGATCGCGAAACGATGTCCTCTTTAAAACCATTTGCATGCGGAAAGCAAATGGTAGGGCCGCCGCCGCCGCGCCGGTTTCAAGCCTTATCATATCCGATTTCTCTTTTATTTACAAACTAAACTTCAAAGGTATGAGCTGAATGAATGTACTAGCATTCTATTTATATTTCTACGTGGGAAAATGGAGTACGGCGCTTTTATTCCCATTGAAAAACATTCATGTAGTAAGAAACAAACTTTGCGTACACTTATATTTTGTAAATAATATGTTAAAATCACTCGTATTACGGCATAACTTGTGTGGGCATTCCAATCGATCTACGCAGTCACCATTAGTAGGCCTACTACAAGCTCTGTCTGGCTCTGTCTCTGTCTCTGGTTTTGAGTCTGTGTGAGTGCTGTCTTAATAAATCCTACCACAGTATAATACACTGGTGAGCACTCACACAGACTCAAAAACAGAGCGAAAGACAGAGCCAGACAGAGCTTGTGGTAGGCCTACTGCTTATTAATGCTACATTTAGGTACATCGATGTTAATTAAGTCATTGTTTATTGACAAGGCATAATTTACAAACGTTCTTTTTTACCCGTTCTTCAAAAGCATCACATCGCAATCAAATTGCAAAAACCTTAAACTGCTGGCCTACCATGAGCTTCATATGGTTATGGTTATGGCTGTCAAAATTGTGTCAACAGTGTCAACACATTCAAACCCAAGAAGAAAATGAATGAGTGGGTCAGCCTATCTATACACAGTTTGACAGCCATAGCCATAACAATATGGAGCTCGTGGTAGCCCTGCTCTTGTCTCGAATATCAGGATTAAAGTATAGAAACGGTGGAAAACCATTTCTCCTTTATATTGGAACTCGCGGAAGAGCAATATTTCTCAATGGGTATTCCGTTGCGGGCTTGGATTGAGAAGGTTCTATCAATAAGAGCGACTCGTCGCCGTTCGATGACACCCGCTTTTGTGTCCGTGGCGCGTAGACTGACTCGTAAACTAGTACTTGGTAGCATATAGCGGGATATATTATTTAATATACTTACTACGGAACTGCGGAACGGAATTTTATTAAAAACTGAGGCAGTTATGGCTTAATTTTGAATTATTACATTGCAGAAAAAAGTTTAACGAAAAGTTAATATTTGTAGTCACAGGACTTAAAAGATCATCACATGGTTTCAGTTTTTCCTGTTTTTTTTTAAATAATCATAACTCGAAAGTTACATGACAAATATTTTTTTTCTATATTTTTCTGATAGCTGTCATGACTTGGCCCATCGCCCGTTTTTGGCTAGACGTTGACTTATGGGACACCCTGTATAGATTATAAAACACCCTTAGGGCCTTATTAATAATCCTGGCGTAGCTTTGGACTAGTTAATCGGTGTTTTGTCACATTTGTTCGAGTTGACAATTGCATGTCAATGCAAGAGACAAAACACGGATTAACTAGTCCAACGCTACGCCAGGATTATTAATAGCACCCTTAGGGTGTTATTAATAATCCTGGCGTAGCGTTGGACTAGTTAATCCGTGTTTTGTTACATTTGCTCGAGTTGACAATTGCATGTCAATGCAAGAGACAAAACACGGATTAACTAGTCCAACGCTACGCCAGGATTATTAATAACACCCTATATTGATGTACATAAATTCAAACACGGCATCATTTCGGTTTTGAGTTTCAGTCTATTATTATATCAGTACTAGCTGCCTGTCCCGGCTTCGCACGGGTGGACATTTATTTTTTAAACACACAAATATAGCCTTTGTTACTCAAGGTGAACCTACGTCCAGCAGTGGACTGATATCAATTGATGATGATGATGAAAGAACATTCTACATATAACGTTTAGGGGCACTATTTTCTAGAACATTTTGTCCAAATCTAGAATTCAAAACCGTTTGCATGGGTATATTTGAGTATTCTAGATAATTCTGGATTACCAACGTTTGGATGCATTCCGGATGCTAGCCGAATAATTTCAGTCTTCGAATTAAATTTGATCATTCCAGAACCTCAAAGACATTCTAGAGCGTTCTTTCCTTGTCAAAGTCGAGAATTTTCAGAAAAATCCCTAAGCGATAGAAAGGGATAGACATATATAAGTCCCTACGTGATAGAAAGGGATAGACATAGATTTCGAAACTTTTGCCCCTTATAAATTAATAACACCTAAATATTGAATATAAACTATCCTATATTTTAAGTCCGACCATATTTTAGGCAGTTGCAAAATTTTATCGAAATCCGTTCAGTAGTTTCGGAGTTTATCGCGTTCCAAATTGTGACACGAAAGATTTATATAATATAGATTATCACTAAAAGAACCATAAACTTGTTGCATCCCTCCGCCAAACAAACAGGGAGGTTGCGAGGAATTAAATGGTCTATTCTTTAGCACTTTCATAAAGGTAATCGCGATAAATACCCCTTTCTTCCATATAATTATGGTCTACACTTTATAGCTGCATTTTTTCAAAGAGCTTTTCTTTATACAACTAGCTGATGGAACAAGTATATGACCCAACTGATGTTAAGTGGTAACCATTACCTATAACAAAGCAGATTTAATTAGTAATTTTTTTTTTATTTTATGTCTCTAAGGTATTTATTAACTATGGACCTAAGGTGTTTCTTGTTGTTTTTTGTAATGTGCATTTTATAATTGTCTGAAATAAATGATATTACTAAAGCATTGCCTCATAGCTCACGCATGCCAGGAACGTGCCCTACAATGCACTGCCTTGCGTCCATCAACTTTAAGCATACATATGTTCAGCCTCACGTGCCAGTAATTTCACCGGCACTCACACCCTTCAAACCGAAACTTCACGGCAGAAATAGGCATGAAACAAAATCAAAATAGTACGTGATAGTACTTCCCTGGACTACTACTACAAAAAGCTTACATACATAATGTACGTATTTATGCATGTATGTAAGTTCTATATTCACATAAAGTGGTAGAAACGCTTTTGTCGCAGACAAGTTATGTGCATTATATTATTATTGATATTATTTATCCTGCTTTAGCAGGATTTTCTAAACTACTAAATGACAGCTAAATAGTCCAGTAGTAAAATAAATAAACAAATAGTCCAGTAGTAAAATAAAAGCTTGAGAATAAGAATAAATTACAAGTCATAATAAATAATAATAAAGTCGGAGCTTAGACCGACAGTTACCTTCTTGGAGAATTCATAAAATAAAGGTGTTTTCCGAAGTGATTTTTTATGTAAAGCCTGAAAACATCGCTGGTTTTTAAATTGCATTTCTAGAGATTGATACCAAGAATGGATAAGATTTCAGGCATGAGTATTTCAGGGGAAATTTGAAAGTGACAGAAAATGGAGAAGCAATAGGCTGGCGTGGTACGGGCATGTCATGAGGAGGGATGAATGTCATGTGACTAGGAAAGTGATGAGTATGGATGTGGATAGATTCGTGAGTAGAGATAGATCACCCGGAGGAACGCACGCAGCATGGAGAACCCTGATGAAGATTCCAGAACAATGTTCGAAATCTTCTCGACGAATACCACACCTCGGGAGGTATAAAAATAAATAAAATAATAAATACTGTGGACAGAGAAAATGAAAAAAAGAAGCGCATTATGACGCAATAACAGCACGCCATGTGGACACAAGAAATGAGCTATGGATGACGTCAGCCGAAGTCCGTCCCTACCATTAATGAGAGCTCATTTGCAGAGCTGGTCATCAGTGTGATAAGATTATAGAAGATAAAGATGGCAGTATATGACTGAGAAAAAGGATGTCCACCAACCCGCAGCCCAGCCAACGAAGGCTCTAGCCACGTGATCTAGAGAAGTAGCATGAAGAATTTATGGAAGCCAGCAATTCTCTCTGAATCTAATCTGAGTTAGCATTTAGGGACTCTGAGGTACACTAAACCTAACGAAAATGAAGTTTGGACCTGCAGATTCACCCAAGAATGTGTTGCCCGGTTGGAGAAGGTATGCTCCCGGCGGATCGGTGTTGGATCTGGACATAGCTCAGTCCCACTGCTACGAGTGGCTGACTTGTACGAGACCCTTGCACTACAAGTATGTAGAGACCCATAGAAATATGACGGTGATTGTGAGAAGATGCTGTGACAAAGAATCAGACGAGGCGTATCATCAGTGTGCTTAGTGTAGTTTTTTTCCAAAAGTTTTTTAAAAGTAAATTCAGTGTTTATTTTTAGAACCAGTGCTTGTTCGTAGAATTTTTCGTTTAGGTACAGTAGGTACAGCAGCGATCGGTAACTCGAGACATTGCAAAGTAGCAAGCTACTGCAGCGTTAGCAAATTAGTTATTTTGTCTTGACTGCATTTATAAATGTACTGTACTGTAGCTGTGATTTGTTTATTGGATTATAGTTGTTGTTGAGTTTTATGACTTTTCGAGTAAGTAAATTTTTGTTTGTAAGTACTGTTGTGGCTAGGTTCATAGCCACAGAAATCGTGCTCTTTGCCGTCGGCAGTTTTTCCTGACCACCAGAATCTTGGCCTCTTCAAGGCAAGAGTGAATAGGTGTCTTCCAGACCATACTCCTTCATTGTCGGCAACATCGTCGCTTACCATCAGGTGATATTGTAGCCAAGAAAAAAAAAGTTCCGTTCAATAGCCAAAACCTTTTTAAATTGGACAAATTGGGTCCGTATTTTTCATATGAAATCCCACCACTTTACCCATTTAGAATTAGTATAGCTACCGTAGTATAAAACAAGATAAGGGTTCGCTATAAATGCCCGTGAATCCGTAACCCATCTGCTTTTTACTGAGATGGAAATAATGTTTTATATCGCATACAAATATTTATCTCTCGGGAATACAAAAACTACACGACAACGGTGTGTCTCGAGCGTCAGATATTTTACGGCATTAATTAGCTAATAAAATAAGACCTAAGCTAAGAGCGACGACGTGTTGTATAATAATTTAATATTGTTAGTATACAAGGTGCAGTTTTGGATCTGCAAAACATTTTAGGAGGTAATTATGTTAGTGATTCTCGACCCGAATCAACAATAAAATGGGCAGGTATTTTTTTTTCATTTTATTCTTATTAACGTAAATCGGTAAGTGTGAACTCCCCTTTTTAAAACGCGACCAATCTGTACGTGTCCTTAAACTGCGCTTTCACACACACAAACAAACGCAACCGACATTTCTTTCATAAATCCAAACCAAAGCACCAACCACCGGCCGCTCCCTCCCCCCCGCCACCCCGCCACGCCCCCGCGGCCATCGCAAACGCATCGATCGGGTCAATTTATTAGTGTATTTGATGACGCCGGTATGTGCATACGCTTGCAAATTCCGCCCCTCAAGTGCGCCTTCGATTAACGGTCGGGATAGGTACCTACTACCTAATTGTAAAGATGACGGACCAATACTCCAATGTAGAGTTGGTGGAGATGGTCCGCTTGTAGGTATGCCATCAGTGGAGACAATGTATCTCGAGCCATCGAAATGTTCGCGGAGTTATTCCACAATCGGCAACGTCATCATTGAAATCCCGTGTTTCGGTAAGCACTTAATTAAAGCCTTTGGTTCGAACTGATTTGTAGCTCTCGGACAGTCGTTAGGTACCACACGGGTCGGTACGGGTCAACGACCTTACAGCCCTGCCGTACGGTCGGACAATTAGCAAATAACAAATGGGTATCGTGTTATCAAGTAACTGGTTTGTTGAGGTCTGATACGCAGTCGCCCTGCGAGATTCACTGGCACTCCATGCAGTGAGCTGCATACAGTTAAAAATTCGAACTACATCTAAGGTAAAATTATTTGACGTCACTGGTCATCGCATTCACGCACACAGTGACATGACACGCGATACATCGCAATGGGTGATTCTGTTTTTTTGAAGAGGGTTATTCTGAAAATCAATAAAATTGAAAAATCGAAAATAAAAAGTATTATTGATTATTGACTTGGTATCGTATTGTTATATGATTATTTACGAGTCTCCTAACAACCTCCTGAAATGTTTTGCAGGTTCAAAACTGCACCTTGTATAATATGTATCAACATAATTATTATTTTATCTCCAACTTGAGACAGCTAATTGATTTAACGGCTGTGACGTATACTCGTACATATACCTCGACTACGCCCCGGCTGCCTTGAAGGCCTGCGCACATCTAGGCGATGGCGATCAGCTGAAACGCTGCCAAATATGACAGTGATATTTGACAGCGTTTCACTGATTGCCATTGCCATCGCCAAGATGTGTGCAGGCCTTGACGCGTCTTTGAATACAAATATCGTGGAAATTCGTTTCTGTAAAGGAGATGTCTTGTTTACTCACTCATCACGAGAACTCTGAAAAATGGTTTTATCATGTAGGTTTTTTTATTACTTTGTGAACGATTGACACGAACGAAACTCAATAATTCTACGTTCATGATGGTAAGCGATGGGCGAGCCGCCTGTCCTGACCAACACGGTATACAAGGATACCTACGGATCAGACTATACACGGCTAGCTCTTATGTCCTTGCAGTAAGCGTAATTTTTCTTTGTTTTTAGGTAACCTGAGCTTTATCCTTACAAAACCAATTTGAATACTAATTTACTGCGGTGAATGTCGGACTGGCATTTGCCGGCTTTCCCATCACGCTACTATTAACCATTTCAATGCTAAGGTTCATATGTGATAAAGGTGCCCCACTCACATACGAACCTTAGCATTGAAATGGTCCTCTCTGCAGAACCATGCGAGCGAAACTGCGGGAGGTCGCTAGTAAGGGAAGGTTGTAGCTTCTAGTGTGGTGTATTATATGAAAAACTGGTGACATGAAAGGCGTAGTGAAGTTCGTAGGTTTAAAGGCCTGCCGCACACCTAGGTCGCTGGCGGTCGCGATTAGTGAAGCGCCGACACTTGGAGAATGAAGTTTTCATTAAAAAAAAATCGTGTAGGCTTAGCTTACTCTAGTTGCCAGCAATGTAGTGTGAGGATTTAAATTGCGAACCAAAGAGCATTATTTCAATATATCGCTACGAAAACTTTCAGATTGAAAAACAAAAGCCAAAAAGCTTTTTACCAGTTAATTTGAGAGTAATATACAATTATAGATAGTGCAATTCACGAAGACGCGCCCCTCGCGGGGTGCGGGGAGTTTGCTCCGAGCGGCAGTCGCGAACCATAGTCTATTCATTGTAGTGTGCGTGTGCACTCATAGGTAATTAGTGTGTACCGATAACACTCAAACATTGACGGAAGCTTGCACACATATACTATAAACGGTTAGGAGGAATAGTGGGGCGCGCCTCTGTGGATTGCACTGTCTTTACTGTCAAAACTAACTAATCAATAGACTAACTAAACAATAGAGCAACCGGCAGCGCGGTAAAATCAATCCGAATTTGGAACCACAAAGGAATAAACGCTTGAATTGTAATTTTCCTTAAAGCCTGCGCACATCTAAGCGATGGCAATGGCGATCACCTGAAACGCTGTCAGATATCACTGTCATATTTGACAACGTTTCAGCTGATCGCAATCGCCATCGCCTAGATGAGCGAAGGCCTTTAGAAGACGCAGATGTTTGGGAAAGTAATCTCATCAAATGCATAACGTTGTGTTTGGAGTGCTTTATTTTTATACCTATGCATATTTATTGTATTTTAAGAAGACCAACATCACGTAGAAACAATAAGAAAATATTTTTTGGAGTTTCTTTCTCATTATTTTCTGAGAAATACGTCTGTTTGATGGATTTCTCCGAATTTATTTCATTAAACACTTTTGCTGGTTGCAGGAAATTACGCAAAGATACCTTTCATTCTATTTTTGAGAAAACTAATTATGAATTTCGTTATATTTTCCAATTTATCGTATCTAAAGCACCTACAAAGTAAAACTCAAAGAAGGTACGTCAAAATAATTACGACGGCAGCAAAAGCTGTCACAATATTTTGCAGATTACGACAACAAAGACATCGTATAATAAACTGAAAAACTCTGCGCATGTACCAATAAATAAAAAAATAAATATTGTGGGACAATCCACACAACAATATCCAGCTTGTACTATGAGAACCAGATAGCCGATAAGATAATAATACTTTGATTGTTTTGTAAATACATGCTTAGAATAAAATATAACACCCAGACAGAGAATAAATGTCTGCGTTCACCACACAAATATATGTTGCACGGAGCAGGCAAACTACCAGGGGCAACTGAGCTGAGAGGCTAGTTCACTGAATTAACATTATTAAACTGAAGAGTACATGAACGGCGTATTTTACATAAAATATTCCCTGCAGACCGCATTTTATGCAATTAAGGCACGAATTCTAAGTATAATTTTATTGCTATTATAATCAATTGGTTCTCTTCTATTATAATCTCTTCGTTCGACATACAAACAATTAATTTGCTTATTGCATTGTCTATGCCGAGGATGAAGTCTGTTTATCAACTGTATATTAGTTGGTTTGTTAAATTGTTGTAAATAAAATACTTCTTTTTTTTATACAACGAGCTGATGGTACTTACTTAAGGCCGACGAAATATTTTAACATTTCACACAACACTATCTAGCCCCAAACTATGCAGAGCTTATACTTACACAAAACTTACACAAAAAACTACAAATAAAAAAAATACATATACAAGTTCGCGCGACAATTAATTTTAACGGTCGTCGGCTCCAGTTTTCAGGAAATATGGAAATTTAAATACCTACCAATCAAATATTCCAGTCAAACCAATCAAAATGTTGATTGATTTGATTGATTTTCTGATCTCTCATTGCTTTCCTATTCAGTATTCTGTGGATCTTTACTCTATAGCCTGGACGTCCAAAGCCATGAATGAAAAACGTATATGCTGATATACGATACCCAAGGACGGAGTTCTGCTACCACATTTCGTCTACCAAATGTTGTTTTCGTGTGAGCTCGTGACTCCCTCTTCTGTATGGAACTTCTAAATTCTCAAATACCTAAATGTACATCATATTTTTTTTTTAGTTTTATCTTTCTCTTATTTTAGACTCGTGACTCCCTCTTCTGTATGGAACTTCTAAATTCTCAAATACCAAAATGTACATCATATATTTTTTTTAGTTTTATCATTTTATTATTTTAGAAGTTAGAGGGACCAACATTTTACCACTTTGGAAGTGTCTCTCGTGCAAACTATTCAGTTTAGAAAAAAACTATAATAAAAACATCAATATCATTTTCAAAAACCTATTCATAGATACCCCCCCCACACGGGTTTGATGAAAAAAAAATTTTTGAGTTTCAGTTTCAAGTATGGGGACCCCCAAAATTTATTGTTTTTTTTTCTATTTTTGTATAAAAATCTTAATGCGGTTCACCGATTACATCTACTCGCCAAGTTTCATCAGTCTAGCTTTTACAGTTTCAGAGAAAAATGGCTGTGACATACGGACGGACAGACAGACAGACAGACATGACGAATCTATAAGGGTTCCGTTTTTGCCATTTGGCTACGGAACCCTAAAAATCAACCAAGTGCTAGTTTAAGTATTCTGTGGACGAATTCCTAACCGATAACATACCTGAGTGACTTTTACATAATAGATAATTTAAGAATATAAGTTTGTAATCCAACCATAACAAAAAACATGTGGACGAAGCCGCGGACGGCCACTAGTATAAAATAAAACCAACGAATGCGTGCAAAATCTCTCCTTGAAGCTTCTGTAAGTACTATAAAAAGGTTCTTCAGCGGAAAAACCTTTGAATCGGTAAACTAAATAGCTGAGAGCCTTTTTTCCTGGAAACATCACAATTATAAGAATAAATTAAATACCTCAACTTTAGCATTCCTTTTCGATATTTATGTTACAAAGGCATTTCTCTGAATTATGAGGAAAGTATCTTCGTGGTTTTTATTATTTGCCATGATATAGAAATTAATATTTTCTCTAAATTACTTATGCAAATGTAAATCAGTATATAATCTAGTTTTACAGCAGTCTTTGCTTTGCGTTACTGTATGCTTAATTAAGTCCTACGTCGAAACATCCCACATACAGTATAAAACACTGGTGAGCACTCATACAGACTCAAAATTTATTTATTTTTATTTAGTAGTAGTAGAGCTCTTTGTGAAGGGGAAGTCGTCCGGGGAAGAACGAGTACTATCACCATGCCTATTTCTGTCGTGCTACTTGCATTGCTGTGTCTCGGTTTGAAGAGTGTAGGTGCGAGTGAAACTCTACGGGCTCGTAATGCTGAACATCTCTATGCCTCAAGTTGATGGATGAAGACCTACTGGTGGTTGCTTAATTACAGTCCCGATAAACAAACAATACCCACTGCTTCTCGAAAACGATTAGTTATTGATGTGAAATTGGTTATTTAGTTGTCACGCGCGCCCTACCCTTCGGTTCTCGTTGCCATTCGAGAACCTTTATTCCCCAACGGTTGTCGGTTCTTCGAGCTATATGACCTGCCCATTGCCAACTTAATAACTCTACGAGCTATGTCAGTGACCTTGGTTCTTCTACGGATATCCTCATTTCTGATTCTATCACGTAATGAAACTCCCAGCATAGCTCTCTCCATAGCTCGTTGCGCGACTTTGAGCTTGTGTACGAGGCCCATAGTTAGCGACCACGTCTTACCTTCTCACCACGTTTCACGTAACCATATAACTCCCACGAATGCCAGGCGTTTGTGCTACCCAACGCCAAAGTTTAACGTTTTTGTAAATCTTTTTTTAAATAATATATATATATAGGCTTGCGTTTGACCGCAATCTCCCCTGACGTAAGCAGTTAGCCAATGCCAGAACTGTGTAGTTTCAGCAGTCGCCTGAGATAACAACGTATCGAGCTCGGTCGGCCTCGCGATGTCACTTGTATAAACAATTTTACAGAACGCCGATGAAGCCTCGTCACAAGGTCTTCAAAACACGTCTAATTACTTACAGCGGTTACAATTTAGTAGCATTGATAGCCCTTGGACAATTTTGATTGAAAGAACTTTATTTTTCATATGACAAATGAGAATTACTTAATCAAGTTACAATTATATTCCAGAGCGGAGAAGAGAATTAAAAGCGGTTTAACAAATTAACGAGTTTGTACTGATTTTATTATTTTGGTTCTATATCATCTATATCAAATTGATACTTTACACAAATATGATTTCGATTGACACCAGTATTTCCACAAAAAAATTACGCATATAAACAAAAACAAAAACAACAACAAACAACAAAAATAAACATTGGCGGACGGCGGGCACTCAAACCAGCACTCTAACCCCAGAATAAACAGCGGAAAACCAGCTACTAGTGTAAGCTGACAAAACTGTAAACGCCTAGAATCTATTTAAACGTGTAGGTATGCGCAAGGGTTAAGCGATCTGCGATGGCGATCAGTGAAACACTGTCAAATATGACAGCTATATTTGACAGCGTTTCAGTGATCACCATCGCCATCGATGTGCGCAGGCTTTCAGATAAAAATAAAAGTCATCTTTGCCTATTTATTCACATACTTTTACAATTAAAACCAGCTGGCGCTGAATCGCTGTCATTTACCTGGTTTTCCGGTTCTTATAGATAAGTGAATCCATTTGCTCGAAATAAAGTTGCGTTTTAAAGTCAAGAATTTCTTCTATATGAATTAGTAAATGCCGACTCATTTAAGTTGTAACTACTCAAAACTAGTCACTTCGGTGAACTTCGTTATCGGCAAATAGTTTTTAGGTTTCCAGTCCCAATGGATTTTATTTTACGTGGGCAAAACTACAGGCCTATCGCGGTGCGGCGGGCGGCCATAAATGGAACTGAATGGAAATAGGTTGAATATTCTTTTAAAAATATTTCACCCAACCAGCTAAAAAGCAAGCATAAAAGTTTAAAACTACCTTTCATTTTATTTATTAAACAGTCGGCAGTAGTAAAGCTTCGTAACCTAATCTACACGCTAGCAAACTCGGTAAAAGCGCGCAGATTAGCTTGCAAAGCCTTATCACATTTAAACGCTAGATAGATGTCACAAGGCTTACAAAATAATCCCTGTTCTTTCGTTGTCCATTTCCATGCTCTTTTAAATAAAATGAACCTTGTAATCGAGTGTTAGACATAATAGAGAAACATTAACATTCCTCTGTCTGTAATGTAGTAAGTCGTGATGCACAGCGATTATAATATGTGTGTGTGCGTATACAATACACCATATGGGACTGACGGATCCATCCTGTTCTAATTCCATCATAATCTGGGATTACTGAATTGTCTTTGTTATAAAGTAAAATAAGTAAAGTACCCCCTTTACACTAAAAGTTTTTTTGTTAGTTCTTGGTGAAAGTAGGTATAATCTTTAGGGCTCCTCCAATATTCTCCACTAAAAACTTTAGTAGGTAAGCTATAAGGTAGAAGTAGACTGACCATCTCCTATTCTATACGGTGCGGCTTTTCCTTTTTAAAACGTGGCTACCTGTTGGTGAAAGCTTTGCTCCATTTAGCAAAATACTATTTTTATTTTCTCATTTCTTTGTATTTCATAAGACGTGTCCGCTGTCCGTCTCACTGGTTTGGAATTGACAATTGTGAGTTTACGTTCACTGAACTGTAAGCCTACCACAAGCTTTGTCTGGCTCTGTCTCTAATAGTATCCTATGTCCTTCTCCCGGTTCTAAGCTACCACTCCACCTAATTTTCAGCAAAACGCCTGAAACGCAGCCGTTCTTGAGTTATAAATAGTGTAACTAACACGACTTTATTTTATATAATTATATAGATTATATATTATATGTATATAGATTGATGTTATAGGCCATGGATGATGCTGTTGGCAAAATAAGGCAAAACTAAACGACCTAAAAGCCGTAGTGGGTGGTTGTGGTATTGACATAAATAACAATTTTAAAGAAGGGACGATCCTAACAGAGTCTAGATAAACAAACCGGAATCGTCGGGAATAGATAAATGTTTTGTTTATGTATTGAATAAATTTAACCAGGGGTTGATTTTAAGCTTGTGAATAAAATAAATTGAAGATCAATTATGCAGAACAACTAAAATAACCATTTATTCACATATAGTTTTTACTTTGAGCGGATCCACCCTAAAATTCAGTTTGATTCCGCTAACCTTTGAACCAGAGATCCAAACCAATGATTTTTGCCAATTTATTTAAAAAAAAAAAAGACGTTTATTGCCTCGTTATAAACCTAGAACTACATTTTTATACTTAACATAAACTAAAGATACGAGTACAAAGGGTGTAAATTCAGCTTTTGCTGGAAGTACTAATACCTACTAATGAGCATAACATTTTTGACCATTTAGTGAAATTGACGATAATAGATTCGCAATTTCACTGATTTAATTTTCATTCAGTGAATTTACAATATTACCTGATTAAAATGTTATTTCTCGTGTTAAAGTGAGAAAAAGCAAAGAATTTGAGAGATAATGATTTTTGTATAAGCTCTGTCTGGCTCTGGATTTGAGTCTGTGTGCGTGCTGTCTAAATAAACCCTACGTCGAAACGTCACACACACAGTCTAATACACTGGTGAGCACTCACACAGACTCAAAACCAGAGCCAGACAGCACAAGCTCTGTCTGTAGGCCTACAGTTGTATCACAATGATCACTTTGAAAAGTCTAAGCAAATTAACTAGTCCAACGCTACGCCAGGATTATTAATAAGACCCTTAGATCCGTGTTTTGTCTCTTGCATTGACATGCAATTGTCAACTCGAACAAATGTGACAAAACACGATTTAACTACTCCAGCGTTGCGCCAGGATTATTAATAACACCCTAAAAGCTTACGACTCACCTAGTCTAGGTGCCAGTTCCTATCTATATCTATACCTACGTCCTTCTCTATCTATACCTACATACATCTATTTCGAAACCACAAGTAGGTAACGAACGGGAACGCGTGTAGCACTTAAGACACTTTGTACTCGTTGGACAGAACAAACCAAAGGTACTTACGAGTTGGTACCTCTTTAGACATTATTGATCTATCTGTGCTAAAGATTCGGGTTCTTTGGTTTAAGTTCTCTAGAGTTTATATGAATAAGTAATGTGAACAATCCCTACCATGTTATCTAGCTCCAAATTAAGCAGAGTTTGTACTCTGGGAACCAGATAGCTGATATAACATTAAAATAAATATTTTTTTTGTAGATATTATATTATGTACTTACTCTCTTATAGAAAACAATATAAGACCCAGACAGGGAACAAACACCTTTGTCCACCACACAAATGTTTACTCTCGGTGGGTGGGTATCGAACCCCCGACCTGCAGCGCAAAAGGCAGAGGTAATTACTAAGTGAGCTAAGAAGTCAAAAGAGCACTGGTGGTCTAGTGGTTGCGGCCCCGCTTTCCGATCCTAAGGTCGTGGGTTCAAATCCAGTCGTGTACCAATGAGTTTTTCTATCGAAGAATTTATGTACACAATACTAGTGCTCTAAAACGGTGAACGAAAACATCGTGAGGAAACCCGCGGCTTAGTCAGCTCCGCAAGAATTAACCATGTCTTTCCTGTGGATTAGGCCGACTAAGCTGTCAGGATGGATGGATGGCTGGGCAAGCCTATTCCATCCAAAATCCCGTCCCAGGCACTATAGCGTCCCGTGAATAGGGGCATGAGTAATCACCAGTTGCCCCTGACGCTATATAAATCATCTACAATAGATGCAAAGGCCTGTTTACTTTATATACTATTTAAGAAGTTAGTCTAGTTTAGTTCTATCTAAAGTTCATAGACTGTTCAAAGTTTCATACAGATCGATGGTTTAAGAAGTAAAATTTATTACTTTAATTTTTATTAATAAATAAAATCAAACAGTTGTACATTATTATTGTTAATAAACAACACAAAACTAGTAGTTCGCCCCGAACTGAGATCTCGTGATGCGATCCAAATGCTCCGAAATGTACATAGGCAAATGGTAATCAGAAAAAAATGTGCCACCATCACGCATTATGCTTTATAATACTATTTGCGAAAGTGTTTCTGTCCAGATTCACTGTTTGACCTTACCTCTGACTATCCTTCACTAACTTAGTATGGTAAACAAGTTTTAACTCAATTGGCCAATTGATTAAAGAGTTCCGTTGGACAGACCTTGGCTCCATCATCAGACCAAGTTGCTTTCACCATTTTATGTAAACTGTTTATTTAGCAAAAAAAATAAGAAAAAGCAAACTAATTGACCAACCAGTAGAAAAACCTTCATGTCAAGGAAATTCTTAAAGATGGGAGCTCTCGGATTGTTGGTTATCTTAATTTAACCTTTTATTTTGTGTAGTAAAAACAAAGCGTCCTAGAAAAAAATAAAATCTGTTTTGGAATGTCCAAACCAAGTTCTTTCATATGACATGTAAGTTGATTTTTTTGTACCACTTTTTTTATTTTTGCACCCTCTAAAAAAACCTTATATCTCAATAACCGCTCATCCAATTTAACTCAAATACCAGTAAATTTCTCAAGTACAAGCTATCGACTTATCAAATTTCGTGCAGATCGGATCAATGGTTCGAAAGTTATTTCCATTTTGAATTGATTTTCTGATTTTTCGAAGCATTGTTCCTACTTTAATTTTTATTAATAAATAAAATCAAACAGTTGTACATTATTATTGTTAATAAACAACACAAAACTAGTAGTTCGCCCCGAACTGAGATCTCGTGATGCGATCCAAATGCTCCGAAATGTACATAGGCAAATGGTAATCAGAAAAAAATGTGCCACCATCACGCATTATGCTTTATAATACTATTTGCGAAAGTGTTTCTGTCCAGATTCACTGTTTGACCTTACCTCTGACTATCCTTCACTAACTTAGTATGGTAAACAAGTTTTAACTCAATTGGCCAATTGATTAAAGAGTTCCGTTGGACAGACCTTGGCTCCATCATCAGACCAAGTTGCTTTCACCATTTTATGTAAACTGTTTATTTAGCAAAAAAAATAAGAAAAAGCAAACTAATTGACCAACCAGTAGAAAAACCTTCATGTCAAGGAAATTCTTAAAGATGGGAGCTCTCGGATTGTTGGTTATCTTAATTTAACCTTTTATTTTATGTAGTAAAAACAAAGCGTCCTAGAAAAAAAATAAAATCTGTTTTGGAATGTCCAAACCAAGTTCTTTCATATGACATGTAAGTTGATTTTTTTGTACCACTTTTTTTATTTTTGCACCCTCTAAAAAAACCTTATATCTCAATAACCGCTCATCCAATTTAACTCAAATACCAGTAAATTTCTCAAGTACAAGCTATCGACTTATCAAATTTCGTGCAGATCGGATCAATGGTTCGAAAGTTATCGTCGGACAAACATACATAAATACATACATACATACACACATAAAATGCCAAATCGACCAAGTTGTTTTTAAGATCTTCGTTCGCTTCGCTCACTCGATCTATAAAGATTTTTGTCATAACATGTTTTCTAAAGAAATTAATTTCAGTTTTTGTAAAAAACAACAATACCCCTACTAGACAATGTGCACGTGTAAAATGTTGGATACAAACTAAATACTTGTAACGTTTAATTTTATAGGAGCAATATGATGTTGAATGGAAGCGAGGGTCAGGTTGTTAAGTCGATGTCACTGCTGAATAAAACAGCAGCGGACGGACATTAAATATGTTTAATCCTCAGTGAGTAATCCAAGCTCCGCCTTTGCAAGAGTGCTAACGTCAGACTAAGGTGTTTTGAACCAACTTTTAAAAGTAAAAGGTATTCAATTCGGATTTCATTTTCCTTTCATAATGTAGCCTTTGTGACACCATCACCTAGTCACCTACCATAACTGTAGACTTAAAAGGTGACATGAAAGAAAGAAAATACATTTATTTTGGACACACTTATACACAGTACAAACAAAGTAACACAAAAAGAAAACATTAAATAATAAAAAGAAAGAATAAAGAACATTGCAACCATTACTCTAAGACGACAGAAGAGGTCTTCCGCGCTTATAATATCAATGGCACTCATACCCCTTCCAATCAGCAGAAATAAGCGATAGGAGCACCATTACCTACTTGTCGGCAGAAATATAGTCTTCCGCAAATACCTCTACAACTTACTACGTACTCCGTACGTTCGTTCGTAGTCATTTTATTAAAGGCTAATCGAGCAGTTGTTACTCAACTACCAATTAATGCGGGGTGTTAGGGTCGGCACTATTTTGACGAAAACAAATTACAGAATTTATCCAATATATAGCAAGATATTTTTTTTGTTTCTTTTTTCAGTGTTGATACGGTGTACCTACCACAAGCTTGGCCTGGCTCTGTCTCTGGCTCTGGTTTTGAGTCAGTGTGAGTGACTAAATAAATCCTACGTCGAAACATAACACACACAATATAAGCACTAACACAGACTCAAAACCAGAGCCAGAGACAGAGTCCAACAGAGCTTGTGGTAGGCCTATACAGTTTTGGAAGGTTCTACCGGAAGCATGACAAAAACATGCCCGGTGTTTAAAAAAAACGCTTAGCTTCAACAGTTTACTTAGCTCTTAAGTATCACAAAGATCACATTAAAACTCTGTTATTTTATGATACGAGTACGCAAAATTTACAAAACTTCATTGAATTGCATTCGCTAAAATAATAAACGCAATGCAGTTTCATGCGACGTGGGTGCATTGATGCGCTGCTCGGTCAGTGACCTTTCACGTTCTAAAATAACTGTATCCTAGTAAGACCCAGTTCTATCCTATATTTTTTTTATAAATAACTTGCACTAACGTGCTTGTGTATGCACGTGTGATACGAACGTATGGTTGAACAAGGTTGCCTGGTAGAGATCGCTGTTAGCTATAAGGCCACCCATTGTTTTACTGTGAATGTATAATTTTAAGCTAAATACTGTATTTCTATTATGTGTCATGGTAATCAATAAAGAGCTATCTATGTATCTATCTGTAGGCCTACCATGAGCTCTGTCTGGCTCTGTCTCTGGTTCTGGTTTTAAGACTGTGTGAGTGTTGACTAAATAAATCCGACGTCAAAACGTCACACACAGTATAATGCACTGGTGAGCACTCACACAGACTCAAAACCTGAACCAGAGACAGAGCCAGACAGAGCACATGGTAGGCCTACTGTCTAACGTACCACACCTCGATGTAGCATGACAAGAAATATATACCTACATACTTGCAAAACTCTACTTAGTTCTCCCAATGCGAATCCTATTTTAGCGGATACGAGCGGTTAAATTGGCAAAATGCCAATGTTCAAATCGAACAATAGATGTTAATAAGGCACCCGTGAATTTTACAAAGAGATATTTAAGCGATTTGTTGACCTCGATCAAATCTAGTTTTGAATCCCATTAATTACTTTTCAGGCGAATACCTCCGGCTATGTAATTCTTTGAACTTTGAATGATAATAGATAGATATAAAATACTTTATTACTTTAGTAGTAGTAGAGCTCTTTGTGATGGGCTCGTCCGGGAAGTACTACCACCATGCCTATTTCTGCAGTGAAGCAGCATTGCTGTGTTTCAGTTTGAAGGGTGTGGGTGCCGGTGAAATTACTGGCACGTGAGGCTGAATATCAGTATGCCTCCAGTTGATGGACGCAGGGCAGTGCATCGTAGGGCGCGTTCCTGACGTGCGTGACCTACGAGGCATTGCTTTGTTATAGGCGATGGGTATCACTTAACATCAGGTGGGCCAAATGCTTGTTCCATGAGAGTAACATTTAAAAAAAAAATTGCACACAACAAATTATATAAGTAGGTACAGGTACATAAAAATACTTAAAACTATTTGCCTTATACAATGGGCTGCCTTATCGCTAAATAGCGATCTCTACCAGACAGCCTTTGGATGGAATGGACTTAAGATATTTACAAGGAAACTGTGTGCGAAGAAAGAATAAATAAATAAGTGCCTAAAATATCTAATGTGTAGCAAGCTAAAAATACTTACATTATCCATAGAATATTATATTACATAGGTACTATATATTACGAAACTTCATTCATCATTCCACATATTAACGATGACTGCTTTAAAGGAAAAAACGTTTTCATTGCTCATACTCTGAAAGTAGGTCTGAAGTTGCCTGAGGGGCCTAATTGAAAGTAATACTTTCAGCCCTAGGGAGAATCGCTTTCTACTGACAGCTGTCAAATTATAAAAAAAAACAAGTTCTATTTTTTTCAACCATGTTCCAACTTTCTAAAGTCTTTCTAACTGCAAGGAGGTTGTTGAACCAAATTCCAACTTTTTATTCAGCAAGTAGGTTGGAAACCCATTACAACGGTAAGAAGTTTAAAAAGTCTAATTGGAGCGCAATGTAAAATTTAAATTTAAATAACATAACCACTCAAACGTCCCACTGCTGGACCTGGGAAATGACTCAAGCGTTACACACGCGTCCGAAACGTCAGAAAACGTCGCTTCCGGAAGCTTGCGCATGCCCGAATTAATGCCAAAGAAACTAAAAAGTCTTTTTCCCAACAAAAAACTACTTTGTTTACCTTATTTCAGTCACTTCCTATTAGAAAAGAGTATGGGTATCATGTAGAACATTTTTTTCCGACAAGAAATCATTTAACAGCGGCGGGTAGCATTTTAAAACGATTTTTTTCGCTACCTTGCAATTTTTGAGATTTTGTCGGCTATTCTTATTGTTACGAAAAACTTTTTAGATCACCATCAAGCCTGATTTCCAAGGAAAAAATACATGCATCACAATCCCAAAACAACCCTCAAAAGTTCCACGTAACGCGTGAATGGATAAGGATAGTATTAAATAAATAATATTTCTTCTAAATTACTTGATTAATATATAGCTTCAACTATTTATTTTAAATAAAATAAGATTTGAGGAAACAATTTACCATTTTTTAAATAATTAAAATGCAAATAATGGCTGAATAATGCTGGCGAGCCGAAGCCGAAGGCCCGCCAGAGAAAAAGAAAAAAAAACCGGGAAGGCGGCAATTCAATCTTCATTTTCACTAATTTTTCTTTCCTGTTTTTATTTTTACTTTCCTTGTATTCGTAATGAAAAGCACAGTGTTTACCTCGGGTGAAAGTCTTTTAAGTCCCTCACGCTCCATTGGCGCCCTCGCTACGCTCTGGCGCCAAACCCGTCTCGGGACTCAATAAACGTGACTTTCAACACTCAGAGCCCGAAGTCCCAGTGCATCTACAACATTTCGTTACCAAATGTTGTTTTCGTTTTGCCTATTTGTCTCTGTCTATTGTATGGAGAAAAGATGAGACAACAACTCTAACTACGTAACGTATTTTTGCCGTCTCATATTTTCTCCATACAATAATAGAGAGAGACAAATAGGCGAAACGAAAACAACATTAATTTGGTATCGAAATGTGGTAGCAAAACTCCGACTTCGGGTACAGGTAACAATGTACTATTTATTACACGTAGTGGCTTGAACATCGAGCCACACATTAGCCTAGGTAAATAAAAACGCGGTCTTCGTGATTCCCACTAAATTATTCAACATGTAGTAAACCACAATTGCAATAGAAATCTTTATTTCACTAGCGAGCAAAGTGAGTCGCACTTTATTCTAGGTAAATATGGAATTCATTACTATTCTGCAGGCCTACCATAGCTCTGTCTGTGGCTCTGGTTTTGAGTATGTGTGAGTGTTGACTAAATTAATCCTACGTCGAAACGTCACACACACAGCATAATACACTGGTGAGCATGCACACAGACTCAAAACCAGAGCCAGAGTCAGACAGAGCTATGGTAGGCCTACTGCTTTAGTGACTTAACAGTACGTCTATGTATTGTATTTACGTAGTACTCTGACTACGTAGATATACGTATGTGTACTAACTTCTACGACTATTAACAAAAACCTACAGTCTCTATAACAAAACGTATCATTACGCGAGTTAGAATTGAGTATCATAAATGAAAGTATGTCAATAAATAAATCATAATAGTGAAAAACACGTGGTATTTTGTACAATAAAATGTTCTCATATTTTACTGCCAATTGCAAGCTGTGGCAGCCCTACTATCAAGTGAAATCATTTAGTCCTAAATACGTCTGGAGGTCAGCAGAGCGCTAGTTGTGATGTGCCGACTGCGCTCTAACGTCGAGCTCACTTTAGTATATTCAAGAGCATTCGAAACAAGTTTTCCACTATTGAGAACCAAGATAGAATTCTTTTTTTTCAACTTGTATTATGTTTATTTGTTTTTCATGTTAAAACCCTCTTTAATTCTTTAATGCAAACAGAAATATTTACAAAAAAAAGCAGCCCAGTGCGAGTCGGACTCGCACATGAAGGGTTCCGTAGCATCAAATAACATAATATAAAGGTTTTTGTAGTTCGTCGAAAGGTAAATGGCGGTTTACGATTTATGACGTATAAAAAAAAAACTACTGACTAGATCTGGTTCAAACCAAATATCGTTGGAAGTTTGCATAGTAATGTACAACATATATTTTTTTTAGTTTTATCATTCTCTTATTTTAGAAGTTAGAGGGGGGGGAACCAACTTTTTTCCACTTTGGAAGTGTCTCTCGCGCAAACTATTCAGTTTAGAAAAAAACGATATTAGAAACCTCAACATAATTTTTGAAGACCTATCCATAGATACCCCACACGTATGGGTTCGATGAAAAAAAAATTTTTGAGTTTCAGTTTCAAGTATAGGGACCCCGAAAATTTATAGTTTTTTTTCTATTTTTGTGTAAAAACCTTAATGCGGTTCACAGAATACATCTACTCACCAAGTTTCATCAGTCTAGCTTTTATGGTTTCGGAGAAAAATGGCTGTGACACGGCCGGACAGACAGACAGACAGACAGACAGACAGACATGACGAATCTATAAGGGTTCCGTTTTTGCCATTTGGCTACGGAACCCTAAAAAGTAATAACAAAGAACATGTACATAGGCGAGCTTAACCCTAAAAGAGTTTTCTTCCAGCAAACCTTTGGTGCTAAGAGAAAGCTAATAGTAAAAAGGTAACAATGTGTACATATTTAAAGATTATGTTTGACAGAAATATGAAAAACTCATCTACTAATAAACAAACTACTTACACATACATACTACTAAGTACATTAAATACATACAATAAATAACCTACCCATATATACATATTATATAAATATATATGTATAATATATACAAATATAAAAATAATCGTATTTTGACCAAATTAAATAGAAATAATGAATTTACTTACAAGGAGAGATAGTGCTCTTTTACTCTAGCTTTAAAAATATTAACCCTCTTTCAGCACTAATGTTCATTTTAGATCGAGCCATTATTTATCATTATCTATAATTTCTTTTCGTAGAAACTTATCGTACCTTGATGTTGTTTTCGTTAATACCTTGGCAACAGATTTCTGGACCGAAAATCCTGTTAATTAATTGGATGATGTACATTCTTAGTTATCAGTAAATCTTGTCCAATTAATATAAAGGAAGTCCTTTGCCGTACTTCCTTGAAACATGGGGTAGATACAACATGGTGCTATGGCAACTATTTAATAAATGTTATCAATACATTTGTTTAGGTAAATAAGATTTAAGGAATAACTGACTGGAAACAGTATGGTAAATGTAACTATGATCTAGAATACGAACCAATTTTAGAACTTTATTTTGAGGTTTGTTTCTGATTATTTTTAATTTAATCAAAATTATATAAAATAATGTTTCATTTGCAGGTTAAAATTCAAACTATTAATTTGACAAAAACGACATTCAAGAACAAAGCATTCATCGGGTAGGTAGGTAGGTATTTAAAAGTTTAGTTATTATAAAAATACACAAAAAGTTCCCCACGCTTTTTTAAGTATTATTATTTGTATTGTAAATAACTTCTTTTTTTAATTTAATGATCCAAATAACTTTACATCGCTACTTAAATGTAAAACAAAATTGTTTATCTTCTGCTTCAAATTTATTAAAATTATTTGAATTACGCTAGCAAAATAAAAATCCAATACCTTACCGTAGGAAAATGTACCTATTACCAACCATTTTACCTTGATACCTCCACGAATACTCGTATATAAAATTGGTATTTGCGCTTTATACACCAAATTAGGTTAAATTCCAGCTAGGATAATACGGTTAGGTACATTTTTTACGTACGGTAGGTACTCCTAGTTATCTAAATATACCGATTAGGAAAGTTTAAGGGAAGTAATTTTTTTTTAGCCGTAGGTAATGTAAATATACCGGCCCATTTACTTAAGCCAAAAAATCTAAATGAAAATTCAAATTCAAATATTTTTTGAAACGTCTTAAAGCTAGGTGAGTCTAGGTGCCAGTTCCTAGGCCTAGAAGAACAGGCAACAAACTACGGCTTGGTTAATACTAAAAGGTTTACGCATTGCCTGCTCTTTCTTAAACTCACTGAAGTATGAACAGTTTCTTATTGTTCCAAAGCCGTGACATTATTACGTCAGCAATTTCGATAAAGGACTATTTACTGATAGACTGCATTGTACTTGAACTTCAAAACCGCACCACATTATGGTTCTCATATTTCCCTTGGCCTTTTCGTAATGCCCATGCACTTAGATCAAATGGCTTCACATTGAAGCTTTTAAGGCCTGCGCACACCTAGTTCGCTGGCGAACGCGATCAATGAAACGCTGTCAAATATCGCTGTCAGATTTGAGATTTGACAGCGATATTTGACAGCGTTTCACTGATCGCTACCGCCAGCGAACTAGGTGTGCGCAGGCCTTTACTGACGTTTCTTGCATAATGTTAGTATCACATTCTGAATCTTTTCTAGACCGTTTTGCTCAAACATCTGCAACATTCTACAGGCATTTTTGTAGACAAGTTTCTTCACTACAAACTCGTCTACAAAAATTTATTAACATATTTTCACTTTAAAAAAGTCTACCTCTGCTTCCGTCTTTTCTTTTGTTTGCCAGTCAATTTCATACTATTAAATAGCTTTTTTTGCGCCTTGAAACGACTTATGTGCGGAAAAAGAAAAAGACAGTTCGCTTAGTTTTCCATCCGAGCGCACACCGCAGTGTTTTTAATATCAAGCCTGTGCGGAGCATGCGCAATGTTGTGCCATTCAGACCGCGCCACTTGCTCGCCACCGTAAACACACTCGTAAATTCTATAGCCAACGTGTTTTGTTGCGTTGGCAAGATATTGTTCCTCAACAGAACCTGTGCCCTCAAAACAAACGAGCCAAGACGCTTAACTACGAATTCTTTACTCAAGTTTCAAGATTTTTCGTTTTTCAGTTCAGTCAGCTTTGAAAATGATGATGCATGATAAATTATGATTAAGTATATCCAATATATTTACTAAATCATAATTTTGCTATAGGTTTTCTTGAAAACAATAATATAGAACATAGAATATAGAAATAATATAGAATATATCAGAACTTATGGTCTGCGGTACCATCCGCGGGTATGGATTTTACATGATTTGGTACGGGAGGTTAAACCTAGAACATTTCATACCTCTCCCTCTAGCATGCCACCGTCAGCCACTTCTCGCTCACACATTTCAACTCTCGAAGATAATCAGTTATAAACCAAGTTTCGATGATACAAAATACAAAAGTCATGAAAAAGGTCCTCAATAAATAAAATAAAGTACCTACCTATCAATAATGTTCTTGATACCCGTTAAAAAACTAGCGTGTTTATAGAGTATAACATCTGAGTTCATAAATGTAAATCAGCTGAAGGTAATTGAAACAAAACGTGCGCGTCCAAAAATAGTATGTTTTTGTTTAGTGTAACAAGCTACTACATTCTGTGAAATTTCACTCCTCATAATTGGTAGTACCTATGCTGAAATTCATATCATAGGACTTCTTTCAACTCGAAACTTCTTTTCGGTGTTCAGTGGGGTTTTATGGAATCTTTAGTCATAATTTTACCTCTCACTGCCTGCTGATAATGATGAAGATGATGCTGAAGAAGAGAACAGGCGTAAAAGTCTCTTTTCTTCTCGTCTTCTTCTCTTTAACAACCTTCCTTGCAAGCCTTCCTGATAAGTTCCGAACTAGTGCAAAATATAGTGATAAAAAGGCGGTTCAGTGTGTGGTTAAATACATACCTATCATAGATAAGAAATAACTTATTTTCTTATCAATCGATTTACAAAATAAATGTTTCAATACTTTAAATGAAGGTTACAGTAAAGTTTCACGACCGAGCACTGGCTTTCATTTCGTTCATCGTTCTACTTAGTTTAATTATTCTGTTTGCCGTATGTATGACATTTTGAAGTACCTTTTTTTATAACATCGTTTTACTAATGTTGTGTGTGTGGTTTTCACAAGGCTAGATTTTCATTTATCTAAATAATGTGAAAACTTCAAAATTCGATTGTCTGACAAAATGTTTCAGTTATTCAAGTGGCTCAAACAATTGTTTTCTAATGCACTACAAAACAAAATATTAGGGACGTTACCCCCTCGTCTTGTCACGGTCACCCTGCGCTGTTACGCGAGTTCAATGACCGTCAGTTACTGCTAGTTTATATTCTGTACCTTAGGTCGGAGAACCGCACTCAGTCGACCTCTCTTATCAGCCGAAAATGTCCTTGTCTGCTAGACTTTTCGACTTCATTCGACGCGATAAATTTTCTTTATTTTAATTCAATTTTATTCCATACATCCTATCAATACGATTCAGCACATAAACAAAAAACAGAAATAAAGAATATAAATAAATATTATAGATAATCCAAACAACACTATCCCCCAAAATAAGCAGAGCTTGTAATATGGGAACCAGATACTTGATAATATTACACTAAAAACCATACTTAAATCCATTTTGTTGTAAATACATACCTACTTAGAACCTATAGTATGTGCCAAAGTGGAGCCAAAAATGAGTTTTCTTGTCTTGAACAATCTTTTGAGGCTGGATTTTATTAAAGTAAACTTGTTTGCTTATAGTATAGTAAGTTTACTTATAAAAAAATCCAAAAATAAAACTCAAATGAAACTTTAATGGATGTCGACGATGGATCCCTTGATCGAATGTATTTGCGATCGAAATCACGTCGTGGGTCACCAATGTTCCTTGCGGGATATGTAAACTCCAGTTTTTTAGAGCTTGTGTTTAATTTATAATGATTTATTATATATATTATTTGTATAATTCTCGCTGTAGTGGTGGTGATTAACAGAAAAGTTATATTTTTTACCAGTGGATATGATGCACCCTGTTTATTGGAGGTATCTAAATAAATATTAAATATAGACTATACTAAACGTATTGGCGAGTCATTGAGTCAAGTTTCAAGTTGATAAATATTGACTGAAATATACGTATGAAAACGATTTTTCATGCGTACATTTTCAGCCCATTTCACCCTCGTTGCGGCAACTATGAAAACCTCCACAAGACAAGCACTACGGTCCTAAGAAATTGAAAATTCTCCGTAACAAATTCTTGCTATCGCATTCCATTCTAGACTATGCACGTTTGTGCGAGTCTTAGGAATTTAGATTGAACATTTTTTATCTTATGACCACTCATCCTAAAGTGTAAAAAAAGCGGCCAAGTCCAAGTCGGACTCGCCCATGAAGGGTTCCATAGCAGTAAGTAATATAATATAGAAGTTCTAATAGTTCGTCGAAAGGTACACTGCGGTTTACGATTAATGACGTATTAAAAAAAAACTACTAGTTAGATTTCGTTCAAACCAAATATCGTTGAAAGTTTACATAGTAATGTACATCATATATATTTTTTAGTTTTATCACTCTCTTATTTTAGAAGATAGGGACCAACCTTTTACCACTTTGGAAGTCTCTCGCAAAAACTATTAAGTTTAGAAAAAAACGATAGTTCTAAGTATGGGGACCCCCAAAATTTATTGTATTTTTTTCTATGTTTGTAAGAAAATTTTAATGCGGTTCACAGAATACATCTACTTACCAAGTTTCATCAGTGTAACTCCTATAGTTTCGGAGAAAAATGGCTGTGACATACGGACGGACAGACAGACAGACAGACATGACGAATCTATAAGGGTTCCGTTTTTGCCATTTGGCTACGGAACCCTAAAAAGGCAGTTATATTATGTAGCACTTATAAATAGTAAACAATTTAACACACGTGCTTTATCCCCATGCCCGTGTTGAAACTCAGTTCGTTTTGTCCATAAAGCTTGCATCTGCCTAATCTGTTTTCGTTGGTTCTGATGCAACATTTGTAGCGCAAATTGTTTGGTCGTTCCCAATAATGTAGTTCAGAAATCATTTTCCGCGTTTACAATAGAGAATGAAATGTAGTGTGGCAGGATCGCATGTAATGTGATCTCTTGGGGTGTTATTAATAATCCTGGCGTAGCGTTGGACTAGTTAATCCGTGTTTTGTCACATTTGCTCGAGTTGACAATTGCATGTCAATGCAAGAGACAAAACACGGATTAACTAGTCCAACGCTACGCCAGGATTATTAATAAGGCCCTTAGAGTGGTATTTGAAGGATGCGTATAATATAATAAAGTATAACATTATTATTACCATTATCATCAACAGCCTGAAAAAGTCCACTGCTGGACAAAGTCCTCCCCTACACATTTCCAGGAAGAACGACTCTGAGCCCTTTCCATCCATCGACTTCTTGCGATCTTAACAAAGTCGTTGGTCCATCTGGTGGGTGGCGCCCTACGTTTCGTCCGTTTCGTGGTCTCCATTCGAAAACCTTTATTTCCCAGCGGTTGTCGGTTCTTCAAGCTATATGACCTACTCATTGCCACTTCAACTTACTAATTCTACGAGCTATATCGGTAACCTTGGTTCTTCTGCGGATATCCTCATTTCTGATATCATGATTATAGGACCTTCATATATGATTAATGTGTTCATGTCTTTGGGCATTCTAAATTTCACACCACATAAAACTTTTGTTGATAAATAGTTCCATTAATTTCTAAGTTCAAATCAATAGTACCTTCGTACTCCTATTTTGCACCTACGCATTTTATATCAATTTTATCTTTTTTAATAACTTCAGTAATTTTGGTTTTCTTTTTATAAATTCGTCTAAATGTGCATTTTTGCATACCAAAAACTTAAACCGTTCGTTTCCTATGTACATTCATACATACTGTAGGCCTACCACAAGCTCTGTCTGGCTCTCTTTCTGGCTCTGGTTTTCAGTCTGTGATGAGTGTTGACTCAATAAATGCTACGTCGAAACGTCACACATCACAGTATAATACACTGGTGAGCACTCACACAGACTCAAAACCAGAGCTAGAGACAGAGCCAGACAGAGCTACAGCCTACCATTTCACTGTTTATTATATCGTACTCAAATTTCATTACGTTCGTTTCGAAGTTGTTACTATAAGCGCATCGATCACACGGTACCTCACCGGGCGTTAGATTTCGCTGCGCTTGTGAGAAATACATCTTCGCTGGAGGCCGTGACCGTGACGTGGTTGCTTTTTATGGTCATGTCAATCTCTAATCAAATAATAATATATATTATAGAAAATCAACACAACACTATCTAGCCCCTAACTAAGCACAGCTTGTACTATGGGAACCAGATAGCTGATAATTATAATTGTTATACTTTTTTTTTTGTAAATACATAACTACTTAGAATACAATTATATATATTGTTCTCGGTGGGGATCGAACCCACGACCTACGGCTCAGAAGGCAGAGCTACTACTGAGCTAAACTGAGCTGAGAGGCCAGTCAATCGTTTCAATTATTAATTAATTGCATTTGTTAAAATACGTCTGAATTTTTTGGCAACGAGTATTGTTTCATTATCACAAAGTAATTCCAATACATTATTATAAACTGAATTTAAATAAAACTTTTGTAGTTCGGGTAATCTGGTTTTTACTACAAAACTAAAATATTATTGTGTTCATTCTGAGAATTAGTAATTCAGAAAATCAAACAGGCGACATAATTACGGTTCAATGTTAAAATTATTATTCTCCTCCATACTCAGTCCTTCATTGTTAGAGATCGTGACTTCTTCCCATATCAGTTCCTAATTTAGAGCAGTGCCTTGATAGTGTGTCAGATGGACCGACATTTCCAGGCGCTCAGATAATATCTGGGCCTTGATGAAAAAGCTAGAAATTCCAGTTCAATTTCACACATTTGACACAATGGTGTTCCATAAATGACAAGGTTCTTGAGTCAATTCAATTCCGTGCCAGACAAAACTGACAGACGCCGAAAATAAAAAAAAACTGACTTTAATAATTACAAATATGAACTTGCATTAAATGTACGTATGATTTTCCTAATCATATTTCTAATTGGAAAATTTTCAGTCATTTTTTTATGTTTTCATTATAATTCCAAATTGACTTTCTGATAAAAATATGAACCACCCCCTGTCTATTTTTACAACACAATTCGTTCCGGTGCTCGTTGAATCCGCTGTTTTATATTTGAAAATCGAACGCAAATTCAGCGCTCACCCGAACGAGCCGTATCGCGGGATTAGCAAAGCTGCAGGCCGATCATTATTGTATCTTTTGTTGCAATCGTTTCATTCTAAAGGCCTGCGCACACCTAGTTCGCTGGCGAACGTGATCAGTGAAACGCTGTCAAATATCGCTGTCAAATCTCAAATCTGACAGCGATATTTGACAGCGTTTCACTGATCGCTACCGCCAGCGAACTAGGTGTGTTCGGGCCATAAATCTTATAAAAACTGTCAATTTGCGATCACGTAGGTATTAGTCCGAAAATTGTCAGTTTCAATAAGATTTTGATTGAAACCATTGCAACAAAAGTTACATAATCGGCCTGCTGCATGGTCACATTAGTGCTTGGGAGTTAGGCCTATCGGTCTTCTTCCTTCCAGCAGGGCTACCAGGAGCTCCATATGGTTATGGCTATAGCTGTCAAAATTGTGTCAACACATTCAAACCCAAGAAGAAAATGAATGTGTGGGTCAGCCTATCTATACACAATTTGACAGCCATAGCCATAACCGTATGGAGCTCGTGGTAGCCCTGCTGTTTGCCTATGCGATTGTTATTTTTTAGAACAAATGGCAAAATATTCAAATAATATTTGCACAAACGCTTTCTATTTTCAAGCTTTAGCTGTTGCTTTCGTATCTAAATGCTAAGTAATTTATCTAGAAAATTATTATCTTAAACTTTGGTCACCATGGTCGTGGTGGGTTTAGAAGTTTAAAACTATGCTGATTATTGAATTCCGTATAACATCATCAAGTCTCTTCTCCCAAAAAATATACGGATCGGGTTTGGATTTCAAAAATAAACAATCGTCACCTTACTTTTTCAGCAGTTACCTACGTGTGTGTGACCATGGTCTAAGCTACGCATGCCTAAACACATTCTTAGCTAAGTATCTATTTTATAAGAAGACCTTTCTCAGACCATCCCAGAGGAACGCTATCTGTCAGATTTAGAGCCAGACCTGTCAGACTCAACTATCTTAAAATGCTGTGCCCTCAATAAATAAAAGAAGTGGAAATTCAATGATAAGTAAACGTGTATCTTTGGCATGTCAATTTCAATATGGGTATATTAAAAATTTCGTATATATACTTAATCGAAAAACCAAGAAAAAATATTGTTTCTTTTCAAATATACAAGAATTACCGTTTTCCTAAAGCCTAGATAATAAAATAAAAAAAAACAATAAAAAAGAAAGGGCTTTCAATATGCTCGCCTAATTAAGACTGTTCTAGGAAGATCTTATCAAAAACTAATAATAGAATCTGACGGATGGTTACGTTACTTTGCTCTGCCCTAAACTAAAAACTCGACCTAAAGTAGTGCCACTGACTAATCTGTTCAGCGAGTCTATTTATGCACCACAATTTGTTCAGGCCGCTGTACATAGTAGACCTTTAAGAACGTTCATCCGTAAATTGATGATTTCAGACGGCCAATAAAACAATATGTGTAACTTGCACAGAAGATAATTTGACCTCATATTATTGGGAATGACCAAAACTTAATCATATGGCAAAAACATTTTCAAATGGTTGTATAGTTTTTTCATAAGATTCATCTGTTTTTCCTAAACTTTCGGTTGATGGTCTACGCAGATGCGATTCAATGATAAAACTATAAACGACAAACTTATAAAATTTTCGTATAAAAAAGCTAATAACATTTTATTAGTTCTTAGTGGCAGAATAAACACGATTCCTGTAAGTTTTCATTCATGAAAAAAATAATCAAAGGAGTAATTTTTAGCCACTTTTGGAGATATTAGACGTGTTAGTTTATGATGAAATCCGAGGTATTTTTGTTATTTTTTTTGCCTAGTAAATGAAGAAGTGTTCGTTTTAAAACATGTTTGATTTTTTTTTTTTTAACATGAATATTTATTTTACTATGAATTATTTCGTATTACTATATAATCGGCGCGGAATCAAGTCAACGCTCAGTGCCGGCCGAGGCCTTTCAGAGGTAGGACGTGCGTCGCTCCCGGTCGCTGCAAGCAAGCAGCAAGCCTCAAAAAAATGTATTGTAGCTTCACGAGTTTATAGCGCTACTGGGACGTTTTGATACTTTTTATTGTTTAACAAAACTTTGGTGAGTTTTTTTTTGTATTTTAAAGTAATGGTGTTGCATTAACTTATTAACTTTAATTACCCCCGGTTTCTGGTACGCAAAAAATAGTTAATTATTTTTAATTTGTATTTCTTTTTAATTCAGGTTTCATTCTTTACTTTTATTTCAGATATGGCATAAAAAAGCTGCTTACAGGCTACATCACGTAAAAAAAGTAACGAGTACGTCACCAATTGCGAAAATTTGGTCAAGGCTAATGAAGCTAAAAGGTATGTTACCCAGGGGTTACTTTTTACAACGTAACATGTTATAGTCAATTCCCATTTTTATTAAACGTACACGGAGATAGAAGTAGTAATAATTTGCATTATGAAAATCATTATTGCTAACTTATCATAAAACATAACACGCCGAAAAAAAGGTCGAAATTAGCGGGTACTTTCAAATAGTCATCCAGTCCGCAAGTCCGCACGATACCAAAGCTAGTGTTCGAAGCACGGAGCCACTTGCACCGAGTTGATGAGCTATCTATGATTGTAAAGTAATCAATTAATTTTATAACACATTTGCTCGTAAAAGGTCTCTAATTTCACCGATTTCAATATCGTAATGTATGTCATTACGCACTAGTGCGGTAATGTAATGTAAAACGCACGGGTTGCTTTTTAATAAGGTATAACGTACGGTTTATCGAGATGCTAAAAGTATGAAATGAAACTGAATGAAACCGAATGAAACTGCATGGAACCGAATGAAACTGAATAAAACCGAATGAAACTGCATGAAACCGAATGAAACCGAATTAACTTAATGAAACTGAATGAAACTGCATGAAACCGAATGAAACGGAATGAAACCGAATGATACCGAATGAAACTGAATGAAAATGAATGAAACTGAATAAAACCGAATGAAGCTGCATGAAACCGAATGAAACTGAATGACGCTCACACACATGGACAGGGTCCATGTGATACTGACTTACACCTAAGAACTATGTATGTACCTAAACTAAACCATGTTTATGCAATAAATGTATTGAGTATTGAGTATTGAGTACGCTGAATGAAACTGAATAAAACCGAATGAAACCGAATGAAACTGAATGAAACCGTATGAAACTGCATGAAACCGAATGAAACTGAATGAAACCGAAGGATACTGAATGAAAATGAATGAAACTGAATAAAACCGAATGAAACTGCATGAAACCGAATGAAACTGAATGAAACCGAATGAAACCGAATGAAACCGAATGAAACCGAATGAAACCGAATGAAACCGAATGAAACTGAATGATACCGAATGATACCGAATGAAAATGAATGAAACTGAATAAAACCGAATGAAACTGCATGAAACCGAATGAAACTGAATGAAGATGAATGAAACTAAATAAAACTGAATGAAACTGAATTAAAATGAATGAAACCGAATGAAACTGAATGAAACGGGATGAATTGGAATGAAATTAAATGAAATGACATTTACAATCTGCTATGTCATTTCATTTAATTTCAAATTCTCTAACTGCTTTAACAAGTGATAAACAATTTATTCGTTTAATTTTTATTTATTTCCTCGCAAATGTGTTATAAAACGCCTCTGCTTTCTTGTAGCCCTCGCCTACGGCTCGGGCTTCAATAACGCCTCGGCTGTAATTTTCAACCTACCGCACTTATTTCATAATGTACTATTGTTCGAAATACGTACATCAGTACCTACCTACTGCATATTTTATTGGGACCTATTGCATGCATTATATTATTTTTTTAATGATTTTATGTAGTTTCTTCTGAGTTCGCATTATGGTTTCGATTTCTGACCTATTCCTTGTTTATCATTGTTTTCTTTCAATTTATTACAGGTGCTTCGCCGGATGGACTAATTGAAGATGATGGTATCACCGAAATAAAATGTCCTAGTCCGGCATTCGGATTAGAGGCAGATATCGCTATTAACCAAAAAAATGTTATTCTGGTAAATAGATGTATCCGTGAATCGACGCCATGACTGGTTTTATCAAATACAAGGGCAGCTGCACGTAACGAATAGAAATTACTGTCTATTTGCTGTGTGGACAGGCAAAAATTTTAAATTAAAGACAGAAAAAATTATTAGGGACGATACATTTTGGAGCGAGAACATGGAGCATCGGCTAGTCAGTTTTTATAATAAATTTCTATTACCCGAAGTTGTTGATCCCCGAAAAGCTAAGTCCATGAAACTAAGAGACGATAAATATTAAAATTGTATTTTACACGAAATTATTTTGATTTATTTTAACATACCTGCCCGTTTTTGCGTAAGTAGGTACTCATTCAACAAAATGTTGTACCTACTTACGAAAAATGAATACATTCCCTACTAAGAGCTGGTAAAGTATCAAGGTGATTCATTCAATGATACGCGCTCCAACACAGACGGCTGTGTGCGTGCTAGGTGTAACTGTATAGCTAGGTGAATATATTTACCCAAACTTGAGTCACGACGCTCGGGATAAACGCTCTTAAACTACTTCCTCATTTTTTTGTATCTACCTCATTGGTTCTGTAATACTTATAGTATCATTTTATCTGTGGTCCAGTTGACTAAAGAGGAACTATATTTGCTGGCAAGTCTTATCTCCTCCTTAAAAAAATAAGGAGATTCTGTTTTCAACTAGGTGTATTTTTTTTATTGTGTTCGTTTACTGATATCACCGCCAATTAAAGACCGAGTATGAAGGTTATTTTAATTTACTATTATTATTTTCACTTAAAATGGTTTTTTTCTCCACCAGTACCTTAAGAATAACCCCAAGATTTAACTTGAAGTTTACTAAATTACTTGTGTTATCTAAATAATTTTGGGATAATCATCCTTGAACAGATTGAGTTAGTGGCAATCGTAATTCTGTATGAACTTCTTAGTGGCCAACTCTATGGACGGAGTTTGAAGCCCGTAATGACCCTTATCCGAAAGCCAGCAGCCGTATTGTCTATCTTGAGTGGGGTTAAATAATGGGTTCTAGTTCTATTTTCAAAATGTGTGTATACCAATTTGACAATCATAAATCCTGGAGTTTTTTTTGAAAATGGAACTCAGAATAAAAAACGTAAGACTAGGCGGTATGGTCTTGGTACTGTAGCCTGCTTCGAAAGAAGCGAAAAGGAAAAAAACAAGATATACAACACTAGACTGATAGCACGGAAGCGATTGATTCCACTAAGGTGTCTCCCTCTAAAGGTCAGAAACATTGGTAAAATTTGTTTATTAGTTTTAAATTTGAAATCTGCACGCGCGCTTCTGGTTAGGTGTTTTATAGTTTGATTTATTATATAAAGCTTAATGTTCTTTTCTTTGTTACAGTTCTTTGCTAAGGTTCCCGGGTAAGAAATAGCTGCTTATTCCTAATGCTTGGTGAAATATGATTTTTATAGATAAAATAAGACTTGTGTGTGTATCACGTTTGTAGATGAAATACAGTCTATAAAATGATTCTTTCCTTATGTCAGCATCAGCGTTGCAAACTAATGTGCCGTCTAAGCACAGTTTACAAAATGTTTTCGTTTTAAGTAATATAATGTTAAGCTTAACTTAATTTTTTTTTGTTATAAGGTAATTTGTATTATATTTGTTATTTTTAATTCAATGTTTCAAATTAATAAAATAGACTGAAAAGTATCATATCATTTTCGGTTGTGAATAAAATTTTAAGTTTATGTTAAGTATATTTTGTGACTCTGACTAAATTATGATTAAAATTACTAATTATGAATTTTAGAACGAATTTGTTAGAGCTTCTATGTGTTTGTTCGTAAGTCACTGTTTGAATAGAACATAGCACTTTTTACTGTTAATAACGTGTGTTTTTTAATGATATAAAGTCATTTAGACTTATTTGTTATAATGTATGTATTTGTATGTTGTGGATATGATTTTATTTGTTCCTACTAGGTTTTTATTAGGTTTTATAAATAAATATTAGAAATTAATTTATTATTGTGAACAGTATCATATTTCGGCTGTGAATTAAATTTTAAGTTAATATTAAGTAAAAAAGAATATTACCTATGATAAATTTGTTAGTGCTTCTAGTCTTTTGTTTAGTTACTAGTTCTATAAGAGTTCTTAGTAACTTGTTTATTTCTAGTCACTGTTGAAATCTACTCAATAACTTATCATTGAATTTTGTTATTGTTTTGTGGCAATATACCTGTAACCTGCAATATTCTTTTTCTGACTTACGTATACCTTTTGAAATTTGGTTGCAAATTCTGTAAATAGACAAATGGACTGATGTTTAGAATGCATTCGTCTTTTGGGTCTTCTCTGTACCGGAAAACGTTTAGTTTGTATTACTGGTGCAGCGCTGTTTTGCACCAAATTTTTCGCAACCTAAAAGTAATAGGAATTGTTTTCACCGGCAGTTTTTAAAATTTTTGTTTCAACCCATAATATTATAAAATAGCCTATAAGTCAACTAAAATACATGTCATTATCAATAGGGGAATGGTTTGAATTAAGTTTCTGCTGGTTGTAGGGAACGAGGAATCCGTAGAAATCTCTTATTCTTCTGAAGGTTGGTTTCATTGACTATCAATGAATAATAATAATAATCATAAAATCAATTAGTTTTCTCTCTTAAAACTAGGTAAACTTAATTTTTAGGAACAATGGACAAGGGATAATATTAATATGGTACTATTATTGTGTACCCACTAGAATAATATTGAGTGTTATAAGTTATAGCATAAGTGAACCTGTTTTGCGAGAGAATGAATTTGAGCAGTCATGGATATCTTACTTAATATAAGAACAGCGCAAGTTGCGATGTTTGGGGCTCAAGAAAGATGTGATGGTATCTGGATAAACATCAGGTTACTGTTGTATCCCGGAAAATTAACAGAACTTAACCAACACGCGAGCGAATCTAGGTCGCTAGCCGGGTAATTGACCTAATATAATTTCAACGATGACGCCTGGAATACTGATTGGCGTAAGCAAACTCTACGCAGTCAATTACTTGGGCATTTGTTTCAAACGGGCAACAACGAAACATTTCATAAACATTGTGAAACATGTTTGATTCTATAAACAGGTTTGTGAATCAATTTTTGTACTTGTATCTTCAAAATAAGGTTCAAACATAAAGTGCCGAACGCCGATGTGGATAGACAAAGGAGTAATAACATTCTATTGTTGACAGTTCTTCTCCGTCAGCATCATCACCACCCTGAATAAGTCTGCTGCTGGGCTTCTCTGACACTTTTGCTAGATCGGAATACAGATAAAGATCAAATAGCAATCTCATCTTTACGTTCGAAATTCAAATTCAAAGTTGAACTAACTTTTTTCATTGAGCCCAGCGATCGTAGAAATAATGAAAGTTTTATCTTGGTGGAGCGTAAACAGCGAAAAAGGTTGAGCAACTTCAGTGGCACTGCGCAGGGTTCCGGTAAATTGCAGATAGCGGAGCTCACGTCAGCTGTTTATGTCTCGAGGTTGAATAAATCGACAAGTACTGGGGACATTCGCGAGTACATTCGTGAAATGGGCCAGGAATGCAAAAACGTTGAATATTTAACACAAAAGCAAGAAACTGATTTTAATTCATTTAAAGTGACTGTACCTAGGCATAATTTACAAGTATTTTTGAATGAAGGCTTTTGGCCTCAAGGGGTCAAATTTAGACTCTTCCGTGAGTACACGGCGAAAGGAAGGACGAACAATCACAACCAAAATGGATAGTACACCATCTACCATTTCTATAGTTTCGTTCAACTGTAAGAACGTCAAGAGAGCTGAGCAGAGCATACGTGACCTATCCAGAAAGGAGGATTTAATAGTACTACAGGAGACCTGGCTCCTGCCTCATGATCTTAATTTTGTGCACCAAATTAATAGTGATTACGGATGTGCTGCTAAGTCTTCGGTAGACACATCTGTGGGAATATTGAGAGGAAGACCATACGGTGGCTTGGCTATATTGTGGAATAAAGCCAAGTTCCCCAATGTTACTTCAGTGGAATGTTCTTGTGACCGTATTATGGCTGTCAAAATATCAGTTGGATCGGGATCCTTTTTGGTAGTGAACGTGTACATGCCCGTTAATGACGAAAAAAATATAGCAGAATTTACAGAATGCTTAGCACTAGTGACTGCTATTGTTGAAGAGAGTGATGTGCAAGTGGCCTATGTGATAGGTGATTTTAACGCGCATCCTTCCAAGATCTTTGGCCGGGAACTGATGAGGTTCTGTGAGGATGTTTCGTGGGAATGCGCGGACATAAATATCCTTGGTAGGGACTCAGATACGTTCACCTTTTTCAGCGATGCGCATGGGAGTCGAAGTTGGTTGGATCACTGCGTAACAACTAAAGCCGCTTGGAATACCGTGGTGTCGGCGAACGTTATTTATGAAATCACGTGCTCAGATCATTATCCGCTTCGTATTGTGTGCAATATAGCAGACGTAGCAGTCGGTTCGGCCAGCTCTGACAAGCATGATGCATTAAAAAATGTTAGGTGGGGGGAAAGGAATAGCGAACAAATACTTTTGTATGGTAAATATTGTTTTCAAAACCTAAACGCTTGTGATGATTATTTTAAATTTACATGTAACTGTGATAATATTTTAAGTTGTACCCATTTACACGATTATTCTCGTTTTATAGATAGTTATTATGATTTTATTGTAAAAGGATTGCAAAATGCAGCAATAAAAAGTACTCGTCCCTATTCATGCAAAAAACGGCTAGGGGTGGTTGGTTGGAACTATCATGTCAGAGACAGCCATCAGGCAGCTAGGCTGCATTTCAGCTGCTGGTTAGCGGCAGGTAAACCATCGGAGGGTGAAATATTTAACAAAATGCGCAGTTCACGAATCGAATTTAAAAATAAAGTCAAATGGTGCCAGAAAAATGAAGAAATGATTAAAATGAATATATTAGCCGAACATAGAAATGATAAAAACTTTTCACAATTTTGGAATGCAACTAAAAAACTAAATTATAAGCAAAATTTGCCGGTATCAATGGACGGTATACAAGAGCCGCTGTCCATAGCTGAAATATTTGCCTACCGATTTAAGGCTAGCCCACAGCCTGTGAGTAATGTGAGTGATGTGCCCGCTACTAAGACCAGTACATGTGAAAACCTAAAACTGATTACTATGAAAGATGTAAGAATGGCAGTCAAGAAAATGAAGCGTGGCAAGTCACCTGGACACGACGGTCTTAGTATCGAGCACATTATTAGGGCCAGCGATAACGTTTATGAGCACCTATGTACATTTTATAATCTATGCATAAGGTATTGTTACCTTCCGGACGATCTCATGCGGACAATAGTCGTGCCAATCGTTAAAAATAAAACCGGGGACTTAAGCTCGTCTTCAAATTATAGACCTATATCGCTGGGTACAGTTATGGGTAAAGTGTTGGAGCGACTTATCTATCCCGATCTACTGAAAACCATATCTATCGATGATGCTCAATTTGGTTTCTGTCCCGGTCTCTCAACAGATTCAGCAATTATGAGTTTAAAAAGCACCGTGAACTACTATACTTCACAGGATACTTCTGTCTATGCATGTTTCTTAGACTTAAGCCGTGCATTTGACCTGGTGAATTATGATATTCTCTGGGCCAAATTATCGAAAGCACAAGTTCCAAATCATGTGGTGAATCTGTTGAGATACTGGTATGGAAACCAAGTTAATAATGTTAGATGGGGCGACACGACCTCTAGCGATTATAGGCTAGAGTGCGGGGTTCGTCAAGGGGGGTTGACCTCTCCTGACCTGTTTAACCTATACGTGAACGACCTGATTGGTGAGCTGAGAGGAACCAGGGTAGGTTGTCATCTGGGAAACGTAAGTGTTAACAATTTAAGTTACGCTGACGACATGGTTCTTCTCAGCCCCTCAGTTAAGGGATTAAAAAAGCTGCTTTTAATCTGTGAGCAATTTGCTTCTGCTCATGGATTAAAATACAACGTAGCGAAAACTGAAATGATGGTATTCAGGTCAGGACGAGGTCCAGAGAAGGTGCCAGAAGTGCAGATGGGCGGCTTGACCATCAATGTGGTCAAGCAGTTCAAGTACTTGGGGCACATGCTGACGGAGTCATCAAAGGATGACAATGATATCGAGAGGGAGAGGAGAGCTCTTGCAGTCAGAGCAAACATGCTCGCACGTCGCTTCGCTAAATGCAGTGTTGATGTAAAGAACACCTTGTTTAAGGCTTACTGTCTGGGTATGTACACTTGCCAACTATGGTCCAAATACACGCATAAATCCATGAGCACAATAAGGGTCCAGTACAATAATGCTTACCGGGCTCTTATGAGGTTGCCAAGATGCTGCAGCGCGTCGAGCATGTTTTCCGAGGCGGGGGTACCTGATTTCTTCGCAATAATAAGAACCCGTGTAGCGGCATTTTGGAATCGGTTAGGTCGCTCCAACAACACTATCCTGAGGGCTGTGTCTGACTATCTAGCCAACCCCATTTTTAAGAAATGGATTTCCATGCACATAGATCCTAACAGAAAGTGATAGTTAGTAGTTAGTGTTAGTTAGTTTAAGACAGAAGGTAGGTTTACCTACCAGTGTTATTTTGTGTGTGTATTGTTTTTTTATTACTGTAATTTTTATGTGATATGGGTCTATCGTGCCTGAATTAAACAACTTTTATTTATTTATTATTATTATTGATCTCGTGTGACACGAGTAGAATATTTCGTTCGATCACTGGAGTGGAGTATCAAGATCTTTTTGTCAGCCGTGAAAAAAGACTTGGTTAAGTGCTCTTACTTTGAGCTCAGGTTCATCGCCGATTAACGTTTTTAGAAGAATAGGTACTACTAATTGTTTCGAAACAAGCACGCTTACGTCACCATCAATCTATCAATCTTAGAACGATGTTGTAAATGGTTTTAAACTCTGTTGTGATTCTATATAAGGTGGTATATTGTTAGATAGGTTTATTAGACGTGGCTTATATTATTATTATTGCCGTGGCTTCTTAAACAAGCGATAACCGCGAATGAATGTTCGTGTTTCAGTTAGCAAAACCCAAACGGCAAAAATAAAGCAGCTGTTTTTGTAATCCTAAATACAAAACGCGACGAGTTTGTTTCTAAATATATAGAAATAACGTCAGGCAGTAGAAATGTGCAGGCATGTGTAAGTACATCTGTAATGAGCTAAAGAAGAAATAAAATTTTATTAACGTGTAGGCTTAGAACGTAGAATACAAGTTGTATGGTTTCTCGCGTTTATCGGTCATAGTGTGGAATCGTGGCCGTTCCGCGACGCAGGAAACGCGGAAACAAGGACGCGTAGGCTCGCAGGATAGCCGAGGCGAGGCGTCAAGGGCGAGCAGGTTCGTCCTTGACAAGGACGACAGGACGCAGGTGACTCACCGAGCGGCTGGTGGAGAGCTGCGTGCGCGTCGCAGTCAGCACAGATGGCGGAGCGCAGCATCCTCTCGCGCTGCAGCCGGCGCAGCAGCTGAAGGTGCTGGGGCGTGAACACCGTGCCCGAGCGCTCTCCCACCAGCACCACATCGCCGGCCTCCCACCAGGCTTGCTCGCGCAGCGTACCGTCCCGGTTGAACAGCCCCAGGTCCTTGTACCCTTCGGGCGGGCTGAGCGCGCCCGACTCCGGCTCTTGGTAGCGCTCGCAGGATCCGCATCCTGAGCACCCTTCGTTTTCGCCCTCGTCCGAGTACCCACATTCGTCACGAACGACGATAATGTAATCAGCCTCAAAAAATTCATTAGCGCTCTCGTCAAAAATCACCCTGTGCTTCTTAGATTTTTTTGTCTCTCTGGTATCTTTTTTAAGTGAAGACTTTAAATTGTCATGGTCTTTATTGTGACGCGTATCGCGAGCGGCGCGATCACCGCGCTCGGCTTGGTCGGCTCGCATCGTCGCGGGCGGTCGCGGCGCTCGCTGCCGTCTAGTGGCCTAGGTTTGAATCCTGGCGCGCAAGTGGCGTGCGAGAATGCGGCGCGTCGCCGTCGGGCCACGGCCGAGCGTAGAGCGGTGAGCGTCGCGAATGCCGTGCCGCGTACGTTACGTCTGGTGGAGGAGTCAGTCGAGGAGCCGAACCTATGCGGGCTCGCGGCGACGGAGCCGGACGAGCGCGCTGTGCTGCCGCGCCCGTCTATCGATCGCACGTGCCGCCACCACGGTGCCCGACACGATACCGTCCGTCCACCGCCACAGCACGCCACCATTACCATACCCCGTGCTGTGCCATGCCATCCGCAACGCGAGCGCCTAGCCATTGGACGGTTACCACATCCACTTAAAAATTTATTCTCGAAGTGAGTTCGAGAACCGGTAGTAGTAACTAATGCTAAACTACATGCACCATGCGCTTTCAAACTTTGAAAAGTTTTGCCGGTGTTTTTCCATCTAACAATTTGATTCAGAATTATTTTAGTAAAAGTTATGTAAAAAATAAAGGTTTTATAATAGTAGATTGATTCATAAGAGACCAAAGTAATTTAAGGCAAGAGCGATTAATTGAATCCAAAGCGAAGTTAAGGATTCTAGAGTAGAATCCCAAGCTTAGCGAGGGATTCTGTAGTAGAATCCCGAACTTAGCGAGGGATTCAAACTACGTCACTTGAGTTTAAATAATTTTCGGTAGTAAACTGTTTATGACAGTTTCTGTGATTCATTATACACTTTCTGGAGTTCATATTTCTCTTTCCCTGCTAGAACTCATCTTTTATTCAATTTTTGTTTTTTTTTTGTTTACCATCACCGTGGTTGCAGGCTCACTTTTTTATACTACCACTTAGCATTTTATCGAAGCGAATTGTGTTCAAACTTTTCAATTTAATATTATTCCAAATTAAAAAGTAATTTCGTCACTCTTATTAAGTGTGCCGGAAGGACCTACTTTGCGCGCACTTATCAAATAACAAAGGGCCTCTCTTCGAATAGATGGGATGAAAACATGATTATAGGCTAAAAAAATTGCATCATCGCTCTGGTTCTTTCACTAGATTTTTTATTTCTTTATTGCACCTTAGTTTTAGTTAAATTTTAGACCAAACCACATAAATATTTGGCTCCATGTTTCAAGGTTATTTTCGAAAATTGGCTACCGTCATTTAACCGGTGTGGCAATGTTTTTTTTATGTTTTTTTTTGCTTTTTTTGGTGGTCGTGAATCGTCCATCCATGTATATGGGAGCCCTATGTCCAGCAGTGCACTTCTACAGGCTGATGATGATGTGAACCATGCTTACCTGAAGAATCTTTTTACTCGATGATTGGTGTGTCCTGTCGGTATTTCATCATTATTTATCAATGGTTCATCGATGGATATTGAAATTATCACTTAGTAAAATAAATATTGGGTAATGTATGTCCAGTCTCATGTTACAACTGATGGTCTTACATTTCAGCAAGCAGTAGATTAGCTGATTTCTCAACTTTAGTACTTTGATCACCAAAAAAAAATGGGCTTATTTTTATCATCCGCACTTGATGTGCGGGCTGGTTTTTCCGCAAGTATCAGCCGCTCCTTTTTGCGTGACCCTTGACACGTGTTGCTCTAACTTTTTTAGGTTCTGCAACACGCTGGTTTCCTCACGGTGTTTTCCTTCACCGTTTAAGAGTACTGGCATAGTTCTAATAAATTTTTCGACAGAAAAGCTCATTGGTACACGACTGGATTTGAACCCACGACCTTACGATTGTAAGGCTAGACCACTAGTGATCCTGTTCGATCCCCATCAAGAACCAACATTTATTTGTGTATTTTTTATCATGCAGAAATACGTTTGTTTGCGGTGTCTTCTTCTTCTTCCTGCCTTTATCCCACTTTATGTGGAGTTGGATTTCACATTGTTTATTTTTTCTTTAGCCTCTGTGTGATTGGTTGAAGTTTTAATTTGTAAGTATCAACAAAGAATAGAATTTCTTTTTTATACTCGGTTTCACGGATGACTAATCGACTAATCAAATATTTTGACAGTTGTTTAGGGAACAAAGTGTTTTTCTGACCAAAAGTGTGTACCTACCTTTCCACTATGCCAGCACTCTGAAACGGTGAAGGAAAACATCGTGAGAAAACTAGCATGTCATAGAACCTAAAAAGTTTGTAATTAAGTGCACGAAATACTTTTTTGAGGCGCACTTATAATCCTTTCACCACACGAAACACGATAAGAAGAAGTCAACCAAAATTTACTGACTATCTAGTCAGTAAAAGCAATAAGTATAGGTACGTAATCCTATAGTATTATATAGTATAAGTATCATAATTATTTTGTCCACTTTTTTTATGTAACACGAAAATGGAGTCACGTCACGGTATTTTTCTATAAAGTATAGCATTCCGGGCTTTATAGCCAATTGGCAACCCTAAGTACTGACCTAGGGTTAGCAATTTTTTATAAAGCCACTGGGTACATTTCCCAGAAAATTGGCATGCAGTCGCGTCTAAAAGGTTGGAATCTCTTTTCAGGGAAAGAGCGCGAACTGTCACCTGTAGCATTCTTTAGAATAGTTGGATATGGAAATTTGAAATATTTATAAGTTCGTGGTCGTGGGTTCGATCCCCACCGAAAATAAATATTTGTGTGGTGAACACAGATGTTTGTTCTCTGTCTGGGTGTTCGTATTCTTAGTATGTATCTATATAAAAAAACAGGATATAAGTATTACATCAACTATCTGATTCCCATTGCATAGTACAAGCTCTGCTTAGTTAGGGGCTATATAGTGTATTGTGGAATGTCCATTATATTTATTTATTAATTCAAAGAGGTGATGAATATCCTCAATATTCAAATAGGAGTTACGGCGCCAAAGACAAAAAAACATACACACACATAAACCTCAAACTTATACCGCTCGTTTTTTCGAGACGACTTTAAAACTTGACGACTGGAAAAGATATCTACGGGACGAATTAGAATAGTAAATATACTGGCACTTAGTTTTATCCTAGCATCCACGTAGACCAACTAGTTCCTCTCGTCCATGGTACCAACTTAGTTGCGCGTACTAGTGGTTCGTCTCGATCTGATATCTCGCGATATTCACGATCAAACTTATGAATAACCTAATTACAATTTACCTAGACTATGACGTTAGAAAACTCTAGAAGCCAAAATATTATTAATTATTGGAGTTAATTTCAGTCAAAACTTTATAAGGAAAATACTTATTCTATGCACAGATGTTATAGGTAATGGAATCATATAAGACCCCCTGTCAACGTCAAAAAGCACAATGAAGGTAAATCTAAATTATCTGTTGGTAGACCTTTGCGTAGACCCCGCGTAGCTCCTATCCGTAGGCGGCTACGCGTAAGATTGCGTAGGCGTGGGCGTAAGCGGGGGCTTATGTTACTCAGAGCCGAATTGGACGATTCAAAATTTTACAGTTGTTGTTGTTAGATTTTGCTTGCATTTGAGGTGAGCAACTGTAACCATATTTCGTGGAAATTTTTGCAATTGCCCGTCGCCAATATCATCAGCTCCATACACTAAGTGTCACTTTGTACCACAAGCTCTGTCTCTGGCTCTGGTTTTGAGTCTGTGTGTGATACGTTTCGGTGTAGGATTTATTAAGTCAACACTCGCACAGACACAAAACCAGAGCCAGAGACAGAGCCAGACAGAGCTTGTGGTAGGCTTACAGCATGGCTAAGAATTTACAAATTTCTATCTTAGGTCTTTCTAACTCGCCAAACAGAGTATGAATCAAATCATTACCCAGAGGAACTGTGAGGAACACGTTGATAAATTTCATTTAAATGGAGATTGTTCAATCTGCTTATACCTTTACCTCCTGTCACAGCCAGGGCTTGTTTTATAGCTTGAATTCATAATAAGCCCCGCAGCTTCGTTTTATCACGGCTATATTAGCGGCACAGCTGTCCCATTTCAAAACCTCGTGAAAGCCAATTAAAAAAAAACAGGTGTATTTCTACCATGTTGTGTACCATAATGTTCTGTGTTAGTGAGCAATAAATTGTGCTTAGGTAACACTCTCGTGTATCCGAACCCACCACCTTTTTTTTCTTCCTTTCATCGTCGCCCATAGACACCAACAACACCAAGGAAGCTGTCGTTGCGTTGCCTACCCTGAAGGAACTTTTTTTAAAATTTTTCTTGAACCTATTCATGTTAAAGCTGAAGGGAAAGACCTTCACGGGCAAAGGGGAAAACGGGGAAAGGGCACTGCACTGCGATACACTTCGCTGCGTCCATCAACTTGAGGCATACAGATGTTCAGCCTCACGTGCCAGTAATTTCACCGGCACCTACACCTTCAAACCAAAAGACAGCAATGCTGCTTCATGGCACCTTTAATAGTTGGTTCCACGGGTTTTTTAAACAATTAGCTGATGAACACGCATAATGGCTCATCTGATGGTAGGTAATACCTAACCATCGCATACAACAAAGCATTGAATCACGGTCACGCATATCCCGTGCCCTACGATGCGCTGCCCTGCGTCCATCAACTTGAGGCATACAGATGTTCACTTGCCAGTAATTGTTCTCGGTTTTTCCTGGTTTTTCCATTGGTCCTAAAATTATTGTACTAGAGCGCCATCTAATGAAAAGGTAGGGCAGCAAAATGCAATGATGACCTTATGTTTTACCGCCATCTACCGATTTTTTATCGAAACATTTATTATTATTTACGGTTCCTACATTTTAGCAGCGGCGGACGAATGGTTTACTAAGATGGCAAGGCACTGATATCGGAAATTTATTATAGATGGCGCTTTTGAAACTTTAACTCAAAAGCGTGTTGGCTGCTCTGTGCTTTAACTTGCAGCGAAGCCCGGTGCTGCCCGGGTAGAGTTTATGAATTTTATAGCTCTAAGCAATGATTTGCTTGATTGAACCATTGACACGACGAAGAAGAAGAATTTATCGTTTAAAGATTTTAAACTTATATTCAGGTTTTTTTTTGTATTCTTTTAATGTTTGTACAAATGCTTCCAAAGCTATTTTAATTTTAGTTCTCTTTGATCTCCATGTTACCTTTTTATTATTTTGTAGTAGGTATAGCGCATTGGATAATAGTCTGTAATGCTGTGATAATGATTATATATTATACTGTTTTTTTTTTTATTTGAATAAGCTTAGACAATGCAGGCAGGCAGGACCTCTCGTAGAGAGTAGGTATTATATTCCTTGGGCAGGACCTGCCAAGCATCTATCCAGCCAACCTAACATTTTTTTCTGCCATATTTTGAGGGGGACGAGGGGATTCGTTTTCTGACATTTTGGGAAGCTTTTTCATTTTAATTGTTTTTCTAGTGTTATTTAGAGTTTTGTGGTGTAATTTCGGTGGTATTTTAACCAACATTACTTGAGGTCTTCTTGAGCTCAAAGTGTTAGCAGTTGGAATGAAAGTGTATTATTATGTGATATTTGATTTGATCGAAAAGGTTTCTGATGGTTTTGAAAACAACAAACCAACATTTTTGGCCTTACGTATAAAAATATGTCAAAAGATAAACAGTGCTTAAACTATTGCCATCTCTTACCACTGGGTAATGACAAACAGTGACAGGGCTAACTTTAAGCAATGATTAAATTTAAATTGCGTTTATAAGTAAGTTTTCAAACCCGACTTTGACTGACTTGACTTGACGAAAAAGTATTTTATTTATGTAATTTTATCCTCCCCCCTCACTCGACACTGGCGGAATTAATCCGAAATAGACAGATGCCATTAAATAAAGAAGAAGAAAAAAAGGGAAATGAAGAAACAGGGAAGAGGAATCACAATGGAAGCCGCGATAAGGCGTTGCCGCTCTTACTTAGCTGTGTATTACACCAGTGATCTTATCTTTGTCCATCCCACGGAACGTAGCTACGAGTGGAAGAGAAAGTAGATGTAAGTTTGGCAACACCTTACTCCTGTGTAAATCGTGTCTGTTGATTTTCGACCTGTTGGACAAAACATTGTGGTGCAGTGCTGAGAAAACTCAATAAATTGTGTTAATAATAAAGCGTTTCTACAAAATCAATTCACCTAGTGAAAAAATGTGTTGTTCTGCTGTGTATTGTTCTTCCAGAACAACAAAAGGAGGTGTAAAAGACCCGGAATAGTCATTTAATACGTAAGTCTTAGTCATTATATTTCATCTTTTTACATGCTAAAAGAGCGAGATTTTTTACCAGAAAAACAGTAATAATTAAATTTTATTTCATGTTAGCCATATATTCATAAGTGTTATTGATGAAAACTAAGTGTAAAACCATTAATTATTGTAAAATAAAATGTATTGATTTAGGCATCTGTGCTAGTGATGTACTACACCAGCCAATTTGGCTATATCGATAATATTTTAGTTTTCGTTTTTTATGCATATAGTTTACTGCGGGATAAATGTTTGTAAGATCTGCAAATATTTGTAGCGGGTCATTCGTAGTTCCTGATACCCACGATACGGGTATCCTAGTGTAATCCTACTGGGGGATCATGACTACTAAGTACTCAATACTCAATACATTTATTGCTTTACACATGGTTTAGTTTCTGCATACATCGCTTTTAGGTGTAATTAGGTATCACATGGACTCTGCATGGGTATAGAAAACATGGAGGCAGGCTGAGGTTTTAAGGTAAGTTAGCTTGATATCTTGATATAAGGATTATGAAGTGAATGTTGCGGAATCATAATAATGTGAAACATCTTTCGTTTCGTTTTTGAAGTGAAAACTTCTTTAGCGGCGTTGAGCACTTTTTCTGTAATGGGTATAAAATCTTAAACTCGCGTCAGCGCGTCAGGACACGTGACCTGATCGAAAAAGCGTAAGACGGATGGAGAGTAGACAGCTATCCCCTCTCTACGGCGCGGCGAAAATGTATGCCTGGGCCTACTGTTTCGTTTAGGCAGCGCAGGGCGCTTGCGCGAATGTTCGTGTATGTTACAGCGTGCCAAATAACAAACAAGCCCCCCCTAACCATTCCAAAATATCAAACATGCTCAACGTTAATAATCAAGTTTTCACTTCTGCCGGCACTCCCGGAGTGCAACCCGTATTTTTTTTTTGTACACAAGTTTTTTGTTTCCTCGCAAATTAGAGAATAGTACTAAGTATACAATGCTTGGCTGAAATAGTAATTAACGGCCTCGTTTATTTATCTCATTTATAATTTTTTTTAGATTCCCGAAATGCCCCAGAACGGAAAAAGATGCAAGAAAGTGGTGTGGAAACACAAGACCTTTCTACAACACCCAAGCGAGCAGTGAGAATTTTAAAAGTTTAAACCGTTTCATAAATTTTCATACCGTGAAAATCCCTCATTGTGTATTGAATTATATTATTGTAATTTAGTTGAACAAATCAAAGAGTTTATATCCAATTATGACGCCTTTTTCATTGATTTCGGTATTCAATAAATAATGCTGGACAATTCACACAACATTATCTAGCCCTAGAATAAGCAGAACTTGTGTTATGGGTGCTAGATAACTGATATACCTACATAATACAATACATTCAGCGTGGCAATGCCGCCAGCGTCTTGGGGAAGCTTCCGTCTGTCACTGATTAGGATCAGTTGAGCTATCTCTAGATCGTTTGTAACGATCTCCAGATAGCTCAACTGTTTCTTGTGTATTTTGTACATTATGTAAAGATTTGTTTAATTGTAAGTTTCTTTGTGTAAATAAATAATACCTATTTATACATTACATGTATAGATATTTTTTATTTTTATATAGAAAAGACCAGAACACCCGGAATAAATACCTGCAAATCGTACAAATATTTGTTCTACGGCGGGAATCGAACCCGCAACCTCTTGCGTTGCAGATGGACATTCGCCCACTGCACCACAGAGGTCGTCAAATCGTCGTTATTCATCGATAGGTTAGTTAATGTCGTTACTTCTCTAGTCACGCACATTAATACATATCTACAACTGAACACTAACAAAAAACGGACACGCTTTGAAATTTATTTATCCATCCCTAGTAAATAAAACATCCTTGCGAAGAAAGCCTGGAGGAAAGAGGAATCAAATTGTGCTATTAAATCCATGAGGAAAGCATACCTAAACACTGAATGAAACACATTCAAACTAAGTATTCTTCTTCTATTGTTGGACTTCTTATTTCACCGCGATACCGACCGATACTGCTATAGATCGATTACGAATTTTCTATAAATTTTCTATAAAAGTGCTAGATTTATAGTCTTGCACCTTTTGACAGAGGGGAAGATCCATGTATATTTAGATGGTCTAAGTAGCAAAAGCGTGTTTGCTGCTCTGTGGTCTAAGAGAATAAGTTTAGAGATTTTGAGACTTTGAATTATTGAAACCCAGATATTTTGGTTTCGCATGTGGCAACACACACAACACAGTCAGGACAGTACTCGGCAAGAGACAGACGGTAACACAGTACGTGAGCTTAGCTGTTTCAGTTTTATCCAGCGTTGCCAGAATGTTACTTTTGTAACATTTTACGTTTCTTTTGACCCTCTCATGTTACCATGGCTCGTAAAAATATTTTCCAGCAAACAAAAAAATATTGTGTGACAGAAAACTTATTTTAGTTTTTTAAAGGTCCCTGTGCAGTCCTTATTTAAAGTATTGTGTCGTTTTCCACAAAATTTATGGTAATGTTACTTTTTGAGCTGTCTCATGTTATATTTGACTGTCTGCCACTGGTAGAAATGTGAAAAACGACCTAAAGTTTTTAACAAACCTTATGCTAACGCTTGTTTTTTTAAAAACGACTTTTTATGTTGCTTGACACATAACTGCTTTTTGTTAATAGACAACATCTCCACCGACACCACACTGGCAGCACTGGTTTTATCTGTTTACTTACGTCCAAATAGCACCGCCCCGGAGCCGGTCGCTCGAGTCGAGAATAGAAAAAAAACTATTTACTTTATTTGGCCTATCGACTAGAGAAACGCTCCTGAATTTTGAAATAATTCATCAATGCTGCGAAGTTAGCTTTTTTGTTTATCAAGATGCGGTTCTTTTACTAGCAAGTAGCAGTAAGTACGTAATCAATGTGCTTTATTTTCCGTAAATTTTCGAAGCAGCTACATAGTTCCGCTCCAACATCATGATCTAGCTTGGTAAAAAAAAACATCCATAATAGGGCGTTGTCGGGTGCCGTCAATAGGGAACGTAACGCGCATGTCATCCGGTCTGACCTCTCCGCTACCGCCGCCGCCGCCGCCGCCGCCGCCGCCGCCGCGCCTCGCTCCGCCGCCTGATATTGATTTTATTGTTTCGTCCGTAAACTTGGCTCGAGGGCCGTCCGTCGTCCCTCTCTCCCTCCCTCCCCGGGGATGAGAAGGGTGATATTCCCCGGTTCGTGACTGACTGCTCAGCGTTTGAAATGAGTGGGGAGGCATCGGTGCAGCGTCCCTACGCGCGGTTATTTATTCAATTCCCTGGCGTGCGTCGCTGTGAGTGCATGTGAATTCTGTTCATATTTTGTCTATAATTTTCTCAGTGAACAGTTGTGAAAAACCTAAAAATCAATTCAGTGTTACTATGAATACCTTTCCAGGTAATGGTTTTTGTGAAGTTTGCTTTTGAGAATGGTCTCTGGTCCAACATTATCATCCTATATGTATACCTAAATGTTTTGTTGGATCACCTACCTTTCTTTGTGTACTTCTATAGCTACACTATGTGTTTAAGTATAATCTTGATAATTATCTGACACTGACTGCTTAAGGCTACATACACACTATGCGGTTACCCGCAATGGGGCTAGCTGTCCGGCTGACCACATGCACAATTATGTACGTAATATTAATTTCTATGCGCACTGTGATGCGGCTACCCGCAGACCGACAGTGCGCATAGAAATGAATATTACGTACATAATTGTGCTTGCGGTCAGCCGGACGGCTAGCCGCATTGCGGGTAACCGCGTAGTGCCTATGTAGCCTTACATACAATAATAAAATCCTTGCACAAAATTTTAACTCTTTGTATTTTTCAGGTGATGGGCTCATGTTTATGCAATAATAAATCAGTGGAAGAGGTTATCCCTAATCCCCAAATGAGTAACTCTGACAGAAGTATAAGCGAGGACACTATTGCTTTAGCCTTACAACTCTCAGGAAACACAATGATAGCGGAATACATTCTTGAGATGTTGGCAGAAATGAGCAAGTCCAGCCAACCGTAAGTTTATATTTATAGTTAGTTTATATGTTTTTAATCAAGATATTCGAGCAAGAGCCACAGAGAAAAGTATTTGAATACTGAGCATAAGCAGAATTTAAGCTAGGTCCTTAGATAAGCATTGCACAGCTTTTTGTGAAAAATCTATTAATAAATGTTACGGGCACAGGCACAAAGTTGGGCATCTAGGCACTCTAACGTTATGCTGGTGAAGACTTGCTTTCAGCAAAATATCTGGGTCTGCATTGCAAAGCAAGAGCTAATGATCCTGCAGCTCGCTAATAAAAGCAATTTAAAGTTTTAAAAAACTCACCAGCTCAACAATTTTAGGCGAGCTAACCCTTGCTTTTTTGGCCTATTATAAAAAAATAAATGTATTGCTTGCGACCTCCGCACTTTGCAGTCACTTAAAGCAACCTGGAGAAGGCGAAAATTGGTTCAAATAGGCAAACTTAATACTAAATATCTTTATCTACCACCTAACCATTGGGTAATGAGAAAAGCGTTTGAACTGCGTCTAAAAAGAAATATGATGACATTAGAACTTAGTAAAAAACAAACAGGTAAATCATCTATCCCAAGAAATTTCATGTTATAAAGAAAGGTCATATCGGGTCATTACATACGACTTATTGATTGAACGGTAAAACTGAACCTGCAATAAAATATGCATCAGATACAAATCGTGTTTCGATTTGAGGCTACATCAAATAGGCAGACGAGTAAGTGGCGTCCACGGTCGATGCGGAAACGTCCGATGGGGTGGTAGGTACTATCAATAAATTGGTTATTAAATACCCCTTTCAATTGCAGGTGGCTAGTCGCTAGGGCTGCCACCCTTGCACTTTATGATAATCGCACTTAATACTTTACAATGGCAGTAAAACACTTGAAAGTAGTAAATTTTTAATTGTAATTATTTTACGTGCAACTAAACGTACTGCTTTTGAACATAACATCAATATCATGTCATGTCAACCAGTCATTTTTGCCGAGTTTTTGCAACTGTTGTTAAGAGCGCATCGTGCGAAAATTTGAGATTTAAAAAAAAAAATTCATAACTAAATAACTAACCCCCGAATACTGAAACGCAACTCAGATTTGACTCAAAGCGTGTTTGCTGCTCTGTGAGTTTATTCCAGTCCACAATTAAGAGCGCATCGTGCGAAAATTTGAGATTTAAAAAAAAAAATTCATAACTAAATAACTAAGTGTAATTTTAAAAATCGCAAAAGGACTAATTGTAGACTATACATTTGAGATTAATTCGAATTTAAGTGTGTTAAAAAAATATACTATTTAACATGACATTCTATTTAACGCTGACATACGATTTTCATTAGCGTTAAATAGAATGTCATGTTAAATAGTATATTTTTTTACCACACTTAAATTCGAATTAATCTCAAATGTATAGTCTACAATTAGTCCTTTTGCGATTTTTAAAATTACACTTAGTTATTTAGTTATGAATTTTTTTTTTTTAAATCTCAAATTTTCGCACGATGCGCTCTTAATTGTGGACTGGAATAAACTCACAGAGCAGCAAACACGCTTTGCATAAACTCATTGGACTTGTCGTAAGATGCCGTTATTATATGAACAGTAACAAATAATTGTTGAATGTTGCTAGAAGCAACAAAAAATTGGTATAGTTTATTTTTGTATATGAAATCCAGTACCAATGAAGTCCTTCCTGACTAGACTAGAGAGAGCAAGTTTATATTCACGGAATGTTTTTGTGTATAGGATTTGTATAAAAATAAAATCCAAATCGGTTTCAAACATAATAAGAATAAATTAAAGTTGGCGGTCAAACTCCAGCCTTTTAATTATAAAAATGAATACAACCGAATTGAGAACCTCCTTCTTGTTTTGAAGTCGAATTAGGTACACATTTTTTTTTGTCAGATCCGTCTTTTGTGTGGCAATTTGTTAGGGTTGGTTTCGCGGATTGCTAAACGAATAATTAAATACTTGACAGCTGTGTAAGTAAATGAGTGGGGGTTTTACAAATAGGCTGAGTAGATTGACCTCTAAACCATGTGGCCAGGCAAATTAGAGCCTGGCTAGTAGCCCAATATTTCGTGATGAATTAGTCAGGCCGATTGGTATTGGTAATAAACCCAGATTCGTGCTAGGGCGTGGTGTAAAACCGCTCGCCGAATTCTTTTTATTTCGGTCTCTCAGCTACGATCAGGGCCGATTTTTTTTTATTGTGGTGGCATATCATAGGTTTTCGACGTCAAAATTAAATATAACCTCAAAAACTCAGAAGTGTTTTATTTATTTCCTGTCTACATTATTAATTTATTTATTATTACTGAATGGTGGTCTAGATGTTTTGGTCAAAAACTCAAGATTCAGATCGTCACAAATTCTGAAAACTATTCCGATATGCGTCACTATTTCATCACTAAATATTAGCATACCATCCACGCTCCAATTTGTTTGGCCACATGGTTAAGAGGAAAATCTGAGTAAAATGGAGCCTAGGATGGCAAATTTGGGCACAAAAATGTTTGTTTTTTTTTCTATTTTTATGTGAAAATCTTAATGTGGTTCACAGAATACATCTACTTACCAAGTATCATCAGTATAGCTTATAGTTTCGGAAAAAAGTGGCTGTGACATTCAGACGAACAGACAGGCAGACATGACGAATCTATAAGGGTTCCGATTTTTGCCATTTGGCTACGGAACCCTAAAAAACCGTTAGTTCTACGTTCAGATTCAGTTTTATATAAATTTTAAAAGTACATTGTTACCTGAGTGTTGAAAGTCACGTTTTTTGAGTCCCGAGACGGGTTTGGCGCCAGAGCGTTAGCGAGGGCGCCAATGGAGCTTGAGGGACTTGAAAGACTTTCACCCGAGGTAAACACTGTGCTTTTCATTACAAATACAAGGAAAGTAAAAATAAAAACATGAAAGAAAAATTCGTGAAAATGAAGATTGAATTGCCGCCTTCCCGGTTTTTTTTTTCTTTTTCTCTGGCGGGCCTTCGGCTTCGGCTTGCCAGCATTATTCAGCCATTATTTTCATTCTCATAATTTAAAAAATGGTAAATTGTTTGCTCAAATCTATGTTATTTTAAATAAATAGTTGAAGCTATATATTAATCAAGTAATTTAGAAGATATATTATTTATTGAATACTATCTTTATGTTATTTAAATTTAAATTTTACATTGCGCTCTAATTAGACTTTTTAAACTTCTTACCGTTGTAATGGGTTTCCAACCTACTTGCTGAATATAAAGTTGGAATCTGGTTCAACGACCTCCTTGCAGTTAGAAAGACTTTAGAAAGTTGGAACATGGTTGAATAAAATAGAACTTGTTTTTTTTTATAATTTGACAGCTGTCAGTAGAAAGCGATTCTCCCTAGGGCTGAAAGTTTTACTTTCAATTAGGCCCCTCAGGCAACTTCAGACCTACTTTCAGAGTATGAGTAATGAAAAGATGTTTTAAAGACATTTTACAACATTCTATCAAAATTCAAATAATTTCACATAACGTTATCTAAGCTAAGATTTTTAATAATGTCCCAAAAGTTAAGAGCCGGGCGGGATTTGAACCCGCGACCTTTCACCTTGGTTTGTAGATGGAGCCTCACGCCTTCGCGTTAGTGTAATTTAAAAATGTGAGATCTTAAAGTAGCTTAGATTTGTCTTGGCCAGTTTTCATTACATCAGTCATTCAAAATTTGAATTCTGATAAAAATCGGCCAAGTCAAATCTAACCTTATAATGGCTCACCTGATGTTAAGTGGTAACCATGGCCCATAACAAAGCATAAAGTCGTAGGTCACGCATGTCAAGAACGTGCCCTACGATGCACTCCCCTGCAGTCCATCAACTTGTGGCATACAGCTGTTCAGCCTCACGTGCCAGTAATTTCACCGGCACCCACACCCTTCAAACCGAAAAACAGCAATGTCTGCTTCACGGCAGAAATAAGGATGGTGGTAGTATACCTATACTTCCCCGGACGAGCCTTTCACAAAGAGCTCTATTACTCTAACATCGCTCTACATCGCTGACCGTTGCTACCGGCTAGAACTCTCCACTATTTTTATAGTCCAACGACCAAACTAAAAAAACTACATATTCGCTACTTGCCAATTCGTTTCACGCTCATCGCCGAGCACCGCGCGCCGCCGCGGTCGGAAGTGCCTTAATATGTTGTATTGCGAGATTTGCGAGCTTGCAGAGGTGTAGACACGTTGAATTGACGAATTACCTAAAGCACTGGTTGCCAAGATGGGGGCGGCCCGCCTTCCGTTCCAAGGTCGTGACTTCAAATCCACTAGTGTACAAATGAGTTTTTATGTCATAAAAATTATGTGCTCTATGCCAATAGGTACTCTCAAACGGCGAAGGAAAACATCGTGGCATGCTGTAGAACCTATAAATTTCGAGAGGATATGTTATGTAAACGAAAGGAGCCTCTTCAAGGCGCATTTAAAATCTTTCTTTTCATCACACTTGGTTCGGAAGAACCAGTGACACGATAAGATGAAGAAGAGACGAACTAATATTATTTTTTGTGGAAATCAAGGATATTTTCTTTGTTTTAGCATTGATGAAATACCATTGTCTCAAATAGGGCTCAACTTGATTGCCGAAAAGCCCGAAGGATGGGAGAAAGTTTTTGAAAAATTGGTTGATACGATTCCCATGTCCGAGCCGCTGGGGCCATCGACTATCGCAATTATATTCGATCAATGCCCCTTACCAGCTGCGAAAACGGTTCTTGGCGTAAGTTACCATCACACTGGATAGTAAGGCTTGACTTTGAACAACTGTTTAAACTTTCTTGCTTGTATATTGATTGCTGAGCATAATAGCTGAGCTTTTACTGCCTCTCTAATTTCTTAGCATTATTTTCTTATCCCTTGCGAGCGTAAACAAAATGTACTTATATTCAAAGCTTATTACTATTTTGCGCGTCTTGCTTAGTATTTTGAACTTGGAAAAGTGTAATTGAAGGCCTGCGCACACCTAGGTCGCTGGCGATCGCAGCGACCTAGGTGTAGGTGTGCGCAGGCCTTTATAGAAGAATTACATAAATATTTATCATTAGGCATTGGAGAAGTTTAAACTCGGATGTTTGAGAGCGAGGTCTTGCCACAAGCTCTCTGGGAACCAGAGCTACGAGCGGAACATGTTGCTCCTCCTTGGCTGCATAGCCGAGAAGTACGCTGGAGAAGTCAGCACAATGCTGCTGACTCCGAACGTCGTGGAGTATATCTGCACATTCTTGGTAAGCAGATTGTAATCATTCTAACTAACCACTCACATTCAACTTATACTCAAGCTGACAATATTTCAATAATTTATAAAAAATTATACTTTTCATTGCTCATACTCTGAAAGTTGCCTGAGGGGCCTAATTGAAAGTAATACTCTCAGCCCTAGGGAGAATCGCTTTCTACTGACAGCTATCAAATTATAAAAAAAAACAAGTTCTATTTTATTCAACCATGTTTCAACTTTCTAAAGTCTTTCTAACTGCAAAGAGGTTGTTAAACCCAATTCCAACTTTTTATTCAGCAAGTAGGTTGGAAACCCATTACAACGGTAAGAAGTATAAAAAGTCTAATTAGAGCGCAATGTAAAATTTAAATTTAAATAACATAAAACTAGTAGGTATTTAATAAATAATATATCTTCTAAATTACTTTATTAATATATCATCGATGTCAACAATATTTATAAAAAATATGATAAAAATTAGCACTGCCTACTATCCTCGTGTGTTGATCCCGTAAACGGCTTACTTATTATATTCGTACTCGTACGTTCAACTATTTCTTTAAAATAACATAGATTTGAGCAAACAATTTACCATTTTTTAAATTATGAAAATGAAAATTATGGCTGAATAATGCTGGCGAACCGAAGCCGAAGGCCCGTCAGAGAAAAAGAAAAAAATAACCGGGCAGGCGCCAATTCAATCTTCATTTTCACTAATTTTTCTTTCATGTTTTTATTTTTACTTTTCTTGTATTCGTAATGAAAAGCACAGTGTTTACCTCGGATGAAAGTCTTTTATGTCCCTCAAGCTCCATTGGCGCCCTCGCTACGCTCTGGCGCCAAACCCGTCTCGGGACTCAAAAAACGTGACTTTCAACACTCGGGTAACAATGTACTAATAAATTTGTGAATTTAGTATTTTAGTGGTAATCTTCAATATTTATTTACCGAATTTTTCATACACTATTTTTACGCATTACGAAATATCTCTTTTGGCTGAAAAAGATTCTGTGCTCGTTCACCAATACAAAAATATGGAATGTATAGAAATTTTAAATTTAAAATCTATATCATCATATTTTAAACGATCTTATAACTCTCACGAAATGGACTGTTGTAAATACGTATGTCCGTTGCTACGACAGATTTGAATACCCCTCACTCGGTGATTTCCAGAAAGAAGGGGAGCATTCATAAACGATTTTAGACCTTTTCTGAGCGAGATACATTATAAATTCGCAAATCAACAGGCCAGACGCCCCATCAAGCCCCCATCAAGCCGGCATCGATCCAATGTTTTGACGAATGGCGAAATACCTCTGTAGGGTTTCGAGAAGTTTTAACACAAGTACCTTACCTACCTAGAGTAACTTCAAATCATTTTTATAACGCTTTTATTAGCTTCACCTGTATGTATGTATGTATGTATGTATGTATGTATGTATGTAACCGACCCCTTTGAGCTCGATTTTGTCCTACTTTGAACGATCAGATTTGATTCAAACTTTGCACACCTGTCAAAGGTCGATGACAATGCAATAATATGAAAAAAAATATAAAAAAAAATGAAAAGAAATAATTTTTTTTAAAAAAAAACCTACTTTGAACGATCAGATTTGATTCAAACTTTGCACACCTGTCAAAGGTCGATGACAATGCAATAATATGAAAAAAAAAAAAAAAAAAAATGAAAAAAAAAAAAAATACATTTAAAAAAAAAACCTACTTTGAACGATCAGATTTGATTCAAACTTTGCACATCTGTCAAAGGTCGATGACAATGCAATAATATGAAAAAAAAATACATGAAAAAAAAAAAAACTAAAAAGTATAAAATAAATTATAGTTTAAAAAACTAAAAAAAAACGCTTTTATAACTAATTGAACTAAAAAGTTAAAAATAAAACTGTAATAATCAATTGAAAATTTATATTATTGTACAAAAAGCGTGGGGGGCTTGATTTTGATTGTTGTAAATATTTTATCAATAGTTTATTATATCTGAAGTTATTATAAAAAGCACCCCACGCTTTTGTACAATAATATAAATTTTCAATTGATTATTACAGTTTTATTTTTAACTTTTTAGTTCAATTAGTTATAAAAGCGTTTTTTTTTTAGTTTTTTAAACTATAATTTATTACGTAGCGTGTTCGTGTTGCTCGTAACGCTTGTTTCGAACGTAAAATTTGCATTCATTTGCGATTTTATGTTTTTCTTTCACTATAGGAACGAATAGATACCTGGTTCGGTTTGTTTGTTCGTCAATAATATAGGTAAATAATGTTGGCAATATTGTACACAAGTTTTTATACTACGTTAGATTGGAAGTTCCAACTAACAATATCAGGCAGCCTAAACTTAGGTACCTTCTTTTTTATATTTTTCTTGTTAATATATTAGATTTTTATTTTCAGCTGGATCGTCGTGCCCCTGAGTTGGTGATCCAATCCTTGGTTGCCATTGAAAAGTTTGCCAAAACAACGGAAAATAGACAGGTTTTTGGAGAATATTTTCAGAAACAGGAAGAAAAGAACTCTCTGATAGAACTTGAGTGTTACAGCTCCGCTGATCATTTGTGGCGTCAAGTCCGTTTTTGCGCACGCTGGCTTTTGGACAACCATTGTAAGTTTGACCTATCTACTACTTACTTTCTATTACTATGAAATAACTTATATCAGGGATATTCCACACAACTCTGTTCACCACACAAATATATTTGTTCTCAGTGAGGATCAAACCCTTGCCCTACAGCGCAGAAGGCAGAGCTACCTACTGAACTGTAAAGGCTCTCAGATATTTATTACCATGACTTAACTGCCACAAGATATGAGAAAATGTCTAATTTCCTTTTATTTTTTATTCCAGTCATCGTGCCTGGTAGACCGCTATCCTACACAACGGTTGACATGAGCGACAAAAACGCCATTCTCAACACCAAAAAGTCGACGGAATGTCTCAAGATTGGCTCGGACGGTCTTGGCGCTCGATGTGATAGTCACACATTTGAAAGCGCACGTTGCACTTTTATGGTAAGTTTTTACTCATTTTTTAATTGGACCGTAGAAGTTCATGAACAGCATATTTTATGTCAACATATTTTTTTTTACAAAAATTATCCGTCATTATTTGCTCCATTTCTGAATTTTTGTTCAGAAATTCCTTCTGTATTAAAATTTCGCACTTTTTTCCACTCTTTATATTAGCTTCACTTGTATGTTTGTATGTAAGGAGTCGGTTACAAACATACAAGTGAATAGGGCGCGATTTTGACCCACTTTAAACGGCCAGATTCCATTTAAACTTTGTAGATTTATCGAGGACCGATGACAATACACTTATTTGATAAGATTATTTTATTTGCACCGTTAGGAAGTTCATTAAATATATCCACACTTGGTTCGAAAGAATCAGTGACACGATAGTAAGGAAAGAATATACTATCTACAAAACAAAATGTTCAGAAATTCAGATTCATCGTAGATGTTCGCCCCCTTTATTAAAACTTTGCAATTTTTTTTATTGTAGGTTTGTAATATACGAGTTACACCGAAAACAGTATTAGTGAGCTTAAAATTTTCAATTTGCAGGTGACCGAAGGATGCTGGTACTATGAAGCGGAAATTTTGACCGCGGGAGTCATGCAAATTGGGTGGGCCACTGACAAGACTAGAATTAGTCCTGGCGTAAGTTAAAAAAAAATACAATTTACTTTAATAAAAATCTAAATCAAAGGTGTATTATTCAGTAGTATCTTAAGGATCACTTTGAAACGTATTAAAACTAGGTGAGTCTAGGTGCCAGTTCCACGCGACCAAGCCTAGAAGAACAGCAAGATTCGGACCAGCATTTCCCGAGATTAGTCGCGTTCAACCAAACAAACAAACTCTTCAGCTTTATAATATTAATATACTATACTTAGCTTAGATCGATATTTTTGAAGTAAATTGTGTAACATGATGTTTCAGGAGGGCTATGGCGTTGGAGACGATTGCTTCTCCCTCGGATACGACGGCTGCCGTCGCTTGCTGTGGCATAAAGCGGAGCCTGAAGAATGCGAGGGCGTAGAGCCCTGGGCGCCTGGAGATATCGTGGGCTGTCTTATCGACATAGGGCGCAGAGAAGCTATTTTTAGCGTCAACGGACGCCGTTTACCGATCTGCACGGAGATATTCGATATGGAAAAGTAGGCGCTTTTTGAATTTTATATTTTATGTTTTATTTATTTAGGACATCCAACAGATAAATCACATATAAATAACAATTTTAAAATTTATAGGAACAGTGCGTTGTGTCTCTAATTACAGGACGCCACAGCGCGCGCAAAATATACAACTAGACAAATCAAAAATTAGTGTAAGGTAGTAGGTATGTAATAAATACCTATAGAAAATACATAAATAAAATATTTTTTTTTTTTTTTTACAATTTATAGGGTAGCGCTTGACCGCAATCTCACCTGATGTTAAGTGATGATGCGATCGACGGTGTAGCGCGCTCACCTAGAAGATACCTATTCACTCTTTTTTTGAAAACTCCCAAATTATAGGTATTCGGAAAAATAGACGCCGGCAACGAGTTCCACACTTTGGCTGTCCGCAATATAAAAGTGGAAGCAAAGCGCTTAGTGCGGGAAGAAGGTGTGTCAACCATGAATGGATGCCTCGTCTCCGTACGTCTATTGGTCCGGTGATGGAATGGGGATGGGGGAACCAAGTTGAAAAGTTCCTGGGCACACTCGCCGAAATGTATCCTGTAGAAGACCGATAAGGCAGCTACTTTACGACGATGCTCGAGACTAAGGAGTTTAGACTCCACCAATGCATCGTCGCCTATGAGCCTTTTCGCTCGCCGTTCTATCGAGTCCAGGGCCTCCAGCTGGTATTTAGCCGAGCCATCCCAAAGATGAGAACAGTATTCCATACACGACCGGACTTGTGCTTGGTACAGATTCAGAAGCTGTCCCGGTGTGAAATACCGTCTCACCTTTGATAGCACTCCTAGCTTTTTCGCAGCTGTTTTGGCCTTCGACTCAATAAACGAGCCAAAGTTCAACTTAGGGGTAAGCGTGAACCCTAAAAGCTCAAGCTGGTTGGAGATCGGTAAAGACACATCTCGGAAAGTGGGAGTCAGGTCGAATTGACTCCTCTTAGCGGAGAATAGACACGCCTGTGTTTTTGAAGCATTGAATTTTACCAAATTTGCGTCGCCCCACTCTGCGACTGCCTTCAGTGTAAGGTTCAAGCGTTCAACCATGGCCTCTCTATGAGACTGGATCTGAGATCCACTGGATCGTGCTTCAGGTATGTATCTCTCTACAACGGTGCTGTCGTCTGCGTACCCAATGATGCCGGGCCTAAGCAGATCATTTATGTGCAGCAGGAAAAGTGTTGCAGAGAGAACTGACCCCTGAGGAACCCCGGCATTAATTGCCATTTGATCAGACGTGCAGCCGTCAACGACCACTCGAATTGATCGGTCCCTCAGAAAGTCTGATACCCAAACACATAAGCCAGCGGATATGCCATAAGTAGGAAGCTTGCTTAATAGGCTGTCATGCCACACCCGGTCAAAAGCCTTCGAGATATCCAAAGAAACTGCCAAAGCTTCTCCGTTTCCCTCGATGGCTTCACTCCATAAGTGAGTGACATACGCCAGAAGGTCTCCTGTTGACCGATTTCGGCGAAATCCGTATTGTCGGTCACTAAGGAGGTCATTGCCTTCTAGGTATGCCAGGAGTCTGTTGTTCAGCACTCGTTCCATACTCTTGCACATAATGGACGTTACTGAGATGGGACGGTAGTTGACAGGGTCAGCACGACTACCTTTTTTAGGTACAGGCTGTACATTGGCAAGCTTCCAGGATTTTGGCACAAGACCCGTCTTCATAGAGAGACGAAAGAGGCGTGTCAATACAGGAGACAATTCAGGCGCACAAGTCCTCAGAAGTATAGCTGGGATACCGTCAGGGCCACTAGCTTTGTTCACGTCTAGATTGCGTAGCGTTCTGCGGACCTCCAACTGTCGGATACGAATGTCTGGCATAAATGTCTGACATCCATTCGGGTGGGTTGAAGGTATTGCACTACCAGCATCCAGACGTGAAGAATCCGCAAAGAGATGAGCAAATAAGTTTGCTTTATCTTCAGCGGTGTGGGCTAGTGAACCATCAGGTTTTAGCATTAGAGGCAGTGAGGACTTGCAGAAGTTTGATTCAACCGATTTAGCTAAGGACCAGAAAGCTTTACTGCCCGAGGGATACGAAGCTAGTTTTTTCCCTATTCGGCTAATGTGGTCAAATCGAGCCTTCCGCAATGCTTTTTTACTGGACTTGGCAGCTTGGTTAAAGGCTTTCTTCAATTCACGAACATCAAACGACTTACGGTCTCGAGCGTCAACCCATGCTAAGTATGCCTCATGTTGTTGTGCCTTAGCCCGACAACATTCGGCTCCAAATAGTAACAAAGTTAAATACAAAATAAACAAATTAAAATACGAAATACTTACAAAGAATCTTAAACTTAAATTGAGATCATGTATGTATAATAGTGACTATTTATTTTTAATTGATAACTAGTGTTAACCGGTTTTGGGAATAAGACAGCCCTAATCGAATTTAACACCGGGATACATCTCCAGAGTAGAAAGAAGAAGTTGGCTTCGTAATGCGGAGTTGTATTGCCGTGTATTAAAGTAAATCAAAGTTGTTGCTATAACCACTGAAGAGTTTTCGCCGTATCACTTGAGAAGAGCGAACTTGAAAAAGCGCTGGTAGCTCACGCGGCCCCGCTTTCCGACCCTAAAGTCGTGGGTTCAAATCAAGTCGTGTACCAATGAGTTTTTCTGCCTAAAAACGTATGTACACTATGCCAGTGCTCTCAAACGGTGCAGGAAAACATCGTGAAGAAACTGGCATGTCATAGAACCTAAAAATTCGAAAATATGTGTCAAGAACACAAAAGGAGCCTCTTTGATGCGCACCTAAAATCCTTTCACCACACTTGGTTCGTAAGAACCAGTGACACGAGAAGAAGAAGATTGATAACTTATTGCTGCCCGTGGAAGGTAAATTCAGATCTTGAACTCTATGGTTGATAAAGTTCAACAAATCGCATTGAATGACGTATTGATGACGTAAAGCGGAACCACTTTTAGCCGTCTTCCGTTTCAAAGTCTTGTGTGACTTGGATTGTTTGTGGCTTCAAATCTATTTATAAATTATTTATTTATTTTTATCAATAAATAAAAATAAAATAAATTTGCACTTACGCACGGCCAATAGAATGTGTTCGATTTATCAATTTATTTATTTATTGAAAATTCTGATTTTATAGTTTCTCAATTTTTAGGGTTCCGTAGCCAAATGGCAAAAACGGAACCCTTATAGATTCGTCATGTCTGTCTGTCTGTCTGTCTGTCTGTCCGGCCGTGTCACAGCCATTTTTCTCCGAAACCATAAGAGCTAGACTGATGAAACTTGGTGAGTAGATGTATTTTGTGAACCGCATTAAGGTTTTTACACAAAAATAGAAAAAAAACTATAAATTTTGGGGGTCCCCATACTTGAAACTGAAACTCAAAAAAATTTTTTTCATCAAACCCATACGTGTGGGGTATCTATGGATAGGTCTTCAAAAATGATGTTGAAGTTTCTAACATCGTTTTTTTCTAAACTGAATAGTTTGCGCGAGAGACACTTCCAAATTGGAAAAAAGTTGGTCCCCCCCCCCCTCTAACTTCTAAAATAAGAGAATGATAAAACTAAAAAAAATATATGTTGTACATTACTATGCAAACTTCCAACGATGTTTGGTTTGAACGAGATCTAGTCAGTAGTTTTTTTTTTATACGTCATATATCGTAAACCGCAATTTACCTTTCGACGAACTACAAAAATCTTTATATTATGTTATTTGATGCTGCGGAACCCTTCATTGGCGAGTCCGACTCTCACTTGGCTGCTTTTTTTAAATCACATTCGCCTCTATAGATCCAATACTTTGCTTTATATGTGTGTCACAGCCAACTGGTATAATACGCCGTTCAGTTATCTATCTTACCATTAAATTAAACGGCGCTATTCAAGTAATGACCTGAATACATTATCGTATTTACAAAAAAATGTTTATAAGTATTATATCAGCTATCTGGTTCCCATAGTACAAGCTATGTTTGGGGCTAGATAGTGTTGAGTGGATTGTCTACAATATATTTTATTATTACTTATTTGGTTACGTTTTCATTTATTCTGAACTATCCTTTTTTTTACGCTTCTAACAAAGGTATGTTGTGGTCTGACGTGATTATTTTAGAGGTAACTTCTCCCACAAGTGTAGTTCTAACAATTTTCATAGTTTGTGGATTTTACTGCATTCACGGAGGTTTGTTTGTTTTCCTTCCCCTAGAACTTAAAACAGATCACGAATTATAATATATTAGTTTCCATCTTTAGCTAGGTCAACGTAGACAATACATAGTACTTGGCTAAAATCATGCAATACTATCATCTTCATAAAAATGATGTGAATGTCATAACCCCTCATTTATTTTTGTTGTATATAATCTTCCTGTCTGTGAAAGCACTCTGTAAATAATTAAGTGCACGCAATCCATTTCCTTCCAAGGCAAACTATTTATAACAGAAAGTAGTTCTTAGACTGAAATAACTCAAAACCTCAGACGCCCAACTGATTTGTTTTATAAGCAAATCAGTTTATCGAAAACAATATTGGGTTAAGTTAGTTATTGTAAAAGATATTTGTGTGTGATTTTATGATTTTGCGTTAGTTCGTTATGTATATAATTAGATTAATAATTAGTTGGTACCAGTACCTGAAGTCGGAGTTTTGCTACGACATTTCGTCTACGAAATGTTGTTTTAGTTTCGCCTATTTGTTCTCTCAAAATGTAATGTTAATCTGAAACTAGATTTTTACTAAAAGGTTGTTTTACAATTTCCTATACTTTATGATCAGTACCCGGAGTCGGATTTTGCTACCACATATCGTCTACCAAATGTTGTTTTTGTGTGAGCACGTGTCTCTCTCTTTTGTATGCAAAACTGATGAGACAACAGCTCGTTTCAATCGTTTTTACGTAACGTATTTTGCTGTCTCATTTTTTCCATACAATAGAGAGAGACAAATAGGTGAAACGAAAACAACATTTCGTAGACGAAATGTGGTAGCAAAACTCCGACTTCGGGTACTGTTTTGTACCAGGCCTGTACCTAAAGTGTTTCTTAATTCCAGTGAGGGGTTTTATGCTGCAGCAAGTCTTATGTGCTTCCAAGGAGCACAGTTCAATTTCGGCGCTGATGAGTTCCGCTACGCTCCGGCCGATCGTGAGTTCATGATCTTTAACGATCATGGACTACTCACCGAGGAAGAGAAGCAGGTACATATTATGTAAAAAAAAAAATATTGTTCATAGCTAAACGTTTGACTGCCATCACTCCTGATGGAAAGTGAAAGCAGCCTAAGGTGGAGCACGCTTAGCTTGTTCACTTGTTCACTCTTGACTTGAAAATTCCAAGGTTGTAATGCTTCGGAAATATTGACGACGGTAAAGAATTCCACTCCTGGGCAGTTTGCACTAAAAAAGTGGAAGCGAAGCGCTTTGTGCGATGTTGAGGGACCTAAACAATGAAGAAGGTTCCTTCACAATATAAGTATGTTATAACTTAGGTCGAGAAAACAAGTTCTTAAGGCTAACATTGTGAAGGACTGGTGCCTGATGTAGGTTCGTAAGTAATGTAATAGTGCACATGGAACTATAATGCGACTAACTTATCTGTACAGTTTACCGAATATAAAAAAAGAATCTATAACTAAAAAGAGGAAATGGAAAATAGTTTCGACGTTGATCTTTCTCGCTCGCTCACTTTGACCTTTTGAAAGGTATGTAAAATATATTTATCTTTCAAAAAGGATAATTTTATGAAAATACTGAACTTTTTTATCTAAAGTCACTAGCAACTATTTTTGTTCAATTCAAAATGCACACAGTTGAGCATAAAAATAATTTAAATCCTAACTTACTTATAAGTTTACTCATGTACGAAAACTAGTTAGGCTGTTTGTTCTAAAAATGATGATGATGAACCATGTAAAGATCTATTGTATTGCTTAATATTATATGCTTGTTCCAGGTGATTCCTCGCTGGCTTATCCAAGAGAGGGTTCAAGCTGCAGCGTTAAAAAAAAAAGATGAAGAAGAGAATTTGTGCACCATTTGCTACGACAGGCAACCAGAGGTTTTCATCTCGCCATGCCTTCACAAGTAATACATCCTTCTATAGGTAGCAGCACATAACTCTAGCGATGACCGTTATTGCGCAGAAGTCAAAAATAAGGTACATGAGGGGGCTCGCGGTATGAAGGGCGGGCGTGCGTTGCGCTGATTGGGTCTCCAATCTCTGAACCAATAGGACGCTTGCACACATCCACACATCCAGTATGCGCGACATAGCACACTACGGCGCATGCGCAGCGCGTATCGCTCACCGCTAAAGTTATGGGCCGCTAGTTGTATCTATACTTCTATTATAGAATGTTACAAAAATACAAATCTTTCCTCGTTATAATATTAATATATGTAGAAGTTCTATATTAATATTATAAAGAGGAAAGATTTGTGTTTGTAATGAATAAACTCAAAAACTACTGAGCCGATTTCGAAAATTCTTCAACCATTGGAAAACTACATTCACCTTGAGTAACATATGCTATGTTTATATGTTTAAAAATAAATGTCCACCCGTGCGAAGCCGGAATAGGCCGCTAGTCTATATATAAAAATGTTATGTTGGTTTGTGTACACTTCAAGAACTCGAAAAAGTTCTGCACCGATCGAGCTGAAATTTTAGCATGATACAAGCTAGCCGAGGCATTTATGGCCCACCTAACTTGAAAGTGTTATAACATCTTAATTCTTTATTGCACGCAATACAAACATAGGAAAAGAACAGAAATAGAGGACATGTACAAAGGCGAGCTTAACCCTGAGTAGAGTTTTCTTACAGCAAACCTTTGAGGCTGGGGAGAGGTGACTATATAGGCCAACACTCTCTACTCTGATTACTGGAGAAGATTGTGTACATTAAAACAACAGTAAAAAATAAAAAAAAATACATAAATGAATAAATTTACTAATATGCAAAATATCGTATGTTACAGGACTAATGAGATGAAAACTGAGTTTTCCTGAACATTAAATCAATATGCTACTATTTAAACTAAAAAAATATGTTTGATAAGGAACGTTAGGATAAAAAAAAGGTAGTCAAATCAAAAGTTATTTTTAGGGTTCCGTAGCCAAATGGCAAAAACGGAACCCTTATAGATTCATGTCTGTCTGTCTGTCTGTCCGTCCGTATGTCACAGCCACTTTTCTCCGAAACTATAAGAGCTACACTGATGAAACTTTGTAAGTAGATGTATTTTGTGAACCGCATTAAGATTTTATCACAAACATAGAAAAAAAAACAATAAATTTTGAGGGTCCCCATACTTAGAACTGCAATTCAAATAACTTTTTTTCATCAAACACATACGTGTATCTATACATACGGGTATCTAAGAATAAGTCTTCAAAAATGATGTTGAGGTTTCTTATATCGTTTTTTTCTAAACTTAATAGTTTTTGCGAGAGACACTTCCAAAGTGGTAAAATGTTGGTCCCCCCCCCCCCCTGTAACTTCTAAACTAAGAGAATGATAAAACTAAAAAATATACATATATATTTTTTAGTTTTATCATTCTCTTAGTTCGTTGGAAGTTTACATAGTAATGCACATCATAATGTGCATTACTATGTAAACTTCCAACGATATTTGGTTTGAACGAGATCTAAATATAAATAGTAGTTTTTTTTTGAATACGTCATTAATCGTAAAACGCAATGTACCTTTCGACGAACTACTAGAACTTCTATATTATATTACTTACTGCTACGGAACCCTTCATGGGCGAGTCCGACTCGCACTTGGCTGCTTTTTTTTTGCCACACATCAATAATAGTACCTAATAGACAAGGATGGTAATGATATAAGTAAAAATGACACAAAAATTGGCCGTCACTCAGCATAGCTATAGTAGCGAGCGCTACTATAACGCTGGTCTTCCTGGTAATCGCTATAAATACCCGTTTCTTTATTTTTATCTAACTCTTTATTGCACAAAACTTTACAAAAGGTGGGCTTAATGCTATAAACATTTTCTACCTGCCAACCTTAGGGGTAGAGAATGGTATAAGTGTTTAGATATCTGCTAGTAAGTGTTTGTATAGGCGTGAAAGGACTGTTATATAACTTGCGCCCTTGTTAGGAAGCTCCTTTCGTGCAAGATGAAAGGCGATTTAGAACAACTCGCCCTTCACAGCTGCTTCACTGTGTAGACACGAACTCCCCTTGGTTTGGCGTTGGCGTTGGCGTGTTAACATAAAAAGGAAACTTAGATATTAAAATTAGCAACATGTACCCACTTATTAGTCAAGGTCCGATGAGATTCTTCAATATAATTATATTCTAAAGTGTGTGTGTGTGTGTTGCAGGGATTTCTGTCGCGAGTGCGCGCACCGCCTGTTGGAGTGCCCGTTGTGCCGCGGGGTGGTATGGCACTACACCGTGATGCCTCTCTGAGACGAGCGAGTGGCGGTCCCATTCCGCGCCGCCACCTCCACCTGGCGCGAGTCTGCGGTCGCCCACTTCCAACGCGACCCTGAATGCCAGACCTACCGCCGCGTCGCAAGCTGGCTCCTGCAGGGAGTCGCTGATCTCATCAATTTACAATACACTACAATGAAAGACATTGAAACACAATTACGCGTCACACATAACGCGACTTGCGAGAATTATATCTGCAAACATGAAATGTTACGCTTGCACAAGGAGTTGAACATTAGTAACCAGACGACGCCAAACGTGTTTGAGGTGCAAATAGTTGAAAGGAAGATGGAGTCGCAGCCTGGACCGAGTGTTCTTCCCATAGAAACTACCCATGAGGTGCAAATAGTTGAAAGGAAGATGGAGTCGCAGCCTGGACCGAGTGTTCTTCCCATAGAAACTACCCATGAGGTGCAAATAGTTGAAAGGAAGATGGAGTCGCAGCCTGGACCGAGTGTTCTTCCCATAGAAACTACCCATGAGGTGCAAATAGTTGAAAGGAAGATGGAGTCGCAGCCTGGACCGAGTGTTCTTCCCATAGAAACTACCCATGAGGTGCAAATAGTTGAAAGGAAGATGGAGTCGCAGCCTGGACCGAGTGTTCTTCCCATAGAAACTACCCATGAGGTGCAAATAGTTGAAAGGAAGATGGAGTCGCAGCCTGGACCGAGTGTTCTTCCCATAGAAACTACCCATGAGCCGCAGGCCGGGCCGTCCTGGGCTATCGTGAGACCGCCTTTGAGGGTCTGTCGCATCTCGGTCGTACCGATTAACAAAGCCGTAGTAGACTACCTGATTGCCAGGGCCCATGCCTCTGGATCAAACGGTTCAGACTCGAGTAACTCGTCTGGCTCAGGCAATACAAATGACGATGGCAAGGGCAAAGGCGAATCCAGATCCGATGACAAGGACACTGGCGGGTCCAGTTCTGAAAGCTCTGAACCAGCTCGGGATTCGGCCGCCTCCGGATCGAGCAATGCAGGAGACGATGGCTCTGACTCAGGAGACGACAGTGATCGTGATTCAATCAAAAACAATCCCGATTCTGAGAAATCAGACAGTGACGGGGACGAGAATAATTCAAAACCAGTTGAAGACTCCGAAGATGAACCTATCTGTAACTCTTCCGACGACGGCGAAACACGCACTTTGATAGGAGAAGAAATAGAATGGGGAGAAATGAGCGGCACGGAACAAGACCCACTGGACCGTACCATGCGTCTAGAAGACTATGTTATGATGGTCCCTGAGAAACGCGAAAAAGGAAAAAGAACGCGCAATTTACCAATAAAAAGTTCTCGTAGCAATATAATTACAACCACCACAGTTCCTTCTCCAACACATATCGCAGAAGTGAATTCTTCAGATGCGAGCGAGCCGGAGCTGATGACTTCGTTGCAATTGCGGCGCAGCGTTGCTCAGGATTATTCATCCGTGCAGAGACCCGGGCTCGGCTATGTGGAGGAGCCCACTCCAGAATACCAGATCAATGAAGATGCGATGCTCGAGCCACCACAGCGACCCGAGCGGTCCGAGCAATATAATTACATGTATCCGACCGCCAGCACCCCGGAATGTAACGAGTCTTCTGATGAGGACGATAACAGTCAGTCCGCGGCGCGAGTTCCAAGCCTGGCGTTCGCTGCCAGACACCGGGTCCGCGAGCCTTACAACCGGCCTGGTCGGCCTCGGCCGTACCCGTCGGTGTCTCCCGAAACGGCCGCCATCAGGGCTGAGTCTGCGGAGGAACGGCGCACTCGCATCTGCAACCGCGACAGAGTGACCAACATGCGCTTGTACGACTTGGCGCAGGGTCCTAGCGGTGAGTGCGCTAGGAGCGAAGACGGTCGCCCGATGAGATGCGTCGAGCCAGCGCCCACCTGCCTGAACTTGAGCGCCCGCGGACAGAGCGAGCCGCGTTCCATTCGAGTGCGCATCTCTTTGCCTCGTCGCAGGCTGCGCACTCCGGATCTAACTGAGCAGGGCAGCATGGATGCCATAGACCTGAGCAAAAAATCAGAGTGACAGGTGAGACTTTGAAGCGTAGCGTGTGCTGTTTTTGAAACTTTTGCTTTTGTATAATTACATTGCATACGTCTGACTAAGTGAAGTGGCACCACACTGGAACTTCACTGCTATTATTTTAGACTATTTTTGATTTGTAAAAGGATCATATAAAAAAACGGTAGGAACCGAGACGTAGTTTGTTGCCTGTTCTTCTACGCTTGGTCGCGTGGAACTGGCACCTAGACTCACCTAGCTTTAAGACGTTTCAAAGTGATTCTTGTATCGTATTGAATAAACGCTTATTGAATCTTGAATCTTGAATAAGCAAGTCTGCATAATATTAAAAAAAAAAGATGTAATGGCAGTGCTCGTAGGTGTGTACCTACAGCTAATTACAGCTGTAATATTCAGATATCTTTGTGTTAGGTTTAGCATTTGATATTTTAGTAGAAGTTAGTATTTAAGTACTTAGGATATACCAAGTTTTGTAGACGTTTATATAACTCTCTAACATTAATACTAATCTAGTTTATAGTTGAAAAGGTACCACCTATTTCTAAAACCATCGACAGACCAAATAGACATGAGGTCAAGTCTCTCTTAATCTACGTGTACCTAGTCTTTTTAGACGAAAAATCTGCTGTCAGGGAAACGTAAGCGGTGCGCCGCCCTGTCAGTGTTTATAACTGGGTAACTTACGCCTAAGAATGGTTAAAGGTTGTCTGGAAGAGATCGCTCTTAGCGATAAGGCCGCCCATTGTACTGAATATTTTTGTAATAGTTTCTATATGTATTTCTTTGTGTACAATAAAGTGTTAATCTATCTATCTATCTAAGATATGCGCGGTGCATTACCGCCAAGCATAGAGGACGAGTGTGGTCAAACATAGGTACATGCTCGGTGGGCCCTGTCATCGGTTAAGGTGATATCAGACGGTTCATTTTTTGTTCATTTTCACCTTTCATTCGGTACATTTCACTCGAAATGAAATGTCTGAACAAAAAATGAAACACGAGTGCCGAATGAATTCATTAGTGAACCGATCCAACAGTGTTGGATATTGGCATCCGGTATCTTTCATTCCCACTCCGAATGAACGAGAAATGAACGGTCTGAACACTGAGAGAACGTTCATTCGGATTTCTTCTTGCAATCCATGGTCGCACCCACCACCGACGTACGACTTCATTCGATGACATATTTAAAAGAAAGAACAATGAATGTTCATTTCTGTATCATTTCGTCTAAGCCGTGTGAACATAGAATGAAAAAAAAAATGAAGCATTCACTCGAGTGAACAATCATTCGAGTGAACCGTCTGATATCACCTTTAGCACTCGGTAACGCAGAGTCTAGCCGTTGACAGGGCCCGAATGGACCATTATCAACGGCATGTGATGTGTTGACGCCTGAGAGTTATTAGAAATTGATAGGTTTTGAATACGGAACTAAGTATTATGCTTTGCAGGCTCCCTTAAAGGTTACCTTTACCTTAAGACAATGTCATTTGTATTATTAAGTATCTTTAAACTTATGTAGTAGTCTCCTAATGATAAACGCTTAATATTTTAAATTAGGTTATTTATGATTATTCTTTATGAAAGTTAACTTTCTTTATTCAGTTTCGGCTAAATAGGAAGATAGGGGAAGACCATTCGCACACTGTTTATTCAAGCCTTGTAAATATCAGATACATCTCCATGTCTCCAGAAATATCAGTCACTGAAGGGACAAACGAAAGGGAGTGCAAAAATAAGTTGTGTTTTTCTATATCTCACTGTATTTTTGGAGTGACAACTTCTTTAGGTGGGCTTGAGCATTTTTTGCGTTTCGAAAAACAAATGAACCCGCGACTCTATCACGTCACCTGTCACGTAACCGAGACCTCTTGGCCTAGCTCGACAAACTTCGCCAAAACTTGAAAATTTATTTTTGGTTTATTTGACTTTATTTCCCTGAGTGCCAATGTTTTTAGTTTTTCCATGTGTGATCCCATTGAAATACTTGTAAGCATTTCAAATCAAAGGTCAAAGTTTCTTAGTGTGTTTTCTTTCCCACCATATATTATGATCAATCGTACTTTTTCGTAAATAGCCAGTCCCTTACATTATAATAGTAGATTGTTACACAATTAAGGGTTAAGTGAGCTATTGTAAAACAAGATCCGATTGGATTGCTAATGGATCGAGTGCACTATAAGATATCAAAATATCGAGTACCTACCCAAAAAACAATATTTTAGACTGATTTTCAAATAATCTGGTTTCATTATTATTTAATTTAATGATAAAGTAATTAAGTTGATATTGATACAATGCAATTGACGTAAATAGAAAAGACATGAATTCAACAAATAAACAGATAGCGGAGAACAAAAATAAATATTCAATGCTTAATTTACAATAAATTACCTTCACAATTTGAGTAAAACTTAAATAGTGCTAAACACTTTCAAAAGTGAACCTCAAACTTTATTCGTTGAAAGAAAAAAACACTTTAAGCCGGGTCCAGACATGGTCATTTGACCGATCCTATCAACGTATCCGTATCTGCGTATTGTATCAAGTTGTGGACGCCTCTGTTTTGCTCCATATCCGTATCTTCACAATAGTCATGATTGCGTATCAAATTGCCCAGTTCAGTTTCTGCTCTCGATCAAACATGTCGTCGCAGTTGGTTGAAATGTACGAGAATTTAGCAATTTCATGTGCATTTTTTATGACGCGTCCAGACTGACCCACGTCCGTATCTGTATCACCTTTGATGATCGGACAAAAACCGACACGACATGGGACGGGCCGTATCATAACGGCGTATCGAGATCCCGTATCATGATACGTATATCATTACCCGTCCACATATGCGATCATGATACGCGTCGACGATACGGATACGGTGATCGGATCGGGCAAATGATACATGTCTGGACCCGCCTTTAGGCCTCGTAGTATGGAGGCCGGTACCCGTACTGCCTTGCCCCGGGAGTAGGTACATATGAGATATGACGACCGCATGAATGCTCCCGCTGTACTAAGGGCCTTATCATATTAGGGGATAGCGAGCGTTCGACGAAGTGGTTTTCTTACTAAGTGTATTGTACGTCGTTAACTTGATATATGAACATGCGACGAAAAACGTTGCGAATTTGGCCACGCGTCCGCGACATCTTCGCTACGCGCCCGCCCCGTCCCGCAACCGCTCGCAAACCGCTAGTGTGATAAGGCCCTTAGGGTGGGGCGGTCTTCCCCTACCACTATTTTTTTGCCTCCTGATCAAAAGGTGTAACCTAGACGTTCTGCTATACAGACCATCTGATAGTTGGACGTTTTGCTACTTGGTCATTTTGCTAATTAGTCTTACTGCTCATTAGACCTTTTGCTCTGTTGGACATTTTGCTACTTAGACCTTTTGTTCAGGAGGCGTTTTTTTATTATTGCTTATTAGATTTTTTTGCGCGACGAATCACAGCGGTTGAAGCTATGGACTAGCCATGTAATTAAGCAAAGTTATGACTTTCATATTTAGTAGTGGGTTCACGAACCATGGCATTTGCCTTTATTTTATGATAATTAAACTAAGTAACCTTTGTAGTGTTTCGATAAGCCAAGTATAAAAAAACAGAGTTCTTTTAAGGTATAATAAAAGTATGCCTAATATCAAAAGGCCTAGGCCCGTTTTTCATGTATGTAGGTAAGCTACGTACCTGCGAGTGAATGCTTTTATAATGGTATGTATGCAGGAAGTGACCGTTACCTATTAACATCAGGTGGACCTTCGGCTTGATCCATCAGCAGATTTAATAATAAATTAGGTTTAATACCTACCTAATATACTACCTTATAATAATCTGATGTGGCAACGAGCCGGCAGTGAACAAAACCGGAAACTTCATAGTTAAGAACTTAAGTAGGCAGGTATATCAATGATGTACCTACTTACTGCTATTCTATATATCTATTTCTTATAATTCTTCTTATCATATAATATATAAATCCTAAATTAATGTGATACGGCGAATCGAATTTCGGTATTTCTTGGTATTAGGTAGGTAGGTATACCTACACTCTCGGTGTTAACTCTGTAAATATGAATAGGTATTTTTTACTTGATGTGAATATAAAAAATAAAAAACCTGGATGGTTATAAACATTCCTTATTTGTGTTTTATTGTAACCCCCCCTCCCGCCCTTTTTCCTTTTTAGCGTTCCGGTAATGTCTGCCATGTTTTAATATAAAAACCAACCTTACAGCTGATAATTTACGTCATGGCTTACATACTGAAGCATTTATAGTTGAAGGGTAGGTAATGCTATCGACACTTAGATAAAAATCGATTCCATAAAATACTCTCGATAGAAAATATTGTGAAGTTTCTAAAATCGCCACCAACCCAAACTCACGCAATGATATTATAATGTTTCATTCTAATTCATATGGGTAATAGACACGTGAGCACTAACAGTAGGATCAGTTTACAAACTGAAAGTCGCTCAGCGAGCTATGGAGAGGGCTATGCTCGAAGTCTGAAGGATAAAGTCCGGAACGAGGTTATCCGACAGAGAACCAAGGTAGTCGACGTAGCTCAAAGGATTAGTAAGCTGAAGTGGCAGTGGGTGGTTATGGTTATGTTTGCCGTAGAAGTCAATCGTTGGAGCAAACTAATACTAGAGTGGAGACCGCGGTTGGGTTAGAAAGATAAGCGTAGTGTAGGACGCTCTCCAGCAAGGTGGGGCGACGATTTGCGAAATGTAGCTGGCAAGCACTGGAGGAGAGCCGAGAACCGGGCTCAGTGGCGCGTCTTGAAAGAGACCTACGTCCAGCAGTGGACTTAATATAGGATGATGATGATGAATAGCGGCCAGGCGCTTAGCCATATCTACCTAGGTAGGTATAAGAGGATGCAAGGTATTAACTAGGTACTTATATAGGTACAAGGTATATAATATTCTTCAGAAATCGCCTCACGGTAATATATTGCGAGTAACGATAATGAATAAGAAAATCTGAGTCTGAATCTGTTAGAATCGTCTAGCTTTAATGAATTAGGAGTGACGGTAATGTAATCAATAGTAAAATGGTGTCTGAAGAACCAGGCACTCAGGTAGGCTGAAAGCTACCTAACATCATCGAGGATAGATTTTCACTAATGAAGGATAAAATTCTGAATAAGCTCTGAATGGATCCGACAAAAACCAAGGTACCTAATTGATAGCTCCTAGGATTAGAAAACCATGTCTAGAATCTACTAGAGTTAATTGACATGAGGTTATTATACGTCATGCCAATTTACTCTAGTAGATTCTCAAGTCAGAAGACCAGAGATCGCAGATCCCTAGAGAACACAGACATGCAAAACTTTTGATTTGTATGTACCTATGACTACAATGAACGACACACATCATCGTCAACACTTCTAACACAGACTGATAAGATAAGTAGGTGTAGGTGTGTCTGCTACATAAAATACGGCCGTTGGAGCTTGGCGGGTCTGAAGTGAGCCGTTTGTGCAAAAATGGCCAATCACAGGCTGAAGATCCGACGAGCGGTTAACTTCAGACCCACCGAGAATTCCCGATGTACCAACACATAATTAGGTGTTTTTAAGCGAGCACCATTGAATTTGATCGTTTGAGTTGGCAGATATTAGCTTAAGAATTTAGTTAGCTTTGTCTGGCTCTGGTTTTGAGTCTGTGCGAGTGTTAACTAAATAAATACTATGTCGAAACGTCATACGCACATTAAAATGCACTGGTGAGCAGAGCACTCACACAGACACAAAACCAGAGCTAGAGACAGAGCTTGTGGTATGCCTACTGTTTCCGTTTGATAATGGTAGGTTTATGTAAGATAATAATGGTACAGGCCTAGGGTCCGTTGTGTGCTTTTATGTCCAAGGCACACCTGTATTTCTAATAAATGTATTTTCTTTCTTTTAAGCAAAAACTCTCTTCAAACAATAAAACAAAGTTGTACTTATGCTGCTGATTCTAACCTAACATAACATCGCCGTCGCCGACCCCGGCGCCGCTGCCCCCATGTTAAGCAAGTACTTACCTATACTGTAAAGAGGAAAGATTTGTATGTTTGTAACGAATACTCAAAACTAATAAAGGTTTTCACAAATCTTTCACCATTATAATTCTAATTATCCCTGAGTACAAAAAGCTATATTCATTACTAGTACCTAGATCACCGGATTTGCACGTGTTTTTTATAAAAACAGGAAGTGCAAAATGTGAAGTTTCTGCCTTTGAATTTTTCCACCCTTTGCACACACAGCTACAATCCGGGGCGGATCGCTTAGTTAGTGATACGGAAGAGAAAGACGTAAGTTTGCCGTATCGGATAGTCCCCTAAGCGGTATTCAACGCTATCATTATTTAATAATAATAACGTAGCGTTGTATGCACAGCTGCCACCCTACTGCTGGGGTGGCAAACTCACCCCATCCGTCGTAGTCAGTGGTTCGAATCGAGCATTTCAGCCGCCTGTTGCGTGCGCTAACCCGAGATGGCGCTGGCGTTGGCGTGGCCCGCACGGTGGCATAGATGGCATGGGGTCTCTTATAAAACGGACGCACATCTAGGCGATGGCGATGGTGATCAATGAAACGCTATCAAATATCGCAGTCATATATGACAGCGTTTCAATGATCGCTTGCGCAGATCTAAGCTTATGTATAAGTTTGTCTTTGGCTTACCTAATACAACTTTGCTGTCAAACTACCAAGTAGGTATCACCGTAACAAGCGAAGAATTAATATTTCATTTCTGTACCAAGTGCAGATTTTGGCATTTCATTTCACTTTGTTAATACTTACTTCCGGACTTCTTCTGGATTCCAAAGGTCTTTGACAGCTCAGCAACCGCAAAAGAACGGTTTGAACACATTCTTAATCTAAAGATTGAAAGCATTCTATTCACCTGTTGCATTTGTTTGACCTAGCGGTGACAGTTAAACTAACCTACCTAATAAGGCCTGCTCACATCTAGGCGATGGCGGTGGCGAAACGCTGTCAAATATTGCTGTCATATTTGACAATGTTAACTGATCGCCATCGCAGATCGCTTAGATGTGCGTAAGGCTTTAAAGTGCCACCAACTAATCTGTTTAGTTGACCAATTAGATTGTTCAGGGAAACTAATTTTTGAATCCCCAAACGACAAGGACGCGTTTTAAATTTAAGGCCTTGATGTATCTGGCTACATGTGGCTTCATAGCTCCGAAATTAACGCTACGATTTAAACTATGTGTTCTTGCTTAATAGAGGATTCTGAGAAAAATCTAAGCTTTGTTTACTAGAAATCTCGGATTTTCATCACCTACTTAGTAGTGGATTTTTCTAATTTTAAATAAACTTGTGATAGGTACCTAGAATCAACAACCAAATCACATTTTTGCAATAGTGGCGCCCCTCGCCCTGGACTGAACAGTCAAGTTGGTGGTTAGACTGTTTCACGAGGGTCGTGAACGTGAACCCATCAGTGACGGCCACAAACTGTTTATTGTTTCTAAGTTTTTCAGTCAGTCACAAACACGTCGATGCATTGGCATATAGAAGGAATAAATAAAAATGTCCAATTAAAATTTATTATATCATTTATTTGCAACAATTTAATAAGACCTACATTTATAGTAACGAATCAAAACGGTGTTTAACTTAACGATCACTCCTAAACGATTTCGTCTCGTCGTCTTGCGTTTTGTTCTCAGGCGGGTCCTATCTGAAAATTAGAAAAACAATAGGTATGAGAAGAGTGAAACATAACTTGAGTTAGTACAATCAAACAGCGCTTACTACACACTTAAATATTGTTAAAATTGTCGTATGTTCATTATTATTAACATATTATGTGCCTAAATATCATTATCAATATTTTATATATTTTAGACAACAATTATACACCCAAATCAAAGCATCTACGAAATTACAGAGAAGTCAGCTTATGTAAGCCGATTTTTTCCGAGAGTCACGTTATTGCAACGAATGAGTCAACAAAGCTGGCTGTGATATGAACTTTAACCACATAGTCACCGCCAATTTGTCGACCCCCTCGCTGCGTCCATTGATCTCAGTTCATCGGCAGTTGTTCGCAGCAGAATGAGCAGACTGTCGGTAACTCCCCGCTCATCAAAGCTGGCTGTGATATGGCTATATAAACGCACACAACAGCCACTTTGAGAGCGGCAAGCGAACCAATTTCTTCTATCAAGTTCAGGTTGCCACCTAAAATGTTGGGTCGTCGCACAGCCCGACTCGTCAAAAATGGCTGTGATATGATTAGGACAACACTGCACATCCATTTTCACGAATGGGCCGCGGACGTTGGACGAAATTAATTTCAAACTGAAATAACTTTAATCGGATACATAAAATACAATACGATACAAAAAATATTTCTACTATCTTTTCTTGGAATACTTTTTTAATTAGTATTGAATGGAGTAAGACCTTCCACTAACAATAACAAACCATAATATTCAATCAGAGCAAAACTATTCTCGCAAAAATATCATTAAACTCGTTTGGTTGGGCTTTGTTACGGACGATATAAATACGTCAATCCACAAGTTGTTGCCCCGTAATTGGTCAGAGAAACAGGCCATTTAAGCATATATGTATCCTAGATTAATGGATGTGTTGTTATGAAGAACACACGGGTAATAACGGGCAAACAGGATCTCAAATAAACATAGCTTCTTGTGGCGATAGGTCTCAGATAACCGACCACATCAAAGTGGCTGTGATATGAACCAAAAACACATAGTCACCGCCCCTTTGATAGGCTAGGCACCAGAAACTTTCGAAGATCTTCATAGTGTTACGGCAGCGTCGGTGGCAATCGTTGCTGGTGTTACGAATGAGGCCATGCTCATCAAAGCTGGCTGTGATAGCTACGCAATGACCTATGATCAGCCGGCTTTAATGACAGGGCCACATTGCATCCATTCTTCTGAAAATACAGCATTTGTACATTCACATGCGGTTAATAAAACAACATTAATTTATAAAATTATAACATACGCTTTTAAAAATATAACCTGAAGGTTTACAATGTAAATAAGTTATACGTTAAAAGGGTGTTATAGAAAAACACAATTAAGTTTAGTTCGATATAATATAGACATGCTAAGGTATAATTTTAACACAATTGCATAACGATCACACAGTAGCTGAATAAACAAACTAGAAAATTGGATTGATGCAGGCTGTATTCTTTTTGTTCAAGATAGACATCAAATTAATAAAATAGGTGTTATGCTAAAACAAAAAGTAAACTTCACTTGGAAAAAACTACCAACATGCACTTGAATTTTACCTCATTATCACAAAAGGGTGGTTTCTAAAACTTTTAAGGCACATCTAACCAATTGCGTTTACCATCAGCTGAAACGCTGTCATATTTGACAGCGTTTCAGCTGATCGCCATCGCCATTGCCTAGATGTGCACAGGCTTTTAGATTGTAAATTTTACTTCAATTAATAAACTCTAGCTCATTTATGGCAAATGCTGAGTGGTAGCGTTTTTTAGTCACTTATTGCTTGATTTGTATCATGTTTTATGATGTAAAATAAACATTTTTTATTTTTATTATAATTTTCACTCTTATCTCAGATAACTTTGTATTTTATAGAAGTACTAGCGGCCGCCCACGGCTTCACTCGCCCCGCGTTTGCTTTTTCTTTTAAAAGTTTTTCCTCATTTTCTCCGCTTAGAGAAATAATTTTCCAATTTCCTTTCTTAGTGCACCCCTATGCTATAAGAGGAACATACCCTCCACGTTTCATGCTTCTAGGACTTACGGTTTAGGCTGTGCGTTGATTGTCAGTCAGTCAGTCAGTAACGTAAGAGTTTTATATATTTAGAAGATGAGTTTCGTATTATTTTAGTAAAAAAACAGTTTTTTAAGAAATTGATATAAAACTCCACTACTCATACTATTTATAAAGTTGCACACGTAACAATGATCCAAACAAATCTATCAAATTGCTTCTATATTTTTCTTGATAACAGTTTTTGTAGTCCTAAACTTTTGAAGTAGGTACATTGTTAACTTAACTACGGTAATAGATGTTTAATTACCCGACTATTTTACAGATCTATAACTCCGTAGTAAAAGTTTTAACTTTCATTTGACCTTAAACGGCTGAGTAATAAGCTAACGACGCGCACGGCCAAGGTAGTTAGCTAGATCTTGTTTGAAAGTAATTTCATATCAGATTCACAACTTTTATCGCTCTATAAAAGTATAGGGGACTGTATTCAAGTTTATACCAAATTCAGGGGTAATTAAGAGGTGCACTGAGTTTACAATTAGCAGACTTGACTCACCCAGGTCATTTTTCTTTTCGAGTCTTGAGTGTAGGCTTTAAGCCCCTATACAAAATATCGTAAAGCCGTTTAACGGGAAGTCGTTAGAATCGTTATAAAATGTAGATTCCCAGAAGTGAATCACGACCTAAACATAAAAGCTGATGGAAACAGGCTCGTTCTTTCTACGCAAGCATCGACCCTTGATTTGCAACGTTATTGCCTGCCTACTGCCGAATGTCTCCAACTACACAGCTAGTTTACGCATTGTTTTTTATATTGACCAATGAAACTACTTTATCCCCGCACAAAACAAAGATTCGTAAAGTAGGCGTATAACTGGTTTTTTTATTTTTATTTAGCCTACATCGTCCCACTGCTGGGCAAAGGCCTCCCCCAAATACTTCCAGTTCCCTCTATTCTGAGCCTCCTACCATTGCTTGTGGAAGGCGTCCAGGTCGTCCCGCCAACTAACTGGTATTACATATTTCATGATCAACCAAAAAATAAGTTGCTAACGTAGTTTTTACTCGTAGAGTAGACGAAACTTCTAAGGTAGCCACTCAGCTTAGAGCCAAGGCCGAGGAGACTGGCGAAAAAATGAAATCGTTTTAAATATAAAAGAAAATTATTGTATATTATGATTTTTAAAACAGTGAGTAGCCATGCGACAGGCTATGTTGATGAAGAGCTTATGGCAGCTAATGGGCATTACACTTTGATGACCAGAGCTGATTGGCACTTATCACCAATTACTTTGTCTTAAGTACCATGCATAATCTTAGAATGTACCCTAAGAGCCAGTGCGAGCGGCAGGTAAGGGAATTAGCTTCTTAAGTGCACGTACTAATAACACCCGTGGGAAATCATATAATAGGTATTTCTCAAACGTTGACAGACATTAGCTTACAATGCAGCGTAGCAGACCTTGAGATCACGTTATCAACAAGAGAGCTCTTTAATCATAATCATAAATTAATTTATTGTTTTAGCCGTACATCATTTCGATAATACGGCTTTGGATTGTATTCGTATAGCAATAAAAAACTGTTGAGGAATTGGATATGTATTTTGGACATCAGTTAAATATTTTGCTGTTAGACTCGCGACGCCTCACCCTATATTTAAATCAGAGTTAATTCACATACCATAAATCCAATAAAAAAAATGTTTCAAAAGTAGGTTTCAGTAGTAAAAAGACATTAAATTCATAAAGAACTGAACAACAGGAACAGTTTATAAATCTAGAAAATATGAACTTCATTGATAGGCAGAGAGCTCATTTAATAAATATGAGTGGCAAAACCATTCTGTTAACAACCCCAAGAGACATGATACCGTCGGTCCACGGAGAGGTAAGGTCAGTCAAATAGTTTTTTCAATTTATACCAAATTAGCTGCCGCCCGCGGCATCGCTTGCCCCGTTCTCATTACTTTTTCGGGTAAAAAGTATCCTTTATCCGTCTCCTGGTAATATTCACTCGTTTGTGTAAATATTTTTATCACTTGTTAATTTTATTTTTTCTTTATTAGAAAATCAACAGCAATTTTAGAAGTTGAAAAGCATGGATATATAATCTTAAAATAGGCCAATAATAGAATTTCCTAAACAGTCATTATTACAAAAAGTGCTTTACTTTGTGCAGTTTTTCTAACTACTACGGTATAAAAACTCGCCGAATAAAAAATTACAGTTCTTGTTTTTGACAAACTTAAAAATGAGGTTACATTTTTATTTGACGGATGGCGTTAGTATAGGTGTAAACATTTTCCCAAGTGTTTCTGTCTGAACCGTATAGGTGTAAAAAATTGCCTAAGTTTTTTATTAGTGTAGTGTTTCTGCGGTCTGTACCGACATGTTACTGTTCCCCTTCCGTTTCCGCTACAGAATCCACTTTCAGAGTCGAGTGATATTTGCACTAATTTGCAGGCACGCCGTACCATTGAGCGGATTGCCTTTAAGGGGGTACGATTTCCATACAAACTTAATTTACACAACTATGGGCGAATAAAGTATAAATGTACACTGAAATAGCTGTAATAGGCTTTTACAGTGGTCCTTATTACCGGCCAGTTATATAAAGTTGGAGTGTTGCCGTGAGCCGTTGGTCGTAGCAGTCGGGGCTTCAGAAAAAGAACTAACAGACTTTTACGTCTATTTTGAAACAGTGATGTACAAAATTGACTCTATGCTAAAAGCTAGTACCCGTTAGAAAGAATGACAAAAAAATTACTTTTTTGGTTTTTTATTAATATTTTTGTTATCCTACAGTTTTCTCCAACTTTATATAACTGGCCGGCAATAAAGACCATTGTTAAATTCTATTACAGCTATTTCAGGGTACATTTATACTTTGTTTGCCCATAGTTGTGTAAATTCAGTTTGTATCGGAATCGAACAACCTTAATGGATACGACGCAGATTGAAATTACGAGATGAGAGCGTGTTGGTGTTGCCATCGGCTAGGATGAAATGCAATATGTCACTGACGTCGTTTTCGACGTTGCTAAATTGGGTAATGGAATCCTGACTAATAGAATATTTCACCGGAGGCTGGCTGATACTGTTATAGTTTCAGCAGTCAGGAGGATTTTAAGGATTCGTCTGCTGTCTGGTACATCAATTTTCAGGTCTGTTTTACTAGCGAATAAAAATATCCAATTATTGCAGATTTCAATTTAAAAATTGACATTTACTCTACACTTTTTTAACCACGTAATTATGAATGAGTAATTGTTTCGGCAATTCCTCTTATAGCATTCATTTAATTGTAAATCTTAATTTATTAACTTTATATTTTTTACCTTGAATATAATAAATAATATAAACAATATCGAGGAAGATGAATTAAACCTTGTTATCAGCAATGTGTCACTGAACGAAATGTTATGTTTTTATTGTAAAATATTGTAAGAATTTTATTATAAGTATTGAAGATTGAAACAGTAGGATGGAATGTGGTGGTTGTGGGTGAAAAAGTTGTAAATTCTTTATCTCTTTCCTTTTCTATCACATAAGGACTTTTCTAAAAATTACAGATATTGCATTAAATTAAATGATCTAGAACGTCCAAAAGAATGCACGATAGAATGAAAGAATAGTAGAATGTTCTTTAGTATTCCAGATAATTCGATCTAGAATAATCAAATTTGATTTAAAGACTACCCACCCGAGCAACGCCGGGTTTCGGTGCTAGCCTAATTATAAAAATATAAATATGTGGACTAAACACAAACTTTATGGATGTTACAAATATTTAACAAACTAAATATCAATGTTACAAAAACAGTTTGCCTGAATTTAAAATTGTATCAAATAAAAAAGATATTAGCTACAAATAAAACAAAATCACTGATTCGAAACATAGTAAGTACGTTTTGTATTTGTTTCATCAAATTAATTTATAATACTTCAAAACTGCTTAATTTTATTTGCGTTTTTCAACAAACTAGAATTGTTTTTTGTTGACACATTTTTAGTTTGTTGGTAACTTTTTTTTCAGTTAAATTATGTATTTTCAGTAAAATTCAGTTTAGTTGTGCAAAAAACACAGCCTCCACCAACAGTCCAACAACAAAACCATAACACTATTGCAGAATGAAAGACAGGAAATACATTTCTATAACATTAGTGGTGTGTATGTGTACTAATATTATCCTAAAAATTACAAGATGAGATGATGAGGAGAAAGAATGAAATGGAACAGAATAGAGAAGTTATAGAAGTGACATTGTATGACAAGTCTATAAAATAAGATTGCCTATACAACAAAAGCAAACAAGTATCAATCTTTGATAATAATAAAATAAGCACATGCAAAAACAAGCTTCTATGAAACACAAGTCTACGAAATCTCACATAACTACCAAGTACTACGGCGTAGAAGCGTAGCGGCAACAAGTGGCGACACACACCAACATAACGTAGCTTTACGTTAGCTCACCTTTCCTAGCAGTAAGTTAAAGTACCTTACTTCAAAAGATAACGTGAGTGAGACGTGTCTGCAACGAAGACCGTAACAAATTTTTAAAAGTGATCGGAAAATACTTTGAAATATTTTTTACTGGATTTTGTTTATTAATTTGTAAAATTTAGACATTAAACTGATTATAAAACGTCGATAGAGAGAGATAAAATAAATTAAAAAAATTGTTCGCGTGTCGTTTATGTGAAATGCAAACTCGGTACAAAAGAGTTAAACGCGCACCCCTCACGATAATGCAGGGATCGGAGCAGATGTGATTTGTCGTCTGTCCGTGATGCTCGGCTCCCGTGGAGTGGAGTGTGCGGCCCGCGCTGGCAGGTGGTGCGGGCACCCCCTCACCTGCCAGCGGGCCATGCGGCGACGCGCAGGCGCGGCCACCACGCGGACTCCACGCCGCGCCGCGCCCTGCCTGAATCCTGCCGCCCGAGCTTTGCCGAGCCTCGATACCACGCGTTTCTTAACACTTAGTAACAATACAAAAATGGACATACGGTGGTGGCTGTGAACGTGGCGCTAATCTCAGCGTCCGGCCCATGCGTATGTGTTGCTGTTTCACTTCAAGTCAAGTGATACTAACGGGCCAATACTACTTGTCGATTTTTTTAAACTTACTTATTTTATTAAATGGTCCTTTCTTTTCATTGCTATTTCTAGTAATATTATCGAATACAATTGGCGTCTTCAACGGATGGTAAAACACGGTGCACGTGCCGAACATACAATATGACAGAGTTCGAGTCATTTTGAGGGGAAGACCTACAAATAATACATATTGGATGCGCGTATAAAAGGTTATAAAAAACGCGAGAAAATGTATTTTGACGAGGTTCCATTAAACATTATTATTTATTCCAGGAATCTTGTTTGATAAAATATGTAACTCTGAATTCATGATTTTTGTAAAGAAAGACTCACGTGTCACTCTTCTCCCACCCCTTTTTCTCACCCCTAACTGGCGTAACCTTCAATTGGGAAAACCTAAAAAGTGCCTATTTAAAAAAGTTTTTTCGCCCGGCTAACAAATACAGGTTTTGTATTTTGTTTAGCTGAGTTGAGTGATCAAACGTTTTTTTTTTATCGTTTAGTAAGTAGGTATAGTGTTTATACATCTCAACGCTTTCAAAACGTAACACTGCTTATAACGCTGGTATAACGTAAAATATCCATACAAAAACAGTGTTCAGTCTTATACCTACTCTCCTAAGTAACAATAAAAATGCGGTTGCTTTTTTATGTTGAGTTTGAAGTTTGTATGGAAAAAGCTTAACCCAAACAGAATCATGCGGGATTCCACTAGTCTATATACATAGCATAAATACTTGACTTTCTTTATTTAATAATGTGTACAAATTGCAAATTATTGACTTATCATCTGCCTAATTGTAATATATATTGTGAAGTTAATGACTTGCAGCGACCTACAGAGTACAAACATGTTCTCGCTAATACCTAATAAATCTACTTTAAAACGAGTATCTAAACTTTACTCTACCGATGAAAGCTTCACAAACAACACAGCTGTACTCAATAAATGAGATTACTTGCGATGGAAGCGGTAATTTTTACGGAGACTGACTGATCGAGTTTTATTTCCAGGCACATCGGTTTACCGGAGGATCTAGAAAACGCTAATATATTTATGTTCCAGACGAAGCAAATGAAGAAAAATGAAGGGAGAATTTCCATTGGAGTATTTTATAAAGCGAATGCATTTTAATTTTTTCTCAATTTCCTTATTTGTTGAAGGAGCGAGAAGAGCTTTCTATATAATAATAAAGAAGTCCCAGATCGAGTGAAGATAGAATAAAGAAAATCATTTATCATTTTATTCCAGACAGCGGACTACGTTTATTTGCAAAAAAACAACCTTAAAAGGTAGATTAGCATTTTCATACGCCACTTTTAGATATTAACACATCCAATTAACATTACCTCGGTCATACATCTCTTATTGCATGGATTTAAGGGTTGAAAACCCAAAGGAATGGAGAAACAAAGATTAAATGAGATGATAGATGACAAATATGCAAATTTTTGACAAGATGAGATTGGAATAAAAGACAAGATAATGGATAACCATATCAAAATAAGTTTGAAAGTGATAGTGAGTTGAGAAGCTTAGCGTAATACGAGCATGAATAAGTGTAGTATGCGTAGCTATAACAATAGCATGTATGGTCTGGTGGTATGTATATCGGTAGAGGACAGAGGAGTCTCAAGAACAATATGAATGGATTCAGTAAAATATGTTCTGCGTACGCGTACACAATAGATGAGTAAAAATACCTAAGTACTGAACCTAAGTAAGTATGCCTGCTAAGACGACAGCTGAAGCGAAATATGTTTTTCATTACTCATACTCTGAAAGTAGGTCTGAAGTTGCCTGAGGGGCCTAATTGAAAGTAAAACTTTCAGCCCTAGGGAGAATCGCTTTCTACTGACAGCTGTCAAATTATAAAAAAAAACAAGTTCTATTTTATTCAACCATGTTCCAACTTTCTAAAGTCTTTCTAACTGCAAGGAGGTTGTTCAACCAAATTCCAACTTTTTATTCAGCCAGTAGGTCGGAAACCCATTACAACGGTAAGAAATTATTAGAGCGCAATGTAATATTTAAATTTAAATAACATAAAGATAGTATTAAACAAATAATATATCTTCTGAATTACTTGATTAGTGTATAGCTTCAACTATTTATTTAAAATAACATAGATTTAAATTATGAAAATGAAAATAATGGCTGAATAATGCTGGCGAGCCGAAGCCGAAGGCCCGCCAGAGAAAAAGAAAAAAAAAACCGGGAAGGCGGCAATTCAATCTTCATTTTCACAAATTTTTCTTTCATGTTTTTATTTTTACTTTCCTTGTATTCGTAATGAAAAGCACAGTGTTTACCTCGGGTGAAAGTCTTTTGAGTCCCTCAAGCTCCATTGGCGCCCTCGCTAACGCTCTGGCGCCAAACCCGTCTCGGGACTCAAAAAACGTGACTTTCAACACTCAGGTAACAATGTACTATTGTACCACCCAAATCAAAGAAAATCAGAGAGCAAAAAATGAGAAATGTCTGTTCGTAATTTGCTGACGAGAGAGATACGTTTTATTTACCGTTTCACACGGCGAGGTCCCACGAATTGTGGACTAATTATTACTTGCTCCATGATTGACAATAACCCAATGCAAATAGCCTAGGAGGAAGGAGCACTCAACTAATCCAAAGATTGTCTGGAAGAGATCGCTCGTTTATCGCTAATAAGGCCGCCCTTTGTACCTATATTCGTAATGTTTTTTTTATATTATGTATCTTACGTGTACAATAAAGTATTAATCCTTCTATTTATCTATATAATTTTCATATAAATCAAAATATATATAATATCGAGCAACATGAAATGAATTTATTGATTCCGTTACGCACGTATAGCTTTATGAACTTAATAAAATGTTCTGTGAACGCACTAAGCGTACATAGCTTTATATCGAGTATACTTTCTTATGAATAACGAGTCATGACGGAATAGATAGAAATTGATAGAATTCAAATCAGTCATCATTATTTCGAATCGATGATCTCAAAAAGTGAATTATCAAATAATTAAATACCGCATAGATATTAGCTTTAATTTCGGGGAGAGAAAATTCTGCATCGGAGATACACAACCAACCATACCACACACAATATTGAGACGTCCGGACATAAAGAAGGTTGCACTAAGCCTTCAATATAATAATAACAGCCCTCGTTTTGCTCGGGGTTAAAAAGCTCGGGGACGGCGAAGTCAGGCCGAGGTAAATTACCAATTTGCGGCCGTCTTTTATTCAATCATCTCTTGTTTTTCCCTTCTGAGGATAGACAAGTTGGTAAATCGGATCTGATAAACATACTTTTTTTAACTGTACATTAAAATAAGGCACTCGAAATAATATAGGAACATGAACTCTAGTGACTATGACCACTTGAATTTTATTACAATGGCATAGTCTTGGTTATCAATGATAAAATTGAGTCTCGAATATGGGGAAGATAGAAAATGAGATCAAACTATAATGCGATAATATTTCAACAAGTTAATATTGGCTATGGAGGCTACAAGATGACTCTGGAGTTGCATGCGGTTCGTTCTATAGCGCGATAAAAAAATATACCTAGAAATATATTGGTCGCAGCAATACGCGGAAAAGCTCCGGAATTAGCGTCGCTTGGTTCCAAGTTCAATAAACAGTGCCAGAAAAACCTTTACTGACACCTATATAGAAAGCTTTAAACGGCGTGAAAGTTTTAGGTTAAAATGAAAATACAAAACTCAATTTATAATCCTATAATACGAAACAGTCACTCGTGTTAAAGTCGCACGTTCCCGTCAAGCCTTCATTACATTTCACTCCAACTTGTTTCCGTTCGGTTTTCGCTGTGAAATTTATAATCCTGTATTTATAATTCATAAAACTTTAGAGAGAGCGCTCGTGCCTTGATGGCTGGTCGAATTTGGATAAAACTTCATAAAGTACCTATAATTTGTGTCATGAAATGGAAAATAGGTTACTTTTGATCGAGAATCAAAGAATCGAAAAAATATAATTATTCGATTCTTGTACGATGTGAGAGATTGTGAGTTAAGGGTAAGTGTGTGTACGTATGGCCATTGTTTTAACTATCACCGCCGACTAGGATGTACTCCCAGTTGTGGTGGTAGATACCCCACGGTCTCCTGCTGTAAGTAGACGGGAGTTAGGACGGAATTGATGTAAGTGGGTGGTTGTGGGAGGCATAAATGTTCAATTCTATGTCAATACTTTTCTAACACGTAGAGACTTTTCTATGTCTATCTCTCTCTATCATTTGAGTGATTTCAATTTGAATAATTTCTGCGAAATCATGCCTTTGACTTTGGACGACTTCACCAGAACTTATTTCAATTTCAAATTAATTAATGGTTATTTTGAACCAAACTGTTTACTGAGTTTATTATATGCGTAATAAAATTTCTTCCAGATTTAATTTAAAGACCTAGCTTGTGCGGTTATAAAGTAACTAGGTGCTTTTATTTTAAGGGGCGAGTGTATATCTGTGTAGTGTACTTTCTTGTGTAGCGAGAGATTCCATACCAGCGCACTGATAACTTTTTGACGTGAAAACGTCTTATAAATCGATGGAGCCGGCTGCACGCACGAAAAAACATGACTCATGCGTCGTTACGTCGTTTCGTCGTTCCATTTACCTGAGCCCGAGCCCGGGTCGGGTAATGGGTAAGGGTAAATGAGGGTAAGGGTAAATGAGGGTAAGGGTAAGGGTTCGGTCGGGTTCCGGGTCCGGGTCCGAGAGTTCGAGTCCGAGTCCGAGTCCGCGAGTCACAAATATTAATTAAAATTCTTTTGGAAAACGCAACCATTCCATCAGTAAAGATTTTTATAATGTCCCAAAAGTTAAGAGCCGAGCGGGATTTGAACCCGCGACCTTCGCCTCGGATCCGATGGCGCAGTGGTCAGCGCAGCCCCGTACCGAGGGGAAGGTCGCGGGTTCAAATCCCGCTCGGCTCTTAACTTTTGGGACATTATAAAAATCTTTGTGATTTCCTTAAGTGTAGTAAACACTATAAAGTTAATAAAAAAAACATTCCATCAGTATTTTCTTATGACGTTATCACGTTCAACTATCGTCAGTAAACCGACTTTACAGACAACCGATTTTTTTTTAATACGGAAATTGCCCCTTACGGTATTTGGTCATTGCCAATACAAAAACATGAACAATAAAACAGCCATCATGGCAAATCGGAATTCAAAGGCTGTGTTAAACGCCATCTGTGGTTTAACAGCTGAACCACTTTACCTAATTATTTCGCTAATTACTGGCAGGTTATTAATGCCGTCAATATACGTGTGCGACACCAGCGCACGCGGCATAAAAAGGTTAGTAAGGAGTGCCCTTTTCGCTTGGCACCACCGAACGCACTGTCACCTGCTTACATACCTAAATAATAAACCTATCGGTAATCTTGATTGCGAAATGCAGCTACAAATTGGGTTAAATTCAAGTTTTTTTCGGTCTGGCCAATCTCCGCGCGGGAGTTTACAGGGGCCTAAGTAAGTTTAAGGGCCGGAAATTTTAATCCCAGTCGACCTGATTCGTGCTTATGGATTCTCGGTTAAGAATATTTAAACAATTTGTTTCATCTTATTCCAACCGTATCGTTGAGAAGGGCTAGTGCCTTGAGAATATTGCATCTTGGGCAATAATATGCTACACGAATATAATAAAGCGGAACGATTTGAATTTTTGTATGTAACATACCACAAATAAACTCAAAAACTACTGGACCTATTTCAATAATTATTGTAATTAATACCTAGACCCATAGGCTATATTTATTACTAGCGACCTGCCCCTGCTTTGCACGCTTTAGAAAAAAGCAGCCAAGTGCGAGTCGGACTCGCCCATGAAGGGTTCCGTAGCACGACGAACTACAAGAACCTTTATATATGTTACTTGATGTAACATAATAAGGTTCTTGTAGTTCGTCGAAAGGTAAATTGCGGTTTACGGTTTATGACGTATAAAAAAAAAACTACTGACTAGATCTCGTTCAAACCAAATATCGTTGGAAGTTTACATAGTAATGTACAACATATATTTTTTTTAGTATTACCATTCTCTTACTTTAGAAGTTAGAGGGGGGGGGACCAACTTTTTTCCACTTTGGAAGTGTCTCTCGCGCAAACTATTAAGTTTAGAAAAAAAACGATATTAGAAACCTCAACATCATTTTTGAAGACCTATTCATAGATACCCCACACGTATGGGTTCGATGAAAAATAAATTTTTGAGATTCAGTTTCAAGTATGGGGACCCCCGAAATTTATAGTTTATTTTTTATTTTTATGTAAAAATCTTAATGCGGTTCACAGAATACATCTACTCGCCAAGTTTCATCAGTCTAGCTCTTACGGTTTCGGAGAAAAATGGCTGTGACATACGGACGGACAGACAGACAGACAGACAGACAGACAGACATGACGAATCTATAAGGGTTCCGTTTTTGCCATTTGGCTACGGAACCCTAAAAAGGAGGAGTAAATGTAAAGTCGTTGCCTTTGATTGATCCATGTGAAGCTAGGGCGGGCTATTAATGAATAATAAAAGACATTCTACATAGCACTATCTGGCCCAATACTTATGAACAAACACATAGTTCTATTTATTATTTCTAGCAACGATGTGGAAGCTTTTTATTCAAAAAGTATTACAAAACAAGACCTTCCAATGGGCGGACTACAGAGTAGTAAGACAGGAACTGAAGCATGAAATAAGACAAAGCCGCAATAACTCGTGGAGGAAATACAGTAGCTCGATTTCATCCCAGAGCGAAACGGCCCGTCTAAGCAAAATACTTTCGAGTGATACCAAGATAAAACTGGGCACTCTCAAGAAGCCAGACGGTTCTTACACGACAACAGATAAAGAACAATTCGAGCTTCTGCTGCAAACACACTTTCCGGACTGCAACCTTAACGGGAACGCAAGCTGGGCAGCAGATCATGAGGGCCACAACCCCAAAAAAGGAGACTGGGAACTAGCCGACGCCATCGTTACAAACGAGGCACTGTCGTGGGCCATTAGAACCTTTGAACCCTTTAAAGCAGCCGGCACGGATGGCATCTTCCCGGCTCTTTTACAATGGAATCTCACAAAAATTGAGGCAACACTCGCCGCTATTTTCAGAGGTTGCATTGCCTGGAAATACATCCCTCACGCATGGAGGGAAGTCAGAGTAGTTTTTCTACCCAAGCCAGGGAAGTCTGACTACACCCAGCCCAAATCGTTCCGGCCCATAAGTCTAAGCTCTTTTCTTCTAAAGACCTTGGAAAGGCTCTGCGACAGACACATACGCAGCGGACCGCTACTAAAGAACCCGATAAACAACAATCAACATGCCTATCAGTCGGGCAAATCGACGGAAACAGCCCTTCACAATGTAGTGCACAAAATCGAAAGCGCGCTAGACTGCAAGCAATCGTGTCTGATAGCATTCATTGACATCGAAGGCGCCTTTGACAAAACAACTTTCCCGAGCATCGAAAGAGGCCTGAGGAATCAAGGTGTGGAAGAAAATCTAAACGAATGGATCAACAAGATGCTATCAAACAGAGCAGCCCTTATAGAACACTCAGAGGTCACAAGATGCCTAGTTACTAAAGGCTGCCCACAAGGAGGAGTCCTGTCCCCTCTGCTGTGGGTACTTGTAGCCAACGAGCTACTAGACTCCCTTAACAAGGACGGGCTACAAACCATTGGCTATGCTGATGATATCGCAATTATGATTTCGGGACTTTTCGAATCGACCCTATGCGAAAAAATGCAGAAAGCACTCCGGATTGTGGAGTCGTGGTGCCACACTCACAGCTTAACTGTAAATCCCAGCAAGACAGAACTTGTACTCTTCACCCGCAAGCTGAAGCTGCCAAATCTGAATCTACCTTCCCTTTTTGGAACCAAACTGGCTCTCAGCAAAGAGGTCAAATATCTCGGAATATGGCTAGATAGTAAGCTCTTATGGGGTAAACAACTAGAACACGTCACGACAAAAGCCACAAACGTGCTATGGCAGTGCAGACGCGCCGTTGGCAAGGATTGGGGGCTAAAACCAAAGCTTTGTCTCTGGATGTACACGGTATTGGTACGACCGGTACTAACCTACGGTGCCGTGGTATGGTGGCCCAGAACAAACTTAGTCACCACAATCAGTAAGCTGCAGCAGGTACAAAGGCTCGCGTGCTCCCTGATTAGCGGTTGTTCAAAATCCACACCGTCTGCAGGGCTGGATATAATACTAGGACTAACGCCACTCCATCTCCACATACAGCAGGAAGCGATGGCGGCGGCGTTAAGGATAAGATCCACGAACCAGTGGAAAAGTAGTGGCAAACCAACAAACCACTCAAGAATTCTGGACAAGGCCATACAAGCCATCCCGGAAGCCATGAAGGGCACCGACAGAATAGCCACAACATACTTAACTGACAAAAAGTACCAGATAGACAGCCAAGAAGGAACGGAAGATCCTATCTCGGCCTCCGACATCCTTCACGTCTACACTGATGGTTCTAAACAAAAAGTAGGAGCAGGCTGTGGTTTCTACTGCCCCGAAACAGGGCTATCACGCGTGCAACCCCTTAGCAAGGCAACAACTGCGTTCCAGGCAGAAACCCTCGGGCTCTTCCTGGCCGCTGCAGAGATGCTCTCATACTTAGAGTCTAAAACGAGCGCGGATACAGCAATCGCAAGGACACTACTAATCTTCACAACAGACAGCGCAGCACTCATTAACGCACTGGGCAGATCTGACACAAGATCAGAATCAGTCGCACAATGCCACACTGCGCTTCAAGAACTAGCAAAAATACATACAGTCAAAATAAAATGGACAAAGAGTCACGGCTCGTGTTCAGGAAACAATGAAGCCGACTCCCTAGCAAGAGCGGGTGCGAAACAGACACCTACCACGAACGACCTAGGTCTCTGCAAGCCCCCATCGGCAGAAATAAGAAATAGACTGAAGATGCACTCCCAGAAGGAGCACCAAAAGCAATGGGAACGCAGATCAGACTGCAAACACACAAAAACGATGCTTCCAGTGATGGACAAGCACATCACAACTAACCTACTTAGGATGAAAAGGGAAGATCTAAAATTGATGGTAGGAATCATTACGGGCCATTGTGACCTAAACTACCACTTACTGAAGACTGGAGCAACAGATAGCGACTCATGTCGCGGCTGCCTGCAGGAAAAAGAAACTGTGGAGCATGTAGTACTGCACTGCCCCGCAACGGAAGAAGCGAGGTGCAAGACAGGGCTCAGGGAACTGATTGAGTCTTGTCCTTCCACATCCACATCTGAGTCACCATTGGGTCATCTTGAACATTGCTGCCACCAACCCAAAGTCCTTCTCCGCTATTTTAAGGAGTTGGGCTGGCTGGGGTAAGGGTTAGCAGGGGGACAATGCACAATACACCCCATCGCGGGACGTCAGTGCAGATCTTATTCCCCCAACACAATTAGAATTAGAAGACCTTCCAATGCTACTCGGAAAGGCGCCAGAAAAGTTGCATGGAATTCAATTTGCTGGTGAATTTTGTCACAAGCAATTTCCTTTGAAAATGCATTTTTGTCGTGGTTTTGTCGCAGAAATAGTTAAGTGCAAAAAGGTTTTAGTCAGAATTTAGAGTGCTTTTTCTAAAATAGTCATTTGCAAATAGGTTTTATTCATAATTTGGCTGTAGGTATAGGCAGGTAGTACGGACATCTACATAGAGGAGGCTGGCAGAAAATGAAGGAGGCCTATACCCAGCAGTGGGTGATACCGGGCTGAAATGATGACGATGATGATGACAATCATCATTTCCTAATAAAAAAAAAACCACGACACGCTTTTTATAGGTTTTTATCAATTTACGTGATATTTAAAATATGTACTAAATCTATATTTATAAAAGAAAGTCGTGTTAGTTACACTATTTATAACTCAAGAACGGCGGAACCGATTTGGCAGAAAGTTAGTGGGGAGGTAGCTTAGGACCGGGAGAAGGACATAGGATACTTTTTATCCCGAAAAAGCAACGGGAACGGGGTGTTACGGGAACGGGCGAGCGAAGCCGCGGGCGGCCACTAGTATAATATATAAAAGGTAATGTGACGGACACACGGACATCCAAAAGAGAGCTAAATTAGTGATTGAAATTAAGTACCACCGAAATCAACGGAACCTTGTCTACGAAACGTAAGCTAATTTTATTTAAAATACTCGCATTTTTTGACTTATATTTAAATAAGGTACTGCATAGCTATTGGTTTACTTGAGATGTCTTTGTTAGATTCAGTAAATAAATAAGACCTAGAAAACAAATTAAAGTAAATTGAAGAAAATGTTAGCGGAATTTTCCCGGCTGTCAATAAGAGCGGAAAGTATTTGAATAATAAATTAAATCCAAGCTTGTTGAAGCTAGACAGCGGGACCGATATCTGTTATTTATACAAAATCCAATTTTAAATTGATACCTATTAAGAATTGATACTTAACCTAACTTTTAAACCTATCGTACTGAATCATTCTGGAATCCACATAAACGAAGTCATTGTATAATTATAGTAAATGAATTTGCAAGCTTTAACGAGCAATTAAAGTAATTCAACACACAAATTATGATAATGAGGAGAGGTTAGTCTGTTTATGAATGACCGCAATCAATTTGGAGTTTATCCTGATATTTAATTAGTTAGTTCCCTGCCAAAAACAAAATAATAATGCATTCAGATCATTATATTCTTTTAAGATAACAATAACTATTCCTTTATACGTGAGCTGCTGAGTCCCACGACGTTGGCTTCTATTGTTGACTGATGCTCAATCCACATGAAAGACAAGGTAGTGAGAATTTGTGATGTCTTAGACATCTCACTACTCTTGTCTTTTCACGAAGTAAAGAGCAATGTCGAGCATTCCGAGGCGATGCAGGGTAGCGGCACTAATTTATCAAGACTGGTTTAGATTATCTGGTGTAGTATAGTATCTGCGCATTACAAGATTGATTTGAATAGCCTTTGAAATACTTTTGGGTAGAATAGAGCGTTCACTGATGCTGCTCGTTGCACTGACTGTACTTTCTACAAGATAATGTAAACCAGTTGTTACAAAAAAAAACCACTCAGATTAAAGCTCACAAAATATTTATAAAAGAGCTGCGATTTTCGATGACAAAATATTATAAACGACGAAATGTTAAAGCTTAACATCTGTTATAGTAATTGTGAACTTTAAGCTTTTTACTTTTTCAGGAGCTGCTAAATACAAAAAGATACTAATAATATAGAATATAATATAAATAATTTACATAAATAGGTAAAGTCAAACTGTTTCTACGGATATTTTTACTTAGTCGGTCCCAATGTGACTGTCTAGCGAATTAATTGAGTATTCGTGAAATCAATTTACAAGACATTGTGTAGTTGTTTACACTGACTTGATGCAATATCCTATTTTCGTTAATAACTGTCCTTAAAACAATGCAAGTATAGTAAATCGTCTAAAACATGCTATGAACCTACCAAATAAAACTAGCTCTGACGATGCCAATGCATCGTCCGATATATACAAATACCGGGAAAAGATATTCCGAAATACTGAGTCGGCTCTGTGGATATTTTCCTAGTTGTTAGCGAATTGCATCTTCAAGGCTCTCGTGCATGCAAAGCAACTCGTTATCGTGCGAATGTCGCGAATCTAAAATGACAGTTCAACCCTAGGCTTTATAGGATGCTGAATTCACTCTCATTCAAATGTAAAGTTCAGTTACAACTTTATTTTGATTCGACAAGTTAGAAAGCGTAGATTCGCTTGCTTATCCTTTGCATAAATCTGATAACCCAAGCACTATGAAAAAACCCTGGATACTTAATATCGTTGTAATTTAATAATCGCAAGCACGCAGTCATATTGAAACCGACAAAACATGTTTTTTGACAGTCCAAACATTATATTATCTAGCCCCGAATTAAGCAGAGCTTGTATTATGGGAATCAAATAACTGATATAATACATAATATAAATTTTTTGTAAATACATACTTAGAAATCAATACAACACTCAGACAGAGAATAAACATCTGTGTGTGTTCACCACACAAATATTTGTCCTCGGTGGGGATCAAACCCACGATTCACGGCGCAGAAGGCAGGCCAACTGAGCTGAGAGGCGAATATCATATATAAAGGTTTATACAATTTAAAGTAATAATATAAAAGCATACATTATAACAAGAACATCATAACCATTTTAATGTCACTGTCGATTGTAATCATATCTCATTAACAAAATGTTCACGTCATGGCCTTAATATTAACTTTAAACACCACTTAAAAACTTAAAAGAATGTCTGATGTTTAGCAACACCCAGAAATAGATCACGCCGATAATATAAGTTGCAGCTGATCTCTAGAGATACACACTTAATAAACAGAACATCATTCGTCCCTACTCAAACATCCTCGATCATGGTAGATTGCTTTCATTTTAATCCTAAAAGATATTTTACATCGACGCAACTTGTGCTTATTTCAAAGCAACGAATCGACAACATGGAATAAAAATTGCATCCCTGGATTGTTTTTCTTGGAAATAACTTACAAATGATGCCCAACTTCCTACACGGGGGATACTTATTTAGCGCGTTCAAAGTGTTACCGGGTGCAAAACTTACAATATGACCAACTTCTCCGCGGGGGATTGTTATTTAGCGCGTTCAAAGTATTACCGGGTGCAAAACTTACAATATGACCAACTTCCTACGCGGGGGATACTTATTTAGCGCGTTCAAAGTATTACCGGGTGCAAAACTTACAATATGACCAACTTCCTACGCGGGGGATTGTTATTTAGCGCGTTCAAAGTATTACCGGGTACAAAACTTACAATATGACCAACTTCCTACGCAGGGGATACTTATTTGGCGCGTTCAAAGTGTTACCGGGGGCAGAACTATTACTTGTGTAACTTCAACGCGAACGTCAGATTACTCTCTCTTTTTTTTCTTAAAAAAAACCTCTAAAGTTATTTCCTAACCGAATTAGGCAGATTAAAGAGTTCGACTATCGCAGATATTTATCACCAACAAAATGTGATTTTAGTAAACATTGAATAAATAAAAGCATCGTTGAAAGGTATAATTTAAAGGCACTTTCGAGAATGGATCTCGCGTAGTAAAAAGGTTAAAAGGGAAATTGTGTTTCGTTTGAAATGAAAAAGCTCTCGGCCGTCACTCAATTTACAGTGATAACTTTGTTGCGACGTTTTTTTTAACTCAGTTTATCTAACGTGGTTAAACTGAACTGCCAGATTATTATCCTGAGTTTCGGCAGCTCAATAAGCAAATGTTCTAAACAATTAACAGTTCGGATAACTGTTTTTTGGTACAACTCCGAATTTAGACGCGTGAGTATGAAAGCAGACATTAAGCACATCGAACATCAAGCTAACGAACCCCCTAATGGTGTAACGATGAAATGTATGTAACATAAAAAGTACCTACTATTAAGGTACGAGTAACACTCATATGAGATTGATTAGTGAATGGTAGGAAAGTGACAGAAAAGTGGTTGATAAAGCACACACATACTTAGCTGGCGAATTAAGCGTAGCAGTGTTCACTGGGTTTTAAAGTTAACCAGACGATTACGACTGATATTCACTACTGTAGGTATACTATAGGGCTTGGTATTAAATAAACCAAGTGAACACAGAGCCTTTATGATTAAATAACAACATAAATAGATGCAACTACAAAAACTGCTATTCTCCACTATTTAAAACAAATCAATACATCTAAATACAGATAATACATTTGATGGCATGACAATGAATACTGATTTTTACAAGGATGATTCAATGTTCTACCGCGTTTATATTGTTGATGCAACGTGGTGGGTGCAAATACACACATCAACATGGGATAATCCAGATTTTTTCGAGATTTTTTTCCTCCTTTAATTTTTATGATTAAATAATATCAAACAGTTGTATTTTATTATTATTAATAAACAACACAAAATAAAGATTCTTGCCATATCTAGTTTCTAAAGAAGTTATTTTCAGTTTGTAAAACTCAACAAAATGTTGAATATCCCTAGACAATGTTGATGAGTGTAGGTGGGAAACATATTATTTTTCCAGCAGCAAATAGTACAAATAAACTTATTAGATATGGACCTACCTTTTCAGAAGCAGGTACTGCAGGCTGTATGTCGCTCCTCAGTGGCGCACCAGTTGAATGCAGGCTGTAGAAACGTATTACAAGACTTATACAAATGTTTATTACGAATAAATGGGTCAAGACCTTACATTAATAAAGGACCTAGAATTTGATCTATTGAACGCCAGAAAAGTTAAAAGCCAATGTGTGCTTACACCTACGTCTAAGCAAAATTGAAAATTGTAATGTAACAGTCAATTTTTACTGAAATGGTCACCATGCCTTTCTAAAATGAAGGATTACAAAATGGTGTGTAGACCTTGTAATTATCATGAAAGCCAGCTTTTTATTATCTTATCCTATTCAATATTATAAATACGAAAGTAGATAGATGTTTAGATGTTTTTGGCTCAACAACGCCTTAAACACTGGAACGATTTTGATGAAATTGGACAAATGTGGATGTTAACCTGAATTAACATAGGCTAACACGCGAGCTAAGCCTTGGGCGACCGCTAGCGTATTATATATGTCGCAGCCAACTAATAAAATCCGCCATTGCATGAAAAGTCTAGCCGTCTAAAGCGTTTAATCACTTGCCTATTTAAGTTGCTTTAAAACAAACTTAAAAAAGGTAGTGTTCTCTTTATTTTTTCCGTCCTGATACGGTATTAGGAGATTTTTTACTATTTGCCGTATACCAGTTTATTAAATGGTGAATTTTACTAGTTGACTGTGACAACTACACAAAAATATATATTATGCAACACTGTGTAGGGTGAAGATATGACTAGTGTTTCGATTGTCGCACAAAACATGTTGAAGAAACATGCTTTTTTAACAGTTTACAGTCTAGTGGTTTTGTAGTGAAAACGCAACACCTACAATTTTTTGGTCATAACGCACGGTAATGTAATATGAAAAAGAAAATCTGAATTTTTTCCAAGAAATTTATCAAATAATTTTGCCTAAGTGCGCCTATGCTTTGACATTATCAGTCTGAAACAGTTAAGTGCTGAGCATAGGCTACGCCTACACATTTCCAAGAAGAATTATTTTGAGCCTCCTCCATCCACCTACTTATCCGCGATCTACTCGCCGTCGGTATCTGTTTGCCTCGCGGCAGAGTGTTTAAAACAAAATTCGGTACAGCGAGTCATATTAGGGCTAAAGATAGGATTAGGTTATGTAAAGGGTTCGCCATAATCGAACACGATTTTACAATCTTGTTGTTTCAATTCGTAGTCGCTATTCGAGAATCATGTTCTCTAGCGGTTGTCGGTTCAAACTCGTGCATGTTAGTGATGATAAAGGTGGATGGAGGTTTTTTTTAAATCTCAATAATTCGCTCAGGTAGCCATAGCTGTGTGATAGTTCCGTGACAGTCGCTGTAGCAGTTGCCAGGGGTGTACTTATGCAACTTAAATAAACTATTTTAACATATGTAACTGCCTTCTAACCCCCAAATACTGAAGCGTTAACGTAATATGACTCAAGTATCTTTTCACTATTGCTAAAATTATTCAATTTAAATCAATTATTATTACGGCACTTTTCAGTATTCGGTTGTAAAATTTCAAACACTAACAATATTTTTAATTACCTGGATTTCATTCAATGATAAGCATTCCAGGATTTGGTATAATGATGTCATCAAATCTGTAACAACAGAATAACTATTCTATGACTTCGAATCGATAATTAAATAATAAATTATGACATTAAACTGATATAATTTTTACATTGGATACTCTACAACAAAATATACAGGAAACGGCACAGCAGCAGCAAAATAAATAACGAAATAAAAATAGCTAAGCAGAAACAAGAACTTCTAAATCTAAATATGCGCATTACAAAAAAAACAAAATAAATCGCATAGCATACAGGGCAATAATATGAAAAAATTAAATACAGCAATTAATTAAATTATTTGAATATTATTAGACTTCTTACCCGTTGATGAACTTAAAATGAGACGAAGATGTCACGCCAGTGCATTCTTACTACGGCCACTTCTCTTAGGTTTTCACGCCATGACTACCTGCCAAGCAAAGAACATATTGTTTAAAATATGATTATACAGTGCAATATTTGCAACGTAACATTTAGGTTAAAACAGATTGAGTAGTAAAAACTCTTGCTCGTTTTATTTTAAATTCTTGCCCGTTTAGCTATATTTATGTTGTCTATGTTTTCTTTGTTTCAATATTTAATCACATTCCCAGTTTTATTAGTACCCTGAAATAAAATTAACGAGTATTTAGGTTAGTCTGACCGAGCAAAGTTAAAAAATGTTTAAAAATGTATTGTAAATCGCGCGAGCACGCCATAGGGCGCTTGTACACGCTAAGAAAAAACGCCGGGCCTACCCAAGAATTCGTGTCGTAACAAGAAAATAACTGTGTACACTGCTCGCAGCGGTGCACGAAAAAAATCTTATCTGCGCAAGACAAGAATTTTGTCTTTTCCACACACGAAAACGCAACAACGTTCGCCGCGTCGTGTCTTGCGCAGATAAGATTTTTTTCGTGCACCGCTGCGAGTAGTGTACACAGTTATTTTCTAGTTACGACACGAATTCTTGGGTAGACCCGGTGTTTTTTCTTAGCGTGTACAAGCGCCCTTATTTGTACAATCGATCGTGTCCAAAGCGCTTGCGCGTCCCATCTTCTTTCCGCGGGCGAAGGAAGACTCCCAACAACCCTCCTTTGTACCCTCGGAACAGGCTTAGCTAGACGAATTTGTACTCTATTGATGGGAACTAAACAGTTCATTTGGATAACAAAATGATAAACGAGTACGCTAGGTTTTGATGACGAGACTTTTCGCGCGAAACTGGAAGAGCCCGTGAGATGGCTCAGCGGTTTCTGCCGCAAACTTGATATTATTAGGTCAAGATGGAACGAGTCTAGTTGGCGAAGTCGTTATCGCCTCGACCTTTTCGCCATATACATATGCGAATGTTCTTCAACATGGTATCCCACTCCACGAAGCGAGCATAATAATTGTGTTTCATTATAATGCGATGAGATCTGAGGAGGTATTCTGGAATACTTATGGATGATTTCCACGATCATAAAATATTCATGCAAAATGTTAGATAATCAACTGTCAAACATTGCATGTTAAACAATTAAACTCATATAATTATTTAATGGAACAGAGAGATAACTTTAAATTTGTCTCTAGAATATATTGGCCGCTCTCAAATATTTTCTATGATGCAAAATTATTAAAGTACAGCTAGAACGAAAAACCTTGAAAGTATGGTTCTCTGCCTGGGTGTTCTATTGTAAAAAAATAGCTTTTAGAAGAGAATGTAGGCTGGTCATTCGTGTACCATTTAACCATGATTTTTTTGCCATGTAAGCCGACGTTCGACCGCAATTTCGCAGACGAAAATATGTAGTAAATGAAGTGGGACTTGCCCTTCAGATGTAGGTATGCTCGTAACGTAAGGTCGCGTGGTAGAATAATGTAGAATGGTAGTAAAAACAAACATTATTAAACGATCTATGATCAATTGATCACACTTGCATCTTTCGCGAGATCAATGACGCCTGTCGGGGTAAGTAGAGAGCGTAACAGAATAACGATATCCGCGTCACTGCGCATAAAGTGCCTTGGAGTCAGCGTGCGTTTAATTTATGCACTGTACCGTGGCGTTTCCATCTGAGAGCAATTTAACAATTTTCAAAGTTGCTGTCAATTGTGATATACATCGTGTTACAAAATACCCCACAAAAATTATCAAAGTCAAAAATTTTATCAATACTAGTAAGCTGTCATGTCAAGGAACCAGATTATTTACTGATTATTATTATTTATTTTATTTATTATTTTTCCGAACAACTACTTGAATAATTTTTCTATTTTTTATTCATAAATGTTTTTTTTTTTTTCAGCGTTACTACGGTACTTAAATATTGTGAATTTATAAGACTCTTTATAAGGACCCATTGAACCTCCTTTCGGCTTTACGGGTAGTTTTGTAGTACACCCTGCATATGACACACGATTCCAAAACTCACCCAATATTATGATCCATGGGCTAATTAGCATGATGCATGATTGACCTTACTAATTAGTTTAGTTTAGTAGTAGTCTAGTCAACAAAATTGCCTGTATTAGCCTAGTCTAATATTAATACAGTCTTATACGCCAGTAACTCAATTTAATGAACGGGAGATTACACAAATCACGCCAAGTGTTTACCTGGACTTGAAGAAAAGACAAATCTATATATATATAAAAATGTTATGTTGGTTTGTGTACGCTTCAAAAACTTCTGCACCGATCAATAATCAAGGATTGTTTTTAGGGTTCCGTAGCCAAATAGCAAAAACGGAACCCTTATAGATGCGTCATGTCTGTCTGTCTGTCTGTCCGTGTCACAGCCACTTTTCTCCGAACTATAAGAGCTACACTGATGAAACTTTGTAAGTAGATGTATTTTGTGAACCGCATTAAGATTTTCTCACAAACAAAAAAAACAATAAATTTTGGGGGTCCCCATACTTAGAACTGAAATTCAAAAAACTTTTTTTCATCAAACCCATACGTGTATGGGGGGGGGGTATCTATGAATAGGTCTTCAAAAATGATGTTGAGGTTTAACTACAAGAACCTTTATAATATGTTACTTGATGCTACGGAACCCTTCATGGGCGAGTCCGACTCGCACTTGGCTGCTTTTTCTCAATCACAATGTGCCACAGCGAAGCTTGGCAGGGAACAGCTAGTATTTTATAAAGTAAAAGTGGTAATAATAACAAGCATGAATTCCAAGAGACTATGAATAACTTTTACAAACCAAACCGCGTTACTACACAATAGGTAGATGTAGGTACAAGGTACGTCAGTTTTTACGCTCACCCACCGATACCTACCTGACCTCGGTTAAAGCTAACGGCCCCAGTGCATTGGCTGAGAGTTCAACGCCACACGTTTTTTCGCCAACTTTTACAACCAACGCCATTCAGTTTTACCCCGCCCTCCCCACCCCCCGCTAATGCGTACTCATGCAACCTATGCACATGGCACTAGCGTAACCGATAGATGGCGTAGTAAGCTACATTATTATCCAACTGTAGTACTTTGTTAGAGCTCTAATTATCTTAACAGGTTCCAGAATCGAATTTTAGGAAGTCCATCTAGCTTTATTACATTTACCTATATTTACCATAATACCATATTACCAGGTCACGATCTAGGTAAGTATCTATGTATGTATACATACATTATATCGCTATATCAGTTCAGAAGATTAGTACAAATTATTTTGGCATTTACTATATTCGAAATCCGAAGAGGTTAGTCAAAAGCACGTCGTCGGATCGGAACATTATGTTAAGCATACTTTGCAAGTACATAGTTAGCACTGCATAGGTACACTCACTCGCAAACTAGCATTGATTACAAGATTTTCACTGACACTGCCGATCTATCTTTAATATATATTTAATTTATGCATGATAGTGTCAATGTCAAGTACCACTTACACAGTGTTGTATACATAATAAACTGTCAAAGGTGATGTGATTGTTACGTCAATTACACTATCGTAAAACTGTAATAATAAACAACATAACACAGAAATGTTGACTGCTCCCGATAAATGTTCGTAAATTTAACATTGACATTATTCTTGTCGATGCAAACTGTTATCTTTTATTCATTTCCATTGTGTCAGTCCGATACTGTCTGTATGCGCTTTTAGCAATTTTGTTTTTCAGATTATTAACAACCACAAGGTTTTATTTTGTTCCCGGTTATTTGCATGCTACAAATACTGCAGACGCAGATAGGATTACCGGCAACATCATTTTACCTCACTGATCTTACCTAGCTACCTTTTAAGCTTTTGGGACTAATAAACACATTTAACTCTTCTTCTAATCGTGTCACTGGTTCTTTCGAACCAAGTTTAAATGCGTCTTAATGCTCCTTTCGTGCAATTCGAAAATTCGTTTAATTTTTATTACAATCAATAGAAAATTACCTCAACTTTATTTAAACTTCAACGTAACATAATTAAAGTATTAACAGACTTGGTTCGACCTCAATAATAGTGTGCTTGCAGCAAATTGTGCGGCTGCTTACTAGTGAAATTTTAAACCGTTTCATTTCAACAACCTGAGTCGTATGTATTCTATTATCGAACAATGCATTTGCAATAGGAGTACTGCATAGCGCTAATTCAACTATGAGACTCAATAATTAAGCTATTTTAAGGAAAAGGATTGATATAAGAAACAAAGGTACCTAGGTAAAAACGTATTACAAATTATTAAATCTGTACAAATTACATACTTATTAAATTTTGACTACATTACATAATTATTCATTATATCTTAATCCTTAGGCTAATGTTACTTAATGATAATATCTTCTAAATCGCTTAGAATGTAATGCTTCGAAAGCAGCCTAGTACGAAAGCGAAGTACTTTAAAGTTGATTAGCTATAAAAAAAACATATAATTATGAAATAGTTATGGATACAAGTTCCCGAGAGTGAAACAACATTCCTTCGTCCCACAATCTACACAAAACACAATTATCAAGTTCGATAGTCAAGTATCTCATTTTGTAATATGCTTCAAAAATAATCATAAAAACAAATAGCTGACGTCATCATGAACGATAACCGCATGTTGGTGAGTCGCGATACACAGAGTTCGAGATTTTTTGGCACAGAATGATGTTGTGTCGGCTAGGGCTAGGCTTTCCGCGTTTTATAAAAAATTGTTATACTAAAACTATGGACGCGTGTAATGGTAAAATAAACTGAACGGCGCCCTCAATACCTCAAATCTGAGATTTATTAGGCTTTGGTATTTCATGTGCAAGTATTCCGTTTTACCAGCGAGTTTTGCATAGAAATTCGGAACGTGATAAGAAGTTTTGTGGACGTGCTGAGCGAAAATTTTGATTAACTATGAAAGTATGCAATATAATAAGTTGGACAGGGTGTCAAATGTTACCACGTTTTCCGTAATTGTATTACAAATGAATAATAGTTTAAAAAACTAAAAAAAACGCTTTTATAACTAATTGAACTAAAAAGTTAAAATAAAACTTTAATAATCAATTGAAAAATTTATATTATTGTACAAAAAAGCGTGGGGTGCTTTTTATAATAACTTCAGATATAATAAACTATTGATAAAATATTTACAACAATCAAAATCAAGCACCCCACGCTTTTTGTACAGTAATATAAATTTTTCAATTGATTATTACAGTTTTATTTTTAACTTTTTAGTTCAATTAGTTATAAAAGCGTTTTTTTTAGTTTTTTAAACTATTATTTAATTTTTACTTTTTAGTTTTTTTTTTTTCATTATTTTTCATATTATTGCATTGTCATCGACCTTTGACAGGTGTGCAAAGTTTGAATCAAATCTGATCGTTCAAAGTAGGACAAAATCGAGCTCAAAGAGGTCGGTTACATACATACAGGTGAAGCTAATAAAAGCGTTATAAAATTGCATTCAGTTTAAAATCTTCGAACCTATTTTCCTGTCACTCAATTTAGATAAGATATTGATGTTAAATATGGTTTTCGTTGAGTTCCGATTGTCATATCCTTAGGCCATAAAGCAACGGTTAATCAATTCTATGGTGGATAAGGTTATTAGTGAGCGTTTAGCAGTTTTAGTGTGGGTGGGCATACCATCCAATGCTTATCTCAGCTCCATTTGCCAAACAATGACCGGCAACGTTTAATTAATGCATGAAAATCGGTAAATATAAACCACGATTCTCGTCGAACATTTTGCCGTGTAATAATTAGATTGGCAAACATCCAGAACTAGGAAATACGCAAAATAAAATAAACAAGCAAAAATATTCACGTGCCAACAAGCGTTGGATGCTTAGCAAACAAACACAATCTTTTCAGCTCGTACAGATTCTCACATACTTGTATCGTTTTACTTATGAATTGCTATGCTTTGCCACATTCAAAAGTGCTAACTACGATTAAGTGAAGTAAAAAGATATACTGAAGTGTGTCAACATACCTGTTCAAATTCTTGCACTTTCTTAGGTAGCGGCGTGCTGCACCCGAGCTGGTCTCTCCCTGACGTCAAGCTCCATGTCTACGACAAACAAAAGCTATTTTAGATTAAACATTTATAGAAAAAACGTGTCTTCTTAGAACGATTCAGACCGTCCCTATCCTACCAATGCAGTGTACTGTTTAAATACATAGTAGCGTAGGTAAGAGTAAAATAACCGGTTTAGATAATAAGGGGTAAACCCTGCAATTACAATTACTATAATTATGCCCTTAACAACAATGGTCTTCTTTACCATACCAACCTACCCTCATTCTCACTGGTATTATGAGTGACGAACAAAGAAAAATACATGAAAGGCAGTCTTCGTAGAAACCTTTTATTCCTTTAAAGACAATGATAGCTAAATAAGGGTACATGGCGAATTTTGTATTATACCAATGCGTACTTTTTAATCAACCTAAAGATACGAAACCAATTGACATGTTAAACAATACGTTACATATCCTCCGTCGATATATCTCCTTCATTACAACACAATAATTACGATAAGTTTACGACACAAAAGTCAGACTCAAAAGCACAACACATGGTAGTGGTTTCCGTAGTACTATTGATATTAATTAAGTACCTAGATTATGTAATACAAAATATTGAATACTACGTGACAAACGTAAAAGTTAAACGTATTATAGTCACCTGGCGACTGTATCCCACATACGAGGACCTTAGAACGATAACAAAGGATATTTTTTCACAAAATTGTTTATCTCGGTTCGACACCCATGCCCTGGCACCACACACAATGGGCTAAGAATATGTTGCACAATTTTAACCCGGTTTTAAACAGGGCCACCTCGAGGCGACTTTTTCAAAAGACTTCGACTACCTGCGCGTTCTTTGAAACAGACGCCTTACCTTATCCCAAATAATCGCAGGAAATAACGTTTAAAACCCGCACGCCTGCACGAATGTTTTAATAATGAGTACAATGTTTTCACAAAATAATCAAAATCAGACAGGTTAAAGGGTTTTTCAAGTTTCGAGTCGAAAGTCTTGTTTCCTAAATAATTTGCATAGCTTTTAGCTAGTAAAGTACAGTAGGTACTAGTTTGACCCATGTAGCTAAAAGCTACATGGATCAAACTAGTACCTACTGCTACTAGCTAAAAGCTACATGGATCAAACTAGTACCTACTGCTACTAGCTAAAAGCTACATGGATCAAACTAGTACCTACTGCTACTAGCTAAAAGCTACATTGATCAAACTAGTACCTACTGCTACTAGCTAAAAGCTACATGGATCAAACTAGTACCTACTGCTACTAGCTAAAAGCTACATGGATCAAACTAGTACCTACTGCTACTAGCTAAAAGCTACATTGATCAAACTAGTACCTACTGCTACTAGCTAAAAGCTACATTGATCAAACTAGTACCTACTGCTACTAGCTAAAAGCTACATTGATCAAACTAGTACCTACTGGTTCGGTAAACTAATGAAGCGGATGTAGGTAGGTACCTACTTAATGTGTCCGGGCGTCAGCTCATAATGCCTCTAATTGACGAAATTAATTCCTAACAACTGGCGGCGGTTTAAAATATAGTCTACGTTTTTCCCGTTTAAACAATAATACTCAAAGGAAGTTTTCTTAGTAATATTTCATTATCATGCCAAGCTCAATCCGTGAGTTATTGTAATTGAAATTCAGTTTATGAATAAGTATATTCCCAAGTACCTATACTACGAGTACAATGACGTGAAACAAGTAGATACCGAAACTTAATTTTAAACAATGCCTTGCTCAGTGCAGTGGGTGGTGTTTCAAGGTTACACAATGATGCATTTTTTATGGAAACCTAAGGTTTAGTTAGGCTGTACCGCCAACGAATTCACCCACAAGACATCCATATTTCGAAGATAGTTTGGATAGTTTCAAAAACAACTAATGTTATAGCAACCGCCAAAAACACTAAGTTACATTATATATTACTCTGTACATTATGTACGTGTTATTAATTTATATTGTACACATTGGCTTGGCAGTAGCATCGGTAGTGAATGCGTTATGAATGAGACGCTCTACTTCAGATAACGGCATGACGCGTCGCGTGCTCGGAAAACCGTTTTATCTTTAATTTCGTTTCAATCGTATCCAGGCTCATTTCATAGTTGGAAAAATGAACATACATTTTTTCAATACCAGTCGAATACTACTTCGGTGCGCGAGGACACCTCACATCCCTTGGAGCAGATTTGAAAATTGCTGAAACATGTGACGCGTTGATTATTTTTTAATGCGTTTAACTCTACTTCCGACAAAACTTTCTCTATTTTAGGGTATTCTATAAAAATTCTAAAAGCCGCCTTAGTTTCTTTTTTTTTTGCCAGATTTTTAACCCAAAATTTTCAGCTTGCCGTGCCACGCGAAATACAAATTCCAAAATAAAATGATAAGACAATTGGATTCATGCTTAATTTTGGGCGTATACCGTAAGGGCGCTTGTACACGCTAAGAAAAAACGCCGGGTCTACCCAAGAATTCGTGTCGTAACTAGAAAATAACTGTGTACACTGCTCGCGGCGGTGCACGAAAAAAATCTTATCTGCGCAAGACACGACGCGGCGAACGTTGTTGCGTTTTCGTGTGTGGAAAAGACAAAATTCTTGTCTTGCGCAGATAAGATTTTTTTCGTGCACCGCTGCGAGCCGTGTACACAGTAATTTTCTTGTTACGACAAGAATTCTTGGGTAGGCCCGGCGTTTTTTCTTAGCGTGTACAAGCGCCCTAAGGTGTCAAACCGTGGAGAATAAAATGGATTCTCAACACCATATTTCAATGCTAATACGAGGGAGGACAGTCACTAAGTAAACGTATAATTTAGGCACATAAATTTCACCGATATTAAAATGATGGTCAGCACATCAAACATTCTGAATTTCAAATAGGTTGTTCGTATCCCAATCGGCTGCAAATAAGATTGCTCAGTGATACCTACCGGATGACCGGTTACGCACGCAAGAGCTATGAGTAAAATTCGACCATATGGTTTCAAGTCACGTACATCTATACTTGAAGTTAGTTACCAGTACCTTCCTACCACCAGATCATTAGAATTTATTTAACATACCATACACAGGTAGCTCTATGATGACAATAGTTTTCTGCCTGCATCCTGTGTTACGGTATGTATGATTGCTCGATCACTGCTATCTGACTTGAAAAGTGAGTTCATAAATTATTAAATTCAGATCCTTGAATACTTTATGAACTTTTTAAGATGTCTGGGTTTTACGTAACAAATACGAATGAAGAATGAGAACCTTATACGTAGCAGTTTATGAAATGGACCACTTGGTGATCTACACGGACACCAACGCTAGATGGACAAAAGAAGCAACGGTCGATAGAAAACAAGATTGGAACAGGATTCTGCATGAAATGTAGTAGTGCGACGCGATCAAGCGTGGCCATGTATTACAGCTTTCGAAACATTTACGATGCGCAGAGTTAGCGTGCAGACGAGAAGCGTACTGTACCGGTTGTATAAACTAAGTAATTATCCATAAATAGGTTTAATTTCATCGTTTTTTCTAGCAAGATAGAAGCCAACAGACCAAGACGAAGCCGAAAGCGATGTGTCGAGAATCAAGTGTCAGGCAACCTGGATATCCTGGTTAACGTCGCACTCCACCCAGCCAAGAACCCTTTCTTGCCTTGCTAAGTACTTGCACGACGACCAGATCCACAACGGTGGAAGACCGAACGATGAAAGGGAGGTTTAATTTAAGATTAGTACCTTACCTACCAATTCCGATAAAGTATCGGCAACATCCAATCAAAATATTAACTTTGAGCCACAGATCAGATCCCTGCTGAAGTAGTCTGACCGAAGCCGAACAGCTGCTCACATTGTCCTGGAATATGAAGGCATCTTAATGCGAACAAAGATTCAGCAGTCCAAGTGCGCTGTTAAAATACCAAGTAGTTTATTAGCTTCTGGGATTCGTTACGCTGGCTTCTTTGATATACTTAAGAGTCAATGCAAAAACGTATACTCGAAAAATACAGCACTTTCATTATAGTTTTAAAATGGCAAGCATCATTACCGATGGTTCTAAGCAATTGCAGCATCTTGGAGACGCCTCCGTTTGGCTCTGATTTGGATCAGTTGAGGTATCTCTAGATACTAATAACAAGTTGCTAGTAATCTGGATAAAAAACAAAAATATGTTGGGGTCATTCTAGATCTAGCCAAGGCTTTTGATACTATCTCTGTCCCCCTGCTGCTACGTAAGATGGAGTCTATTGAACTACGGGGTGTTCCCCTGAATTTCTTATGTGACTACTTATACAACCGATCTCAAACTGTAAAGATAAGAGATACATATAGCTCAAAAAAAATCCATAAACTTTGGAGTTCCGCAGGGTTCTGTACTCGGGCCAACGTTATTCTTATTTTATATAAACAATTTTTGCCTCACTAAATTGACTTACGCTAGAATTATAACTTTTTCCGCTACAATTATATATTTTTTACGATTTGTAAATATTTGAAAAGTACACAAATTGAAAAGTAGACTAAACGTACACAATACAATGAATACGTATGAATTGTATTCATTGTAAGTTTCTGTGTAACATAATTATAAACATTTACTGGCGCTAGTTCTGGCTGCTAGTACAGTATACTATAGCCACAGCAAGAGTTCTCTTCACATTCCGAGTATTGCGTGTCTAAGAGACGCGGCGGTGCTAACGTCGTTGTTGCACTCCACTTCCCGCGAGGCTTGCGCTCGCGCACCTAATGAGCTTGAACAAATCTGACAAACTAGCTGAAAATTATTAATAGACATATTCTGCTCGTATATTAATGGACCTGATATTTATTTATTTAATTCTTAAGATTTTTTTAATGCACAAATGGACGCTGTTTAACTAAAACGTTCTAATCCATATAAAACTTTCATATGGATTGTAACGTTTTAGTTAAACAATAGTCCAATTTAGACATGCTGGTGACATGAATCATAGATATCCCTCCCCAATTCATCTCACATCGTAGGGTGGGTAGGACAATCTATTTAACAAGGTGTATTTCGCACGGAGTCTTTGGCCTCATCGTATTGTGGTTATAACTGACCTAGCTCTATGCGCAGCGCACCTTCATTGCACACAAGGGTCGCTCTGCACCTGGCGACAGGACTTGAGCTTTTTTTATGCGCCTATCTGTCGTTGGCAGTTTAAAATAAATGCGCTTGCGCAGATGGCGCGAGCGCTGGGGTCGCATGCCAAGGCACGGTTGTTTCTATAATACACCCTAAAACAAGGGAACACGACGCGTATAAGCTCGTACGAAGCTCTAAGCTCGAGTTGTAAACAAACCGGGCGAGGGCAATGGCTGGCAGGCACTCCCCGCGCCATGTCGATGCCGCGGCAACAACGGCGACGCCATTCAACCGGGAAGTTCACTATTTATTTTTAGCGCCTCGAACAAGCTTCTGATAGTGTAGTAGAGTACTTAGCAAGAATAAATAACCCGTGCCTTTTATTTTTACACGTGCACAGATTTACAATAGTTTGTTACAGAAAAGCTATATGTAAGAAACAAAAATAGGTTTTTAATAGCTTAGAGGCATTGAGCTAAACAATAGGTTCATTTTTACCTACAAATTTTAAGTATTCATATTCGTCCGGCAGCGCAGGAGTAGGAAGGTCTACACAAATACAGGTATTGATAAGGAAGGTACTCTGCACTGTATGGTATAGGATAGGTAGTTTAGGTATATAGGTACTAGTGTTTAAATGGAAGGAGCGCGACATAATTTATCATTAAATAAACCAACCAGTACACTGGTGTCAAGATAACCATGGTAAATAAATCGATTTCTGTATGTCCAGAAAAATAAGACTAGTCCGCACACCGCTGTTTAAAAATGATGCTTACGGCCTTGAAATCATTAGTTTTAAGGACTCGATGGTCAGTTTTCATGAGAGTTGCGCACGATCATTGATCAGATCACGGAGACCCGCCTTCATAAAACGAAAGAAATCTCCGACAAAAATACAACGTGCGTGCCCTTGTGATGACGCCTGATCATCATCGGCATTGACATTGAAAGAAACGAGGGCCTCAGGCCGCAACGCCGTTCGAACCGCTTCGGGGCCAAGATCGAGGTGCCACTTCCTAGAATGTGTTGTCTTCGGCAGCGGCGTCTACGGCGCGGACGAGCGAGGGTCAACGACCCGAGAGCGAGCAGGCAGGGCGCGGGAAGGGTGCGCGCGCAGGCAGCCGCGCCCGCCTTTATTTATTACAGTATGCGCAGCGCGATCTGCGCTGGCAACGCGCTGTGAGGCGGCGGCGTCGGCGGCGGCGGCGCGGCATGGCATGGCAGGGCGGAGGCCGCATTCCGGGCGGTTGGCGCCACGGCCCAATGCCTGTGCTGCGAAAATAACGCGCACCACACACCGGACTTGTCGACGTCAAACACTCCAGTCACACTTTTAAATAAACTATTTCAAACTTACTTTGACAAGAGCACGTGGCGAAGACCTCGTGCAGGTACCCGCAACACCCGCTTAAAAGTCTGTCCATGTTCACAGGCACCATTGTCACTGTCCATACAAGTCCACGAATTAATCTTAGCATTCGATGGTATTATCGAGAGCGTCTAATAAGTTATCACAAAGTTTCACATGGCGCGCGCGAAAACCCGCACGAAAGCGTCGAAGCACGCGTCAGTTACGATGGCGATATGACGCATTAGTGATCGCGCGGCGCGCTCGTACAGAGTGCGCAAGCAGACGGGAGGTGGAAAGGACGCGGGGTTCGAGGGAGCGCCCCCCGCAGCGCCTCCGTGCTGCCCTCTGCGTCGGGCTCATCGACCGCGCTCGCCCTCTCGCCGCGACGCAAAACTCAGACTTACTACCATGCTATGCCATGCCACACTCCCTCCTACTGTACCGCAACAAAACGCGTTCTTGTCATCATCCGCCTTACGACACGACCGACGCTGGACACTGCGCTGCGCGTACGGCATACCTCCCTCATATTCGAGCACTAGTCGAGCACACATCGACTTGACAATCGCATTCAATAAAACCATCTCTTCTGACATGAGTCTATTAACAACACATTATTAAAAAAATATGAAACTGGGGCACAGTACAGTTGACGGCTATGCTAATTAAATGGGATGTAGGAGTAAAAGCTCATCATTTTAGTTGTGCGGAAAAAATCACCAATAATACTTAATTGCAAATTACTTCAATTCCTGCCTTTTTGAAATTTTACCTGATACATCTGTGTCTTCCTGCCCTTTTCCATACACACTATAAAAATAATGGAGTATAGTATCAGGTACCTTACCTACCTGCAACGGTAATTTGTCCGAGTAAACCTCACAGATCATTGACGTAGTGACGCTACAAGCTTCTGGTGATTGGCGGGTAATCTAACGCGACTCATGATCAAGACATGATACATACAGTGAGCGACGAAAGCTGTGGATTGTTATCGTAGCTATGACCGACTCGTCATGATGCTGTCAATTCGAGACCCGAAGACATTGTGACCATGAAAATCTTATTATGATGCGGTCAATTATTAGGTTTTTTTTTTGTATTAGTTAATAAACATTACTTATTCTAATGAATAAGTAATGTTTGTAAATGAATGTAATCTAATAATATTACGATCTAGCCATAATGTTGGTTAACGAGCAATTTAACGCTGACTTAAATTTCTAGATGATCATTCTAAGAATGTATCCATTAGCAAATTTCTTATCGTCTCTATTTACTTAAGGGGCAAACAATTTGTTGTTGGATTTTTAAACGTAGCACTAGTTTACATTCACACTACTATTAATTAATTGTATTAAGCTACATTAACTCAAATAAATTTTTTTTTCAAATATTTTGCAGTACTTATGGTATTTTCATATGGTATTAAGAAAAACAGCAACAAAAAATCTTCTTTTTTGTTGCTGAAGTTGACGTGGACCAATGTTGTTTCATTTAATTTAATTCTCCATTGTACATACTGTCCAGTCATGGATTTTAGTAACCGCAACTTGGACCTTTTCTGCTGCTTTCCGTGACAGGCTCCTACATTCATTATGGCCGTGTCGCCAGCAAAAGTCACTATTGTATTATTTTCTAGTTCTGGGATGTCACTGGCGTATTAAAGGTAGAGGAACGGACCAAATACAATTCCCTGTGGCACCCCAGCTTCAATTTGTTTAATTTCTGAATAAGCATCATATCGCTCACTCAGAATTTAAACTCGTTTACTCTAAAGACACTGGTAAATACGATCACAGGATGTCTGCGAAAAGGCTTGTGTAGGATTTTCTATAACCGTCGTTATTGCCTTCGTGCCAAACTGACAACGTAGACATGATCACTAAGATCTCGTCACGATGCGGTTAATTCGAGAACCGCAGCAAAACAATGTCAACCTTGTCATTTCGCGACCTGAAGACATTAGCGGCTATGACAATCTCGTCATGATGGAATAAAAGATAATTTATTTCACATGAAGGCACAGAAGTAGCACAACATACTGATGAACAAATGGTGCGGTCATTTCGAGACGCAATGGTGAGAAAAAATGCCCGTGCTTTCTGCCACGCGCTGGCGAGTAGCGTAAGTAGCTAGTAGTAGTAACAGCGTTTGTTCACTGCCACCGTTACCAGAACGTCATTCATCAACAACGGGGGTTTTTTCAGGTAGAGTTAATAATGACATGACGGGCGTGCAGTGCAGCGGGCAGACGGTCATAGTAAATCCACGCATCGCCACTTCGGTATCGTCATCTCGTTCTCGTTGATGACGTCCAGCAGGCTGATCATGTAACTTTTGCAATGGTTTCATTCAAAATCTTATTGAAACTGTCAATTTTCGAACTAATACGTGATCGCAAATCGACAGCTTCAATAAGATTTTGATTGGATGATCGGTCTGCAGTTGTCAGTGGACAAACGGCCTTGGTCCGTTGGGCCATGCACATTAGGTTACACCATAAACAGCCATACTTGTAAACGCAACTTAAATTTATTAATTGTTTAAAGTTAGTCCTGTCACTGTTTTTCATTAAGTTCAGTAAGAGATGGCAATTGTTTAAGCGCTGTTTATCTTTTGACATATTTTTAGAAGTAAAGAAATACATTAAGAAAAACAAACACAAATAATATATAATAAAACGAAGAACCAACTTGAGTAAGAATTTTGTCATTGGCTGTTTGTTGATTGTTGCACCCCTTCATTATTCGACCGGAGCGTGCCATACCATGACATGGGGAGACGTGGAAGAAGGACATTGCCGACTTTAGATGGTACAACCAGTAATTAGTCTATTGACCATGAGCGTGCCATTGTACGCTCTTAAAAATAGCAAATATTTAAATATAGGCAAACATTATAATATAGGACGTTTCAAAATATTAAAAGGGTCAGCAACACGCGAGTGATGCCTCTGGTGTTGCAAGCGTCCATAGGCTACGGTAAACGCTTTCCATCAGGTGGGCCGTTTGCTTGTTAGCTAATTTAGTTGTATAAAAAATGACAAAAATGAGTAAACGTGAGCTAAACCTAAAAGCATGATGTAATATTGATAAGAAACTTAAAAAGACGGCTTTGTACTATTAGTCGATGTTTATCCCACATATTATGTAGATAGGTAGTTACTTCAATACAATGTTTAAAATTATGATACTAATACACAGTGGTGCCCAACTAATAAGGAACAGGTAAAATTATTAAAACCCAATTTTTAAGGTGGTTCAATTTCAATTTGTATCTGAAACAACCGTGGTTGGCTTTATCGTTGATCGGCACATAATTATTTGTATAGAAAAAACGCATTGATTCACGACTGGATTTGAGCCCACGACCTGAGGATCAGAAGCGGTAGGGCCGCTTCCACTAGGCCACCAGTACTCTCAATTAATAGTGTCTCTTGGAGATCTCAGCAACGAACGATAGGTAGATAAGACACCGCATTACATGCGCGGCCTACGCAGGGTGTGCAGAAATAGATGTGCGTGCGCAGCCCGTGACTCAGCACAGACAATGGCTGGTGTCCCCGCTCATAACAACTTTCGCCAACACCGCTCAACACACCAATACAACTCAAACACGATCCAGATAACTACATTTATTGGTGGGTGAAATACACAACTTAGTACCAATTTAGTGCCAATTTCATAGAAGACTTATCATCCGAACAAATATTTGACAGTTTTTAACATCTAATTTTGCACTTAGTTTACTATTGAAATGAAAAAATGAAAAAAGTTTAAAACTGCAACTGAAAAAAGTTTACAACTTATACCTTACCTTAGTTTACCTTTCTTTTGAGGTTTTTTTCCGGCATTTCGTATCGTTAAACCAAAGCAAAAACTAACAGAAGATTCCACGACATTATCCACTAAACACATTCGGTCCATATTTTGCGAATGGGACCGGTATTACTAGCGTCAAAACACATTTGTATGGAAATTATGATATTGGATATACTTATTAATATAAAACTCGTAGTTGTTTACAGTTTGTTAACTCTCAGCAGTTAGAAGAGGTACGTACCTACATTAATAATTTTAAACCCGCTTCTTCTCGCTCGCACACTTAGACCTTTTGAAAAATATAAAATGCCTCAACTTATCAAAATCGCGACCAACTTTAATGTGTGTAATCCGATTGCACCGATAGCTAACAAAAAGTTTTGATCTTAACACGTGTTCATATTTTAATAGTTAATCAATGTAAACTACATTTCTCCTGAAACGCGTCTGTATGTCTGTATGGAACTATGGACGGGCCTGAGACGGATGTTTCGCTAAAAGGAATATGATCACAATCTCATTTTTTTGTGTACAGTTTAAATGCCACACCCCATGTGGGGACAAATACGGCTATAAGTTATTAATAAGAAAGAAGTAGTTCGTCAATGTGATTGTCCAACCACAAAAGTTTTAGGGAAGATCTAAAAAGTAAAGTAAAAAACAGTAGTGGGTAAATATAACGTAAAAACACGCATGTTTAATAAGCTGGATTATTATGAACCTGAATACAATGCCATAAAAGTCACTTTTCGAGCAAGAGTGTTGAAAAAATATATTTCTTCTAATTGCTTCCGCAATCAGAAAGTTGTATAAAATACTTAATTAATAAAAACCGTTTCATGTGCGCTATTTGATTCATATAATATTTTGATTGTAGGAACATCATAAACCATTATACATACCACCAAATTAAAAACAACATGTACAATGAAGAAACGATCGAGATCATCGTAATTACGACGACGACGGTAGAACAAGACAGCCTGATAAAATTATAGAATAGCAAGTAAACTGTGATGTGCCTGTGAACTACTAATCTAGTAAGTCACGTTCGTTTTACTTGTTTATTCGAGAAGTCGACGTCCCAAATTATCTCCGGTCGATTACAAGATGGCGTATCCAGCCGCCATTTCAGCTCGCCAAAGTGCGGTTACTCAAATATTTCACGAGCCGAGTGCTTGGCAAACATGTCTAGTGGCACATACTAATGTGATGCTAATCATTAGGTACGCCGGGACACATATTAATTTCAGTACGGCACTTTAGCACAACGACCGCAACAAAGGCTACCCAATCAGTATACCGACGAAGCCAACGAAACAGGGTCAGCAAGCAGCTCTGCGAGGTGTTGCCACTACTACTGAACTACGTAAGTATCTTGTTATGCCAATAACCGAGCTGAAACGAAACTGAAGGTTTATGAGGAACTCATAATGACATATAAACCATATAATTTTTTTTAATGAGTAGGTATGTTTGCTCTTTCATTGTACACTAATAAACCAACATAATATATATGGTTAGTCTTCTTGTATGTCCACACTTGTGGTTTCTAAACAACACACAATTTCAACGCTATGTGGCCTAGAAATCTAGAAAACGTGGATAAATAAAATATTTTAGGTCGGTACAAAATGGTCCGTGAGCTGAAATAACTCCGTTTTTAACTAAAATAAATAAATAAAACAAAAACTGGTTTTCTTACACATGTAAGTAAACTTACGTAAGAAAAACGTGTTAGGAACAAAACTATTTTATTGTTAACTTGTGTGCAATGGGATTGCTTTGCACACAAGATAGTGTCAACGATATTCAATAAATAATTTCAGTTTTTTTTTATATCTTACATAACATAAAGTGCGCAGGCGAAAAGTTGTTTCACGGAGTTCATCGTATAAAAATGCAAGAAACCAGCACAACCACGCGGGCGAAGCCGTAAGCAGCCACTAGTTTATGATTAAGTATTACTGGAAACATTTATAAATAAAAAAGTTATAAAAACAAGTAAGATGATAACGACATCGAATGCGGCCAAGCAGTTACAGGAATGGCCTCCTGTGAATAGGTATTTTTGCACCGAGAATCGAGCAGACTTGTCCAACTGCATTCTCAACGCGCAGCACACCAAACAGCTTTTATCATACCAAGCGTAGGTTCTATAAACATTTTTAATCTTACTGCCGGACCTTGAGGTTCTTAGTATAGAGAAAAGGACTAATCGATTGTAAAAAAAAAACAAATATGAACCAAAAGTATTGAATATTAATTTCAGTATTTAATATATCGCGAACAAAGCTTTTCAAGAAAAATAATAAGCTCACAGTCAGACCCATCATCAACAATTACTCCTGGCTGTATTACACTATATACGAGTAACATGTAAACGTTATAAATCTTTCCTCCGCCACATACGAATAGACTTGCACAAAATCTTTTCGGTATTCATAATTTAATTACCCTAAAACATAGTTTGCAGATAAGGCAGGTGCAGCCTGAACACTACAGTACCAGAGAAGCGTGCATTGCTGCAAGTTCATATAGATAGATATGGATACATGGGGAAACGGCACGATTTGCAAGAAAGAGACAAACAAGTCAAGCGTGGGAACTTCATCGACGCATCGCATGCTGCATTTAAACCCGCAGGCGGCGACGGCGGTTCGAGATGCAAGAAAAAGTTGTTTGTGCACATATTCAGTCATGGCTTTCGAAAAACCTGTGAAAATAACGGGTTTTTTAGTGTTCCGGCCTAGGTTTGGAATAAAACGGTCACACTCCTGTGTCTGTCACCTGTCGAGATAAACTATCAATGCTAACTTTGTGCTAGCTAAGCTTAGCAGGCTACGGCACAGAAGGCGGGGCTGCCAACTGAGCTGTGACACCTGTCTATAAATGTGTGTCCATGTCTCGAGATCACTGAAGTATGGAAAACGTATAAGGGAGGCAATTCCTGTAACTGCTGAGGCCTGAGTTTTTCAGGCTGATGTGATGACGATGAAAGTACGAACATGTCTCTTAGGTATAACTTTTGAAACTATCATGGTTTTTAACACTATTTTTAATGAAACAACGGGATATTTACCATGATTAAATTTTGTTGACTTCCGATATTTCGGAGTTCAACCGTGATCATGGTGCATGCAACTGTGCCGAAATATCGGAAGTCAACTCAACAAAATTTAATCATGGTAAATATCCCGTTGTTTCATAAAAATAATGTCTCTTAGGCTTTATATAAAAAAAATCAGCGTTTACATTACATCGTTACCAAGTAATCAGGAAGGTTACACTCTCGAGCAAATTAGTAATAAAATCGTAATAAAATCTTATTACTTTTTATTATGATTTGTCCCGACCTACTAAGAGAGAGATATTGAGATTATTGAGAGAGATAGATATGATAATGAGCATGTAACTTGCCTGCCGGGTAACTAAGTAAAAAAATCTGTGATTCTAATGTTCTTCTCTTACGCGATAAGTCGTGTCACTGTTCCTTCCAGCCAAGTGTGTTCTAATGCAGAAAGAATATTTGTAAATTTTCCAGAAGTTTATATTATTATGTTTATTCGATGCAAAAAAAAAAACTTTCCTCTTTATGACAATAGTATGATTGGTAAATTTATAAATACACTTCTGTAGTCTTTGGGCATTGGGGAGGTGGCAAATTATTCTAAATCTAGAAAAAAATCTTTAAGGACTTGCATCCTTTGAAGGCACCATTTTTATAAATAAACCTTGCAAGCCTAAACTTAAATTAAGTACTAGATTGCACTGCAGTGTAGTCTTTATTATTCGTCAGTTCGTAGCACCACGCTATTTGCGGATCATGGCACCGAGCCAGAGCGCACAGCGCACAATGTGTGTATAAGCTTACTTGAACAATACGTTCCAACTTCCAGTGAACATCAGTATTTTTACATAAATATGCATTTAGTTTCCGCGTTATTTAACATACTTATTCCGATTTAAGGGGGTACGATTTCCATACAAACTTAATTTACACAACTATGGGCGAATAAAGTATTAATGTACACTGAAGTAGCTGTAATAGGCTTTTACAGTGGTCCTTATTACCGGCCAGTTATATAAAGTTGGAGTGTCAGCCTTTGATCGTGGCAGTCGGAGCTTCAGAAAAAAAACTAACAGACTTTTACGACTATTTTGAGACATATGTTTTAAGCTCATTCACGTATTCAATGCCGAGTACCCGTTAGAAAGAATGCCAAAAAAATTACTTTTTTGGTTTTTTATTAATATTTCTGTTATCCTACAGTTTTCTCCAACTTTATATAACTGGCCGGCAATAAAGACCACTGTAAAATTCTATTACAGCTATTTCAGTGTACATTTATACTTTGTTTGCCCATAGTTGTGTAAATTCCGTTTGTATCGGAATCGAACAACCTTAAGTAGTATTAACAGCATCGCCGTTAAATGCCAGATAGTTGTCAGTCGTATGAGCTGGTGACTAGCATTGGTGGATGACTTTTTAGGCCGGTCTAGGCCTCTGTCATGGCCTAACGACCAAATGGATCGACACCTTATCATGGCCTCCGAAGCACGAAAGCTCGCAGAAGAAAATGCTTATAGGCACCGTATAGCTGCTATAATGATCACGCTGACAGTAAATACAGTAAATGCTTGTCTTGAAGCGACCAGTCGAGCAACGCCGCCGCGCGACTCGAGCTTTACTCTGAACTTAGTATTACTCTTAGTATTACTTTGAATAAGAAATGATGATAGAAATGAATATAACAAAAAAAAACACAGCATATTTTCAGTCAATACTTTTCTGAAGACTAAGAAGAACTTTACACAAATTAAAAAAGTAAGAGTTTAGATAGCGTCGGTAATAGTTTAGTAGTAGGTATAGGTAACTAGTAAGTAGTAAATCTCGGTTGTTGCTCGGGCATAGGAGCAGTTACAGCATCATTGCCCGAAGTTTTGCAATACTCGTATATATATAATACCCCAGCTGTTGTCTTAACACCGTATACTAGGAAGTTCTAGTGGTGGGCACAGTATAGCAATTACCACAAGCACTAAAACACTAAAGGCACTGGATCTTTTTAAGTTGTATGGTCCACACTAGGATTAAGCAAACAGTAAAGGCCTGCGCACATGGTAACATCTAGGCGATGGTGATGGCGATCATCTGAAACGCTGTCAAATATCGCTGTCATATTTCACAGACAGCGTTTCAGCTGATCGCAATCGCCTAGATGTGCGCAGGCCTTTACAAATGGATCAATATTATGGGCATGAGAACACGAATCATGCTAAAATTATCAACAAGGAAAGATTTGTATGTTTGTAACGAATAGACTCAATAACTAGTGAACCGATTTCAAAAAAAAAGCTATAAAATAATGCTACATAATAATTATAGGATATATTTATTACTAGCGACCCGCCCGTCTTCGCAAGGCTTTCGAATTTAACCACCCTTGCGAAGCCGAGGCAGTTCGCTAGTCTTGCAATAAATAACAAGGCTTGGTGGATAGTGGTTTGTAATTTTTTACTTTGATATTCGTAGTTGGTTTCTCTTTTGGCCCAAGTCCATTCTTTTTAGGACGAAATTGAGTAGACCTAAACCTCTTGTTATTTCTTCAAGGGAAAAACTTATTTTTAAGTGATTTTGTAGCTATATGAATGTTTCCGTTCATGCTTAATGCATTGATGTATGTATGTCTTCATGTTTATTTTCAGAGGGAACCGGAAACAATTAGTTATATTAGCATTGCTATTCAGCGTGGCAATGCCGCCAGCGTCTTGGGGACGCTTCCGTCTGGCACTGATTTGGATCAGTTGAGCTATCTCTAGATCGTTTGTAACGATCTGCAGATAGCTCAACTGTTTCTTGTGTATTTTGTACATTTTGTAAATATTTGTTTAATTGTAAGTTTCTTTGTGTAAATAAATTAGTTTTATCTATATAATTATAACTGATTGTTATATCAATATGTTTATTTTAATCTCACTCTTACTCTAAAATGTAAGCCCGTGCCAAAATCAAATGTCTGCAATCCAGAAAGACCGCAGTCTAGATATGTTAATGACTCATTCACGAATAATGCGACGAATTTGCAAAATATTTATTTCGTATTCGCCCTTGATATTGAGTTTTATAATGATATGCATTTTTTGTCTAGACAGTAGCACCGTTAGTAACCTTCTAGGTCATGCACTCATTTACGCACGTTGACCTTAACGCGACAACGTAATTAACTGTAGTCGGATTCCATTCACAGAATTACAATTTACGATGTGACTCGTAAACTGCAAGTTACCTTATTCAGGACAAAAGATTTGTTATGGCAATTGATTTATAATTATGAGCTTATTGATGTGATTATAATATGTATATGCTGACGGACTACGACCTCGAGGTCGACCGAGAATTTGTTGGCGTGACGGTCTGAATGAAAAAAGATGGTGGGAGGAAGCTAAAAAAAAGCAGCCAAGTGCGAGTCAGACTCGCCCATGAAGGTTTCCGTAGCATCAAGTAAAATAATATAAAGGTTCTTGTAGTTCGTCGAAAGGTAAATTGCGGTTTACGATTAATGACGTATAAAAAAAAACTACTGACTAGATCTCGTTCAAACCAAATATCGTTGAAAGTTTGCGTAGTAATGTACAACATATATTTTTTTTAGTTTTATCTTTCTCTTATTTTAGAAGTTAGAGAGGGGGGGGACCAACTTTTTTTCACTTTGGAAGTGTCTCTCGCGCAAACTATTCAATTTAGAAAAAAACGTTATTAGAAACCTCTACATCATATTTAAAGTTCTATGTAAGTACCCCCAAAATTTATAGTTATTTTTCTATTTTTGTGTAAAAATCTTAATGCGGTTCACAGAATACATCTACTTGCCAAGTTTCATCAGTCTAGCTCTTACGGTTTCGGAGAAAAATGGCTGTGACATACGGACGGACAGACGGACGGACATGACGAATCTATAAGGGTTCCGTTTTTGCCATTTGGCTACGGAACCCTAAAAGGGTAGAATAGGGAAAAATTTACGTCTTTGGGGAAGGTCTTTGCGCAGCAGTGGGACGACACATGCTAGGGAAAAAAGAGCGTTCTTAATACTCGTAATTACGTACGAAAACAAATGCAAAGTTTTTTCTGTCCCATTGTACAAGAATTTCATGAGTATTAGGTTTGCATGAAAAGGGTCTCCCTCCACTGTGCTGACAGCCTCTTGGAATCTCAGAAGACCGACCGCATTTAAAACTGGCATGGTAGAATGTTTTACTTTTGTAAATCTAGTTTTTGGCAATTTCCATAGTTACTAGCAATTACTTTTTACGGTTCTTTTTATAATAAAGCTTTTTAAAGGTTGTTCATCAACCGAAAGACATCCGCCCAAATTTTTTGGTGCTAAAGATCGATAAGGAATTGGTAAGACTAGTATATTATAAATAGTGGTACAGACTACAGACAGAGCATTAAATAAATAAATTATGACTGACCCTGTTGCAAGTATGTCTGTCCAAAGCTGCCTTAAAATTTGTGGTTTTTATTTAATTAACAATTATTGAGACGCTTTCACATAACGCTCTCTAGCCCCATAAAAACTTGTAGGTATTATCAAAAAACAATATTTTATAACTATATTAAACGGTCAGTATTTTTATATCCGTTTACTCATCTACGTTATGGACCACTAGAAATATAAACACTGCTAACTGGTAATGCCTTGTGTTAAATAAACTAAAAAAGCGCTGGGGTAGCATGATCGCAAGGCGGTTGACCTTGTTGGGTGTTTACATCGACACAGTGGCATTGCATGGTCTGCGGGTGCGTCAACGCAGCGTCAGGGCCGCGCATTGCACTGTGCGGTGGGCCTGGGTGGGACACAAACAACCCACATACCCATACCTATATCGTTCGATGGTAATGCGTCTATCTACATAGTGGTTCAAGTATGCAGGACGCCGCTTGCCAGTGTCCGGTTAGGCGCGACGCGTTTCAAGATCCAACCCATGAATGCCACTGAACTCTACGAGAACCCATTTGTATCACCTAAAAGCTTGCGTGGCTCCAAAAGGCTGCACCGTTTCTAAGTATTTTCAAGTACTTGGAGCTTACTCGAACTCATAGTCATTCCAAACAGCTAAATAATTAATTGTTTTGAACCAAGCACGAGTAATTGCTTGGATACTCAAAAGCTCCCTGTGGTGTTCCGTACATTATTGAATCTTACTTTTTTACTAAGCTTAAAACTGTTCGTTCAAACGTCCAGGGGAAGCCTATGTCCAGCAGTAGGCTATTTAAACTATTTCATGATGACAATGATACTGTTTAACATTAATCAGATCATGTTCACTCTGAATGACGCACTGGTCTGAAAACCTTCAAAGAATAACGAAGGTTATAACTTTGTTTCCGGGATACAAATTTTGTAAACATTCAAGTACTTTCCAAAAGCCAAGGATTATGACGACTCGCGGAAGTTAACTTCAATGGCAAACGTGAGCAGGCAGGAACCACAGACCAAATGCGGATAGCAATTTCGAAATTAATGTGACAACAACATTTTTTATGAGTAAAATGACCAGCATTTATCAAATTTAATTGTGTTACATGCGTTTTCACCACGCTTTTATTAGCTTGGGTTGTATCTATGTATGTATGTAATGGAATCTTTGAGCATAATTTTCTCCAACTTCCAGAAGTTTGATTAATTTGAAACTTTGCACACCTATCAAGGACCGATGACATTGTATTAATTTGATAACAGTTTCCCCATTCTCCTTATTAGGACCGCCAGGATTAATAAGTTATTTTATAGATCTGTAAGGGAGTAAGAGAGATAAAGCTAACGCGCGATTTAAATACTATCACATGTCCTCAAATATTTGTTAATTTTCATTGAAAAATCGAACTAAAAAATGAATAAAACTAAAAACCACGCTTTTATAGCTAATCGAACTAATAAGTAGAAAACCATTTTTAAATACAGAGTTTCAGAGTAAAAGGCGTGGGGTGCTTGATCTATTAAATGTAACAATTTCTACTTGCAAGTATCTATGAGCGGAGAGTTATGAAAACATAGTAAAAAGTTATGAAAATATAGCATAGACAAAGGAAAACAAGTTTTCCTTAGTCTATGCATATAGTAAAATGCACCCCACGTTTTTTATAACGCTTTTATTAGCTTCACCTGTATGTATGTATGTATGTAACCGACCCCTTTGAGCTCGATTTTGTCCTACTTTGAACGATCAGATTTGATTCAAACTTTGCACACCTGTCAAAGGTCGATGACAATGCAATAATATGAAAAAAAAAATAAAAAAAATGAAAAGAAATAAAAAAAATAAAAAAAAAACCTACTTTGAACGATCAGATTTGATTCGCACTTTGCACACCTGTCAAAGGTCGATGACAATGCAATAATATGAAAAAAAATATATGAAAAAAAATATGAAAAAAAAATAAAAAAACTAAAAAGTAAAAAATAAATTATAGTTTAAAAAACTAAAAAAAACGCTTTTATAACAAATTGAACTAAAAAGTTAAAAATAAAACTGTAATAATCAATTGAAAATTTATATTATTGTACAAAAAGCGTGGGGGGCTTGATTTTGATTGTTGTAAATATTTTATCAATAGTTTATTATATCTGAAGTTATTATAAAAAGCACCCCACGCTTTTTGTAAATAATATAAATTTTCAATTGATTATTACAGTTTTATTTTTAACTTTTTAGTTCAATTTGTTATAAAAGCGTTTTTTTTAGTTTTTTAAACTATAATTTATTACTCTGAAACTCTGTAATTAAAAGTTATTTTCTACTTTTTAGTTCGATAAGCTATAAAAGCGTGGTTTTAGTTGTTTTCAACTATAATTTATTTTAATATAGCCATACATAAGATAAGATAAGATAATGATTTATTTCACTGAAGCACACTTATACTTTATATTAAACAATACAAAAGGTCTCGCACACATACCACACATACCTAGTATTGTGCCATGCTATCTATTTTTTCTGCGTATGAAAGATATTCTTCTGAGATCATTGATGATATCAGAAGCACTAGTTGAACTGATGAGTCCATTTTCTGACCTCAATTATGGGTGAACGAGTGTTTTTTTTTTTTTTTAAATAGTTTATTTTTTAAAACAACACAAACGAACAATTATTTGTGTGGTGAACAATAGATGTCCTATCTCTGTCTAGGTGTTATATTATATTCTATGTACGTATTTACAAAAAAAAGTATTATGTATCATATCAGCTATCTGGTTCCCATAGTACAAGCTCCGCTTAGTTTGGGGCTAGATATTGCTGTGTGGATATTGCTTTTAGCTGAGTTTATATTTAAAATCAATATAAAAATGGGGGGGGGGTAATGCAAAAACCAAGGCAGCACTCGATAGGGCGATACCGTCAAGACGCAGCAAAGTGCCCGCATCATCGCACCGAACGTTTGCCATGTAGACCACCATGGTATTTTAACCAGGTTAAACGTTCTGGCCCTAAAATGAGGAATAAAAGCACCAATGTACGTGTGGTTTTATTTGATACTAGCAGCCCGTCCCGGCTTCGCACGGGGTAGACAATATTGTTGTACATTATTTTGTTCTATCGCTAATAGTTTCGGCAGCGCATTCGACGAAAGACATTTTAAGACTCATTTTTCTACACCTTCGGTTACATTGTTCAAATTTTACCAAGGATCCCTAATTTTTTTCAAAATGAAATGTAGCCTATGTCAAATTGGAAGAATGTAGCATTCTATTGGTGAAAGAGTTTTTTAAATCGGCCCAGTACTTTTTGAGCCTATTCATAAAAAACAACATACAAAAATAGGTACAAATCTTTCCTCTTTATAATATTAGTATAGACTAGTATGGTCCAACTAAAGCCGATGTGCAGACGTGCTTAATGCACTTTTGAGTGTGAAAATAACCAACGTAACAAAAAGGCTTACGGAGTGTCCTTCTTTTGGTGATATTTTTTGTTGTATGTAGTGATATTTTTTTTTGCGCTAGCTTTATATGCAACGTTGTATCTAGGTTATAATACATCGACGGTGTAGTTAGACTGTAGACGCATCGCCCGTCGTTTTGCTGTCGTCTTACCAGCTCGGCCGCGGTGATACGACAGCAAAGCGACGGCAGCAGGGCCGTTCAGTGGTAACACAAGATAGCTTGGACTTAAATCCCTCTCGTCTTTAAGTAACATGTTTCGCGAGCTTTTAATGAGACGAATTATTCGCATTAACGCAGTTAATGCCTTCATATTATGGGCATACACGTTTCCCTACTAAGTGTACGGTCATCGACGGCGGCCTGCCCCTATGGTTTATTAATCAAAAAGCAGCCAAGTGCGAGTCGGACTCGCCCATGAAGGGTTCCGTAGCACGACGAACTACAAAAACCTTTATATTATGTTACTTGATGTAACATAATAAGGTTCTTGTAGTTCGTCGCAAGGTAAATTGCGGTTTACGGTTTATGACGTATAAAAAAAAAACTACTGACTAGATTTCGTTCAAACCAAATATCGTTGGAAGTTTGCGTAGTAATGTACAACATATATTTTTTTTAGTTTTATCATTCTCTTACTTTAGAAGTTAGAGGGGGGGGACCAACTTTTTTCCACTTTGGAAGAGTCTCTCGCGCAAACTGTTCAGTTTAGAAAAAAACGATATTAGAAACCTCAACATCATTTTTGAAGACCTATTCATAGATACCCCACACGTATGGGTTCGATGAAAAAAAAATTTTTGAGTTTCAGTTTCAAGTATGGGGACCCCCGAAATTTATAGTTTTTTTTTATTTTTATGTAAAAAACATAATGCGGCTTACAGAATACATCTACTCGCCAAGTTTCATCAGTCTAGCTCTTACGGTTTCGGAGAAAAATGGCTGTGACATACGGACGGACAGACAGACAGACAGACAGACAGACAGACAGACATGACGAATCTATAAGGGTTCCGTTTTTGCCATTTGGCTACGGAACCCTAAAAAGCTACTCCATATAAAATAGGAGGAAAATATCTAATTCCTAAAATATATTTTTAACAAAAAGACCTTTTTCGTAAAATGATCGTTACTCATGTAACATTTTTTTAACGACGGTACGCGTTATAATTATATTATAACACCCCGACTCGAGAAGAATTAGAAGGAATAACAGTTTGAGGGCTCTGATCAGCTTTTGGAACATCATTTATTCTCACAGTCTCGTAAACTAAATCTTCGTGGTAAGGAGAAAAGGTCTTTGACTGCAGCATCGACCTTATGAACTTGCGTCCTATCTTGAAAGTAAATGGTAGATAGGTACTACACCCTGCATGTTCTACCGCCAAAGAACGCTTCCAAAGGGCGGCGCAAGCGACGACAGCGACCCAAGCTAGTTAAGACAAGAATAGAGAAAACAGCCTCTTTCGAGTGCGACAAGGACAGAGAAGTGATCGCGGAATGCGGCGCACTTAATTTTTGTAACGGACTTCGGGTCGAAAAGCGCGCGTCGATGCCGAGAGGAGCATGTAGTACGGACTGGGGGCAGGTGGGGGGGTCGAGTAGTACGACGAGGCGACACGGGCCGCGCTTCTCGTAAAGGAAGCGACCCTGACGCGGTCATTGCTCGCCGCGACCGCATTCCTCTCCCGCACCCCCCGCTCCACTGTGGCTCGGCGCCTGCGCATCAATGAACGGCTCGCGCGCAACTGCGTAGCCGACCGACCACTCGCCCTCTCGTTCTAAAGCTTATGAATTTGGTTAGAAAGAAAATTTTCTGAAAAGTTTGATTTTGGAAAAGCTTTTATTAATGATAGTAGGACCTGATCAAACTAAGCTCAAGTTATTAACAAAGTGTTGTCTAGCTGCATTATCAGCATAGCTCGCTAATCTTGTAAGCAAAATAATATTGTGTGTTACTGAGTTTCACATTACAATGGAAACATACTTAGCTAAGTAAAAATACAGCTTACTTACAGTAAAGTGCACATGTAGTAGGTATCATGGAATGCATTAAATTTTATAACAATTATAGGAATGTTTTCGCCTAGGTACATCAATTCCGACAAAATTATTATTATAAAGTAGGTGCCTGCTCGCTAGGCATGTGAATATTTTGTTACGTGCCTAAGTGCCCAAGTAATAAGTATTCTTAGTTTGAAATGGATAGCCACCGCACGCGTTATATGATTCTACCTAGTTTGATGTTGATTCTAAATATTATTACATCGCACGTAGCTGGCTACAAAACCCAATAAAATAACCTAAACGGACTGAACGGATTCTCCTATTAAAACCTACAGGGGTTGTCTTTGACACCCTTTTGCACCCATCATAGGATAGAGACAGGGTACGGCATGGATGGTCCAGTCCATTGTTTTTACTTAAAGCGTGCATTCTTTGTCTTAAGATTCTACTTGGTTCGGTCGGCTGGGAAAAACAATACAGGTTACCTGCTATGGTCCAAGTTTACCGTGCGTGCCATCGAAAACATCCACCGTAGGTAGTCCAACGGCTTTGTACTCGGAAAGGTAAGCGGTCAACGCACGGCAAACTGCCGGACTTACAGGTTGGACATGGGGCAATGGAATCCGCGGGGGACAAAAAAGAAATGCGCCCAAGACGCCTGCCGAGCGCGCTTCTCGACTACTAAACAACATCACACGATCAGCGATGTCCTCGCTCGTCCGCGACCGCTTAGCATCTTTCCATAGCGTCTTACAAAAAAAAACGTTACCTCTTTCTGCCTTTATTGGATCTTTGCTAGATTTAGACAAAGACAGGTAATTCCTAAAGAACAGGAATTTTTATACTACCTATAAGACGTAAATCGGAATTTGATGATCAGAATGCTCAGAGGAGAATAATAAAAGATATCTACTAAAAAAGCTCCAAGAACACTAAATACGTGGACGAACCTGAACCTCGGCATGCCATGAGTGCAGCGGCATAAAATTCACTGCAATATAAAACATTAAGCCCGAAGGAAAAAGATGGTGGTGGTGCTGCACTGCTCGCCCTTTCTGAGAAGCCCTTTCTTGTGAGCCGTGTTCTCGGAAGAGAAACCAGCTTTTTACGCGCCAAATTCTTATTACAATGAAGCGCAGACGCTACTCTGCTGCGCATTCCGATTATATCTTAAAGCCCACCTCAAATATGCGAAGTTTACGATTATTTAAAGTCAGCGAAATTATCTAGCACTATTATGTATTTATCTTGATACTTTTAGAAGTGCCAACGGATTGCTTAATCATACATTATTATTAATCAAGAGAGATACTCTAGCAAGTTATCTTTAGTTTCAGGTATATTTAATATACTTAGAGGAACTAGCTAAGAAAACCATACGTTATGGAGAGATAATGTTAATGGTGGATTCCTTTTTGGAAATCGGTCTTGTAGTTTTTAAGTTTATTCTTTTCATAAATAAGTACTTATAGATAAAAAAGCATTTTTTTTGTTTTAAGTGGTATGTTGAGTACCTAATGTTTAGAGAAAAATTTCAATTTGGTACGTAAATCGTGTGATTTACGTCATTTACGTGTACCAAACCAAACACTAACCAAAATAAGTCTAAACTAAAATAACAGATATCCACCACTTATATACAGAAACGGCATAAGTAGCACATGTCTAGGCTAGAGATCAATCCAATAGTTAATGAGTGCACCCTACCTAATCGTTCAACTATGTTTCCGGATCGGTGTCGTTGACCGGCGTACGGAAATAGATAGTCGCTCCATCAGTTCCGGCGAGTTCCTCTGCGCATAAATTAAACTTACACCGTAGGCAACCAGCTTATAACTACCCAGCATGAATAACGATTAGGTATTCACAATGGTTGGCGAACGACATCGTACCGTTATAAAACTATAGACTGAAAAATGTTTACAGAGTAAGCATGTTAAGTTCCATTACCTAGTAGAACATGTCGGATGAATATTTTCAATAACCAACGTCTGTGTTATTCACAGGTACTCGTTACGGCCATTAAAGAAGTAGGACACGAAAAAAAGCTACAATATCTACGGTATGCAAAACCTGATAAGAATACAAAAACTTTGCTAGTAAGGCAAACCAAGTTGTCTAATTACTCGTATATTTCGAAGAAATTGAAGTTCGGAGTACACCTCTAAGCCAGTGGATTAAGAGTAGGTTAGATAAGTAAGTTACTAAGTAGAAATGCGATGAGCTTTTCTTTATCAAACTCAAATGATAAAACTCAGACAGAGAACCGTCGTCCCGTGTAAAGAATTATGAAATAGTGACACAGCCCATCGATGAACAAGATAAGTCACGCCGACAAAAAGGGCAAATCAGCAACGGGGGCGAACGATGTTCTCAGAGCAGAGAGAGCACGTCACGGCGATACAATGCGGAGATGATGGCGGATGCGGTAGCAGCCGGTCGACGATCGCTTACCCGTATGTAGGTATCAGCGTCTTCGCAATGGTGTCGTGGCGAACTCTTAGAGTGGCTCGGTGATCTCTCCAGCGAGACGTTGCAATGCACATCCGGGGCGGTCGATACGGGCGGCGACTTGCGCGGTATCGCGTCGTTCCCTTGTCTCCCGCGTCCGCAAAATGTGTCTCCCTCACGTCTTCGAGTTCCTTCCGCTACTATGTATACATCGATTTATATGCTTCAAAATATTTTAATCATGAAAATTTGATAATTCAATATAATACCTACTCAAATAAAAAAAAGAGCAATATCTCAATTGCAATATAAAGTAATGTCTGTATTAAAAAAAACTAAGGTCAATTTAACTATAGTATGCGTTAGATGGTATAAAAACCTCACATCCATCAGAGCCAGCAAAGTTCGGTAATGAAACGAGCAATACACCGGCTGTCTGTGGGTGAATGTATATTTTTTTCGAACAACGTCAAAAAAAAACAAATATTTTTCCAAATAAATAAACTAAAGAATGTTGTACATACTACTAGCACCCGTTTACATTTCAATTGCTTTGTCGTCGGTTCAACTCTGAACAACGTTTTTATACTAACGGAAGACTAGAAATAAACGGAATTTCAGCTATTACCAATTTATTGAGGGCTGATTTTGCAGCAAATTAAGTTTGAGTAATCTCCTCTCAAGTCAGTCAGGCTTTTAAATGATTGAAATTGGTAGCTAGACTGTAATTTCCTACAGATCACGCGGGATGTGTACACCTGAGTTTCCCAAGATTACATTATGATTAAATTAGAAATATCATTTTGTAATAGTGCTTTCCTCAAGGAAAGCATACGATTTGTAAGGAGAACGAGTTTCACAAACTACTGCTTGTTATTAAGGTTGTTCGATTCCGATACAAACTGAATTTACACAACTATGGGCGAATAAAGTATGAATGTACACTGAAATAGCTGTAATAGGCTTTTACAGTGGTCCTTATTACCGTCCAGTTATATATAGCTGGAGTGTCAGCCGAGTAATTATTTATTTGATTTATAATAACCTAAACAAAATCCTAATACATACTAAATTTCTGTGTGAAGCTGGTGTGTCGCAAAACTGACTCTTTTTATTTTATACGATTAGATGATGGAACAAGCATATGGCCCACCTGCCCGCCCTGATGTTAAGTGGTAACCGCTATAACAAAGCTTTGCCTCGTAGGACACGCACTTCAGGAAAGTGCCCTACGATGCACTGCTCAGCGTCCCTCGAGGCATACAGGATGTTCAGCCTCACATGCCAGTAATTTCACCGGCACCCACACCCTTCAAACCGAAACACAGCAATGCTGCTTCACGGCAGAAATAGGCATAGTGGTAGTACATCCCCGGACGAGCCCTTCACAAAGAGCTCTTCTACTACTCAGTATAATATTGGTTTACAACCAACTATGGTCTTTCGTCAGAGCCGGTCGGTCGGTCGGTCGGTCGGTAAATAAAGCTAGTGCTCCTCGATTTAACTAAGCTGAGGCTGTATAATTATGTACTTCGAGGTGGTTGAAACGTATTATTTCGTATCAAAAATCAGGTGCTGTAAAATTGGCAAGAAAAATAACAATATCAAAATAGATCAAGGACAAAAACAAGTTAATCTCATTAGAAATGTCTATAAAAATATTATTAAGAAAAATATTATTAAGGAACCAGGATGTTTACTTCAGAAGCTTCAAGAACGGGCTTTAATCCGGATCGTAGGATATCATGTCTAGGTGTACAGTGGTGGGCAAATAATTAGGGGCATGTAAACATTTCAAATTGAATCCCAATTTTACAACACCTTTATCAGTTGACTGATATTTCAGTCAACAACAGTTTACGCGATAAATACACGTGTAATTGATTCAGTTATTGTTTGATATCACGAAAGTTTCAAAAGTAGGTACTATGAAAATAGGTAGGAACGAAACCTCAAAAAAAAATTAAAAAAAAATGTGCAGGTTCTCAATTCAGCAGTTGTATTTTTTTATATTAGTGTTCTGAATTTCTTTACCAGCACTGTACCGGAATTATAGAAGCTGAGATCGTATCAAATCCAATTAACGTTTCCTAATTAAGGCAACAAAGCTTAACAAGGATAATATTGATATTGTTTCAAATAGATAATAGATATTCTATTTATACATTTATTTATTTAATGTTATTTAGTCACATAACAGTGGCATTATGAGATTTGTACTCAATGATCTTATTTGAACATACATACTACCATTAGCAAAGGGCAAGTTAAGAGTGTTGAGTAATTCATTAGCTAAGTATACTTGCGGACACTCGCGGCTTCGCTCGCCCGGTTTCGATTACGCTCTGTTCCCGTTACTTTTTCAGGATAAAAAGTCATCATCTTTATGTTGGTCTCCTGGTATTAAGCTACCTCCCCTAGAGAGAGCATCATCATAAAAAAATATCATAAATTAAAATTATACCTTAAGGGCCTACATGAGGTGAAACCGAAAATGTAAAGTAGCATTTTTTTTCGTTGTATGGACGAATCCATTTATTTTTTTTGTAAAATATTACAATTAAATGGTGTAAAAAAATTATGATTAGGCTAGAAATTCTCCTCAACTCACAGGGTTCGATAAAATTGAACGCAAAGTTTGCCAAAAACTCTCAATTTTTTTTGGATTTGAAATGGTTTATTTCCGTTGCTGTTAGAGCCATTGCAATGAAAGTTTTGTTCCCGTTTACCTTAATAAATACGTAAAAACCTGATGTTATTGCATTTTTCTTAGTTGCCGTAGTTTTTATAAAAAAATAAAATTTTCAAAAATATAAATAGATAGGTTTCTGTACTTACTTCTCAGTACAGCCCGAGCGGCCAAGAAGGTTGGACCTATGTCAAATTTCGTGACATGACATTTCATCTCTGACTACGTAAAATATACCCTAGATTAAATCATAGCTACTACTGGTACTATAAATTTGCCACAGTGTAACATAAAACAAACTGTCACAGTATAACGAAATGACATAAAACCATCTTCATCGTACATTATGATCGATAACCTGTATTCACATCATCATCAGCCTGTAGAAGTATATATTTTATGTAGCATATAACTTATCAAGTACATTCTAGGGCACGTTCCTATCGTGCGTGACCAGCGAAGCGCAATGCTTTTGTTAAATACCTCCATTTTTGTAGTTGCATAAGTAGCTATCTTCCTATCTACCCAGTGCTTTCCGTCATCATCATCAGTAAGTAGAAGTCCACTGCTAGATATAGACCTCCTTTATACATTTCCATGAAAAAACAATTTGCCGATTTCCCACGATCTTTAGAATGTCATCGGTCCATTAGGTGGAGGGGCGCTCTGGTTGCTTAGCACCGGTTATATTGTCGTAGCGACCCGCTTTTTGATTCTAAAGGCGTGTGTTCAAACCCCGTCATGCACAAATTAGTTTATCTGCCAAAAAACCTATGTGCACTATGTCAGTACACTCTAACGGTGAAGGAAAACAATAAATGAAACCAACGTGAAGTAGCAAAACTTTTGAGGCACATTCATAATCCACCACACCAGCTTTAATTTTCTATTGACATGACAAGAAGAAGACTCAAAAACTAGTAGCCGATTTTAGGCCTTTATAAAAATAGTGTCGATTTTGCAAAGAGTTTGGGAGCCCATTACAATGAAAAGGAAGTATATATATATATATATATATTATGGACAATCTACACTACACTATCTAGCCCTAAACTAAGCAGAGTTAGTATTATGGGAACCAGATAGCTGATGTAATACTTAAATACATTTTGTTTGTAAATACATAGGTACTTGGAAAACAATATAACATCCAGATGGAGAACAAATATCTATGATCACCACACAAATATTTGTTCTCGGTGGGGATCGAACCCACGACCTATGGCGCAGAAGGCAGAGCTACTAATAAATGAGCTGAGAGCCCAGTCATAACAATAATATCATGGGTTTTGAGTATTTTTGATTGCCGTCTTTTAAATCTGGAGGTGCCTGTAATGTCCCGAATTCTGGAACTTTCTGTCAAAGGCTTCATGCACGGTGCGCTCAAATACCCAAATACCAAAATACATGTGCCTATTTCTATACACGCAGCAAGGAGTTTCCCAAGATTTTGCGTTTGACAGAACTTTGAAGAGTCAGTTGGGGTTGTCGAAACTCTTTGGTATACCTAATATTTTTAAATGCCGATAAAATACAATAATATAAGTCGAATAGACAGTGTTATTTCACAATGCTTCACTGATCTCCACCGCAATGAGCACCGAAGGCCTAAATGAGTGCAAAGCTTAAAGCCACCCATAAATAATTTCCATTTCAATTCATTTATGAATTGAAATGAAAATTATCTATGCATGTAATGTATTGTATTATGTATATCAGTTATCTAGCACCCATAACACAAGCTTTGCTTAGCTTGGGGCTAGATAATGTTGTGTGAATTGTCCAGCATTATTATTATTATTGTGTTAAGATTTTCATCTACTCGACTTCTATGAGTCGGTTATAATAAATGACGAGCACGGGCCTAAGCCAAGTGCACATCATTAGGTCCAGTTGTCTGTTGTCGGGCACTGGGAGTTGATGTTGGCACATCAGTAACGAGTTCTGTTTGTAAAAACTTACGAACGATTCTGCAGGTATTTAGAATAACCGCTTTTTGTAAAAGGGCAAAATTATTTATTTCCATAGGCATGAATTCTATGCACTAAGTTATACTTACTAGATTTACATACAGATCTGGAAGTATAACCTTTTAGATAAAAGAAAAATTTACTAAATTGGATCATAAAATTAAATGACGAAGGTATGCAGTAACAAACAATAAAACAAAACGGCTTAGCCGATTTTGATGAAATATTACTTTTCAGAAAAAAAAAGATTAAAAGGGAGAAGACGAAAGAGAAGAAAAAAGATAAGAATATTATTGTACAAAAAAAATTGCCCCCCTTGCCCCCCAGGACCCCCCCTTTTGTGAGTGCTACCGGATGCCGTCGAGATAGGGGGTTTTCGATTAGGGTTTCGTATAGAGGGTTTCTTCCTGAATTGAAAAAACAAAAAAAACACCCCCCTCTTGCCCCTTTTTTCACCCCCCCCTTTCGTATCTTCCAAGCGGAGTGACTTGCAAGACTTTTTTTTTGGGTCATGTAGGGAAGGTGAGATTATTTTGAAAGCAAAATAAATTTTGCCCCCCTCCCCCCTCTAGACCCCTTTATTATTTTTGACCCTTTTTTTCGAGTGGAGCATTGCGGCGAGCGAATGGGGAACAGTGCGGCGAGCAAAGCGAGCCGTGCTGTGACCCCCCCCCCCCCCCTAAGCCCCCCAGAACCCCCTCCTCCTGAACCCGGGGGGAGCGTCGCGGCGAGCGAAGCGAGCCGTGCTGTGACCCCCCCCTCAAGCCCCCAGAACCCCCTCCTCCTGAACCCGGGGGGAACGTTGCGGCGAGCGAAGCGAGCCGCCACGCGACCACGCCCACCCTACTGAAATTTAGAACCCCCTCCTACTGAAATTTAGGGTGTCTTAGGGGTGTGAAAAAATGTTCACTAGACTGAGTTCAAAATTCAAAATGGCGGCTGTGCCACTTCCGGTTTTGCAAAAATCGTCCGATTAAGGTCGTTCAAACGGTTCATTCGACTGAGGACTATGATTGGAGATTGAATTTTAGGTTTTTTAAGGTGTTTGATTGGATCTTCACTTGGTTTAGGGTTCCGCCCCTGTGGGAACGCATTGAGGACGCGAGCTGCTTGCAGCTCGCGATGCACGCGACCCGGTAGTCAACGTTTGGGTTCCTTCCAGCGGTTTCGACCCGTTAAGGGTTTTGGCTTGACGTACAATTTAGGGTTCCGTATAAGGTTTTGATTGGGGTTTTACTACATTGAGCAATTTGATTAAGTGTTCGACTTTTAGGGTTCCTTAGGACTTTGATTGGAGTTTCAACTACACTTAGGAGCTTGATAATGTTAACATTTTTAGGGTTCCTTAGGACTTTGATTGGGGTTTTACTACATTGAGGAACTTGATAAAATAAACAACTTTTAGGGTTCCTTAGGCCTTTAATTGGAATTTTACTTCACTTAGGACCTTGATTATGTAAACAATTTTAGGGTTCTTTAGGACTTTGATTGGGGTTTTACTACACTGAGGAACTTGATTCACTGATCGACTTTTAGGGTTACTTAGGACTTTCTTTACTACTTTTTGGGGTTTTACAAGTGCAAGTGTAATGTAAAACTGGGAGTAGCACACCGACACGCGAGCTGCTTGCAGCTGCTTGCAGCTCGCGCACACGAAAAAACTAGTTAAGGGGCTGACGTATGGAAAATTTTCATACAAACGGAATACCAAAATGATTTCTAATTTAGACAGATTTACACTATATTATTGTAATAATTGTATTTGCATAGTATTTATCTAGGTTCCTCAACAGTTTTTATTTCAAATTACTTACCTAAAATGAAATAAACACCAATCGCATTTTGCACATTTTTATGCTAAACTTATCAAGTTTTCTACCTATTGGTTTCGTACTAAAAACAACAATATCTTACGTGTTTTTTGTTAAGGAACCTAGTTTATATTGTCTAGTTACAGAATAACAATACTATGTAAAGAATACAAAAAGTTTTCAGTCATCATTTTTGGTATTACGGAACACGATCAAATTCATGGCATTTTCGAACGGCTACTATTGCTATCGCGCACGCACGGTGCGGGTGGCGGGGTGCAGGGGGAGGAAACGCTTGAAGCACACGGGACACTTCGGTTGTGTGTGTGAATCGCTCGGACTTCGGACTAGTTAAATACCTACACTGGCATAAAACATAATGCTTAGATATTTGATAATTGTTAGTTTAGGAAGGGTACTAAGTGAAGATGGGAAATACTAAGTACCTAGGTAGGTTGTAGGTTGGGTAAACGAAATTAAGGTGCAGCACTAGGTCAAAAAGTCTGCCGAAATTTCGAAAAAAGCCAACATTTCGACTAAAACAAATTATGAACCATTAATTTCTATACAGGGTGGAATTTTGTAATGCCACCTGGAGGGAAAGTACTCTTAATACTGCAGATAGAAAATTTTACTCAAAGGAAACATTCCTTTATTTTTGGATAGAAAGCAATTTCTAAAATTAAAAATAAAATAATTTTTAAATTATTTTTTTTTTTTGAAAGGAATAAATTTATTCTTTTAAAGAAATGAATTCGTTAAAAGAATAAATTTGTGTATCCAAGAGAATGGAGCCCATTTCAAGCAACTAATTTCAAGTAACTAGTTAGTTATCCATTTTTTGTAAATAATTAAATTAATTTAAGATTTCCTGGTTTTTCTTTCATTGAATTTATCATGTTTGTTAGAGAGATTTCATCCTTATAATTGACTAACGATCGATGCAATAAAAGTACAAGGTATAATTTTTCTGATTTTAGCCGGTTCAATTCCCGGGTGTGAGAGAATTTTCGAAAAACTTTGAATGCCGTTTGCTTTCTATTCAAAAATAAAGGAATGTTTCCTGTGAGTAAAATTTTCTATCTGGAGTATTAAGAGTACTTTCCCTCCAGGTGGCATTACAAAATTCCACCCTGTATATGAAGTATTGATAAAAGGTCTAAGAAAAATTACAACAAATTATTTTTTTTCTTTATTTATTTGTAGTTCAAACAAAGCAGCCAAGTGCGAGTCGGACTCGCCCATGAAGGGTTCCGTAGCATCAATTAACATAATATAAAGGTTTTTGTAGTTCGTCGAAAGGTAAATTGCGGTTTACGATTTATGACGTATAAAAAAAAACTACTGACTTGATCTCGTTCAAACTAAATATCGTTGGAAGTTTACATAGTAATGTACAACATATATTTTTTTTGGATTTATCATTCTCTTATTTTAGAAGTTAGAGGGGGGGGACCAACTTTTTTCTACTTTGGAAGTGTCTCTCGCGCAAACTATTCAGTTTAGAAAAAAAACGATATTAGAAACCTCAACATCATTTTTGAAGACCTATCTATAGATACCCCACACGTATGGGTTTGATGAAAAAAAAAATTTTGAGTTTCAGTTTCAAGTATGGGGACCCCCAAATTTATAGTTTTAGAAAAAAACGATATTAGAAACCTCAACATAATTTTTAAAGACCTATCCATAGATACCCCACACATATGGGTTTGATGAAAAAAAATTTTTTGAGTTTCAGTTTCAAGTATGGGGACCCCCAAAATTTATAGATTTTTTTCTATTTTTGTGTAAAAACCTTAATGCGGTTCACAGAATACATCTACTCACCAAGTTTCATCAGTCTAGCTTTTATGGTTTCGAAGAAAAATGGCTGTGACACGGCCGGACAGACAGACAGACAGACAGACAGACAGACAGACAGACAGACATGACGAATCTATAAGGGTTCCGTTTTTGCCATTTGGCTACGGAACCCTAAAAACTGCTACCACTCAACGTCCGGTGGAAATATTGATAAAAGGACTGAGAAATACTTGAACAAAATAGTTTTTTTTTTATATAACTGGAGCTCAATAAACAGAGTACCGCTCAACGTCTGGTGGAAATATTGATAAAAAGACTTGGAAAAATTTCAGCAAAATATTTTTTTTCTTTATTTATCTGGATCTCAAAAATCCGACTACCGCTCAACGTCAGGTGGAAAGATTGATGAAAGGACTAAGAAAAATTGGCACAAAATATTTTTAGTCTTTATTTATCTGGGGCTTAAAAAAACTGCTACCACTCAACGTCAGGTGGAAATATTGATAAAAAGACTTGGAAAAATTTCAGCAAAATATTTTTTTTCTTTATTTATCTGAATCTCAAACAACCGACTACCGCTCAACGTCAGGTTATAATATTGAAAAAAGGACTAAGAAAAATGGCTACAAAATATTTTTATTCTTTATTTATCTGGGGCTTAAAAAAACTGATACCACTCAACGTCAGGTAGAAATATTGATAAAAAGACTTGTAAAAATTTGAACAACATATTTCTGTTTTATTTTTCTGGAGCTCAAGAAATAAACTACAGCTCAACGTCAGGTGGAAATATTGATAAAACGACTAAGAAATTAAAAAAAAAACTTTATTTATTTTGAGCTCAAAAAACTGCTACCACTCAACGTCCGGTGGAAATATTGATAAAAAGACTGAGAAATACTTTAACAAAATAGTTTTTCTTTATATAACTGGAGCTCAATAAACAGAGTACTGCTCAACGTCTGGTGGAAATATTGATAAAAAGACTTGGAAAAATTTCTGTAACGTTCACTAGAAGTTGCTTCATGCAATCAAAATTGAGTTCTATATAGTAATTGTGATAAGACATAAATAATTTTTTTTTCAGTTTGTTTATAATCATTATATAAGTATCCACCTATAGTAGGTTAGCTTGGTACACTTTTTTCGCGAGTTTTGTGCGAAAGCCGAGGTCCATGTAATTGTAGGTCGATGTTCGCAATCGTTGGTTTTGCGAATGTAAATAAGCAGAATAAAAGCAACCTAATTGCTCAACGAATAAAGTATATTTTTAAATGCAGTCACATTATTAGACTTTCTGTACTTTGGTAAGTGAGCCGCTTTGCGTGTTTTTTATTGCTGTGTGTGTGTGATCGATGAGGTCTGGCGAACCACACCCCACCTGATGTTGAGCGGACCTCCACCCATGATCTTCAACTGTAACGTCATGACTGGTTTTGAACCCACGCCCCCCAACCGCTAGGCCGATGAGGTCTGGCGAACCACACCCCACCTGACGTAGAGCGGATACCCACCCATCATCTATTACTGTAACGTTATCACTGATTTTGAACCCGCACCCTCCAACCACTAGGCCAATGAGGTCAAGCAAACCACACCACACCTGATGTTGAGCGGACTCCCACCCATCATCCTCTACTGGAACGTCATCAACCACAACTCCATCGCTCCGCGCCGGGGTCAATGGCTCTCTCAACTCAACTCGGAGTCAATGGTTCTCTTTACTCTTCTTCAATTTGGTCCAGAACCCGCACAAACCCTACCTGATGAATAAACTCACTCGTATCATGTTAGAGAATTTCCTGGTGTCTTTTCTAAGTGCGTAAATAGCTACTCTGAAGGTTCTTTATCGGTTCAGGAATGTTGTTTTTTTTTTCACTTTATTCTTGCATTCAGAGCATGACCAATCCTTGCTTATTGAATACTAGAAAAGCGAAACAAGCAAGCAATAAGCTTAGAGGGTTAGTCAGGTAATGCAGCCACAAAAAATAAAAACATAAAATTGTAGGGTGCAAAAAGTCAACTCTCTTTGACCAGATTTGAACTCCCGCCCACCTCGTCCTCTCAGTGTGAATCCGCACGCCCTAGCCACTAGCCTATCTGACGCTTAGTAACGTTGACGAAATTAGGCAATGCATAAAAATCGTTAGCAGTGGCTGACGCACACGCACAAGCGCGGCACTATGGTTGGATTCACGTATAGAAGTAGCGCGTCACACGAGCGCCTGTGTGTGTATACTACTATTATATATTCCGTGGCGCCCGCATCAAATGAATAGAGATAGCTATATTCGGAGCAGTTTTTGCTCACGCCTCGAATTGAAGTTGCGAGCTGTGTACGTCGGCCCGTTAATATTTAGGCATCCGATTTAGGCGTCGCCTAGGTTTAGTGAAAACGGGTGTTAGTAACGTTGACGAAATTAGGCAATGCATAAAAATCGTTATCAGTGGCTGACGCACACGCACAAGCGCGGCACTATGGTTGGATTCACGTATAGAAGTAGCGCGTCACACGAGTGCCTGTGTGTGTATACTACTATTATATATTCCGTGGCGCCCGCATCAAATGAATAGAGATAGCTATATTCGGAGCAATTTTTGCCCGCGCCTCGAATTGAAGTTGCGAGCTGCGTCCGTCACCCTCTTAATATCTAAACTTAAACATTACGGTATTCTAAATCGCTCCATTGACTTATTACAATCGTACTTGACTGATAGAATCCTTAAAGTTGATGTGGGCGGTGAGAGATCTTTTGGGTCAGTTATTGACATAGGGGTGCCACAAGGTTCGATATTAGGTCCTTTCTTGTTTCTAGTGTACGTAAATGACCTTCCTTTTTTGGTTAAAAAACTATGTGAAACAGTACTATTTGCTGACGATACCTCATTAATTTTTAAAGTCGATAGATAGAAGGCTAATTACGATGACGTTAACGCATCTCTGTCGTAAATACTTAACTGGTTTAATAATCTTTTACTTAATGTTAAGAAAACTCATAAGTTTTATGAAAAAATATTTTTTGAGTGTCAGTTCTAAGTATAAAAATCATAATGCGGTTTACAGAATACATCTATTTACCAAGTTTCATCAGTACATATAGCTTTTACAGTTTTGTAAGTACCATACTTCAAGCAAATAAATTATTTCTTTTCATTTCATTTCATTTTTTTGAAAAAAAGTGACTGTGACATACGGATGGACAGACAGACAGACATGACGAATTTATAAGGGTTCCGTTTTTTACCTTTAAAAAATACAAGTGTTCATTCACCGACTACCGACATTTATGAACTTGCAACTCACTCTGGTTTTGCATAATATGAGGAAAATCTCTCTTGGTGGAAGGTTTCTTTTATTAAATCTGGGGCTATTTGCTTGTTATACTATATAAATTAGACTACTACTACTACACTACTATATAAGTTAGATTTAAAATGTAGCGTTCGTGGTAGTTTAAAAAATACCGCACAGCTTGCCATTGTTATCACCAATCCTGGATGAAAAATATGCAATGGAAACTCTGCGACGGGAATCAGCTAACATAACAATTGGGTTATATTTATTTACTGAATATCTGTCTGTGTTTGTGTCTAACGAAGCGTATTCTAGTCAACACATTGTAATGTCGTGACAAATGTCAGACCCAAGCACAGAATAAGTAATAGTTGGTATCAAATACATGAATTCACAGCTCAGGTCAGGCAACGCCATCTTTATTTTAAATTTTTCCAACTTTCCGGTCGTGTTTTGTTTTTAGACCAGCGTATAGCGGAGGCTTAAATAAAAAAAAAATATTTTAAGATAATTTATCGTACATAATACATCAAGTTTAAGACCTGTAACAACCTTATTATCTGCAACGCTTCGTTGAGCTTACTGCAACACTTATTTCCTTGCGACAAATTGAACACTAACAAGTTTGATAAAACAATGTTATGGTAATATACGGTACTTATTACGAGTAACTCTCGCAATATTGTAGATGTACACTCGTATAACAAGTATTCCAACCTCTACAGTACATTTTAAGGTAGGTATTGTTGTTACGGCGAAATATAACTAGAACTCTTTACTTCATTACAAGGCAAACCATTACAACTATGCAAGACGCCATCCTCTTCTTTTTCTTAATGATGTATACCGTCGCTCGGTCCGACTAGGAATTTCCTATTCCCAAAACCGGCTAACAGTACATAGATACGTTTTATGTTCATTGTTGACTCATTCCATTAACATTTATCCTATCCATTCCATTTCAGGCTCAATTAACAGGACATGGGCCTTAACCTAACCTATCACGCGTGCGAAGCCGTAGACCCTAATTTATAATTAAATTCATCGTAGGTTTAATTTAAAAGGCTGTATGTACTGCTTTATTTTTATTTTTTATGATTGAGAGGCCGAAAATATCTTGGACTTTCTTCAAAATGACTTGAACGATTCAATGTTGTTATTATATTGTCTTAGCATACATATCTGTCGCACTGTTAATCCGATTTGATTAGATGGAATTTGGTAGGAGTCTACCTTTCAACTATTTATGTGGTTGAAATATAAGGATTTGCAATCAGAGTTATGTACTAATGGGTTGTAAAGATATCAGTGCCCAAGAGGGAGCAAAACACAAAGCTGTACAGTTTATTCGAAGTGGGTGGTAATTGTTTAAGATTAATGTTCATATTTTCGAAAATTATACAATTCAATATTGCTTTCGAAAAACTAGATAAAATATTAAAAATTTAAACGTATTTTAATTGTTCAGACATCTAAGATAAACACTATTTTACGGAGTTCACAAGTTCTCTTTTCAGAGCCCCTTCGCGCCACGTGTGTGTGCGACGACGCGACGTACAACTGAGTACATGAATAAGTATGTAATTCGTAATATCGTCAGTTTAAAGTGAGGCAAATAAAACTATGGCACCGGACTTCATCAATTTACGTTGATTGTGATTGACTGAACCTAACACTTAAGCGAAGGGATAAAAAGCCAGTGACAATCTTAATCGAGACGTCTATGAAGGTAAGTCGGTCCCGTTCTAAATTGACGTTTTTATTTTATTTATTACTAGCAGCCCGTCCCGGCTTCGCACGGGGTAGACAATATTGTTGTACATTATTTTGTTCTATCGCTAATAGTTTCGGCAGCGCATTCGAAGAAAAACATTTTAAGACTCATTTTTCTACACCTTCGGTTACATTGTTCAAATTTTACCAAGAATCCCTAATTATTTTCAAAATGAAATGTAGCCTATGTCAAATTAGAAGAATGTAGCATTCTATTGGTGAAAGAATTTTTGAAATCGGCCCAGTACTTTTTGAGCCTATTCATTACAAACATACAAAAATAGGTACAAATCTTTCCTTTTTATAATATTAGTATAGAAGTATAGCTATAGATTTTATAGTTACGAGTATGTACTCATTTTCATTTTTTCTTTATAAAATTATTTTCTCAGTTCCACGTTCACCCCATGTTACCTTCTATTATATTCCTTCCTTCCCTTCCTCTGGGAAAATAATGTGTGCTAGTGTTACTAACAGCCAACATGAAACCTAATTAATATAGAAACTAAGACCGTCTCACTACCACCTTATTAAGTGCCCTGACCATTCCAGCAAGAAACAAATACGCAACGTACGAAAACAAAGTGAACATTACAGGAGTTAGAAGAGGTATTTGATTAGATAGAAATTTTATTTGATAGAAAATATAATTATTGTAATTTCGCACTTACTTATACCGATATACATGTCAATACTTTTAATTCACGAGCTCGAAAGCGTAAAATAGGTAAGAGCTCCGAAGTACAGGCGCTGAAAGTAGTCAAATACAAAATGTCTTATCAAGCTTACCTACCGTACGCGAGAGTACGCTTAATTGCTTACACGAGTAGTACGGTATTACCCGAGCGTAACCGCGTCAAATTTGCATCTTTATTTACAGGTGTAAGTACCTACTCATACTAAACGAAAACAGCTACACTAAAGGTTTGAACTGAACTCAATCTAAATATATACAACTCTTACGTTACTGACTGAATCAACGCTCAGCCTAAATCGTAAGTCCTAGAAGCATGAAACTTAGAGGGTATGTTCCTTTTATAGCATATGGGTGCACTAAGACAGGAAATTAGAAAATTATTTCCCTTAGCGGAGAAAAAGAGGAAAAACTTTTAAAGGAAAAATTAACAGGGCGTAACGGCAACGGGGCGAGCGAAGCCGTGGGCGGCCACTAGTATTATATACAGAAATTTAAGTGTACGTATCGGGTTAATAACCTTATTATTAAAGCACCGTGTAGGTATAATCGATCAAAATAAGTAAAGGACATGCATAATAATCCTACTAATATTATAAACGCGAAATTTTGTAAGTATGGATGGATGGATGGATGCACAGATGTTTGCCCTCTTTCACGTAAAAAGAACTGAATGGATTTAATGAAACTTTACAATAATATAGCTTATGCATCAAAATAAAACATAGGCTACAATTTAGAAAGATAGTGTCACGTAGAACGGATCTAAGTAACAAAAGTAATAGTATAGTAGTATAAGGATAAAAGTATAGTAGTATAAGTAGTATGACGGGAACGGGGCGAGCGAAGCTGCGGGCGGCCGCTAGTAACATAATATGTAGATAGAAAATAGACACAAAAAAAACTTGTAGATAAAATAACCTGTGTTATGCTTACAAAAACTTAGAATTATACAAGTTACTAACAAGTTACTAATGGTAAAATACTGGCATTTACTGGCATAATAATATAGAATTGTATCGTAAACTAATAGTAATGACAGGCAATTCACCGTTCAATAGATATCAGCAATTACGTTAATGAATGAATATCGTACTACCAACTCGTAGCTGTAGGCACTGACAAATTTATTGAGTTATTATGATATGTGCAGTGAATCGTATCAACGACGAACATGATTGAACCTTGTCATTACGATAATATTGAAGTAGGTATCTCAGCAGGTCTATTCCTGTGAGCTCTCAATTTAACACAAACAACTCAAATTATGTATTGGAGCCCTGACTTCGTTCACCAAGGATTATTGAACCCTGTTTTGGGATTAAAACTTCGGGAACTTATTTGTAGTAGTACCTCTGTACATTCTGTAACACGACTAAGTAAAAGACGAGGCAACAGTTGCAAATACATTTTTGTTTGTTATAAAACACTAGAGCTACGCTATGGACGCCATCATAACTCTGTTAAGGGGCAGATTGCCGTCGATAAGAATAAGAATAACGTATATTACCAAACAAACAAGACATACCGTTGTTTGTACCTCTTTGACCTTTTGAAAGATATAAAATCACTGACCAGTGACCAACTAGTTGGCCTTACTTGGGTAAACTTTTAAGTAGGAAAAAATGTAAGGAACAAAATTAATTTGCTAAACTGTGTGCAAACGAATTGCACATAAGATGATGCTCGCGTTTTTCGATAAATAACTTCGGGTATTGTAAATCTTTCAAAAGGTCAAAGTGCGAGCGAGAAGTCGCTTCACAATTTTCATCGCCACCGGTCACCTAACCTGAACGAAACATTTTAACTTTATAGAGCGCTTGGGAATAAGACGTTGACCTAGTGAAGTGATTGCGTCGACCAATGAACTTGGTATTTGATTGTGCGGTCCGCGAATCGGTGATAAAATCTATGAAGTGCGACGGTCAATTGCTGCGTGGCTACGCGTTTCTCACGGTATCAATTACCAACAGTGTAGGTACGCTAGTGTACGCAAAAGTGTGGTTGTAAATCGCTTGCTATTTACGTCACTTGTAGCATGGGAGCCGAATGTCAGATTGCCTATCGACTTGATACAAAGATGAGACCTGCCATCATAAGACCGCAAAGAGATTCGATATCATTCAGAAAAAAAAATGACCGAAAAGTGCCAAACAAATTTTTTTTTTTTTGGTACCTACTTTTCGGCCAATTTATTTTTACAAAATACACAATAAACAGTTGAGCTATCTGCAGTCCGTTATAAACGATCCAGAGATAGCTTTACTGATCCAAATAAGTGCCAGACCGAAGCGTCTCCAAGATGCTGGCGGCATTGCTACGCTGAATAGCACCACCGCAAAAAACAATAATAATTTCCAGTTTAAAAATAAGTACAAAAATTAAACTCATGGCAGCAGGACCGCAAATTGATGCATCTTCTTATCGTGTCACTGTTTCTTTCAAACGAGTGTGGTGAAAGGATTTCAAAGCCGCCTCAGAGAGGTTACTTTCGTGCATTCGACACAATATGTTATCGAACTATTGTCGTATTAACAAAGTAATGCTGAATATTATGCTCATTTCGATTTAATCTGAAAAAAGTAAAAGTCAGAAAATTCTAGAAACTTACTACGACTTCCGGATTTTAAGTAGTTTCTGTCAAATTTTTTTTCTGATTGATTTTGAATCAGCATCACTTTGTGGTCCTGCTGACGTAGGTTAATTTTTTTTACGATTTTTTAGAAAATTACTGACATGATATAAAAAAATGTGATTTATTGTGATAAAAAATAAGTTTGACGCGGTTGATTCGAAGCAAGCGCGAGTCAGCTAGTCCGTAATTATTTGAGTTCCGGAATGTGGGCCTCAGTTAGCAGGTAGGTTTCGGAATAGCTAACATAATGATCCCCGGCTACACCGAATGAGTCACATCAAAGCCCATTGACGCAGACTTACGATATTAGCATTAGTACCTACCAACGATATCTATGTGCTACCGATGAGTAGTAAATATTTTTCTTTCTATTAGATAATCGTTATTTTTATGTTCAGAATAAATAATTCGTAATACTTCAAGTAAGTAATACGCGTATAAGATTTGTTTGAACAGCAAAGAGTGCCAATCAGATGCTAAAAATCACCACATCTGCCATCTATGAGCAGTTTTTAAGAACAAGCCTACAGCGCCATCTATTGAGCTATGGTGTTTCGTAAATTTTATTACCGAGATAGACTAGTTTAGCAAACTATCGTTGGTTCTTTGAAAGCAACTGGTGGTGTGCACGCAATTTATCTTATACCTTTAAACGAGAAAATCTTGTATATATGTATATATATATATATTTAGGATCTCAGAAACTGAGCCAACGATTTTCATGAAATTAAGTATACAGGGATTTTCGGGGACGATAAAACGATCTAGCTAGGATTCATTTTTAGAAAATGTCTCCTTAATCGTAAACTAAATAATCAACTTTATCATAAAATCATAACTCCTAGCGCCATCTGTTGATTAAGTCATGAGTTAGTGGGACAGAGAACGCCATCTATTGACGAGTAGTGGCGTTTATTATTATGTCGGTAAGATAGAAAAATATTAATATTTAATCAGTATGTAAGTAATTCGTATTTAAATATAATTCACAACAACAGTTTACAAAAAAAAATACCGAGCGAAGCTCGGGCACCAACTGCTAGTGTATGGTAAAATGAAAAGCGCCCCTAGCCGAAACATGAGAGAACTTCATATCTGCATTTAAAATAGGATAGGAATTTCCTATATAAAGCTAGTATCATGTCATGTGTCGGCATGGTCAAGACTTATCTAAAACATAGGTAATTACGAAGGTTTTTATTGTTTGGGTTTGGACCACATGAGTCTAAGATATAGGTTTATAATTACTCATTAGTGATAACAACCAGTGTAGTCTTGACGCGAAAAAATACCTTTCCTTATAACTCAATAAGGTGTGTAAGTAAAATTACAGAATACAATACATACAGACTATAAAAAGCTTATAGGCCGACGCTGCTGAATCTTGAGCTGCTTTAATAAATAAAACGATTTGAAGACGGAGCGTTGGACTCAATAGATTTTCTAGAAATTAATGACCTTACAAGCGTTAGGTACATAAGTGTGACGTACTGTGCGTCGATTCCAGCAACACGGCCGATTAAGTGATCGCTGAATCCACGTTCCATTTTCAAATTTTTCAAAACAATAATTTGATAACTCACATTGATTTACGCGGTCGCTTGAGTGATTTATGTTGCTGGAATCGACGCCCTTCTTAAAGTTCGCCCTGTCACTGTTTGACACTCAGCAAACACGCTTTTGCTTCGTGGTTTGACATTACCGGATGGTAAGAGATGACAGTTGATCAAACACTTATTTTTTGAAAAACGCTCTAGGTTATATATAATATGTCCAGTAGTGTCCAATGAGATGCAATTGACTATGAATAAAATGGCGAGATATGTTTTACCAATATCAGCCGGAATGGCCCATCAAAGCAGCAAAAGACTGCATAGAGTGGAGAAAGGCCTTTGCTCAGCAGTGAGGTATAGAGGGCAGAAAGAGGATATTCCTTCGAAACCGAACCATCCTGGCTCCAAGGTATATGGATGAGCCCCTCTGCCTATGGCGAGCAATCTCACAAACATGAATAAGCATTGACAGACCGACGAACATGACCAAACTAAAGGCCGTGGTTCTTCATCGTACTTGTAAACTATAAAACGTTACATCTAGGTACTTACCTTGAAGAATAACTCGAACCTTGAAGAATAGCTCCTTCTTCCATTCTTTAGGCCTGAAACAATTAACAATAAAACAAATTAATAAAGTTTTCTTGTATTTATCTACTAGGTAAAAAATAAATCCATAATAGTTCAATAAATATTTTGGACAATCCACACAACACTATCTAGCTCCAAATTAAGCAGAGCTTGTACTATAGTAACCAGATAGCTGAAATAATACTTATATACATTTTCGTTTATGAAGGGAGACCTTCCTCTGTCACTTAAACGCAAACTCATCGACATGTGTATCCTGCCCTTCCTAACCTACGGTGCTCAGACGTGGTCAAGTGGTCATTGACTGAACAACAGCAGTCCAGACTCAAGATTTGCCAGAGGGCAATGGAACGTAGCATCCTCGGGTTTAGACGCACTGACCGAGTGCGTAACAGCATGCTACGTTCAACTACTGAAATTGCCGACGTCGGAAGAAAAACGGCCCAGCTCAAGTGGGACTGGGCGGGCCATGTCAGTAGAATGCATCCCGATAAATGGACGAACCAGATAACACCAGCAACCAGAGGGAAGGCGAAGTCGGGGTCGGGGAGATATAGGTTAGAAGAAAAAAAATACATACACATACAATATAACACCTGGACAGAGAACAAACATCTGCATTCACCACACAAATATTTGTAGTCGGTGGGGATCGAACTCACGGCCAGATAGATGATTTATACAGCGTTAGGGGTAAATGTTCCCTCATGCCCCTAATTACGGGACTCTGTAGTACCTTGGGCAGAGTATAGAATAAAAATAGGCTGATTCCGCATCTTACAAGAGTTATATGGTTCCTTCAATCTTCATTGCGTATGTTAGGTTTGTACTTTTTTCATATACCTTATTATTTTTATGACAGGTTTTTTCGACATGTTAACACAGCTAACGACCAACACTAGTGACTGAGTTTGAGGCTGCCCTAAGGCCTCCTGGGTATGTGACAACACTGTTAAGATCGCAGGAAGACAGAGAGGGCTCCGAATAGTTCTTCCTGGAAATGTTTACGGGAGGCCTATGTTAACTAGTGGACTTCTTCAGACTGAACATGATCATGCAGGCCTCTTAATGCCAATGCTAGCTTAACATGTTTTACATAGCATTATAATCTTTTAGAAGTCAATCTCATTATCAGACACCCATCCAAATAGTAAAAGTGCAAAACGTGGTTAACTTATTTGATCAGTTAGGACTAATCAAGATACCAGAGAGCATTGGTGGTTTAGTGGAAGCAGCCCGTCTACCCATCCTAAGGTTGTGGGTTCAAATCTAGTTCTGCACCCATAAGTTTTTCCGCGCAAAAATTAATGCGCACCATGCCAGTACTCTCAAAAGGTGTAGGAAAACTTTGTGAAAAACTTGGCATGTCGTAGAACCTAGAGTTGAAAAACATGTGTCAAGCGTCACGCGAAAAGGGCACGCCAGCGGCTAACTTGTGGAAACAAGTCCGCACACAAAGTATCAGGTAACCAGGATGCAACACACACAAGTATTATGATATCCATCCAAAGAAAATATGTACTTACTGCAAGAAACCCCCAGAAGCCGTTAGTATGGAGAAAAGCACACAGCAGTCATTGGCAGGTCCTGGAATGAACAAAAACGGCTTAATAAATAACATGACACAGAAAAAAGGCTAGTGTTTAGCAACAGCATATTTTTTTTTCTCAATAAGTTAAATAGAGTTACATTTAAAAATGTAGTTTCGACTGTCTTGTTTGCTGTGTTTCTGTATGAAGGGTGTCGGTGAAATTACAGGCATGTGAGGCTGAATATCTGTATGCCTCAAGTTGAGTTAAGTGTAGTAGTAGCTCTTTATGAAGGGCTTGTCCGGGGAAATACTACTACCATGCCTATTTGTCGTGAAGCAGCATTGCAGTTTCGGTTTGAAGGGTGTGGGTGTCGGTGAAATTACTGGTACGTGAGGCTCAACATCAGTTGATGGACGCAGGGCACGTTCCTGACGTGCGTGACCTACGAGGCAATGCATTGGCTAGAGGCGATAGTTACCACTTAATATCAGGTGGGTCATATACTTGTTCCATCAGCGAAAAAAACTCAAATTGATGGACGTATGGCAGTGCAAACTACGACGCATTATCTTGTTATTGGCCATGGTTACCCCTTAACATCTGGTGGGTCATTGGCTCTTAACAGATGTTTGTACATCTATTGTGACCATCTAGTAACAATAAAAAAAATTGAGGGTAGGTATAAGAGAAGTTTACTGGTAGCTAGGGCTAACAGTTTTCTGATTTTATTTAGTATTTTCAAACAATGAAAAATAACTTAAGTAAGCAGGCCAAGGAAATGATAGACGGACTGACACTTATAACCATTATAAAGAAGATTCTGACAAGCTTAATGCTAATGTTACTTACTCAATGCGTTGGTAATTCATCCTAGTTCTTGCTTCCCCAAGAAAGTCACCAGCTCGCTCATGTCGGTGCAGGCCACTCCAGGCATTGAATGAGTAGGCAAGCTTTGTGTGTGTGAAGCAAAGCAGTTGAGGCTTGCACTGCATACACGGCTGCTTTCTCTGCATAATGAGCTGTCTGTAACATCCAATATGATTATGTGATTGTAAAGTGAGCACAACTATTCATCGGTTTGTTTCTGGATTATTATGTATCTCGGTATGTAAAACCAGTGAACGCTTCAACTCCTCGCAGTCCTGTATCGTTTGCCCAGTAGTTGTTGATTTACAGGGTGGTAGTAATGAAAAGAAAAACTGGTACAAAACCAACGTCAAGACTAACTTTACATTGCAAAAGAATTGTATTGCATTCAAACACAAATGGATGATGTATAATTCGTCTCTCCGTAGCCTTTGAAAGAGACAAACAACTGCTACCTTTAGTCACCATTACTAGACAACTGATGCTAACTGACTTCGTGGTAAGGCACAATTAATTTATTAGTTTGGTAAAGCGTAAAAACATGAAGTAAATTTAAAACAATTTAGTACTAAAGTGCAAAGAAATAGCTCCCGCATGGCAGCTCAGATTTATTATAGAGAACCCACTAAAATTCAAACTACAGAATTGCAACGACTATTTTTTTTTATGTAGAGGGTAGATTCATAAATTTTATAACGGTTTTTTAAGGATAACATGCAACAATTATGTGTTATAAGTACATAAGAACACAGAGATGACGGACGACTGATAGAGGGGAAAAGAAGAGAAGAACATATATTGTGCTGACCCCACACAACGTGGGTTATGGGCAGGATGAAGCAAGGTACGGCAAGGTACTAAAGTATAGGCATTATGTTATAATAAGCTAAAAATTAATTCGTTGATTAGGTAACGTACCGAAAGAATTACATAGATACTAATGATGAGATGAGGGTACTCACAGTAAAATTTGAAATAAAGCATGGTAACTAACGGAACACTAGAAGGTTTAGAAGTTTACTTACAGTTAAGAAGCGTTCTCTTCAAATTTCTGAGGCAGGAACACGCGCGAAGAATCGGTTAATTCAGCTGCAGGCTCTCCATCAACTGCTGTTCTGCACACCTGTTTCAAGCGTTCAAATTAAATTATTTTAAACTAGGTGGTGTTATTAAGCTTTGTAATATTTATTTGAAACTTGCTATTCGCTCGATGTCGGTTTGCGTAGCGGTGTTCGGTGATTTGGACATGCGGTTCCGCCCGTAGTCCACCAAAATTATTAAAACGAAATTAGATCAAAATGATGAGTGACATTATAGAAACAAATGAAGAGAATGAAAGAAATCTTTTTTCTTGATTTCTTCCTGGTTTCTCCTTCCACCACACCACCAGCATAGCCACCATTGGCTTGATTTCATAGTTCGTCACTCAACCAGACCCAACCAAAAGTGTGCTTTGATTTTGAGCCAATCGCATCTCACTACCACACGAACCAAAGACTAAAGACATATATTTATGGTAAAGTAGACCACAAACCAAAAAAAGCTTTCAAAGCTCGGTTAAATGAAGTTCAAAGACTGAGTCAAAGGCCAAAGGTATTTGTTTTTTTCTCGCGGACTAGTGTTCCTAATCTGCACTACGACGCCAAAAAAATACTCTGCACTTTTGCACGCCACACCGGAAAAATACCAAAAAAACCTGACGACTTACTATTTAACGTAGATTTCCTAGAGGTCGGGTTAGTTCTAGTTGACATTGGTTATTATGTAGGGTTTTTTAACGACTTGACTAGGCAGGTGGCTAAATGTTCAAAAGCATCATTCAATTAGTTATCGAAACGGTGCCGTTTACTGAAACGGCTGTAAATGAAATGAAACAGTGGATCCGCCACGTCTAGCCAGGCGTCCTGCACAGCTCCACTTGAGAGTTATAATATAACGCCCTGTCGCTGTCGCCGACGACGATGTCCGTCACAGAGTACTTTATTACAATGTCCGTCGCGTCATAGATCTTTGTACGACGACGGATCTCAGTGTTGCGAACTCGATTTATGTCAGTTAGGCAACCACGGCCACCATTTGTTTTCAAAGCCAATTAGGGCCGACGTTCTAATGGCCCGAACACACCTAGTTCGCTGGCGGTAGCGATCAGTGAAACGCTGTCAAATATCGCTGTCAGATTTGAGATTTGACAGCGAATATTTGACAGCGTTTCACTGATCGCTACCGCCAGCGAACTAGGTGTGCGCAGGCCTTAAATTGTCTAAGGCCGACGCCGACGGGCCGACTTGTCTATTGACGGACTCAACTTGACTAAAAACAATAAAGTCCTCACTCGACACTGGCAAGATCCAAAACCGACAAATAAGGAGAAGAAGTGGCAGTCATGGTGGCAGTGGGCTGTGCTTTTTTTTGTTAGTCACTGTCACTTCTGTTAATGTCATGTCATGTCATTGTCATTTGACTACGACGCTATTGCTTTGCGATTAGGGTATTTCCTATCGGTATTTTTAAGGATACATAAGTTAGTTCAGTGCGTTCCGTGAAGTAGCTGACTTATGCGTAAAAGCTGGCCGCGTTTTCATAAAGATTAATCGAGTCCCATGGATGCTGGCAAATTATAGTGAATTAGTTTATTTCCAAGTAATTTCTTGTTGATTGTTAAGATGACCTGGGGATTCGTGACTTGCGGGCCTAATGAGGCACTTGTTGTGTCGGGTGAGTAGTTTACATGCTATCAAAATGTTAGGTACCGCTTTTTCGTACTTTAGATGTACCTTGTACCTATAGCACACCAATCACTGATGATGGCAACGTGAGGCCCTCCTGAGTTGCCTAGCGACTACCCTTTTAGTATAACTACACGACATGAAGCGATATTTTTTTACATGCGTTATGAAATTTTCAGCCAGCTACATGCCGTACTATTAGAGCACCAGAAAAAGAGAAAAAGTACTTGCTATTGTTTTTAAAAACTCAAAGTTGGTGGACTAAAAGTTGGGGGGGAAAAAATGGTTCATAGACAATGTGCTTTGCAAAACAAAGCTAGTTTAATAAATGCATTCTTCTGGGCTTCTGTCAAATTGATAACTTACCCCCGAATTCTGAAACGCAACTCTAGATTTAAGCACGTCTCAAGCGACATTCATTGCAAACTGTCAAATATTCGTCGCTTGAGACGTGCTTAAATCTGAGTTGCGTTTCAGTATTCGGGGGTAAGTTTATAAAATAAATAATTCATATTAAGAGATATGAATCACAAGTCCAAGGTATTGCACCATTTTTAAATGAGCCATATACTGGCTCAGCTCATCACAATAAGCACGATAAGAACAATGCCACTTATGAATAAGAGTGTTAGTTTATCTCAGACCGTATTTCTTAAGCTTAGTATAGATTACGAAACTTATTGTTTTGATAAAGTAGCTATAGATACTTTGGACTATTTTAGAGTGGCAGCGCACTGGAACTTCACTGCTATTTTAATTTTGTTTTGGATCCTTGATATTCAACTGAATACATAGAAGTATTAGAGCTTTTTGTAAACGGCTCAACCGGGGAAAAACTACCACCTTGGCAAATTTTACTGGAACTTCACTGCTATTTTAATTTTGTTTTGGATCGTTGTTATACAACTGAATACAGAAGTAGTAGAGCTTTTTGGAAACGACTCAGCCCTGGAAAAACTACCACCTTGCCAATTTTTACTAACATCTTGCCAGTGTTCTGGTTTGAAGGGTGTGGGTGGCGGTGAAGTTATTGGCACGTGTAGCTGAACATAATTATGTATGCCTCAAGTTGATAGACGCAGGGCAGTGCATGTTTCTGTAGTGTGTGACCTGCTAGGCAATGCTTTGTAATGTTAGATGATGGTCAGATGAATTCTCCTGTTAGAGTGTTTTCATATTGGCCATACTGCTTTCTAAATCTATGTTAATAACAATACGGGGATGGGGTAAAAACGCTACCATGTGGGTGAAGCTGCAAGTAGCTAGTGTTCAATATATTGTTTGATCATTGTGTTACTACAAAACCCCAAGCAAGGTCAGCTCAAACTTATCTAGTGTTTTTAATACTATGTGCAGCCACCACTCCACTCGTGTACCAATGAGTTTTTCTGTCGAAAAATTTATGTGCACAATGCCAGTACTCTCAAAAACGGTGAAGGAAAACATCGTGAGGAAACCGGCGTGTTGTAGAATCTAATAAAGTTCGAGCAACACGTGTCAAGGGTCACGTAAAAAGGGCCCACCAGCGGCCTACTTGCGGAAAAACCTGCCCGCACATCAAGTGCGCATGATAAACTTGCCGAACTATGTGCAGCCTCATGTTTGGCACATATGGTACAGATAACATGGTTTCCAATGTTATACCAGAATAATCATATCAGAATTCAGAACTAATTTGTGCAATATAAGTACCGTGTGAACCTAAAAGTTGGAAAATATGCACGAGGAGCCTCGTTGAGGCGCGCTCGTTTTACGTTAGTACCAATAAAAGCCAGAAGTTAATTAAGTGGTACAGCTAAGCTGTTTATTAAATTTGGGCGTGACTGGCTGTCCGATAAGTGGCAGTCTGAGTACAATCATTATTAAGACTAACGCCAAGATGGGCTTTGCTCATGTGGTATAAAATAAAAAAGGCCGTAATACACTATTACCAGGTTTCAAACATTACTATAAAGGTATGCAAATAACAGGAATTTATACATCTGACCTTGAATGCGCATAATGAATTTTTTGCGGCTGAGTAATATCTATTGGGTACGCTATTTTTACGCGCACTCAAGATCCATACTGGGGTGTAGTTATACTATTAGGTATATACTATGAGAGAGCACTGGTGGTCTAGTGGTAGCGGCCCCGCCTTCCAAGGTCGTGGGTTCAAATCCAGTCGTGTACCAATGACTTACTGTCAAAAAATGTATGTGCACTAAGCCAGTACTCTCAAAAGCGTGAAGGAAAACATCGTGAGGAAACCAGCGTGTCGTAGAATCTAAAAAAGTGTCAAGGGTCACGCAAAAAGGGCCCGCCAGTGGCCTACTTGCGGAAAGTCCAGCCCGCACATCAAGTGCCGATGATAATTTTGTCGTGGCCCTATTATTAATTCATTGAATTCCGTCCCGATAATGTAGAACCTATTATACCTACGATCGATATTGTTCATTATGAGCCTACTCCATTATCTCTACTCTACTATTCATTCAGTTGTTTGCATGAGTACTTCTAGACTAGGTACCTAAGTACGAGGCTTCACGAACGTGGTATTTTGTACGTTCCGATGTTATTATGTTTTCCTTGTAGTTCTTTCTTTCCATGTTTATTCGATAATATAGGTATATTTTTATGCTTAGTAGGTATAATGTAACTTGAGCCTTGAGGTATAACCTAACTCAATCAAATACCGTGTCTAAATGATAGGTAGTTCTATTTTGGATAGGTACCTTACCTATCCAAAATACAAAATAACTGGGCCGTAAAAAAGGTGGTTCAAACATAAAATAAGATAAATATACAGGGTGTGGCGTAAAGAGTGGATAATCCTTTACCTACGGGTCGGGGGCATCACAACTGTTCAGAAAATAAAAACATGTACCCAGTAAAAGTCCCACGGTTTTCGAGTTATTAAACATTTTCGAAATTTTCATTATTTTGTACTTCTGTCCATACTTTTCGATGCCAAGATCACAAATCAAGGAATTTTCTCCATCTGTTTTTTTTATAGCATTCTTAGATAACTGTTCTATCAAATGATAACTGCCATTGGTATGTCAAAGGTACAGTTTTTTTTTTAGAATTTTTTTTAGAAATAAAAATGTGATTTGCCAATTTTTTCCAAAAGTTTGACCTCCTGTGGTTCAAAAAAAATGTATGGTCACCCTGAGTGACCAATTAATAAATAACTTGCCTACTTCATTGAGATTCCGAAATGGTATAGCAATTGCTAGTTCCAACTTTCAATGCAAAGAATATTTGTGTTAAAAAAGGGTAAGGGTCATTTTTTCAAATTACAAGTAAGATTTTACATGGCAATCGAATTTACTAAAAACAGAAATAAAACAAATTAGATATTTAAAATACATTTATTACATTAAAATGTCTTACAACAAGTGCTCAAAATGGCTCAAAATGCGCGTAAGATAAAGCGTTAAAAAAATAAAAATAAAATAAATATTGTGGACAATTCACACAACACTACCCAGCCCCAAACTAAGCAGAGCTTGTAATATGGGAACCAGATAGCTGATATAATACTTGAATACATTTTTTTTTTTGTAAATACATACTTAGAATACAATATAACACCCAGACAGAGAACAAACATTTATGTTCACCACACAAATATTTGTTCTCGGTGGGGATCGAACCCACGACCTACGGCGCAGAAGGCAGAGCTACTACCAACTGAGCTAGAGGCCAGTCAAGTTCTTTTATTAGAAGATGCAGGGCTTGCATAAGAGCAAGTGGAAGCCATTTTGAGCACTTGTTGTAAGAAATTTTAATGTAATAAATGTATTTTAAATATCTAATTTGTTTTATTTTCTGTTTTTAGTAAATTCGATTGCTATGTAAAATCTTACTTGTAATTTGAAAAAATGACCCTTACCCTTTTTTAACACAAATATTCTTTGCATTGAAAGTTGGAACTAGCAAGTGCTATACCATTTCGGAATCTCAATGAAGTAGGCAAGTTATTTATTAGTTGGTCACTCAGGGTGACCATACATTTTTTTTAAACCACAGGAGGTCAAACTTTTGGAAAAAATTGGCAAATCACATTTTTATTTCTAAAAAAATTCTAAAAAAAAAACTGTACCTTTGACATACCAATGACAGTTATCATTTGATAGAACAGTTATCTAAGAATGCTATAAAAAAAACAGATGGAGAAAATTCCTTGATTTGTGATCTTGGCATCGAAAAGTATGGACAGAAGTACAAAATAATGAATATTTCGAAAATGTTTAATAACTCGAAAACCGTGGGACTTTTACTGGGTACATGTTTTTATTTTCTGAACAGTTGTGATGCCCCCGACCCGTAGGTAAAGGATTATCCACTCTTTACGCCACACCCTGTATAAAACCTGAGGCATAGTAGATATTCTCTCAGATCTTTAAATCCAAAGAACCCACCAATGAGCTTGAACAACATATTCCCGTATATTTTGTTCAAGATTTATTGGTAGTCAGATCAAGGTCCGTCCTAATAATACATTCGGCACATAACTTCTAGGCGTGGTCGCGTGTGGAACTGGCACCTAGACTCACCCAGCGTTTCAAAGTGATCCTTGCGAATCTAATGAATAAACACACTTGATTATAGAGATACCTATATTCTGCAGGTAATTACTAATCATTAAATTAAGTACAAATATATCGTTAGGGGTCACAGTCGGTCTTCCTGGGACAAGATGAACAGGCGATGTGACGAATATCATTAGTTAGACCTGGATGAGACACAGTGGCGTATATTTGCCTATACCCAGCAGAGTCCCCCTGCTGTCAGTCTGCATCAGTCAACCAAACATTACAAATATTCTTAAACCGGTGGTCACACTCTGTGTTAGTAAAGGAAACAAATATAGCTGGGTGTTAGTTTTTAATTAAAAGTCTAATTCACACGAAAATCAGGTATTTACCGACTTTTTTTTGAAAAAAGTTATATTTTCTTGCCACCATTACTGGATTATGTCGGTAGAGTTTGAGGTTTTTTTGACTTTTGTACCAATGTACAAAAGCTAAAAAGACCAAAAACTCCTGCTTTCGCATTATAACAAAGTTTATAGTTGCACGCCGGTAACCTGCTTTTGGGATAAAAATATGACACTCACGCCTAATAGGATGATGTCATGCAGGCTAAATAGGTCAAGTTTTATTCGTTTATTAATGGCGCCTAGCAATCATAATGTAGACTGACTGTCTATCTGTCTCTATATTAGTCAGAATATAATAGATTATTGTCAAAAACAAGGTAGGTACCTAAGTTTACTAGAGGTTTCATATAGGCTAGGGAAAAAAACAACTTTCTATTACTATATTACGCAATTGTTTTATTCTTTGGAGAAAATAACGCTATAGCAAAAATGGTTTAATATTTTGTATTATCTATAACAGAAAACGTATTTTTCCATTCCAGGATGCTGCTACTCGAAACCGCTGTTAGTGCCAGGTGGGCGCGCATTCGTCTGGCCGGCCATCCAGACAGTTCAGCGCATATCTCTGAACACGATGACGCTTCAGGTCGAGTCTCCTACCGTCTACACGAGTCAAGGCGTACCCATCTCTGTCACGGGAATCGCACAGGTACAGTTTCCATCTTGGTATACCTAGGTATCATTACGTAAAAAGAAGAAAATGGAGAGAGTGCGTTTGCGCATGCTAAGTCCGCACTCACAGTAGAATGTGCTTATTACGTCTAACCGCTTTTGGCGACGCGACGATCATGTGAAAACAAGTTTGGTTTTATGCAGACGCTTTATGAAAACGTATCAGCTCTGTATACTCTATATACTTATAGATGGCTACATAAAGAATTACCCTTGATCCGAACGGCTCTTAGGCCCCAAAAATACTGGTTGGGCGACGTGACGTGTATAGCAAATAGACTTTGCTCAACGTCGCTTAGATGATGCGGCTATTGCTATTTAGCCCCAACTACGTGACAGGCGTCACGGCCCAGTTGGTAGTAGCCCTGCCTTCTGTGCCGTAGGCTGTGGGCTCAATCCCCACCGAGAACAAATATATTGCGGTGAACATAGATGTTTGTTCACTGTCTGGGATATTATATCTGGGGTATTTATAAGAATATGTTTACAAAAAAATTTATTCAACTATTATATCGGCCATCTGTTTCCCATCGTACAAGCTCTGCTTAGTTTGGGAGTGTTGTATGATGTATTTTACTATGATAATCTGGTAAAGTTCCCTACAATTTTAGCCGGTAAAGTTTCAATAATCACGGTTATAATGTTCCAGGTCAAAATCCAAGGCCAGAACGCCGAGATGTTGCTCTCTGCTTGTGAGCAGTTCCTTGGCAAAAGCGAACAGGAGATCCAGCATATAGCGCTCGTGACCCTCGAAGGCCACCAGCGAGCTATCATGGGATCCATGACAGTGGAAGAAATATACAAGGACAGGAAGATCTTTTCGAAAAAGGTGAGTAATCAGCTAATAAGGTCCCCAGATAGTAAGAATATAGTAGGAAGGTCATACGCGGCGAAGGTCATATTATAAAAAAACTACGTGAATATTCCCAATTCTAATGCTTTAGGAATGTGTGTTCTATAGGACTAGGCCTTAGTTGTTAGGCTATAATGAATGCCTTGAGGCTGAGGTGCCCATGATTTCCGTGACTACATAAGATTATACTGTCATTAAACTTCATTAAGCTTCATTTTAAAAGTGTAAAATGTAGTGTAATTCCTCTAAGTGTCGCCGCACACGGGCCTCCGGTCACAACCACTGTATTTTCTGTAGTTTTCATACATTTTTATATGGACTCGCCGTAAACGGTTGACGCCGGTAGCCGCCACACGCTACAAATCGTCGCTGTATACAATGCATGAAAACTACAGGAAAAGTGCCAGTGGCGGTGTTTTGTGGTTGTGGCCGGAGGCCCGTGTGCGGGAAGATTAAGATGGGTAGACGATATCACGAATATCGTGGGCAAGACATGAATGACACAAGCACATGGAACGCCAAGAGTGCCATATATACCTATCTCTCTCTGTGGTCGGCACTTCATGACTGAAGATCCGATCTTACAAGGTACAACAAGGACATATAGTGAGCACGATTTTCAAGATCGTGATATTTAGGATGTCCTTGTTGTACAGTTGTGGATGGCCTGCCTCCAGCAAGTCCTATTTGTAGCCATGTTCACCACATCATAAAACTAGCTTCTCCCCACCATGTTGCTCTCTTTAAGTTGGTCAGTCCACCGAGTTGGGATCTACCGCGAGACCGTCTTCCTTCATATACACCTATAGGTAGCCAACAATGAGTGAACTTTAAACTTTATTTTCAGGTCTTTGAAGTGGCATCCAGTGACCTCATAACAATGGGCATCACAGTTGTTTCGTACACCTTGAAGGATATTCGCGACGAGGAGGTATGTAATATTCCATTGCTAGTCTTATTGAATAAAAGTAGGGTTGATATTTACAGCGTGTATGTGACTAGTTTTCGAACCTCTTATTATGTAGTTGGTATATGTACATAGTTATTTCCTTCAATAAAAATTATAGGCTAGTATTAGTTATCTAGTTTGTTTCTGTCAAAACTGGAACTGTTGTTCTATAGCCAACGGTTCTTGCTAATTTCTATTTTCTAAGACCATGGTTCATGTTACATGTTACTGTCATTTGCTGTAAGTCTCATTCTTAGAGAAGACATCACAAGAAAGACGTCGTCGTCGTAAAAATACTTCTTAGTTTCATGTTTGCAGTGGCGTAGTGAGGAAACAGGGGCAATGCGCTGGGCGATAGATTGCCATAAATTTTCTAGGGGAATACTGAAATAAGTTAACTGCTTTTTTGCTGCACTTTTGGCACTGGATCCGCGTCATAAGTGTGCCATTCAATAGACGATAGTTCTCGTTTTGTCTTTTTTTATGAGTCTGGATTATGGCCCGCCCGATAAATGTCTTGCCATGTTTCTGTGTTATCTGCTTTTGTTTCTCATATCAATATATTATTATTATGAGCCTGTGGTGTCCCACTGCAGGGCAAAGGCCTCCTTTCCTTCCATATCAATAGAAATCATATTTTTTGAACTTTGGCCTCCAGCGATACAGGCTTGTCTAGTACTGGGCCCCAAGTAATTTGTGTAAACCTTGTATGTTCTTTTGGCACTTAAATAAATAAATTTGTAAATTGTACTCGAAATACAGTCTATCGGAGAAACGCCTCCAAACCTATGAAGAGTAAAAACATCAACCAAAACAGATTCACATGAACAAGACTTGACTTTTACCGAATTGTCAGTCAACTGTATCACCCATACTTATTGTATATAATATACTGTACAAAATTAATTATTTCCAGTATTAGTACCATAAAAGATTATTTTGGAATCTGTTTGAGTTGACTAGGGTGTTACTAGGTGACAGTAATCTGCGCTACGCCACTATAAGAAATGTAATAATGAATGTCATTCAAACATGCATGGAAATAGTCCATTTGTATGCATGTGTAATTCATAACCCGCCAGTATTTTAGTTTCTCTTCTTTCTTCCAAAACGACAACAGGGAGCTAAGGTATGTGAGAGTTCGAGTGATGCAAAAACCACTGCGTACCTTACGTTGCAAACAGCTTTCGTTTTAGGCTGCGTCAAACTTTAGGGCTGGTCTGTAAGTTCTATTTCATTGGCTCATACTTCAGAGCAATGCTGAGTAGAAGATTTTTGTTTTTATCCGAATTCAAATAAAAAAGGACTTTCTCAAATTGATTCTATTTTTTATGTTTGATATCGTATAACTTCGTCGTCTAGGAGACTTTGAGATTGGTCCCATAGAAATTTTATGAAACTTAGTTTAATAGTTTGGCGTTTAAATTAAAATTACAGAAAATGTAACCTAGACATGTTAATGCTTAGTTAGTCATCATCAATTGGCATCAATAATTGCATAATGTGTGTACTTAAGTAGGTACCTAGTCTAAGCATATTTTTACATCAAAATCGGTTCAGCAGTTCGGTCAGTTTATCAGTTTTTTTTTACTTTTGATAAAAATACCAAACAAATCTGCCGGTCTACTCTTGAACGCGATTCCGATCCCAATTCTAAGTTTTCACGGAATTCTGACAGAAAACCCATAGGATTTCTGTCAAAATTCCGTCAAATCTCGTCGAAATCGCGTTCAAGAGTAGAGCGGCTGAGCTGTGTATCGATTTATTCTTGAGCATTGTATCAGAATACTGGTTATAAACTGTACTTTAAAAACAATGTATTAGAACGGTTGTGTGTGAGTGAGGTAAAAAAGATGAAATCTTCCGTCTCCCACATAATTACAAGTTCAATAATAAAGTATTGTTTCATGTCATCTCAAACTAATAGTAATGGGTAATGCCAATGATCGGTGAAGTGACAGGGGCTTATTCCTTTACCTGGTAGGGTTGGACTTTTAGATCAGCCTTAAAGCTTGGCTTAATAGATGCAAACCTTAGCGTACACGTATTATCCATGTAGCAAAATAATAATCATAGCATGCTTAACTACATCATGTAATTTTCTTTGATAATTGGTGAGTTCTAGTAGACATAATCGTATACCAAATACTATTTATAGTGCCCATAAAACTATATGTATAGCTTCAATGGTGTATGGCAGCAAATTGAACGAGCTTTCAAACTCACTGGTGTCGGTTCTGAGTTGCAATAAATATCGTACACGCATTTGGAGTGGTTTTGTATGTTGCAATGCATGACTTTATGTATAAATATATATACCTGTAGTATTGTTAGTACCAACCGCAACAGATTGAAACTTACCTACGCTCGTGCAAGGAATGTATCTACAGGTTGCTTTCAGAACATTATAACCGTGCTTTTATGCATTATATTGTAACAAAGAGTTACTCTATGTTCGTGAGTATAATGTTTGTGGGTGTCGGCGGTAATCAACATGTTTATTCAATTCACGGGCCACATGTTCTGGGCGTCGTTCTTATTATATTATGTCGCAGTGGTTCGCCAGTGGTTGAATTTGACATTCAATTATCTGCCTAGACGGTTAGCTAAACAGTGCCATAAAAAAATGACACATTATGTTATTACTGCAGTGGGACGACCCAGGCTAAAAATAAAATAAAATAAATAAATAAATAATATGTTATTAGGTTTTTTTCATCTTGAAACGGTGCTTGGTGATATTTGAACATTATGTCGAATATCATTCAGCCCGGTTGAATGGCGCTGTTTAATAAAACGGCTAGGCAGTTATATCAATGGCAAATAAAACCTGCAACATAGTATACTAAGCTATATTTTCTACAGATGTGCTTTTATGATGTTTTTTGTTAGTTACTCTCGCCTAGTTAACATTATTTTTACACGTAGGGATATCTCAAAGCGCTCGGCCAGGCGCGTACGGCTGAAGTGAAGCGGGATGCACGCATCGGCGAAGCGGAGGCACAAGCAGAAGCTAAAATAAAGGAGGCCATGGCTGAAGAACAAAGGATGGCATCCAAGTTCCTCAATGACACGGAAATCGCAAAGGCTCAGAGGGATTTCGAGCTAAAGAAGGCGGCTTATGATGTCGAAGTGCAAACGAAAAAGGTAAGCTGAACCGGTGTACTGAGAAACACTATTACTTACTATTCGATAAATCGGTAAATTCATCCGCTCATCCGCACTTGATGTGCGGGCTGGTTTTTCCGCAAGTAGGCTACTGGCGGGCCCTTTTTGCGTGACCCTTGACACGTGTTGCTCGAACTTTTTTAGGTTCTACGACACGCCGGTTTCCACACGATGTTTTCCTTCACTGTTTTGAGAGTACTGACATAGTGCACATACATTTTTTGACAGAAAAACTCATTGGTACACAACTAGATTGAACCCACGACCTTCGGATCGGAAGGCGGGGCCGCTACCACTAGACCGCCAGTGCTTTCTATTTTATTATTACTTACTATTAGCCCGAATCATCCCATTGTTGGGCAAAGGCTTCCCCCCGATCCCGCCACTCTACACGATCTTGTGCCACCAGTCGCCAGTCCCTCTCAAACGCGTCCAGCTCGTCCCGCCATCACCTGCGTGGTCTACTGCGACGCCTCCTCGCTGTCTCAGGACTCCACAATGTGGAGGTTTTGGCCCACAGTGCGTCAGGCATGCGGCAAACGTGGCCGACCCAGTGCCATTTCAGCCTTGCGGCTTTTTCCTCTACGTCAGCGGTTTTAGTTTTACAGTGTGGTATTGCGAATGCGGTCAATTAATTTTACTCAAAGAACACTGCGCTCCATCACCCGCTGACAAACTTTGACTGAGAAGCACAACGAAAATTCAATAACAACAGTGTTTGTGGCTTTACTCGGACTCGAGCCTTGTTTCTGCATACGATCCTAAGTTATATAAAAAAGCTTATGTCTTTATGTCAGACTTTGGAGGTAATCTCTACTGAAAACATTTGATTACTAGCGACCTGTCCCGGCTTCGCACGGGTGAACATTTATTTTTTAAACACATAAATATAGCCTATGTTACTCAGGGTGAATGTAGCTTTCCAATGGTGATAGAAATTTTGAAATCGGCACAGTTGTTTTTGAGTTTATTCGCTACAAATATACACACAAAAATACAAATCTTTCTTCTTTATAATATAAGTATAAGTATAGATTGTTCTCTTTCGTTCAGGCGGAAGCTGAAATGGCATTCGAACTGCAAGCCGCCAAAACGAAGCAGAGAATCAAGGAGGAACAAATGCAGATCATGGTTGTGGAACGCACGCAGGAAATCTCCGTGCAGAAGTGGGAAGTGCAGCGGCGAGAGAGAGAACTGGAGGCCACTGTCCGCAGGTAATAATTTCCCCCCTTTGGCAAGCCAAGAGAAACTGCCATTTTAGATAGCATCGATATTTCTGAAAATTCCGAAACACATACAAAATTTATAATAATGGTTTTTACCAAATCAATGAATCAACAGCGTAGGCAAAGCTCAGAAGCTCAGTGCGTTTTACAACCGGTGTAGCATAGTTTTCGATCATTATTGGTTAAATATGATTATTTCCTGTTTCAATGATTTAATAACATTTTTAAATTAATTAACATTTTTAATTATTAACCTCTGGAAACTGGAGTCAAAAACTATAAAAAATCCACTGTGTTCTACCATTTAATAAGAGGAGGTGTGAGCTTATCCATCGGCTATATATTGTATACAATTCCACAGGCCAGCCGAAGCAGAGAAGTTTAAACTGGAGAAGCTAGCAGAGGCGCACAGATTGAAAACGGTGCTTGAAGCGGAAGCCGACGCAGAGGCAGTCAAAGTCCGTGGAGAGGTGGGCTTATTCTTTTTTTTTGCCCTATATTACAAAACAATAAAATAGATTACCCCTCTTGTTCATAATGAATACGTGGCGAGATGGGTGAACTTACTAACATGCTGTTGTGGACTTTACTTCAGTATTTGCACTTGTTGTGGAGTAGCGACTCATTTGTTTTTCAAAATCCGTGGCATTGAGTGGGAAAAAAGCGTGACATTGTAGTAAACTCTTTTTAGCGTCTCGCTATAAGTCTCTTGTCACAGTCACTTTCATGTAAAAAATAGAGATACTAACAGAACTGTTAGCCGGTTTTGGGAATAGGACATCCGTAATTGGACCGAGCGACGAGACACATCACTAGTCGGTATAGGAAAAGATGGCGTAAATGGTTTGTTTGCCGTGTTATAAAGTAAAACAGAGTTTTAGCTATATTCAATCAATAGTTTTCGTCGTAACACTACATACCAACAGTCTTATCGGTCTTTTAAGCCAAATGAGTGCTTTAGGACCATTATGACGTAGAACTGTTAAGAGTTGTTATCCTTTTAGTTTTATGGAAAAGTTAATAAAACGAAAACTGGGCCACTTGTTCTATAGAACTATTAAAACCTTGTAACTGTTGGTCCATGTTAAAACTCTTTTTGTCTTTTTAGTTCAATGATTGAACTTTTCGTTTCCGTTTCCATAGAATAAATCACCTCATATAACTAGCCGTTATATGAGGTGATTTATTCTATGGAAAAATTACAATGGCCAGTGCTCTCAAATGGTGAAGAAAAACATCGTACAATCAATTAGTTGTCAATCTACGGGCCTTTGCGTTATACCGCACTGCAACCAATGATAAACTAACCAATTTAATTTTTTTTTATAAAATAGTGACGTGCGGACTGTGAGATAAAAATCAACCGAACGGACTCAACTGCTACTACACTAAAGTTTTGTAAAATGTGCTTTAATGTGTACCAAATAGGACTTGCATTTAAATGTTTTAGTTTTAGCTGGGTGTCAAGTAATGTGCGGCTGGTTTTAGCCTAACGAATCGATTGTGCACACTTCTTTAAGTAGGTAATTATCAGAGTGTATGTAACTTGTCTGTAAACATAATGACTACAATGTAAATATTTTTACAAAACATTTTCTTTATGCGCAATTCTAGTACGGAAATATCGCGAGTTAATATGTAGGCTATCAATGTATGTGTACAAATGAATCGATTTTACATAATGTTTATTTGTTTAAATAAATATAGCTGGACTAAACAAATAAACATATTGCAGAAAGCAAAACTACTACCAACAGAACTGTGAGATCTGTAACATTGTAACTAAGACCTTATGTTAATAGGGATAGCTGGGGAGGATATTCCCTCCCCAACCTACTTTATTTGGTCATAATCATCATCTTTCTTCTTTTCTCCACGTTTTTCAAAACGTTCGTTTTTCAAATCAATATTTTTCGTAAAAATATTGATGTTGTATCCATAAAATACGTCACAACGACACACACGTCTTAATTTTAAGTTTTCTACATGTATTTTATTCTACATGTGTAAAGTAAAGGATAAAGAATAATCTTATTTTGCTTGCAGGCTGAAGCGTTCGCGATAAAAGCGAAGGCCGTGGCTGACGCTGAACAGATGGCTAAGAAAGCAGAAGCGTGGAAGGAGTACGGCAACGCGGCAATGGCTGATATGATGCTTGACACATTACCAAAGGTACAAATATTCTTTAGCGAAATGGGTAGTTGATCAACTAAAGTTAGCGGTTTAATTAATTTTCTAAAAAGTTGGATTAGCGTTTGTTAATGTCAACTTCATTTGTGAGTTTTAATAATAAGGATAGGCCAGGGTTGCCAGAATGTTACTTTTGAAACATTTTACGTTACTTTTGACCCTCTCATGTAACCCCTACGTTACATCCATTGTGCAAAACTCAATGGGTGTTATTAATAATCCTGGCGCAACGCTGGAGTAGTTAAATCGTGTTTTGTCACATTTGTTCGAGTTGACAATTGCATGTCAATGCAAGAGACAAAACACGGATCAACCAGTCCAACGCTACGCCAGGATTATTAATAAGACCCAATAGGTATAAATAACATTTAAAAATATTTCCTAGCAAACAAAAATATATCGAGAAACGAAATGCATTCCGTTTCTCCCTCCAATAATGTTTTTGTTTTTGTGTAATAAAATACAATAATAAAGTAGTGTATCGTTTTCCACATAATTTATGGTAATGTTACTTTTCTCGTGAAAATGTTACTTTTTAAGCTGTCACATGTTATTCTGTCACATATTTGAATATCTGCCACTGGCAACACTGGGATAGGCAGGGATAAGTTATAACTCGGGATAACTCCGACTCTGGATAAAAAACAGTTTTGTGTGAGTGGACGTTGCAATGGCGTGGGGTGGATCATGCAAGCTCTTTATAGATGCTGCCATCTATAAGCAACTGTTCCTTTTAGGATCTGAATACGGAGAATAACAGATAAGATCGTTATCTGTCACATATACGTATCATATCATTCTGTTCCACGCATGCGCGGTTGCTCTAATGTAGCAGTCGATGGTGCTGCTATCAAAAGCGAGCAAACGGCAGTTTTCCTTCAATTCAAATATGATAAAATAATATAAATAAAATATAAATATTATGTTTGACATAACACATGCAGAACAAAATGTCAAATTTACCTAATAATTGATTGCGGTTCGCCGCCGCATACAATAATTACACCAATTCTTGACGCTACCGTGTCTAAAGCCTAGGCACCTGATAAGGTAACCAGCCAACTGTGGATAATTTAATGCAACACTCATTACATTATAAAACTTGATACAATTATTTTTTTGGAAAAAATGGTAACTTTGCCGAAATTACTACTTTATATATTACTAGTGTATATGATGAGCTCATTGAAAACTCGTCCGGGATAGAAATAAGCACCGTGCTTATTTCTGCCGTTAAGGGGCAGACTGCCGTCGATAACCTTATCACTCACACTTGAAACATATAAAAACACTGAATTTATTTATCTAAAATAACGAGCAACTACCTTGTCTGCAATCCGAAAGAAAACAGTTCAGCAAAAAAAAAAACATTTTTATCACATGCAATGTTTAACACGTTTTCCTACTTAAAGCTTACTTATGTACGAATACCAGTTGCGAAAACTTTGTCAAACGCATGGCAGTGCATTGTAGGGCATGTTTCTGAGGTGCGTGACCTGCGAGGCAATGTTTTGTGGCGATGACAACCACTTAACATAAGGTAGGCCCGGATGCTTGTTCCAACAACTATTTTTTTTTATTCAATTAGCTGATACATCAAGCATATGGGCCACCTGTAGGCCTACCATGAGCTCTGTCTGGCTCTGGTTTTGAGTCTGTGTGAGTGTTCACCAGTGCATTATACTGTGTGTGTGACGTTTTGACGTAAGATTTATTTAGCCAACACTCACACAGACTCAAAACCAGAACCAGAGACAGAGCCAGACAGAGCTCATGGTAGGCCCCACTGATTTTAAGTGGTAACCATCGCCTATAATAACAAAAAATGTTATTTTGTAGATCGCAGCAGAAGTTGCAGCGCCGTTGTCACAAGCCCGTAAGATCACCATGGTGTCTTGCGGCGACAGCGAGATTGGCGCCGCCAAGCTGACTGGTGAAGTCCTCACCATCATGAAATGGATCCCCGAGATGGTCAAGGGAGTCACCGGCGTCGACATCTCTAAGGTAAGCCCTACATTCAATGCATGTTTGTTTAAGTCCTAAATTCAAAGAAAAACGTCCTCGACCGTTATCAGAATGAGGAAGAAGCAACACCTCATGTTATTAGCTTCCAAGCTGGTATAACTTATAGAAGTCTTCTGTGGATGGATGGATACGAATAAACCTCAGTGATATCATAGGATGTCCTGAAAAGCAAGCCCCACTTCATTTAAAAAAAAATTGTGTGGATGGTCTATCAATATTTATTTATTTACAACATTTAGTCACGATAATGTTGTTTTCGTTTCACCTATTTGTCTCTCTCTATTGCATAGAGAAAAGATGTGAAAAATACGTTGCGTAGAAATGATCGAAACGAGAGACACGTGCTTACACGAAAACAACATTTGGTAGACGTAATGTGGTAGCAAAACTCCGACTTTGGGTAAAGATCATCAGTATATCACTTGACTCTGGCAATTAGTAGTAAAGCTCTTTGTGAAGGGCTCTTCCGGGGAAGTAGGTACTACCACCATGCCTATTTCTGCCGTGAAGCAGCATTGCTGTGTTTCGGTGTGAAGGGTGTAGGTGCCGGTGAAGTTACTGGCACGTGAGGTTGAATATATGTATGCCTCAAGTTGATGGACGCAATGATGGATGGCAGTGCATCGTAGGGCACGTTCTTCATGCGTGACCTACTAGGCAATGCTTTGTTATAGTCGATGGTTACCACTTAATATCAGGCGCGCCATGCGCTTGTTCCATCAGCAAGTTGTTTAAAAAAGGAATAGTTAATAATAAAAGAAGAAGAAGAGCACATTTTGCATTAACATGCGATTTGACACACTGCTACTATTAGTTGGTTATTTAAATTATTTTTTTTAATTGGTAACGGCTTCGGTTTAAGTAGTATAAAATAATTATAATTAATAAAGGTATGTAACTAATCACACCGAGAAAGAATGCATAATTATAACGATTATTTTAATTACCTAGGTATCTACATACATACCTAAAACTAAAATAATCCACCTATGTATGTGTTATTTATTTATTTACTAGGACATCCAACAAAGGAATCACGAGAATAACAAATAATATTAACAAAACTATGTGTCCCTCCAGTAATAGGATGCCACAGCATGCAAAAAAATATCAACTCAAGTGTTATACCATTATAATGCTCGTTTTACTTATAAATTCACAGAACTGTTATCGGTCAATATTAAATCAGTTTCACCTCTGATCTTTACATCATTCATAATAACAATTAGCGAAACCAAACGTGCCTTGAGACTTATTTTTGCGTCTCATTTTCATCTCAGTCTTTTTATTCTGATGTTCGCGTGTAAACTTTTTTACTCAAAGCTTAAATTATTATCAATACCTATATATTATCAATAGGTATGCTCAAAGCTTATATTATTATAGGTATGGATTGGAGTAATAATTGCAAAAATAAAATAAAACCACAAAGTCAACAGTAACAAAATAATATTATCTTTTCCTCAAAACAGGCTCAAATATCATTATTTCGTGTTTCTTGTAGGTAGGCTCATAACTACAAAAAATAAAATTTAGCACAGGTTTTAATCATTATAGTAAAAAAAAGTAAGTTAGACCAATCCCGAATAAACTTAAAAGTTCTTCGATTTTTCGAGAGTGCAGTTGGTACGCAAAGTAGGTATTTGATCAACTATACGAACAAATATCTAAAGAAAACTTGGAATCCGTATAGGCAGAAACGTGCATGTATTAACATTCGCAACGGCTAGCCTATCAAATTAAATAAATACGCTTTGGTAAAATATATTAAATAAATATGAAAACTGACAAACACCGCACGTGCCGAAAAAACGTATGCAGAGTATACCCCTCGGAACTCTCGGCCCGGTCTCGATAATTTTGCAAATTTGTTTATTGCTTCTTTTCGAAGAGAGAATGGCAGATTTCCTTGAGTAATTCATCAAAGACCTCATCGTAGAAGCCTCGACAGCTACGATATGCGGAAAACGTAGTAAAAGTGCGGGGTTGTGAAAAGAAGCAATAAAATAAAATTGCAAAATGATCGAGATCGGCCCGAGAATTAGGCCCCTGAATACAGAAACGATGCTCCAGTCTAAGTCGAGCCACAAGCATAGATTTTTTACACTTTTCAATGGAGATCTGTCAAAATATCTATGCTTGAGACTAGACTCTAATATCTGTAGAAATCTCACGTTACTGACTGACTGACAATCGCATAGCCTAACTAAACGAATGGTCTGGAGTATGAAATTCACAGGGTAGATCTGATACTCTACCCCTAAATAAGTGCAGCCAGGGTTGAAGTTTGTACGGAAATGCGAACAAAGTCGCGCGATATTCCACTAGTTGACGTACCTATACAGGTCGTCCCATGGATATGCCACATGGAGGGAAAGTACCTTGAGTACTATTTTTTTTTTAATGGACAGTTAATTAATTTTAATTCTTCACTATAATTTTGAAATTCTGATTTTTGAATCGCACAATCAAGGATTAACATTAGATGGAAAATTTGACTGGAAGAAGACATTATTTGGGTTTAAACTACATTCATAAATATAAAAAAAATTGCATATCCGAGGGACGCCCTAGTTGGGTGTTTTAACGACAGTGACATAACCGATTGTAGAGCTGAGTGCATTGTTATGTTTATGCCAGTGCCTATTTACGCTAAGTGCATATAATTTACATATTTAGTCCTCACTAAATATGTTTTTCAACGGTATTTAAAAACAACGAGACATAAAACAGTTTTGACACCATTTTATGTTAATATAGTATTGTAAATCGATGTTATGCATTTGTAATACATATTTTTCCTTGAACTTGGTTTTGTTGTATTACATTTTGTTTCAACAGGTGTTTCCTTATTGTTTAACATAATATACTGATTTCCCTTTCAGTGCATACGTAGATATAGGTACACATGTGTACCGTACACATAATAGCTATTGTATATTTATCAAGGAGTTTGGACACCATGAGAAAGGAGTTAAATTTTTTTATGGGTGTTATGTATTATGCAGCGTGTACAAAGATGCTCGCTTTTTCTAACTGTGAAACTATGAGTTTTTGCATAACATGTAATACCATTCTATTAGACTTCTTAGTTGAATAATTAATTGATTCAAGCGTGACTTTACGGAATTGTATTCTTGAACATAAATTAACTAAAACAAATAAAAAGTACCGCTAATCAAATCTATGTTAGTTAATTTAATGTGGACCCCACATTAAATGTGGTATGATGTGGTGTGTGTGTGTGTGTGGTGTTTGTGGGTACTATGTACACCCCAAGCACCTGCAAATCCTGAAAAGTGAAATAAGGTGTATTAGAAAAAACAAAAATACCACAAAAATAAAAACTTCAAACTTTGTTTTGAAGTTTGAGTTTGAGTTTTTGTTGAAATATTTGTTTAATATAATCCTCTTTGAGGACCACTTAAAATCCTTTCACCACACTTGGTTCGAAAGAATAGGTGACACGATAAGAAGAAGAAAAATGCGATTACCTACCACATTTATGGACCTCGTGGCAGTCGTAAGTGCTGACAGACGTTGTTATTTTATATTACACACATCGACTGTCTTGTTTTTAATCAACCTTTCTTTGACCTACGACGTAACAGACCGACTGGCTTTAGTAAACTTAAAGAAGTAACGCTACATGAATGAAAAAAATCTGCAATAATAAAACGTTGAAAACAGCTGGGCGATTGTGCAATTCGGTTGTAATCAAAAGTTTGATACTGACAAATAAATAATACTAACAAGAAATAACGATCATTTTTCGACCACTGTTAGTCTTACAAAGCGAAGTTCCTTTTTGCTATTACATGTTTATTACCTCAACATTCAGTCTTTTTGCAATCGGTCCTTGTCAAAGATTTGTTTCAATTCGTTTTCTATTACAATCAAAGCTTAAAATAATGTCAAAACTGACAGATGCTTTTGATTGCAACAAAAGATACGCAATCACACCACCGATGTATTGTAGTGTACTTCCTTCACTTCGTATTTAATAATACAATTATGTTAATGTAAAATAAGATACCTTCCCATGTTTGAATAACACCTCATAATACTGTAAATGTTACTAACCTTACCAATTATAACCAAAGCATATGACCTCACTGGTATTCCCAGTTTATATAATAATGACATTTATCGAGGCCGTAGCACAAGACTGCTAAGAGAAGTGACCTTGACTGTTTGCCGATTAGTGCAATTCTTTACACATGTCCAGGTTCATATCTGTTTACATTTGAATGGCCTTACTTATAAAAATATGTCTAAAGATAAACAGTGCTTAAACTATTGCCATTTCTTACCACTGGGTAATGGCAAACAGTGACAGGGCTAAAGTTAAGCATTGATTAAATTTAAATTGCGTATATAAGTATGGCTGTAAATCCTTAAACGGCTAGTGATGTTAGTTTACGAAAATTTATTTGAAAAGTCAAGTTACCAGTCGAAACGGCTCTTTATTATTTTATAATTTGTATCACCGCTCATTGTATAAAAATTCATACTTATATTTTAAACTGTATATTCATATTTGAAGTAAGGCTTCTGAATCTGATCACTTGACTCTCATATATCTGTTTGACCTTTTGTGAACCCTTATCAAAGACTTGTTTATTAGCACAGGCTAGTCTATTCACCGATAGCTAGTGCCATAGTTACCTACTTAAAATTTTAGCTATCACTTCACACTACTACTGATGCTCACATTTTCCAAGAACTATATTGTTCCTGTATATGCACCTTCTTACTTCCTATTTAGTCTGGGATAGTTCTAACCCCTGTACATAGCATATTTTTTTCATTTACATACTGTTCTTAGTGTTTGTCATGTTTTATCCTAAAAAGCGTATGAAGCGAACGCGAGCTGTTATAATTGGATGACAAGACAAGCACTATGACGCCCACGTACAGACCAAGAGAATCGGGAGATCCGACAATCATCATTTACAACATTTCGTCTACAGTACCCGAAGTCGGAGTTTTGCTACCACATTTCGTCTACCAAATGTTGGTTTCTTGTGAGCACGTGTCTCTCTTTTGTATGGAAAATTGGTGAGACAACAACTCGTTTTAACGGAACGTATTATTGCTGTCTCATCTTTTCTCCATACAATAGAGAGAGACAAATTGGCGAAACGAAAACATCGTACATGCAATGTTGTTTATGAAGTGGGACTTGCCCTTCTGTACCGGCGTTTAATGTTTTACATGTTCAAATCATTTGCTCATTCATTGCTTGACTAACTGTAACACCTGGGGTGGCGGCAGGCGGTGACGATGGCCGATGCGCCCGCGCTGCCGACGCCAACGGCGCGGGGCGACTCGGCGCGGAAGGCGCGATAACCCTCCTAAGCCTAGTCTACTTACTAACATACCTACTCGTATGCTCAGGTACGTACCAAACCCCTGTCTAGCTTTTCTGCTTGCATGCTTAATGAACCTAACATACTCCCATGCTCAGGTCACTCATAGCTAGCCTACATGGTGTGAGGCTTCAATGTATATGCGTTGCGTTGTAGCAACGGGTCGATTCATTGTATGCCACAAACGTCTCATCCAAACGTCGCGCATTGAGTGGCATGTCACTAAAACTATGATGTTAAACGACGGCGCAGTGCAACGCAACGCATAAATGGGGCCTCAGCCTTACTTCCGTGTTCGAGTTTCATTTTTCATTTCATTATGTATACACTCGTCAACTTACCTCCATAATCGCACACTCAGGTTCGAACTCTTCAGCTAATGGTAGCTTAGAGAATATACAGATTGGAATGCTAAAGTATGCACGGTCTTCAACTAACCCACTGGCTTGCTTGGTTATTTTGTTTGTTTTACATTTAGTAGATGCATAGGGCACCTACTTTGTAAAGTAATGCGGTCAGAATATATTATAGTGATTTAAAATACCTACTGAATATATTTTGTAGGTTAATAGACCATAAATTGTAATGCATTGCGCTAGCTTTCGCCCGCAACTACGCCCGCGTGTCACTCGTAGCTATGATTCCGATCTAAGCAGCATGCAGCTCTGCTGCGCGACAGAGATCAGAATCATACCTTAATATTATTAAATATATCTTAATTAGCATGCCTATTTCTGCCGTGAAGCAGCATTGCTGTGTTTCGGTTTGAAGGGTGTGGGTGCCGGTGAAATAACTGGCACGTGAGACACCTGTACGCCTCAAGTCGTTGCAGAGCAGTGCATCGTAGGTCACGTTCTTGATGTGCGTGACCTGCGAGGCATTGCTTTGTTATAGGCGATGATTACCACTTAACATCAGTTGGATCATGCTGGTTCTATCAGCTAGATGAATATTTTATTTTATACATAATAAAATATAGTAGGCAAATGTATTTTATTTAAGCCGGCATGCATATAAAACCGTTGATTTGCATCATTGTCTTCTTTACCTCTCTGCTATCAAGTAATAAAATAAAGATAAATGATAAAAACTAATGAACTTAAAGTTGGCGACCAACAAATTGGCCGAATAACAAACCACGGAAGCTGCTTCAATTCACTGCTGCAGCGTCGTTGCCTAGCAACACTTTCTGTCTTCCACCGGAGTTTCGACAGCGCAACCACAGAACATAGTAATAATGCGATCATGCGCCGTTTGTATGGGAGCTGATGTCGCCAGTTTTACATTTCCATCTATTATATTTAAAATATCACAAACTAAAAGGATTCTAGAAAAAGAAAGGAAGGAAGATGTTAATTAAGTATTTTTTGTTTTATCTTGTCGCGTAACTTGCTCGGAAAGTAATTCCGGCTCTGCAAGGCATTATACACTTTGCGACTCCCGAAAAACTGTTGAATTGGTAGGTATGGAGAAAGGCGCATATGCGCATGGATTTTGGCGACACTTTTCCGGCCACATGGCCGTTCTACTTTGTTATGTGAGCGCAACGCATCACCCTCCCTTCGCTTCGTTTTTCGTCCAGCTTTAGCTCTTTCCAGCGCATAATGGCATGTCTAAATATATGAGAAACGCAACGCATTTTATATGAGACCCCAGCCTAAAACCTAATGATACTGACTGCAATGAAAAAGTAAATCCCCACCGACAACAAATATTTGTGTGAACATAGATGTTTGTTCTCTGTCTGGGTGTTATATTAAAATCAAAGTTTGTATTTAGAAACAAATATTATATTAGCTAGATAGCTAATATAATGTACTAATGGAACAGCAGAGCTTGTAGCTTAAAATCCTTTCACCACACGGGTTCAGTAGATAGTGTTGTGTGGGTTGTCCACAATATTTATTTTAATTATTACTAACATTGTCGTTTTCTTTCACAGGGTGTTCGCGCAATGTAGCAAGGATCCCCAAGAGATTTACGGAATTACTCTACTCAAAGTATTTCTTTTTGAAAATGTGTACCAATACGAGTTAAATTCTACAAAATTGTATTACAAAACGCGATTCTATATCACAGATGGCGTTACTATATTCTTAACGTGCAGAAGGGCAAGTCCCACTTCATTTACAACATTTCGGCTAAGAAAAGTTGTTTTCGTTTCCCTATTTGTCTCTCTCTATTGTATGGAGAAAAGATGAGACAGTAAAAATACGTTACGTAGAAACGATCGAAACGAAATGCTGTCTCATCAATTTTCCATACAAAAGAGAGAGACACTTGCTCACACGAAAACAGTTTTTGGTAGACGAAATGTGGTAACAAAACTCCGACTTGGGGTACAGTAGATAAAGTACCTTATGCGAGACACATCAGAGAAATAGTTACCTACTGCTGATACGCTAAGCATAACAGCCAGTCTTTCCTCCTAATTCATTAATACAATGAACTCTATATTCTAAAATAGTTTATTAAGGTGGGTATACTGGGTGTAACATAATACCCCGATAAGCCTGAAAAGAGGGTATTCCACACGTAACGGTAAACTTTTGTTCTACGGCATTAAAAATTTCGATGTTTTTCATTCATGAAATAACCTTCGAACATACATACGTATAAAATGTACTGAGAAACCAACTACTGAGAACTACTAAAAGTGCTACCAACCTTTTGCAAACATTAAAATGGTTTGATCTAAAAAAAAATGAATCAAAAGCTTTAAATTAATGAATGTTGTTCTATGACGTGACGTGTGTAACAACCGCTTTTCGGGCATATAGGGATATTGTGGTACACCCTGTGTAATTTAGTTTGCTATTCATTGTTTGGATAACTTTTAATACGAATCTGGTACAAACAAAATCGAAATAAGCTATAATAAGTCCGATAAGAAAAGTGGTGTAATAGATATTATGAAATCTATAGTATATTTGTTTTCAAGATCTATTTATCCACTATCGGAACCTGCCATATTTTTATAAGTTAGGGTTGTTCATTCTTATTTAACTAATGCGCAAAACTCATGTCTGCTAGACTGGCTAGTGAGCTTAAAAGCTATAATAGTTTAATTTCGACATCAGTTAAAGCACCCGCCATCAAAAGCAGAACTGGATGGACCTTTACATTTCTTGTTATAGCGTCAAGACGGCCAAGATTATTGTGATTTAATGTTTAAATTGGCTTTATAAATCGATTTTTATATCTTATTTAGATCAAGATCCTTCTCAAGGTTATAATGTTGTTGTGACGGTAGCTCAAAACTTTTTTTTTCTATTTTTGCTTAATATCCACATAGTGTGAAAAAAACAGCTTTAGGTGCTGTCCTTTCACTAGCTTAAAATACTGTTGGCAACTTTTTAGTGCACTGTAACCTATTTATATTACAAGCTAGTGCAATAGAAAATACTATTTCAACGCGGAGTATACCTTCTCCATAAGTCTGAACCTAAATCCGAGATATTGTTTTGCATACTTCTGTCTATTCATTCTGCAGTCGTCGATACAAAAAACCAGATAATCTAATTAATTTTGTTTTTAAATTACGTAGTTGTTAACGAAGCTATTCTAAATAAAATATGTACGTGTATTCTCTGTCTGGGTGTTATATTGTATGCTAAGATCCGTATTTAGAAACAGTGCTTGGGTCTGAGTCGAGTCTCAAGCATAGGTTTTTGACATTTTTCAATGGAGAAATGTCATAAAATCTATGCTTGACACTCGACCCGACACAAGAGCTGTTTCTGAAAACAGACCCAAGTATGTATTTACAAAAAAATATATACAATAAGTATGATATCAGTACAAGCTCTGCTTAATTTGGGGCTAGATAGTGTTCTGCGGATTTTTCACAATATTTATAATTATTTATTTATTATTATCTATAGAAAACGCGACTTTACTAAACGACGGATTTCGTTTCAACGGACAGGCATACGAGCCAAATGAATATGATCATGTGAACGGTTATTCGCAAAGTGCTAATTAGTTTTGTGTATCTTCCTCGAACTGAATTGTTATGATTTCGATAGCGATGACTATGATAGCGAGCTCATTTTCATGTTTATCATACGAGTATAGTTCAATTAAAATGATGTTACTTAATAAGGTACAATTCTAGCGTAAATATATTCGTGACCAATAGCGTTCATCTTATTTCAACGTAGAGATTTACAAAATATGACTGTTGTTATACAAAATAATAAGAAACCTATATTTTTTTAATTAGCTAATCTGTCGTTAGGATATAATTATTGTAATCTACTATTTGGTGTTCAAAGTGAGTGAATTCGTAATTAATGTGACGGACAACAGTGACGTCTTTTCTAAAAATGTAGGTATACAATAATGTAGTTTTTCATGAATTGTGTGGAAGTTATGTGTCATCAAAGCATTTTTATTTTAGTTACACTTTTGCAAGATTCACAAAATAGTTTCTTTTTTCGAACTATAATAAGATTATAGTTCAGTTTCGTAAGATGCTTTCCAATTCTAAGAAGTGCTGAGATCGAGTGTAATCTCGTTTTTTTTATACAAAAGTAATGATAAACTTGAATCTCCTATCTTGGATATTTTTTAGTTTAGCACCTAATTCTTGATGGAACTAGTTTAATAGTTAATTTTGTTGATCCACGTCCACCTTTAAAGTTATTTAATTTAAGAGAAAATATTACTATGTGTCATCGGCTCAGTGCCATTATTAATTTAGGTACTTGCAATGAATCTATTGTTATTATTCATTTCATAAGAGAGATTATATTATTTTTTTAAATTATTTTTCCTATGTTGAAATAAAATAACTTATTTTTTTATTGTATTTTTGGACGGTCGTGAATCTTACAGATTCTGAAGCCTAATTCTCGAGCCGACTGAGATTTTCAATGTCCCATAAATACACATTGGCATTGCACAACCCCGCACTTTTTATACGTTTTCCGTATATCGTAGCTGTCGAGGCTTCTACGATGAGGTCGTCGATGAATTACTCAAGGAAATCATCCATTCTCTCTTCGAAAAGAAGCAATAAAATAAAATTGCAAAATGATCTCGGTCGGCCCGAGAATTAGGCCCCTGATAATGGAATTACTTTGCATTGATTTAGATATATGGAGGTTGATACTTAAGTTATTTTTGGCCTATTTGCAACTGCCAAAACTCACACAAAATTCATAAACTACTTACTATAAGTACCTTTTACGCAAGATGTAGCACTATTTACATAATGAAAGTGATTATGTGTTTAACGGTTGATTGCATTAAGTATATAAATGAAACCACTTCATATGTTTGTGGCTTTGAGTGAAAAACTAAGTTGAAATCTGCTAAGGAATCGATGCACTGAGAGTAGCACAAGCATTTCTTTATAATCACAATTTTCTTACGTACGCATGTGTATTGATGTGATTTTTATTAATGTATTCAATAAAAATTATGCAAACTCGAGTGTTTTATTTCCTTTTGTTAAGCCCCTTTTCATACACCCACAGGGTAGGTACATAATTAGGTACTTACCTATTTTTAATCTTATCAGCATCAGAACCAAATAATAATATACAGACCTACTTGGTTGTTGAACAGAATTGTGTGTTCCTGTTACTAAGGCTGGTAAAACACGCACAATTAGCCGGCTGGTTTCAAAACCTACTTGTATCGGAGTCTGGTTGCGTCGATGTGTTAAAAATTGAGACTTACAGTATGGCAGCAGGACCACAAAGTGGTACTGATTCCGAAGCAATCAAAAATGGTAGTGAAATATTTGGCCGCAAAAGCCAACTTGAATTCATGAAACCCGAAGGCTAGCAAAACCACACGGTTGCGTGAGACAGCACCGTTGTGTTGTATGACTTGTATGGAATCATGGAATCGCATAGATGCTCGAACCCTGGGGTGCAATTTTAGCAGCACAAATCACTCAAGCGATCGCTGAATTCAAAGTTAGTTTTTTTTTTTTTTTTTTTTTTTTTTTTTTTTTTTTTAAATTAGTTTACACACTTATAATTAATTATAAATAATGTATCCTAATAAGATTACGATCTAGCCATAATGTAGGCTAATGAGCAATTTTATGCTGACTTAAATTTCTATATTGCTATTCTAAGAATGTGACCATAAGCACGTTTCTTATTGTCTCTATTCACGTAAGGGGAAACACTTTGTTCTTGTGTTCTTAAAACGTAGCACTAGTTTACACTTACACTACAGTTCACTATTGTATATACACTACACTAACTCAAAAGGTTTTTTCCTTTTGAGCCTTCTCACTAGGTCCGTGTTGTCAAGGAGCTGGATTGCCTCGACATTCACATGGTGAAGAAGCCTTTTTTCATGAGCTTCTGCGTGTTTTTTTATCACTTTATCGACGATCTCAATGTTAAGGTCCCTTTGGAGATCGTCGTTGCGTATGTACCAGGGAGCGTTCACTATGCCCCTGAGTACTTTGTTTTGGAATCGCTGGATTATTTCTATGTTGCTCTTTTTGGTACAGCCCCAGAGCTGTATACCATAGGTCCATACTGGCATAAGGACTTGTTTGTACAATAGTATTTTGTTGTGTACGGACACTGGAGAGTTTCTTCCAAGTAACCAGTACATGCTTTTGTATCTTAGTTCCAACTCTTCCTTTTTCTTCTTGACGTGAGCTTTCGTTGTTAAAGTTAGTTGACAATTTTTTTTTAAACCATTTGAAAATGGAACGTGGATTCAGCGATCTCTCAATGGAGCTGATGCCGGAATAGCAGGGCAGACCCTATTATTTATATTCTGTGTGTCCTAGCTTTCTGACTTCCTGTATGTTTATGGAATTGTATATTATGGGCATGTCATGGGTAGGGATGAAAATCATGAGACTAGGAGAGCCATGGATGAGAATGAATTTGTTGAATTTGATATGTTGACGGAGGTAGGCCAAATAAAACGTGGATGGATTTTTTGAAAGATGACATGGATTGGAAAGGTATGACGGCTGCCAGGGCGAATGGAAAAGTAGAACCACATAGGTGGGATATAATTATTATTATTTTTAGCCTGCACCCTCTCACTACAGGGCAAAAGCCTCCCTAACCCCCCTTCCACTCTTCCCGGTCCTGTGCTGTGGATGCTCAGTCTTCCATAAACGAGTCAAGATCGTCCCGCCATCTGAGTCTTGGTCTGCCGCGAGGTTGTTATTTTGGCCCTTTTGGGATAAGTGCAGGAAAATGATAACATGCTCACCCACCCTACCTATAGCTAGTGAGATTTGGAAGGATACCTAGGTAGTAGGTAGGCATACCTACTCGTTAGGAGGTCATATCGACGAAATAATATAGAAGCGAACGACATAATAATTAATTTATTTCAGATAATGAGATCAACTAATCTAATGATTTTGTTACATCATTGGCCCGAACCTAATTTTGGAAGTGATTTACGCCATAAATAGCTATCGATGATATTTTCATCACTACTCTAGAGATAAATACATAATAGTCACATGGTTATTTCTCTCTGTTATTTAAAAGGTTCTGCCAATCTACGGCCCGCCCCTATGTTTTAATATGTTTACTAAGGAAACGGCCACTTGAGAGAAGCTATTGCCTACACTTATCGCGAGTGACGTAAATGGGGGCCGCCCGCGCTTGTTCAAAGCTAAGACACTTTAGATAGATGCAACAGACTATGCCATGAAGAACTAGTGATAGGTGATGCTTGGGTCCCTCGCTGACAACTTCACAATGCTAGCCTGACATGTACCTGTAACACAAACGATTAACTATGAAGATTTGTTCAAATCTTTCCTGGGCCAATAAGTTCAGATTCCATAAGTAAACTCTCTATTTTGTCTTACGGCTTCAACATCAGTTGGCACATGAATGGATGTGCTGAGGGCGCCGAAGGTTCTGGCATGCTCCAGAACGACATGCGATGGATGTGTGCGTGCAATGCCTACCTAGGTACTCGCGTCCAGAGATTCCGTTATCTTTAATACCTCGTAGACAGACAACCCATTTGCAATATATTTATTGACATAATTCATTGAATATAAATTACTACAGCTCGCCTCAAAAAATATTAATAAAAAAAAATATTTTTAAAAGGCTATACCTACTAGTAGAAAGGTCTCGCTCTACACACTTATGCTATAATACATGTAAACCGAAGGTTTCCCAGCATGTGATGAGAAATTGGAGACAAGGTAACGTCTAATTAAACTAATTAACGAATCCAATAAGAGCACACTCTACTAGGACTATCAGGTATAATAATCTTACCGCGTCCGCTATCGATGGCAACGGTGGCTTTCTTACAAAATGTTACGTTTGAGTAGGTTTAGGTAGGGGAGAGTCGGGTAGCCCCGGCCGGTGGGTAGCCTCGGCCACTTACAGTTTTAGACAATCACGCACACATAGATAAATAGTGCACACCTTAAATTGTTTGCAGTGCCACGTAATTTAATATTTCCCCTCCATTTCAAAATGCTTTGGTGGAGAAAAACACGGTTGCAACTAACAAAGCTAAAGTAGGTAATCAAGAATAAAAAAAAGGTGCAACAGCCACAAAGAAAAAAATTAAAACAAAACAAAACATTCTAGATTAGTCAAGAGATCAGGCAGCAAAATGCAACATTTGCAGTGAAACATTCGAAAAAGACTGGATACAATGTCATAAGTGTAAAGACTGGGCGCATGAAGCATGCGTAGATATTGATCCTTCACAGCTTTACTATTGTTGTGACGTCTGCAAAGCTAAATAACGACTTGGCCATCGCTAAAATGTATGACCGGGGCTACCCGCCAAAAAAAATACCGAAAATTAAAGACTTGTTTACTAATCTTGATTAAAGCTAAGATAAAGAATATATTTGATTGTTACTTATCTAAAATTGCTATAAATATATTTAATTTAATGTTTAATTTATAAAGAGACGTCTTGTTTTGTCCAATTTTAAAAATTATGACTTTTATTTATGTGTCCGTGGCTACCCGACTCTCCCCTACTTACTCTTCTGTTGAACCTACGCACTTTAGCTCTAGGGGTATTTAGGTAGGTACCTAAGTACCTACTTGCAAAATTTTCCCACTCGACAGGCATTAGGTAGTATACCTATTATAGTCGACTGCACTAGAAAGTACCTTAACAATTTGCAACTTTCAAGATACCGTCTGGTCCATTGCAATACCGCGGCATACGGCACCAGAAGATGTAATCGAATCGGTGCAAATCAATGTGATCGTGCAGTCGAGAGTAGGTACGTACGGAACTCAACAAAACAAGTTTAATAAAACTTGACGAACCGACTTATGATCAAACCGGCTGAACCGATTTTGATGAAATTTCTATAGAACCAATCTAAAAGTATAGGACATCTTTCAAATAAAACAAAAATAATCAAACCGGTGTCTTACGGAGTGGTGTGTGGTAAAAACATAAAAATAATTGGAACAGAATTGACAACCACACAATTATATACGGTCTAATTATAGGCCTACATTACTTGGGTTGTCTGTGGGCTTTTTATGTAGACTATAGGTTATTATATATGTTCTATGTTTTAGGAACAGGTAAGTTAGTACCTACAGGTAGTTGTTAAGGTACTTCACAGGAATATGTACTAGGCAGGTAAGTACACAGTCTTACCTGCTTAGGTTAGTTATTATTGAAGCAAACGCACACAAGCATTAAAGCAAGAAGTCAAGCAATGCTTTCTAAAATTAGTAAGGCCCGCTTTCACGAATTAATCGACTGATTAAATAAAATAAAAGATAAACAACCGTTGATAGAAAAACCATTATGACCAGTCGATTCCGTGAAATTGGCCCTAAGTTAGTTGTTACCTACCTACTTGTAGGTATGGATATAATATTTATGATGCGTGAAAAGTAAGTCAGAAGGTAGGAAACTATAGCCACTGATTACTTAACTATTTGGATAGGTAGGTATAACTATTTGTGGTTTTGAACAATGGGACAAAAGTTTGGTATGGCACTTACCGTGTTATATTCTATACACGATAAGCATGCAGGACCTACCTACATAAGTTGAACATACTTGAAAAAACAGCTATGTTACCTAGTAAAATTATGTTATACCTAAGACTGATCGTTTTTTTTCATAATTATTTTCAACCGAAAGGGCTCGGTTCTTTCCATTCTGATTCCTAGGTACTCTACTTACATTTATTACCTCAAGTGGTTTTAAAACTATACAAACAAATTTAATTTTAAATGATCATTACCATTGGAATTTTAGTAACAAGGTGTGAGTAAGACAACACCTTGTACCTAAGAAGAAAAACTTAGAATTTAAACAGTTACACACACACACACGTAACTTAACGTTTTATCTTAGCAATCAACCATTACCAATTTTACAAAAAGCATGCATATTATTATGTAATTGCTCTCACACAATCACTAACTTGCCACTAACGTAATCAGCACTAAGGCCTGGTTTCACTGATGCCCAATCAAATATTAGACAGTCTAAAAATGCAGATGAAAAACTACATTTTTACAATATTTGATTGGGCAATTAGTGATCGGTGAAACCAAGCCTACGTGAATTGCTTAGAACTAAGATTACACAGCCCGTATATTTGAAATTTAACTGACATGGTCTGTGATATTTGTATTGCGATAGGACCCATCAACCAGTTGATAGTTAAGGCTCAGATAGCCATTGATAATCTTCTCGTAATCACATTTCGACCTCTTGAAAGACATAAAATCACCAAACTTGTTTAAGAAGTATATCTTTTTTTTGATCCTTAAATGTTTACCCACAATTTTTTTTGCATATTTACGATAACCAAAACCAGTAAAGATTTTTGTTAGGAAAACACGAAGGATCAATAGTGTTTTAATAAACTGTGTGCAATGGTGTATAATTATAATTTTTCAAAATGTCAAAATGTGCGAACGAAGAGTCTGCTGACCTGCTGAACGGGCGGCGTCAGTGGCACGGAGCGCGCTAAGTCATTACACTACTCGTAAAATCTTTTGTATAGCAAAATAACGCCCAGAAGTAGGATTACATTGCTAGAGCATGCGATCACTATGCAGTTTGACAGTTAACCACCACCATGGACAAAACTTAAAATAAAATATCTCTGACCTTAGCCCGGTTATAGCCCGCTTTGCACCAAGACGCGAAGGATTAAACTGAATATAAAAAACAAAATATTTACAAAGGATACTAGGTTACTTCTTTACAAAATAATTAAAACAACAAATTTGCTAACACAATGTATTTAGACGTTTAAGTTTTAACATGGTAAGTATTGGGCTATAAAAAATTAATACACCTATAGGCTAAAATGCAAAAAAGTAAGTATATAATAACAATAATCTGGCTAAAAATCGTCTCACTTGATACACGTCTACACCCCACTCAAAGATTTATTATGGTTACAATCAAGTTTGATAGAAAATAAACATTCAAAGTTATAGCTAATTTCCAAAACTACGGACATAAATAGTAAGAACGGGACGTAGGCGAGTATAAGATAAGTACTAAAGTATCTCGAAATTATTTTCATAATGTATAAAATATGAACGTAATAATAGTGGTAACAGTGTGCGATTAAATCGCAAATATAGCATACAGTACAATTATAAATTAGAACAGTATGCGATTAAATCACATGAATATATGGATGTACAAAATAAGCTTATACTTATAGAGGTATTATTTCAATATATTAAATATTTTCGTTGATAGTTAGTATACCTACTTTTTATTGTATAATATTATTATGATTACTCTCTATTTATATTAATACTTATATTTATTGGCAGCTTTCAAATTGACCGATTTCTATCTAGTTAGTTAAAGTTGAGTCTTCGTTCAAATTATGACTATGGGCATAAAATTAATAAAAACATTACACTTCTTTTTTCAACAAGAACAAATTATAATTATAAGCAAACGAACATCTTGTATTATTGTATAATGATTAATTTTCTTTATATGTGGCGGCGCAGTGGCTTCTTAACGTCACTTTCAATCGTACACCACCTACTTCTATATCACATTAGTCTGGTTTAAGGCGATGGACACGGTGAAACAACTTCTCGCTCGCACACTTTGACGTTCTTAAACAAACAACCACGCCACATTCTCTAGGGGAATCCGTTCTAAGTTCAGTGATTTATATAAACACACGTAGTTTTATGTGGTTTACGTTAAAGAGGTCTTGAGTTATAGAAGGGTCAAAAGTGGCACCAAATGGTTCGTGTAATATTACACTCGGCGCTGCCGCTGGCTAGCCAGTTCTTTTGCTTGAACTTGGCTTTACACGCTGTCACGAGTATAGATTTTTCAAAAAATCAAAGTGTTTGAGCGAGACGATCATCGAAGGTGGTCTACCCCTTAATGAAAATCTTTTTACTCAGACTAAGACAGCTCAAAGTTAGCCCTGTCACTGTCGTACGCCTATCTTTATTTTGAGACTGTTTTATCTATAAAGCGATTACTCTAGGTACCTACTGCCCGACGAAGTATTATATGGAATATACTAATGGTTTGAGCTCGTACAATAACGTATTTATTTGTCCAGAAAGTACAGCAGCTTTTGGTGTTTGCTTATACACCTTATTAGAACTAATCAAGTTATGAATAGGCACTGAGGCTTAAGCCTATACTAGATCCACTTAATCTAAGCATTTTTTGGTGTTTTACAATTATTTAAACCATAATTGCCTTATTTGTATGAGTACTGTACCTAACTGGCCTCTAGCTCGGTTGGTAGTAGCTCTGCCTTCTGCGCCGTAGGTCGTGGATTCGATCCCCACCGAGAACAAATATTTGTGTGGTTAACATTTAAATGTTTGTTCTCTGTCTGGGTGTTATATTGTATTCTAAGTATGTATTTACAAAAAAAAAATGTATTCAAGTATTATATCAGCTATCCGGTTCCCATATTACAAGCTCTGCTTAGTTTGGGGCTGGGTAGTGTTGTGTGAATTGTCCACAATATTTATTTATTTAACTATAGGTTTTAAAGCGGCAATTAGCTGTATTCCAGTATATATCATCAACAATAAGTATTCTAATGTCATGTGTTTCGAATAGGCCTAATTTTTACTTACAATCGGAATGTATTACACAAATTTTATTAAACTTACTCTTACGCTACTTTATTTTTCCTTAAATTTAGATAACAATTGTAAAACTTCAGTTTTATTAAGAAACACATTAAAAATTAATACCTACTATCTAATTGGATCATTTTTCTTCGATATTTTGTGACATTAAATGCACTTGAAAATCTTAAAATTTAGAATCCAAGTACCTAACATAAGTAATAATGAAAAGTCATTTTAATTTCGGAAGATATTTAACCTTATTTACCAAAAGACCTCCGATAGAGGTAGATTTAATATTGTCAACATAGAGTTGGTACATATTTGAGCGTACTTTTGTACTTTACTGTTGTTACAGCTATAGCTAAGCTAAACGATACATTATCTTACAGCCGCAGACCGCACACATAGGTACAGCGCAGCGTGTCCCACTTTGATGTTTTTTTTTGTAATTTAAAGAATACCTAATACTAAAAGGACCGAATAATAAAATAAATTGTTTTTTTGCTAAACTGTGTGCATTCGGATTGCACACAACATACCTAGTTGCTCGCGATTTGACATTAACAAGTTCAAGTGATTTTTTATCTTTAAAAGGTCAAGTGATGTCACCGACGGCGGTCTGCCCCTTAACCATTTTTTATTTAAGAACCAGGCAGATGGCTTCAGACTTAAATTTCCCTATTCTACTTTTTTAGTTCACAGAAATATATCTTCATCATCAATAATTAATACCTAATGGTGTTTAAGTTAAAATTGTTTTGTTCTTTTGCGTTTATCAAATAAATGTGCTCAAAAATGCCATTTTATACTCACTATTTTCTCGATATCGTTATAAATACTATAAGTATACGTAGACATAACAGGAATAATAATTATTTAAAACTAACCTAACATTTAAATAAATTCTGTTTGTGCATTTGTGATCAGACCGTCAAATTATGCAATTAGTACCTGAAAATATCTTAATTATTGTATTAACACGACATCGTAAAATCTGTCAAAATATAAATATGAAAAACATCTAAAAAAAATTGGCAGTTAGCCTTATAACGCGCACAACAACGTGTTAGCAATGTAGTTTTTTGGGAGGCATAGGGAAACAACTGGTTGAAACTGGACTGTAAAAACTAAATGGATAAAACTGAGTACCTGTAGCATATTAGTCTCTCTCTGTTTTGAATGATTTAGTCGTAATTAATAAGCCTCCAAAAATTACAGTCTGGACGCGTGAAGTCAGGAGATAAGTCGCGCGGGTAGTAGTTACATCGAAGTTCCACTAATTATTATACAATCTTAAAACATAAGCAACAAATTTAAATGCTACCGCAATTTATAAATTATTATTATCAATATAACAAGATAGGTAAATAGCCTTTATCTAAGCGTTCTTTTGAAGTCTGAATAGAATGAATGCAAATTATGAGAACAATGGATTATAATCATTTGTACTTACTGTTTAGAATTGATTCTATTGTTATTTAAATGTATACTATGAGATGCCACCGATATTAACCTAAACTTTAAATTTCAAATATAAAAAATAAAACTGAGCCGTGTAAAAATTAGGCTGAATTACTTACCTACTCTATTACCTAAATATAGGCTTGCATAAAAGTAGGGAGGTACCTACTGAATAACCTCGCAACGGGCAATAATTACGGTTGATAAACTACAGTTAGTAATTGAATTTAGCCATGACATCAAATTGTTAAATTTATCATGAATGGGTTACCAAGTATAGTTAATGTTATTTGAAAAAAAAACTAATGGTTCTCATTGCGTATCGTGCTACCAACTTATTGTCTATAGCTAAGTCAAAGCCATCATTAGAGTACCTATACTTCCCAAAGATAATTTTAATTACAAACATAAAATCACGCCTTTTTCCCATAAGGGGTAGGCTGAGACCACGGATTTCCACTTGCTAGGACCCCCATACCTTTTATGCTTCATACGGTTTATACATTAAATACACTCCTTATTGTGGGCAGATCTTATTCCCCCAACTCAAGTTAGAATTAGACATTAAATAAGTGTTTGGCCTATCTCCCAATAGTCTGCTTTCTCTTGTTTGCCCTGTGCCCTGTCCCTAACAGGGCAAAAAAGATAAAAACGCGACTCGTGAATTGCAATGGATCAACATATAGCGACGCAATGACACATTACGCAATATCAACCATTCATTTGATTAAGCTCAGTTTTTTGATCACAAAAAACTGAGCCTGTAAACTAACAAGTAGGCGTCCATATACGAAATAAGTTTTCTATAGGTACCTACAGAACTATTTTTGTATAAAATCACATCATACTATTTAGTCAATGAAACTATTTAATTAACTAAGGTTAGGCACTTTTGTAATTATTGATTGGCTTTTGGAATGTTAAATGTGGAACCATTTAGGTAAAACTTACCAGGGAAAGTTTCAAAAATAATTATAGATAATTGCACACATACATATTGCATTAATTTAGTTGTAAACAAAAACAAAGTTTCCCTCTTCAAATAGTACTGTGAATTGATTAGTTTGAACACTACTAAAATGTACCTATGCCGAGGTCAAAAAATCATGCAGTAAGTAGGAGTAGTTAGTAATAGCACAGCATGCAAAAAACTTGCAAATAGATTAAGGTTAGTATGAATGGTTCTACATAATTGATTCCACACATAATATTTCTTAAACTAACTCAATATGCATCCAGGCACTTGAAATTCTACACAAATCCCAAAGTCTTAAGCTGGGGTCACACGGCCCGAGTTATTACAGGCCAGGCCAGATCGTGCTACGCCTGTGGATGCCTGTGAAGCTGATTTAGTATTGCAGGTACTGCAGGCAACATCGGTTGCGACTATTCCCATGGCCTCTCAATCTGGCCTGTGAGAAAGCAGGCCGCAATAAGACCCCAGCTTTAGAGCTACCTGCATGTGGTTCTACCAACCAAATGAAGCAGCAAATGTTATACTTTACCCAGTCCATGCTTATAAAGTCTTTTTCTGTAAAATCCCCTGGTTAAAAAGTATTTAATGACTAGAATGAGGATAATAAAAGAGAATAAGTACAGGAAACTTAGCATTCCAATGTCCAGGTCGGTGAAAGGGCTGGTGGCGGCGAGAGGCGCGGCGGCTGAGCGCGCGCGGCGCACGTCTCGGATGCTCTCTGTGCCGTACACGCCCTGCAGATACTGGTACACGGCCGGCAGCGCCCATGCGCCGCGCTCCTGCCGGCACGCCGGGCATCGCTCTACACTCGGAAACTGGATCTTAGGATGCTGCGGATCTTCAGTGACGTCTCCAGCAAGCCGCAAGTTAACCTCGTTATGCGATATCCACAACCAGAGTACTGCCTTATCGTTTTCTTTCACATCAAACAATCTGTTCCGTTTCGCCATAGCTTGGAAATGTTGCGCACACTCTGTGCACCCAAAGAAATGTTTGATATATCCGTGCATAGCTTGCAAAACCTTAGGGCCTTCAGCACCTGGCTTTCTAGCAGCATTGACTGTCAAGGCGTGGAATAATGCCCATAGTCCACACGTATAGCCTCGGTATTTGGGAAGACTGCCCTTACATGCAATGTAATCGTTAGAATTTGACAAATATACAGGAGCATATACCTCTTCTAATCTTTTTACCGTATCATAAAGTTCACTTCCTCCCCAGCTCGTTTTTGTGAGAATAGTCGCTCTCAAACCTGTCAGGTATTCTTTAAGATTACTCCTGAATGGGAAGGATGTTATGATAACATCCAAATAGTCCAACAATGCTTGTAAAGGCTCTCCCTCTATAGTTGGGTACCTAGTGATTTCAGTGTGCAAGCTGGTTTTTAAGGTATTTTCTAAATCACTGTAGTAAACAGCATCAGAATTCAGCAACAAAGATGTATCTGGATGCAAATTATTGTTAATTGTGTCTGGAACACCTGATTTTGTATCTGGGAATGCATAGCTTTTGGATTTCAAGAATGCATTTATAGCTTTCAGAAGCTCTGCTTCTGTAGAATCTTTAGGAGCTAAATAAGTGGGCTCCAATGTGGATTTTACAGCTACCACACCTGGAAATTTTTGTATCCTCGCTACTTCAGCTAGCTCACTGGAATCATACACCCTCTTCAGTCTTATGTCTTTGTAGTCACTTAAGGCAAGGGCTAGTTCTGATCCTACAGTAGAGTTTCCATTTTCAAATACCAAAAATGTATAGAGGACATTAGATGGCACATCATTCAGAGCATTTCTGTAGGAGGTGTAGGAAGCAATGGTAAAAGATGGAGCTAGTGGAAGACGGCCCATTGATTGCTCAGATTGCATTTTATGTACAAGTGTAGCTCTCAATTTATCTTCAGTGTCAGCCTGCTGCACTTTCTCACCAATATTTCCATTGGCTTTCACATAGTTTTCATGCATGTACCGAAGAGTTGGATACGCCATTACTTCAAATTGTCGACAAATTTCATTATTCTCTTCAACAGAGCAGTCAATTGCGGCCAATCTTATAAAATTTTTCCATGATGCTATATTAGCCGCTAAGCTTTTGTATTTTGGCGCAAATGCTCTGCAGTGACCGCAGTAGCTGTTATAAAACTGTATGACCAATGCATTAGGCTGACGATATACTTTCCTTTCAAAATTATAGTTGGTAAGGATATGAACAGAATCAGACTTACTGTACAGTCCTTGTTCTTCCACATCGCCATCTCCCTGAATTACTGCACCTTTCACTACGACGCCGCTTAAAGCAACGCATAATACAATGTAGGGCAAATTCATGTCTACCATCATAGAAGTTCGTTCGAATAGCAGCACTTACTCTGGCAATTTTTGAACTTCAAGAAAATTACTAGGCATTTATCATATTATGCAGAGCCTTTCCAAGGATAGGACGACACGTAATATAAATCCTTGGTTGATTGAACTCGTAAACTTTGCAATCTTAGCGCACTGTTAGTGATTTCGCCGTCCAAGATTTGGTCCAGCACTAGATCAAAGTAGCACTTCAGACAATTTTATTCCGAAAAAGCCATCCACCAAATGGAAATGATTATGGAACGTATAATATTCGCCGTATCGTCCGATACAAGGCTACACAAGCGAGAGACTACAATAAAATAATAAAAATAATTATTGATAACGAGGGTGTTACGCTGTGATGCTAGCTTTTTGCTGTATTTTGACTGTCATCTGTCATGTCATGTCATGTCAGCAACTTGCTGACGTTATATCGACTTGACTTTGGCTGTAGTTTAGCAACTGACATATGACATAACAATTGACTGACATTGATATAAAAATACTTTCGCTTAAATTCAATACTGTCATCTCATCATTCTGTTTTTTAAACGTCAAAATCAAAAGCACAGATTTGACATTAGAAATTTTACTTGACATTAGAAAAATTGATTGTTGAAATGACAGACAAAGCAATTTGATGGCAGTTGGCTGAATTTGTATCATTTTGAGCCTGTCAGTCATCTCAGCTTTCTTGCTTGTTGGAAAAACTTTCGGGGCCAGTATGTTCTGTAAAGATGGCAATTTCGGAACGAAATCTTATCTGTCACATATATACGTATTTTATTATTCACTACCCTCAACCACCTACCCCAATCCTTCTCCCCCGTACCTGTGGGTAGAAGGAGAAACCGGCCACTACGGCCATTGACACCGAGCCGCGATCCGAGTGAGTCGAGCACCCAGAGCTCCTCCATAGAATTTCAGGAAAATCATATTTCCAACGCGATATACGGCCGCGCGTCCTTCATCATCAAATCAACCAACCCTACGGAAATTCAGCGCCCTCCGCCAACATCAGCAAATCAACGGAGTCTAAAGAAAAGGCAGTCGAGAACACCACTTGCGGCCGCTACGAAACCCCAGGTATTTCCTTCCTGTCTCTTTACATTCCAAATAGGGTTCCCGTTTTTACTCTTCGGGTAGGGAACACAAATATTGAATTTACATTTATATTGAATTACTTTTTCTTAGACTAAATCAGATTCCAAATATCTGCATAAAAGTAAGGTAAAATCTGTAATCTGTATAATACTAGCCCAAATTCTGTTTATACAGATAAATCTATATAATTGGCAGCACTGAAACAGCCCAACTATATTGGTATAGTTGACTGTCTGTCTATTGTAGTATTGTAGTTGAAGTCGAAAGTGGTGTAATAATTTTCCTAATTACGTGCATTCACTTACAGACACAGAGAGCACGCAGGCACCAAGGAACATTCACAAAATATATTTACGCATTGTAAATTATGTACTGCCAATCAAGATAGGAATATTAGCTAATGTATTGACTCATTGACTCTCGCTCACAGACACAGATTACTTCTCCTTTTTCTTCTTAATGAATGAATGGCATCTGTCCTTTTTGGATCAATTTTGCCAGTGTCGAGTATAGAGTAAATACATATGTAATAATACTTTTCCGTCGAGTCAGTCAAAGTCGAGTCGGCCCCTACCCTAATTATCTTTGGAATAGGAGTGGGTTGTAACAGGTAAAATAAGAAACTTGTTCCGCCGGTTCCAGTTCCAGTAAAATAACAGTTCCGAAAACCTGTTCCAAAATAACAGCTGGTTGTGTTGCATGCAACATAATATGAGTAGAAATATAGGTAACAGGTGCTGAGGAGAAGAACAGTTTCAGTGTATGTTCCTGAAATGAAAACCATCCTTCATGCTTAACAGGCTTAGGACTGAAAGCTTGAGATTTGAATTTTGACAAAATACATGACATTTACTAATCAAGCTGGCGCATTAAATTTTTTTTTCTGTTAGAAATGAGCCTGACATTTCCGAACGCAACACCTGTTCTCTGCTTGTAACAGGCTATCTCGTTCTAACAAAGGTAAGATGCGTAAGCTAGAATAGAGAAGAGCATGTTCCGTGCGTGGCGTCTCCTTCTAACAAAAGTAATCTCCATAGGCTAGAATAAAGAGACGCATGTTTCGGCAGATTCGGGCTGTTGTGGAATGGAACAGGCTCTCATTGGTTTAGACAACAGTTCCAAGGTGTTATTTAAAAATACCTGTTATTTTTATCTGTTCCGATATATTATATGCCTCATTCCTACTTTGGAAGAAGAGGACAACATCATTTTTGAAGACCTATTCATAGATACCACACACGTATGGGTTTGATGAAAAAAAATTTTTCGAGTCGTAGGTTTCAAGTATGGGGACCCCCAAAATTCATAGTTTTTTTTCTATTTTTGTGTAAAAATCTCAATGCGGTTCACTGAATTACTGATTCATCAGTCTAGCTCTAACAGTTTCGGAGAAAAATGGCTGTGACATACGGACGGACAGACAGACAGACAGACAGACATGACGAATCTATAAGGGTTCCGTTTTTGCCATTTGGCTACGGAACCCTAAAAAACGAATCCAGACTAGTTCTCTTTGGACTCTCGCTCGCTCGCTGACAGTTCTACACGGAAACAAGAAGCAACATTGATTGATTGAAGATCTCGTTTCGTTTTTTGTCATTTTGGGTAATCAATAACTTTTTCATTTTAATTGTTTTTCTAGTGTTATTTTGAGTTCTGTTAACTTCTGTTGTGTAATTTTGGTGGTATTTAACCAACATTGCTTGAGGTCTTAGCTCAAAGTGTTAGCAGTTTGAGCAAAGAGTGTTTATGTGATATTTTGATTTGATCGAAAATGTTTTTGATGGTTTTTAAAAAATCGACCACCATTTGTTTTCAACGGCTGCGGCTGCGGCTGCGGCTATTTACTTTGAACGATCAGATTTGATTCAAACTTTGCACACCTGTCAAAGGTCGATGACAATGCAATAACATGAAAAAAAAAATATGAAAAAAATAAATATTTATATATAGTTTAAAAAACTAAAAAAAAACGCTTTTATAACTAATTGAACTAAAAAGTTAAAAATAAAACTGTAATAATCAATTGAAAAATTTATATTATTGTACAAAAAGCGTGGGGGGCTTGATTTTGATTGTCGTAAATATTTTATCAATAGTTTATTATATCTGAAGTTATTATAAATAGCACCCTACGCTTTTTTGTACAATAATATAAATTTTTCAATTGATTATTACAGTTTTATTTTTAACTTTTTAGTTCAATTAGTTATAAAAGCGTTTTTTTTTAGTTTATATACTATAATTTATTCTATACTGTTTACAAGTATTACAGAACGCAACACAAAAGTGTTCTATCCCGGTCAGCGGCCGGTGACGAACTGAACATTGGCCGATTGTGTAAACACCACAGGCCAGGCTACGCCACGATTCCTTTGAAGTGTGCCCAAAAAACCGACAACTCCCCGATTGCGCGCCATGCTTGACAAATGTCCGCCAACATATACCAATACCCCCTGTACACATTGGCGTTGGCCTGTAGTGGGCCAGCATGGGCAAATGTGTACTAGGGCCTTTACGTTGTGTGTTTTTCCCTTGAGTTGGTGTTGGTATCCAAAATGGACAGATGCCATTAATTAGCGATGCGCATTTTCGAATGAAAACTGCGTTCGAAAGATCTTTCGTTACTAATTTTTCTGTTCGAATATGAAATTAGTCCATGAATGACTTCCGCTTTCGAATGATTCGAGAGATCTTTCGAGAGACGAATGGGGCGGGGCTTAGTTTGATTGATTCATTTTCACTCACGCAATGTTCGTTCGCTTATAGTACCGTTCAAGGGCTAGGGATGTGACATGTGACTTTCATGGCTAAAAGTTATTTTGATAATAATCCTTTATTTTTGTTTTTAATTACATAATAATAATAATAAATACAATATTATAGGCAACGACTAAAATTTTGTTTGAAAATATGACTATGTTGAAAACGCTGACTGTGGCGGTCGTCTGTCTATGGCTCTATCTCTGTATCTTTCAGTTTTTTGGAACTGATTGTTTATTTGCCATGGAAGGAATTATAAGTAGATCATCATCATCATCATAAGCCTGAAGAAGTCTACTGCTGGACATAAGCCTTCCCTCTATATTTCGATGAAGAACGATTCTGAGCTTTTTCCATCCACTGACTTCCCGCAATCTTATTAATGTCATCGGTCTATCGAGTGAGTGGGCATCCTATGTTTCATCATCCGGTTCGTGGCGGCTTTTCGAGAACTTTTATTCCCCAACGGTTATTGGTTTTTCGAGCTATATGACCTGCCCATTGCCACTTCAACTTACTAACTCTTAGGCAAAAAAATATTATTTTTGCCTAAGTATATCATTGTTAATCCTTTGGTGGTTAACTTGATGGGTTCAATAATACTCGTTTTGATCCAAGATTACTGAGGTTTTATTAAGATGCTTCCCGTCCCTATCTTATTCTATCGTTTATCGTTTGTTTCGTTCGACTAAGCGGCAGGCATTAATTCGTTCTATGTTGTTGTCTGTTTAGTCATTTCATTCACCACTCGAACGCTTGATTGCTAAATTACCTGATATTGAATGTCTTTCTTGATTCGTTTCGTTAGTCGTTCAGTTAGTATACATACTCATTCTTTCGTTCGTTACAGTCAGGCTTGCTCACAGAACACTTTTTACCCTTACGGGCTAGCTAGAGATTAGTATATTAGTATATTAGTTGTATCAGCGTTATTCGAAAAGTTCGAGAGATATGAGTTTTCGAAACATTAGCATTAGTATCTCTCGGATTCGCCCATCGCTACCATTAATTGAGAAGAAGAAGAAAAATATTGATTGAAAATCTCAAATTCAATTCTTGCCATATTTTTGCTTTTGTTCGTGTTGTGTGGTGAACCAGGTGGTGAATTTGAAAATCTCAAGTAAGAATTCAGTCCTCCGTTTTTAGCTATTTAAGTGGGTACCAGAGACAAGGTAACTTCAAATGGAACTCGACTCGAATACATTTTTTAGGTCCGCCTGACTCCGCCTAGCTCGTCTAAGCCAACATGGCATTCTTGTTAGCACTGTATTCTCTTTAGTTGATTTTAATAAGTATGTAAATTGTGGTTGCACTCAAAATATTTGGTAGCAAAGCGAGTGCTAACTCGTTACCCGACTACCTACTACGAAGGTCGGTCTTTGTTTTGTTGGTCGGGCGATCGCCGATCGCCGATCGGTCGTTGAAGGCCCTTGCTAGGCCGTAGAAGAGATATTGTCTGAGCAATGTGTGTGTGCGCGTTCAGTGTTGATCGGCCAGAACATGTCGTCAAAAAGCCCTGCATTGAGTATTGCACAAAGCTCTGAAAAATCTATAGAAAGAGGGTCGTATTCGGCCATATTCGTCAGGAAAATCGTCAGTTAATGTACACCCCGTTAAAATGAATCCACTTTTTTCGGGATGGGGTAATGTACACCCTGTTATTACTATGCCAATTAAGCCACATGTACACTGAACCAATTCAAACATGGTTTTTGCTTTTTTGTTCTGGCACCGGATAGTCCTTTATACTTTATAGAGCAGATCTTTGGATAGGTTAGGTTATGTATTAACATAAAAATTACGCACAAGGAGAGCAAACAGAGCGTGCCTCGGCAGCAGCCGCCGCCGTGCCAGAAAATGTTTTCAATATCCTCAAAAGGGCTGTCCTCTTTAGGACAATTATTATCCATAGCTAAATAAAAAAATAAAAAAAAAGTCAGTTCAAGCTAAGTCTGCATTTATCGAAAAATAGTAGATTGCAAAATTTTATATTTGGAACACTGCATGTGTTTCAGCTTCAAAGGAGGGTTTGGTACTCATGTTTCAAAAAGTTATTGTAACTTAATCTGATGCTTTCTTGATAAATGGTTACATTTTCATAATGCAGTGAGGATTTGATACAGAGCGGACAGATGACTCACCTCATGTTAAATGGGAATGATCGTCCATAAAAACCAATAAATAATCTAATGGACAGAAATCAACAAAATCAAAAGGCATAGTATTGAAGTCATTTGATCGTCTTACTGGTGAACTCCAGTCAACTCCTCGATTTCTTGTAAATACTTTCTTTTTTTTAAGAACACCTCGTTTTCTTCCTCTACATCCTTATATATTTGATTCTGCAACGGCTGCTGCCGCGGCACGCTCGCTCTGCTCGCTTTCCATGTGCGTAATTTGTAGGCTAACATAACCTAACCAGTCCTAGTCGGATTCGTCATACAAAGTCGAAGTATCCATTACCAGAACAAAAAAGCAATGATTGCTTTGCTCTAATGTACTTAGGCTTAGCTGGCATCGTAATAACGTGGTGGACAATATTGTGATGTACATTATCGCCTCCTGTTTGTGAGCCGAGCGGCGCACGCCGCACGTAGCAATCCGGAACGTACCCGATCGAGCCACCCTACTATTCTAGCTAACTGTTTAGAATAATCAACACCTAGTTTGATTTGCCGTATTGGTAAGCATAATATATTCAATAGTTCGCGGCCGCGTATTCGAGATGCCACATTGCAGGTGAACAGGGTTCTCACGAGTGAACAGGGTTCTCACTATCGTGAGAACCCTGTTCACCTGCAATGTGGCATTCTATTGGTGATCAAACATTTTGTTATTACTAGTTGCTTTTAATATAAAAATCGCAAGTCTTTCCTCTTTAAGTATTACCTTATCACATTGAAAGTCTTTGATATTCTCTGTTCCTAGTGTAGTGTAGTCTAGATGCCATAACTAAGGAAGATTTGGTGTAGGTCATGTAAAATATATTACTTACTAGATAATGGAAGAATTCAGCACATTTTGCATTGATCCCTTAGGACTAATCTGCTACAAAACACCACTACTTAGAATTATCCAAGCACATATTCAAATACAGTGTAAACTCTATGCAACGTCACTGAAGGGACTGTATATTTTAGAGTGTTGAATGAAGAGAAGAAAAATCGGAATAATTCTGGATACATTTGTAAACAAAATAACAAATAACGAGTTTAAAAGGGGTAGGACAACTATGCAACAAAATAATTTACGCGGCTGCACAGTTTTTACTAATTTTGAATCATATGTTTTAATAACATACTGCAAGTGATCATCTCCGAGGAATACCTGCCCGTACAGCATTATACAGTATTGAAGCAGCAATTTTAGATTGATTTGGCTATCCCACTTCAAGTCCACACTTTGTACCAAACTATGTGTTGAATAAATAATTAATGACTTGCTAGCATTACAAATCTTAAATTTTTATAATATCATAATTAAACATTTTTGTTTTTTATAACATTTCTATCATAATTTAAACCGGTTTATTTTTACAAACATATAAATAAAGGCAATTATAATAAAAATTGTGTTTTTAATGCAATCCTAACTTGGTATTGAGTTTCATGGTAGGTGGTTGTACAAAATAAACATGGTATGCACTAAGTACTATGCACATGGATTTTGATTTTCACATGACCCATAAGGGTCTTAGACTATAAGGTCCTAATAGTTTGTTGCAAACAATCAGTTAAAAATAAAGTATTAAAAAACCTCGTTTTCAGTTGGCAAGTCAAGATGTCGAGCCGCAACATCCGTCGACTGGTAGCGGAGAGGGAGCAGCGAGAGAGGGATAGAAACAGAGAAGAGAACCAAGAAGATGATAAGGAAAATGAAGATCCAGCAGAAGAGTTTTCACCTCATTTTTTCCAAATGAATCCTGCTTTTCAAGGGGTGCGTATTTATTTGTCTTATGAGCCTTAAATATAACAGAAAACATTATTCTTGTGATTTTTGTCTGCCAAGGGATTAAATTGCTACAAGTAAACCCTCGAATTGAAAAACAAAATACTGATTTGCGAGACCAAGACTTTGGAACCATGATGGATTTTAGTTTCATATTAGTCATCATCATCAGCCTGAATAAGTCCACTACTGGACATAGGCCTCCCTTACACATTTCCAGGAAGAACGGTTCTGAGCTCTTTCTATCCACCGACTTCCCGGATTTTAATTCATATTAGTAATATTTTTTATTTGTTCAGCTGGATGTGAGCTCCGCCTCGGAATCGGAGCTATCGGTTCTAAGCGATCTGCCGTACCAAGACGAAGCGGCCGCCGTCGTTCCCGAGGAAGACAAGTATGGAGCCAAGAAGAAGACTTATTCTGCCGCTGAACAGGATAAGAAAGATAAGAAAAAGAAACGCAAAAATAAGAAGAATGGTGGCAGAAAGCCCGAGGAGGTATAAAACATGTGATATATTTATTTTCTATGTGATTATGATTAATCAAGCATAGACCACTTATTAACCGACTTCCAATCAAAAAGGAGGAGGTTCTCAATTCGGTTTTTTTTTTTTTTTTAATGTTTGTTACCGCATAACTTCGTCATTTGTGAGCCGATTTGAAAATTTATTTTTTTATCTGAAAGGTACTGCTTCCAGATTGGTCCCATTTTAATTTTATTAAAATCGGTGTTGCCATTTTTTTTAAATATTTTTTTTAATGTTTGTAACTGCATGCCTCCGTCATTTATGAACCGATTTAGAAAATTATTTTTTTATTTGAAAGGTTACTCTTACGTCCAGATTGTCCCAAACAAATTTCATTAAAATCGGTTTAGCTGTTTGGCAATGAAGTCGGTTTCTCAAGTTTTTTAAACTTAAGAAACCGACTTCATCATTAATTATTTTCACATCATCATTCCCGTTGAGTGCTACTGCTGAGTATAGGCCTGCTTTTATAACGCCACTCTTTCCGGACTCTTGCAAGTGTTATCCACTCATTCCCAGCTCTAACAATTTTGTTCAACCAATAGGAAAGTTTTCTGCACCTAGATTTCCCTGTACATATTGTAATGTGCAATAAAACATTTATTATAATTAGTTTGCTTTATTGGTTTCCTAATATTCTAGATGGATGAAGTAGAGTGGTCTATAAGAGAAGTGAATCGTGTTCTTGGAACTCCGCCTTTGGTTGTGCCTGAAGAAATAGAAGATCCAAGTGTAGCCCAGGAGAAAAAACTATTCTCAATCCGTCCTAACCAGATCAATGTCAACTATGAACTGTCAAAGGTGTTTGGTGAAGAAGAGAGACGGAAGTATGTATCAACACTTTTGAAAATCTATCTATAGTTTTGTTAGCCGCTAATTGTATTATAAACCTGCTATGACATTGCAGTGCCCAACAAGGTGCATGTACTGACCTAAGCTACCATAAGAACAAATGCTATTTATTTTATATGCATGTGAGCAATCAATAAATGAAATGAAATAAATGAAAAATGAAATGAAATTAAAATCTGTAGTCTTCAAATTTCATGTATATGGTCAGATTGGTCGGTAATGGCAATAGATTCACAATTTATATCTTATTCAGTTGTAATAATTAGCCTATAAAACAGTCTCCTAATTAAATTATAAAACTTTTTGCAGAAAAGCCCGAATTGGCACTCGTAGGATGAGGCATGAAATTGGTTTGTCTCCGGATGTCCGTCAAATACGAGTCAAAGGTAGTGATCATTTTCCTAAATAATATAGATGGTATTGCTCTAATTTGAAGGATAATAAAATAATACTCATCATCATCGGCCTAAGAAAACCACTGCTGGACATTGTGCTTCCTCTAAACATATCTAGGAAGAACGATTTTGAGCCCTTTTCTTCCAATTTCCACTATCTTAAAAAAGGGGTTAATTATTAGCAAGCAAGTCAAAGGTAAATACTTGAGATTGTGGTGCATCATTTTTTACAATTTATAAGTTGTGCTTGACCGCTTCACTTGAAATTTCATTATGTCCTAATATTATTTTATGTCAAGCAGCCTTACAATCGGTAATTACATACTGTAAATGTACCTGTTTGTAGTTATAATAAAAACAATAATAAAATATTGCCAATTTCAGGCCTAACAATGACTCGCTACAAGACGGAGGGTGATATAAAGTTCTTCAGGTTTGAGCACAGCCCGGACTATAATAAGCGTTGTAAAACTCTGGTAACCGAACTGAAGGCCAAGCTATTTGGACAGGTTCAGTTTGAGAATAACTTGCACTCTGAAAACTGCGTAGAGGCTATGTTAGAGGTAATTATATTTATTTACATACATACATACATAAAATCACGCCTTATTCCCATGGGGGTAGGCAGAGATCACGGATTTCCACTTGCAACGATCCTGACACACCTCTTTTGCTTCATTCCCTCTCATAACATTCTTCATACATGCTCGTCGGTTTATATTTATTTATAAGCAAATAATAACTTACTTTAGAACTTATAAGTATGAATGCCTTATTATATTATTTATCTGTTTCGTTAACTTATTGGAAATACTAGGGGATACTAAAGGCACACCACAAAGACAGCCTGTGGGTATCTGAGCCAAGTGAATATTTTCCATGGATTTTTTTTCTTTCAGAACTGTGACTTTCTCTACTTTGTGGAAGAGCATAAGGGAGCCAACCAGGCTTTGGAACAAGCTATATTTTACATGCAGTGTGTTGGAGAACCGTCTTTTAATTTTGTTGATGTAAGTACCTACATTTCAACTTATCCTAATGCATAGTAGGCGTATTCTGACTTCTGACATCATTTTGTCGGTAGCTTAAGAAATAAAATCGTTTTATTGACCTTATGATCTAATTACAACAGGTAGGAAGGTATACAATTACAATTATAGTAGCAACTAACTAAAGGTCAATTAGGCCCTGGCTCAGTATCTGTTGCACCGTGTAGGTCACCCCACTCAGTGCAACACTGGTATTCTGCCAAGGTTTACGAGTGAAATCACGGACGATGTAGGCAGGTAATTATAAAGAGATTAACAAAAAAAGAAATGAAAAGCTAAAAGTAAGTAAACATGTGAATATTGCTGGGCATCCACAGCACAGGACCGGAAGGAGTGGAGGGGGGTTAGGGAGGCTTTTGACCTTTTGCAGTCCCACTGCAGGGCAAAGGTTCAGGCCGTCTTGATGCTGGCTAAAAATAATAATAATTGTATTGCGTGTGGCGACAGTACACATGCACAGCTATCCCCTCCGCGTATCGCTCAGCGCTAGACTTGCGTGCCGTTAGTTATAACAATTATTATTCTCACTACTTTACACGTTACGACTTATCGAGGAAATGTTTTCGTAGCGATTTTCGCTTGATTAGTGTCTATTAATTATTTTGATGGTAACTTACAGGGCAAAACTCGTCTCCTGTACCAATTTGTGGAGAACCGTCCGTTTCACATCGCTGTGCTGAAGTATCTTCACGTGCTGACAAATATAGCGTGCCATCGCACTGCACTCGAGCTGGCCAAGGTCCTGCTCAATCTGGACCCGTCAGATCCTTTGGCGGTGATTTTCATCATCGATACGCTGGCCATAAGGGCTCGGGAATACCAATGGCTAATAGATCTAATAGATTACTGGGAGCCGAAAAGGCAAGCCCAGCGGCTCTTCCACATGAGATACTCGCGAGCTTTCGCCATGTTCCAAGTTGCTTGCGCTAAAAAGGATTATGGTGAGTTTAGATACTGAAGTTTGGAAACTATACTAAGCTAACTCCCTCATTGTGAAAGAGTCTCTCAGAATAATTAAAAATGAAACGGTTTTTTGCAGATGGAGTCGATGAGGCCAAGATGGCTTTAATAAAAGCGATCAAGAACTTCCCTCAAGTGGCCATGAAGATCATGGAGTTCACCAAAGTGGCCATTCCTCAGGATGTGAAGAATCATGAGATTTTCATTGATCCCCCGGGTGTCAGGTAAGTTTTTAAGGTTCGAGAGCAACTGTCCCTTTTTGAATCTATGGAAAAGGACAAATAAGATAAGTAACTGTTAAATTTACGTGTCAGTCGGTTGCACGCATGCGTGGTCGCTCTGAACGTATGCGCTGTTGCTTTAGGTATCAAGGAATAAAGTGTCAAGGATTATGAATGAAAGGCATAATGTAGATTTTATTTGCAGCGATAGCACCGACTTGGATCAGCTGATGTCGCTTTACGCGTGGTTCATCGCGCCGAGGTGGCGTGAGCCGCGCGTGTGGAATTGGCTCATGGACGCGTTTGTGGATATCACTGATCTCTACGATAGGACCCCCGAAGTGAGGGTATGTTACTATACTTAATTATATTTGTACCGTTATTTTCAGTATGCCTTCCAAACCACTGTATCACAAATCTGAGAAAGGCTTACCGTGCATGGTTTCAGTAATGCCCTTATTCTAACAGATTTTTGTTTTTTATGTAAAGCGGAGACGAACATACATAAAGAGTTGCTTTTTATTCACAGGAAGAAGTACTTGGCTACGCCCGATTGCGCGCGCGTCTTTGCCGCAGAATGCCTACGCAAATGAAGCGCCATCTACATGCTATTAGACCTATGGCAAAATATATCACTGATGGGGTATGTATTCCACTTAGGGTAACATTGACTTAGGGGGTAACTTTAACTTAGGGTAACTTTGATTTGGGGGGTAATTAGTTTTTTCATTTCTTTTTTACAATAATCTGTTTGGCTAATCCAAAGATATTAATTAGACTTAGAGTATATGGGAACAAATAATTGTTTTTCAGAGTATGCCGGTGACCGCCCCGAGTGTGTCCTTCAATCCGTTCCCTTGCGAGGGATCCAGCACCGATACCTACAAATACTTTACCGATTGGATGCTGCAGTTCTCGACGGCACCAAACGCGTTCATGGCCCTCATTCGGGGCATTTACCCCGAAATGTACCAAATAGGGTAAGACTTACATGTGTGGATAAAGGCATGCATCGATGTTAATTTTAACCTTGTAAATCAATAAAAAAGATTAAATGGATTAAAATATTTTAAAATATTTCCAAAAATGCCGTGCAATTAAAGGCTAGTGATAATCTGAATTGTAGTATACCCTACTAGAGAACACTGAAAATTAGAACCTCATTTCCCTGTGCCTGATCATAAGGAAGTTTACTTAAAACAATGGTTTTTTTTATTTTATTTTAATTATTTTATAATAATAGTTTTTGTAAATAATGTATATTCTGTTGTAAATAAAGTCATATTGAATAAGTAAAAAAAAAAACAATGATCCTATAATTTCATTATTTATTTATTATTTTTTTATTTATATATAACCATTGCCCTATCCTTACAGGAGTATCCTAATACAATAGTGCAGCCTTTCATAATCGGAATTTTAGTTTCTATAAATTATACCTACGTTACAAACAAAAAACATAATGATAATATACCCTGAATCCAATCAATTACATAACAAAAATAAACAATACACATTCAAAATTAAACACGACGATAGACAGATAAGCTTTTATGAATTCGCTCAAAGAACAATGAAATATATCTATATTTTCTGCCACCAGATATAGGGTTCTAATGGTTCGAGTGAGAGGTGTTTTGCCCAACAAGTTGGTTCTAGCGCGCGGAACTTCCAGAATTGGCGGTCGCCTACGCCGGTGAACGAACTCATCCGGCACTCGCAATTTAAATGCTTCCAGAATGTCAATATTGGCCACCTTACCCCGGAACACCCTGAACACAATATACAGAACAAGCAATTCATATTTTTATATATCATATTTTTACCCGCCGCGCACGGGTTGAGTGTCTATGTTTGATACAAACACAACAGCAACAACAACAAGGCTAAAACTTATCAAAAAACTGATAACAATAACAGACTACGATAATGTGAGCAAAAACTTAGGTAACAACGCACAATTGCACACGAGCAGTACACGAGGAACACATTCGACTTCGACGAACGAGAGACGATGCAAATGCATGACGATTAAAACAAATAACAACACAAACACAAAATAGAATGGCTTAGAGTGCCAAAATGCACCAACTGTTTCGTAGCCCTGTGATTTATTACTCCCATGTTAATCAAATGACTGGTATCATTTGACGTAAAATATTTTCTACTATAATTTCTTTATCATTTAATAACTTAGTATTAAAAATCAATTAAAATATATGAGATAGCAAGATACCATTACTTTTTCCCATTCTACGGAATATTGATTAGAAAAGAAATCCTACCTCAGCTACTTTTCAAAATTTTAAAAAATATCAAAAAGTACCAGTTCAACATCGTTTTTTTGATATGTAAGAAACGGCCAAGGCTACATATTTCTATGTTAATCAAAATTAAGCTATAGTTAATTATAAAATACTATGTAAGTACAATTAATTGTGTGTTCAGTTGAAACCTACTCAGAAACATTTCAAGTTGTAAATTTATGTTTTGTGATAGGTATGTTTTGATAGACAGGATTTTTACTGTATATTTTGAGTGCTGTTTTAATCAAAATATTTATTATGTAGTTGTAATTTCTGATAGATGTTACTATGTTGTCTGTGTTATTTGTTTGGGTATGGTAGCCTTCCTAATTGTTGTCAATGAAAGCTTTTGTTATTATAAGTTGGATTATGTTATTTATTTAATGTTTCGTATAAAGCTGACTTAATTTGAGCACGTAGTTTTTTATTATTCCCTTTTTAGTTGCTTTCAACGCCCTTTAGCCCCGCAATGCATTTAGGTCCTACTCATTTCTTGAGTATATCTAGTGTTAGCGTCGCATGCGCATATTATGTAGCTAGCATCAAATCAGTTTTGGTTTTCCAATGATCTAAGTAAGTAGTATAATATTAAATTTACCATTGAAAATTGTACTCAAAATTGGCTTATTAGTTATTAGTGATGATTCGCTTCGATCGATACGCCTTGGTTTGGTGGATACTTCTACAAAACTTGCACGATATGCCTGATATAGCCAGTAAGTATGGGCAGTATACACTGATCTGAAGAAGGAGTATATTGTCTCCAATGATAAGAAACATGTGAGAGAAATAAGTTTTCTCGCACGGTTGCCGGCGGATTTTACACATTTTTTTTATTGCAAAATGTGATTGGCGTTAGTTTCATTTGAGGTAGGTAAGTTAAGGTTGTTCGATTCCGATACAAACTGAATTTACACAACTATGGGCAAACAAAGTATAAATGTACTCTGAAATAGCTGTAATAGAATTTTACAGTGGTCTTTATTGCCGGCCAGTTATATAAAGTTGGAGAAAACTGTAGGATAACAGAAATATTAATAAAAAACCAAAAAAGTAATTTTTTCGTCATTCTTTCTAACGGGTACTCGGCATTGAATACGTGAATGAGCTTAAAACATGTCTCAAAATAGTCGTAAAAGTCTGTTAGTTTTTTTTCTGAAGCCCCGACTGCCACGACCAACGGCTGACACTCCAACTTTATATAACTGGCCGGTAATAAGGACCACTGTAAAAGCCTATTACAGCTATTTCAGTGTACATTAATACTTTACTCGCCCATAGTTGTGTAAATTAAGTTTGTATGGAAATCGTACCCCCTTAAAATAAAAACTGTTCAGGAACCTAGATATATACAATACAAAATCAATTATTACAATAAGATAGTGAAAATCTGCTTCAAGGCCTGCGCACACCTAGGCCGCTGGCGAACGCGATCAGTGAAACTCTGTCAAATTTGACAGCGTATTAGTAATCATCATTTTGGTACTATTACTTTTGTATGAAAATTCGCCCTCCGCCGGCGGCCCCTTAGCACTAAGCAACTGCGCATTGCGGCCGACCGGGCAGCCATTACTAAGCCGTTGGCTGGAAAACACTATCCATAAAATAACGTATGTAGGGTAACATGCCCTAAATCCAGCCACCCCCCAATTACCAGCCGCCTCCGAAAAATCAAGCTAGAATTGTAAACGATTTACACTATTCTATTTCTTTGTTACCCAAAATGAACCTTATATTATACGCCATAGACGATATCAATTTGGTCGAGCTAAGTTTTAACTCATTCAATCAGTCGTCGATTGAACACAGGCGAGAGTGCGCGTGCTTGATTTGTTCAGTAGCTGTCTCTCGAACCAAGCATCGACGACTTCACGGGATAAGGATTTTCATTATATTAGAACTATAATCCATGAAATATTTTACTTGTCTAGAATAGAAGACGAACTAAAGAATATCATGAAATAACTTTTTTTTATTCATATTCATTATTTAATAAAAAAACCACCCGGCTGGATATAGGGTTTGGTTTTACATTCAAATCTAAATATCGGCAGGGGGGCTGACAATAAGAATTTGCTTTCCGATCGAAAATCCTAAATCCAGCCTGCACTTTCTTTAGGGTGACTATGCTTTCGTGATATTAGGTACCACTAATAATTATTGTATATTTTGTAATATTGTCAACAGATAAGTAAATATGATAAGTATATATTAAATTTTACATTGCGCTCTAATTAGACTTTTTAAACTTCTTACCGTTGTAATGGGTTTCCAACCTCCTTGCTGAATTAAAAGTTGGAATTTGCTTCAACAACCTCCTTGCAGTTAGAAAGACTTTAGAAAGTTGGAACATGGTTGAATAAAATAGAACTTGTTTTTTTTATAATTTGACAGCTGTCAGTAGAAAGCGATTCTCCCTAGGGCTGAAAGTATTACTTTCAATTAGGCCCCTCAGGCAACTTCAGACCTACTTTCAGAGTATGAGCAATTAAAAAGTTAATTACAGCTATTTCAGTGTAAAATTATACCTACAAAAAAATGTTCATAATTGGTAAAATTCAGTTTGTATGGAAGCCATACCCCCCTAGGTAGAGTATTTTTGAGATTGTTAAAGTTTTCAAGACCTTCCATAATTTGTTGATCTGGTTTAGTTATTTAATTTATAGTTATTTTTTAAGACTGATACCTAGTCGTTTTTTAGGCATAGAAGATGGTGTTTAATTATGTTACAGAAGCTTAACCTTTCATTATTTTGTTTTGAGTCATTAGTAATTAAAGAATAGGTATAAGATTGAGATGCGAACAATTTTAACTTTGTTTGATTTGTACCATATGTGAACAAAATTATGGCCACCCTATTTTTCTTCATAATCCTTCCATCTAGAGTGGTGTGTGTACACACACACACTAAAAAAAACCTTTGTAATCATAGCGGCTGATATTAGGTCATGCGTGGGCTGTATTTAGGGAAAAGGGGGCTGATATTTGGAAAAAGTGGTATATTATGAGTAAATATTAAATATTTAAAGCATTTATTGAATTCCATTGTGTTTTGTCATATACAACTAAAACCAATGAATTTCTTCACCTAACAAAAAAAGAATCAGAGGCTAATAGTCAGTATTTTTTTTTTTATAAGGAGTTGAATCCAAAAAATCCGTTAGGGGGCTGATATTTGGCCATATTACCCTACCTAAGTATACTTGAAAAAGAAATAAGTTATATTAATAATATGAATAGTCTTCTAGATAATTAATAAAGACCGTCACTGCTCTTTAGTTTAAAAAAGGCATTAGGTATATTACAGAGTTTTAGGTTCCACGAGCTAGACACCCCTAGGTTGTTGATGCCGCCGATAATGTATTATCAAGTTTGGTTCCACAAACAAATACCGCTCGCTTCATATTCAGATAGGCACAGATGTGAAGAAGGAACGAAAGCATGGCTATTTGATTGTTTTGCAGATTGCGCAGCATGACTGAAATGTTGGCGCTGATGGATGGCACTGAGATCTGTACTGCCTACGGAACCTACCTGGTGGTGGGCCCTAGCATCTATAATCAGCCTGATCTAGTTGAGGTTAGTGCCAATTTATTGATCGAGTGAGCGAAGCGAACGAGATCTTACAAACAACTTGGGCAATTTGGCATTTTATGTGCGTATGTATGTATGTATTTATGTATGTTTGTCCGACGATTACTTTCGAACCGTTGATCCGATCTGCATGAAATTTGATAAGTCGATAGCTTGAAGAGTTACTGGTAAGTAAGTATATGAGTAAAATCGGATGAGATATGAGGGTTTTCAGGGGTGCAAAAATAAAAAAAGTGACACATTAAAATCAAGTTACATGTCTTATGAAATAAATTTGTTTGGACATTCCAAAACAGTTTTTACTTTTTTTCTAGGATGCTTAGTTTTTTCTACACAATAAAAAACTTTAAATTAAGATAACCAACGATCCCAGAGCTCCCAACTCTAAGAATTTCTTGGGCATCAAGGTTTTTCTACTGGTCGGTCAATTTGTTTGCTCTTTCTTATTTTTTTTTCTTGAAATAAATTTAGGAGGTACTCGGTTGTCATGCGATGATGATGGAGCCAAGGTCTTTCCAACGGAACTCTTCAATCAATTGGTCAATTGATTAAAACTTGTTCACCATGCAAAGTTAGTGAAGGATAGTCAAAGGCAAGTTCAAACAGTGAATCTGAGCAGAAATGCTTTCTCAAAGTTACACAACTATGTTTTGTCCGAATACCTAGGGCTTTATTTACATAAAAGTCTAAGATTTATTGAAAACTTAAGTTATTCATTAAAATTAAACACAATAACTTGGCCAAAATGTTAAGGAATGTAAATAATACGCTAACGCTACCTTATAGGTAGGTTCAAACCGAAACACTTACCAAAACTTTAAAAACTCTTCGCAGTGCTAAAAAACTCTCAACGACCGAAAACTTGTTTACGACGACTGAGTGAAAACGGTTGCGCTGACAATGACAGTATGTTGACAGCTCACTAATAGACAAATAGAGCACGCGTTGTAGTTGTCACTACGACGAGAAAACCCGCCAAATTTGAAATACAGCAGGTATGCCGTTTTACCCGTATGTCATTTTGGACGTACTTCCCCTACATACTTTATCTTTTCGGAGCATTTGGATCGCATCAGGAGATCTCAGTTCGGGGCGAACTACTAGTTTATTATAGATCACTCATAGTCTTGTCATATCTTCTACGCTGGCCTGTCTGTCCAATCATTGATTATGCTACAAAATGTAAATTAAATCTTGTCAAAAATTCTCAGTACAGTTCCAGTCAGTATATACCTATCAGGATGATGACTAGCCTACCCACAGAAAAGACCTGTGAACTCATGTATTTGTTGAATGTCCACAGAGCCGCAACTACCGCGTGGTATTCCAACGTCACCGCCATGTGACCGCGCTAGATGCCGATGAAATCGAAAGAGGACCGGCTGAAAGGGCACGAGCATTGGAGCAACTGCAGTCGCCGCCGCAGCCACCGCAACCAAACCAAGTCTTGAACGGTTGGTTGAACAGGACCCTACCTGCAGAGGAAAACAACGACAATGACTTGCCGTTATTGAACAGACTGAATCTGAACGGCGATGTTCAGGATGAGGCGGAAGATCCAGAACATTTGAATCAAAATGGCGATCAGGATACAGATAGCGATCAGGATCAAAATGGCGATCAGGATCATGATGGCGATCAGGATACAGATAGCGATCAGGATCAAAATGGCTATCAGGATCAAAATGGCGATCAGGATACAGATAGCGATCAGGATCAAAATGGCGATCAGGATCAAAATGGCGATCAGGATACAGATAGCGATCAGGATCAAAATGGCGATCAGGATCAAAATGGCTATCAGGGTCAAAATGGCTATCAGGATCAAAATGGCGATCAGGATACAGATAGCGATCAGGATCAAAATGGCCATCAGGATCAAAATGGCTATCAGGATCAAAATGGCTATCAGGATCAAAATGGCTATCAGGATCATAATGGCGATCAGGATACAGATAGCGATCAGGATCAAAATGGCTATCAGGATCAAAATGGCTATCAGGATACAGATAGCGATCAGGATCAAGATGGCCTGAATCAGCCAGAACATTAAATTGATCTGCTAAGCAAAACAGCCGCTACTACTGCAGGGATATTTTGTATAAAATCTATTTACTACAAATCCGAACAACGAACATCTGACGGCTCATACAACAAAAACACCTGCGAAACCTACAATAACCTATTTTAATACTAATATGTTTAATGTTATCGGTGTTAGCACGATGCGAGTCCGCTCGTATCTTAAAGTACGGTCTATTTATTGTGGTTACCATTACTTTCGCCAGTTTAAATATTAAGCGCAAGACAAATGTAAAAACGCGGCGTACTTCGGCTGTTTTGGGTTTCGAAAATTGTGCAGATTAAACAGTTTGAAATTGAGATACATTTTATATCCATCAGCCAATTTTATTAAGAGCAGTGCTGTGGGGTTTTGCCAAATTAAAACATCAAGTTTCATAGTTAATTTTACCCACCTAAGTATGTAAGTAGATATGTAAACCCTTTTTAACTTATAACTAAGTATTATAACCAAATAAATGATTATTGATTATTATTATAGTAGTTTATGATACTGTTGCATAATAAGGGTTCTTATAACATGAGTTTTTTATAGTATCACACGAGTGTTATAAGACCAACTTATGTACAGTGTCATACACTACTTTATCTACTCTCATACTATAATACGTAAAACAATATTGCAAATAAAACGCTGATGCAATCAGCTTGCTATATTTAGTTATGTCAACTTCGTTGTAAATATTGAGTGTACTTACTTTTAATCATTGAGTATTTAACTCACATACTTGACACTTTATATTTTTCAGATAACTCTTGAAAGTACGCTAACGACACATTTTCAGAAAATGATGTAGCATTTTTATTAATTTTCCATTCCATGAATTCGTGGTAACATTTATTTTAGTTGCTCCTAGATTTCGTCAGTTTCCAGAATGTCTGGTGGTGTACAATCACTACTATCCCCGCTTTCAGACATGTTGTTACACAAAAACTTATGTATTTTACAAACAAGAACAATCTTTGTTTAAATATTGAAAAGATTTTTTTAAATGTCATATGTTAGCGCCAAGGTGCAAACATCGATTGCGCATACGTGTTGCGTCGTCGCGGATTCGTTCACTGAACCTTTTTTTTTTAAGTAGTGCTTTAAACTCCTTGGTCCAGCTGAAGGTTGTATAGGTGTATCGTTATGATAAAAAAGTTATATTATGATGTATCATAATATAACTTTTTTATCATAACGATACAGGTCTTGTATGGACACCTGTAGGTGTCCATACAAGACCTGTATCGTAATGTAACTTTTTTTATAATTTTTATTATTTTTGGCCTGTACATAATGTTTGTTATAAGAATTTTTTTTTCAGTTTTATTATCTTTGTATTATAGTATCAGAGTAGATAAAATTACTTACCTACCTATGTATGTTTTTGTAACTACATTCGCCGTCGAAGCGTTCGTTTTACAAAGCACCCTTTTTTGGGCGCCGCGCTCGTCATGTTTGTTCGTCTTGTGCTTATTTTTTATATTTTGTTTTGCATATTTTTAGTAATAGTCTGTTCTATTCGTAGTGCTCAGGTTTACTGAATGATATAAATGTAATGTTGGTGTCTATTTTATCCGCTTATTCATATTTTCATGGTGTTTCATTTTTTATATTTATTAGACCATTTATAGTAGTTTTAACTAAGTACATACTCAAATACTTAGGCACCTTACTTATTGATGTTTGCCCAAGGGCAGTCGGTAGTTACCATTAATATTCGTCGGTCGGATTCATTACCGGAACATTTCCGAAATCACGTTTTTTGAGATAAATATGTAGAATGGTTGGAAATTGAATACTCTATCCAAATCACTAACGGTATAACTCAAATTTTGGTTCTAGTTGACAGAAAACTACTTATTCCGTTAAAGAAAAGTTCCAGTCCGTTCCGTTTTCAAAAACTTTAACCCTCAATTACTCAAAACGTATAATTTTGAGATGTTCCACTAATGATTCTCACCGACTTATGTAGTGATCGATGCGTACTACTTATGACCTTTTATTATTAGGTAGTTGAGCATCTTGTATAACTATCTCTACTACTAAACATTTCATAATCACTTTTTTTATCCCACCGCATTTACGTACCCACCTAATTAGTTTTAAGTTAAGTTTTCTAATAAATTTCATGTTTTATACTTTACATTTTTACAATTAAAAACATTAGATTTATTAGAAATTGAGATACCTCCGACACCGCGTCATGTATTTATTTAACTTTTTGGAAAACAATATCAACCAAATTGTCGGGGGTGGAAGAGCATTGATTTTTAAAACTTTGCTCAAACTTCTGTGATCAAAAAGAATTTGGTAATTTAATCTCGAGTTAGCCCCTCCTTTTTATTATCATGTACTTATTACCTATTAATCTTAGATGTGTGTATTTTAATTCAATAAAAAGTAGATTGCAACTTATGTTTTATTTATCAACCTGCATCAATCCAGTAGGACCTTTCCTTTTTACTCCAAGCAAGTTACTTATTCACATAAGTAACTTGCTTGGAGTAAAGTTAGGAGAGGAAAGGTTAGGAAAGTGTTAGAAGTTGAACCGATTGAGTAGCCTGCATAATCTAAGGCTTCGTTTTCTGTCATTTTGGGAAGTCTTTTGATTTTATTTCTGGTGTTAGGTATTTTGAGTTCTATTGTGTAATTTCGGTGGCATTTTAACCAACATTACTTACTTGAGGTCTTAGCTCAAAGTGTTAGCAACAACAAAATGATGGTCGTTTGTTTTCAAAACCATTAGAAACATTTTCGATCATATCAGAATATCACTTATTACACTTTCATTCCAACTGCTAACACTAAAAATACATAAAATACTTTTCCGTCGAGTCAGTCATAGTCTATGACTGACTCGACGGAAAAGTATTTTATCGATTTAATTTAACCTCATTAGATTCGACACTGGAAAAATTGATCCAAAATGGAATGGATGCCATTCAGCAAGCCGTCAGGTTTCAAACCCGTACCTACGTGTACGGGAGTCGAAACTCAGGTTTTCATTTCCTAGTACATACCAAACAAATACTTATAATATTTGATACATTCGGCCAAACTTTTTCTGACATTATAAGTTTGTAGTCCTGCTGCATAATCTCATTTTTGTAAGTTCTTGTATCACGTCGATAGGCAATCTGACGCTTGCCTCCCGTGCCTACTCTTATGTAGGTACTTTGTGGTTTGAAACCCGACCGTGAATGTGCTTTTTTTAATACAACTAGCTGATGGAATATAAGTAATATGGCGCACCTGATTTCCGGCCCTATACTTTGATGTTTTTAAAGCCATCAGCAAATTGTATAAAAAAAACAATAGGTACACAAGGATACACATCAGACTATACACTGCTAGCTCTTATGTCCTTGCAGTAGGCGTCATTTTTCTTTGTTTTTAGGTATCTTGAGCTGTATCCTACTGTACCTAATATATCTACCTAGCTAACATGTTGTCTCCGCAGTGATGACTTCGAATAAAAATAATCTGGTGCACTGAAGATGATACACAGTCATCCGACCTCCATATTTTGTATAATAGCCACGGAGTTCTGTGAACGATTTTCCTTTTGTGGACTCAGAAGTAAGTACAGCATTGGGTAACAACGTACAGTCAGCGTCAAAAGTAGATTGGTATTTTCTGGTTTGTAAAATTTGAATAGTTCTTAACACTTTAGATTGAAGGGGTTGGATTTTTTTTTTGGAAGTGACTATTTGTACGGTTGTTGGATGAATAAATTATATTTATTCAATTTTATAATGAGTATATTCATACGGATATTATTCAAACTCGGGCCACCCCGACTTAAGTCACAAAAGTAACAGTAGGTTGTTAGGTTTTTTTTTTTATACCTACTTTATTTCAAGAATGGTGCATGTCAGTGCAGAGAGGACCCCTCCCCGTCCCTCCTCCTCCCTAACAATACTAAAGCCAACACAAATTTTAACTTTACTACGCCTTATAAGCGACTGTAAAGTGTTTTAAAAATCCAGATTCAAACTCGGGGCACTCCGACTTAAGTCACAAAAGTAATAGTAGGTTGTTAGGTTTTTTTTTTAATACCTACTTAATTTCAAGAATGGTGCCCCCCCCTCCCCCCGCAGTACCCGTATTAATAATTATAAATTGTTCGTACGGTAACCGTATTCATAATTATAAATAGTGAGCGTAATAATATGTCGGTGACCCTTCTACGGATTTTCTCGTTTTTGATTCTACCACAGAATGAAACTTCCTGCATTGCTCTCTTCAAAGGTACTTTATTCCTGTGTATATACCTAAATCTATACAATTACTTAGTACATCAATATGTTTAGCCATTCTGTCGCTGTACCTGCGGAACGTGTTATGCCTCCACGAAAACGCTTCCACAGTAGTGTACCACATCTTCATAATGATGTGTTACACCATGCCGCTGGTCGGGGCCATACTGGCAGATAACTTTATTGGGCGATACAGGTGAGATACATATTTTTTTTCTGAATAAATAAATGAATGAATGAAATATATTTATTTGCAAGAAGTAGGTAAGTATGGTAAGTACTTAGGTCATGTAGGATGTAAAAAAAGTGGGTCACATACTTCGTCGGAGACCGGTATACAAAAATTCACACAAGAGTAAAAACTAAAAGTTAAATGAAAATAAATCGGTATTTCAGAATAAAAATAATAATAATCCTTTCAAAAGTATTAATTCATAGAAGATATAGAATGATTAAAATGAAATCTTTAACGCCTTATGCAAATCTGAAGCCTGAATGCAAGTTTATTCTCCGAGTTTCTCTATATTTTTTTTTAAGCATACCTACCTACAGAAATATTTGATATTCGAAAACCAATAGACAGTGAGCTCCCATTTGGCAGAGTTTTGATGAATTCATAGTTTCAATAGACGTCACGTTTCTCAGTTTGAGGCAAATCACTAATTCTATGCCACTTGTTATTTACTAAGTATTATTAGGAGGTGTACCTACAGCTATAAGAAGTGTGGACCCACAGAGTAGTTACTAGTAAGTATTCATACTGTACCGAACATAAAGATTTATATCTTCGTACTTGCCTTATTGAATGGGTCTTAAGACTTGCGCACTTCTAGGCGATAGCGATGGCGATCACGTGAAACGCTGTCAAATATCGCTGTCGCTGGAGGATCGCACCCGCATTGATGTAGATTCACAAATATTTGTTTTGGATCTTTAAGGTACCTACAGTCAACATCAAAACATAAATTGTACATGTAAAATGTAATTCAATAAGTATTTTATAATCAATGATATTATGACTTATATGCCCAAACATCTTTATGTAAGAGTGACATTATTTTATTTTCAGGGTTATTTTGTATTTTTCAATAATCTACTTGATGGGGACGTTGCTCACATGTTGTGCCGCGATACCACCTCTCATGTTGCCGCCAACGTAAGTTTTTTAAAAAGTATCAATTAGTCTTTTAACAAAGCTGAACTTCCACGGAGTCTGTTTTTAAGGTCCCAAATGACCTACGACGCGGTTGCACGCGCTTCCATTTATTCAATGTGAACGAAGCCTAGGAAAGCTGTCTGGGTATTGAATTACGCTGTTTGGGCGCCCAGCTGTGCCAATTTGTCTAGGGTCTTTCAGTGACTCGGAATGAATGAACGGTTTGATTGATAACTGTGGCTTAGATGGTTGACAAATTCCATTCAAGGATTATGATCCGAAGGCAATTCAATGTATCGTCATTAAAACGCCTACGAATGAAAGTTATTTCGACGTTACGTAGATTGAAATTCTGATGAATTTAAGTGTTTATTCTATTTATAGTATCACTTCCATGATCGGATTGACGCTGATTGCCACTGGCACTGGAGGCATCAAGCCCTGTGTGGCTGCTTTCGGCGGTGATCAGGTTCGTGCCTTCTGTTATTTATTTACAATTTGGTGTCCCGGTCCTGTTTTGAAACACCCAAACAATAAACTGCTGTTGTAAGTAGCAAGTTATATAACGATCAAACAAACATGGACCAAGATAAAAGTAGGAAATCATATTGGATAGCCACTGAATTGAAATATACATACAGACCTCAGGCTATTGTACGTTTACATTCTTCCAGTTCCGTTTGCCCGAAGAAAACCACCGTCTTCAGCGGTTCTTCTCCACCTTCTACTGCACCGTAAACCTAGGCGGGTTTATGGGCATGGTCATCACTCCAGCGCTACGGCGAAGTGTCATGTGCTTCGGAGATGATACATGCTACGCGCTGGGCTTTGGTTTCCCTGCTCTTCTAGTGCTTATATCTATAAGTTAGTTGTTTTTTCTCAATCACAGAAACATGAACGGGTATGATTGAGACGATGATAATCTGAAAGCCTGCAAATATCCCAGGGAGTTGTGTTTTTTTTTTAGTTTTATTATTTTCAAGTTCTATCCACCTATGAGTATAAATGGGGATACAGGAGTAGATAGATAGATAGATAACTGTTTATTGATTACTATGACACATATAGGAATACAGTATTTAGCTTAAAAATAAAAATTCACAGTAAAACAATGGGCGGCCTTATCGCAAACAGCGATCTCTACCAGGCAACCTTACACACACAGTATATATAACACATGCAACAGCGGGAAGGTTTTTCAGTTACCATAATATGACAATCACATCTTACAAAAAATTGCCGTGAACGCAATAATAGGCAGTCAATTATTATTGCAATTGGAATTTTGTTATAATATTGGTTCATATTAACAGTTATCTTCGTTGCTGGCAAGCCCTGGTACAGAATTAAGAAGCCTCGCGATAATATCACGTTGAAGTTCGTGTCTTGTGCTTGGGTGAGTGAATGCATAATGAATGACTGTCCATACCATGACTATAGAAATACTATGTACCCAGCTACCTACAGAAAGCACTGGTGGACTAGTGGTAGCGGCCCCGCCTTCCGATCCGGAGGTCGTGGTCCAGTAGTGTACCAATGAGTTTTTCTGTAGAAAAAAATATTTGCACTATGCCAGTACTCTCAAACGGTGAAGGAAAACATCGTGAGGAAACCGACGTGTCGTAGAACCTAAAAAAGTTCGAGCAACACGTGTCAAGGGTCAGGCAAAAAGGGGCCGCCAGCGGCCTTTATAAGTGAAAACGCAAAAAACGCTTGTGGAAAAACCAGCCCGCACATCAAGTGCGGATGATAAAATTTGCCGATTTTTAGTTACCTACGTACAGCAATACTATGTACCTACGTACAGTATGACATAGTTATAGATAGTGTTGTGTGGATTGTTCGCATTATTTATTTATTTATTTATATGACATGTCGTCAAATAATAATTGCAACAAATAATACTATATAGTGGCCACTCGCGGTTTTTTTCTTGCAGTAGTCGCATTGGGATGGCACAAAAGAAAATTAATAAATTATTTACCAACACTTCAAATCTAGGAAAGGTATATTGGAATATTTATTAAAAGCCTTTAAAAAAAACGATTTTCTACTAATAGTATATTTTATATGTTTCGCTGTTTTGTACAAAGCCTTTGCATATACCAAACCTACTTCAAAAATAATATATTCGTAAATTTCTGTATAATTATGGAATCGAATGGAATTAAATGGAATTGCAATAATCTAGTGGACGAAATGTATCCAGAATTAAAATACATACCTATCTATAAGTGTAGATAATTTGTCGAGCCGACTATTTCGAATAATGACTGTGATTTTTGTTACTCCGAGTGCTCGTGTTTGTCGGGGCAGGTAGGTCCATTTGCAACCTTATGACTAATTTTAGTACCTACTACCTACTTTGCAATTCTTCCTTCCTATTCTTTCCGCAATTTTTACAATGCCATCAGTCCATCAGGTGAGGGGCCACCTATACTATGTCCCGCAGTAAACTTCTTCAGGTTGATGGTGATGATGGCGTAGAACGTCTTTGGATAGCTAATAAGAAACTGATAATATTTTGATGACACACAAAATGAAACAAAAACTTTTGAATATAGCATTGCAATATTTGCAAGACAGCCTTCTTCTTCTTGTTATGTCGTTGGTTCTTTCAAACCAGTGTAGTGAAAGGATTTAAAGTGCGACTCAAAAAAGCTCGTTTGGAGACCTGTTTTTCGAACTTTTTAGGTTCTACAACACACTGGTTTCCTTACGAAGTATTCCTTCACTGTTTGAGAGTACATACGTGCACATTATTTTTTGGAATTTTATATAGAATAACTCATTGGTACACGACTGGATTTGAAACCACGACCTATGTGCAAGACGAGGTGGCCGAGCGGTTGAGACGATGAAACCCTAAGTAGCGCGCGTTGATGTCTTTTGTTCTAAGTCATTTCTAATAAACCTATAATATCAAGGAGTCGATATTATCTAATTATTGACTACCGTTTACAAATGGTGCTCTAAGTCAAGGTTGGCAAATTGGCAAATTCATCATCCACACTTGGTGTGCGGACTGGTTTCCGCAAGTAGGCCGGCTGGTAGGAAAAAAAGCTAGTTTCTGTTTTCGGAATAAACCCCTTAAGGGGGTACAATTTCCATACAAACTTAATTTACACAACTATGGGCGAATAAAGTATTAATGTACACTGAAAAAGCTGTAATAGGCTTTTACAGTGGTCCTTATTACCGGCCAGTTATATAAAATTGGAGTGTCAGCCGTTTTGGTTAAAATATCCTTGGCCGTTGGTCGTGGCAGTCGAGGCTTCAGAAAAAGAACTAACAGACTTTTACGACTATTTTGAGACATATGTTTTAAGCTCATTCACGTATTCAATGCCGAGTACCCGTTAGAAAGAATGACGAAAAAATTACTTTTTTGGTTTTTTATTAATATTTCTGTTATCCTACAGTTTTCTCCAACTTTATATAACTGGCCGGCAATAAAGACCACTGTAAAATTCTATGCCTATGCCTCTGTTGTGATGTGAGCGCTAACTTAGCACAATAGCCATAGAATTAGACATAGGTCATCCAAAGGCCTTTATCAATCAATCAATGTATTTATTTTTGGATTTAAAAATATCTAATTTGTTAGAAAATAAAAACAAAAAATTTATGTTAGTGAAGGCGATGAAAAAATATTAAGTACATTCATATATAAATACTTACTGTTATGTACAAATACTTACGGCTTCAACAGATGCTTGCCTCTCACTGGGTCACTAAGTGGGCGACCGGTAAAAGTTTATAGTATTGCAGTACTTATAACCACGTGGAATAATAAACACATCATTAATAACTACATATCATTTTACGCACAATCCAAATACCATCCCAAGAAACCACATTACACGGCGATCCTGCCACATTACATGGCGACTTTAGCCAATGAGCTAAAAAAGCGGCCAAGTGCGTGTTGGACTCGCCCATGAAGGGTTCCGTAACAGTAAGTAATATAATATAGAAGTTCTAGTAGTTCGTCGAAAGGTAAATTGCGGTTTACGATTTATGACGTATAAAAAAAAACTACTGACTTGATCTCGGTCAAACCAAATATCGTTGAAAGTTTGCATAGTAATCGTACAACATATATTTTTTTTAGTTTTATCATTATCTTTTTTAGAAGTTAGAAGGAGGGGGACCAACTTTTTTCCACTTTGGAAGTGTCTCTCTCGCAAACTATTTAGTTTAGAAAAAAACGATATAAGAAACCTGAACATCATTTTTGAAGACCTATTCATAGATACACGTATGGGTTCGATGAAAAAAAGTTTTTTGAATTTCAGTTCTAAGTATGGGGACCCCCAAAATTTATTGTTTTTTTTTGTATGTTTGTGAGAAAATCTTAATGCGGTTCGCAGAATACATCTACTCACCAAGTTTCATCAGTCTAGCTCGAAACTATAAAGTTTCGGAGAAAAATGGCTGTGACATACGGACGAACAGACAGACAGACAGACATGACGAATTTATAAGGGTTCCGTTTTTGCAATTTGGCTACAATGGCTTTGATCATGTTTGAATTGCTCCAGTGTGCATGTAGCTTAATTGGCATCGTAATAACGGTGTGTACAGTAACATGATGTACATTATCTCCTCCCAAATTGATGCCTAAGCCTGTTTTTTTCCAGTATGCGTTCAAAAAGCATTTGAAGTACGATAGAGACAGCAGTAAACGTCGCGCGCACTGGCTTGACCACTCCATTGACAAGTACGGAGAAAAGCTCGTTCAAGACATGAAGATCGTCTTCTCGATACTCTACCTGTATCTGCCCGTCCCAATATTCTGGTCTCTGTTCGACCAGCAGGTCAGCTGTTTTTTCATGCTTAACTATAAAATGCTACATTGTAAAACGGCGATTGTCAGAATCAGATGAAGTCGGTGGACGAAGAGGGCTTAGTTCTTTCTGGAAATGTATAGGGGAGGTCTATGTCCAGCATTAGACTTCTTCAGGCTGATGATAAAGTGCTATTTGGACGATACCAATGTACCTACTTACTAGAAAATGTGACTTGAGCTTTTTAAAGAAGCTCTACATTCTATTTCCCGATATAATGGAAACATTGTTTCGTATAACTTCATAGCTGAAAGTTTCATTACTCACTCCGCTCCACTCGACTGTTTTATCAAATTTCATGCAGATCGGATCAACGGTTCGAAAGTTATCGTCGGACAAACATACATACATGCATACGCACATAAAATGCCAAAACGCCCAAGTTGTTTGTAAGATCTCGTTCGCTTCGCTCACTCGATCAATAAAACGGCTAAGCCGATTTTGATGAAATTTCTGAGACCAATCTGGAAATGATAATATGTCCAAGAAAAGGGTGAGAACTGAGATGATGAAAAATAGGAGAGTGCCGACCCCACCAAGTGGGATAGGGGCAGGAAAAAGAGATCATCGAAGTCTTAGATTTGCGGGTTAATTATGTAAGCCCTATTATTAATATATAAACCTAACAAACCTGTTTCTGAGCTCAAAGCAAAGTTATTTAAGTAAAGTTTCGACTCGAACTTTAACGTTATACGCTGCTAAATAACTTCGCCTTGGTAAATTATTTTCATGCGTAGCTGCTTCATAAAGCTTAAAGCTTTTGGAAGCTTCAAGTTTTATCTTTTTACGCCACGATTTTCTTGTCAAATTTTCAGTTTGCGGTAATGGTGCAAGCGGGGGAGCCTGTCATACCGATTAATACTGGCGGACATTTTAAAAAGCGCGCTGCAACGTTTTAACACCAAACTATGCGAGACTTGACACAAATGCGGTGCATTATTATAACACATAAGTAGTCACAGAACAAATATAACGAAAATGGTGAACTTCGATGGGCATTTAAATTGGTTCGGATATTCTTTACCCCATTGTTAAACGTACTTATTCGGGTGACTAGGTTATAGCACTGTTTAAAGTTGCCCTGTCACTGATTGTCATTATGAATTGGTAAGATTAGGCAATATGTAATTACTGATTATCTGTTGACATATTTTCATAATTCTGAACATAATATGGGAGTTTCATTCATAATGGTCCTATATCATTCATTCAGCTTAGCAGGCCGCTAAGTCTGTTCATCCCGTGTTCATCCAGACATGTCTATTTGTTGACATTGACAAGTGATTTTGAGCGAGCTGCTTTCAGCCATTATACATACACACATAAAATCACGCCTCATTCCCATGGAGGTAGGCAGAGATCACGGATTTTCACTTGCTACGATCCTGACACCTCTTTCGCTTCATTCAATCTCATAACATTCTTCATATATGCTCGTCGCCATTATAAATGAGGAGGTTACTGTATGAAATAGGGTTCTCGGTGGACGTTCCAAGCGTCGCGACTCCGAAGCGAAGTGTTCGGGGTGACCCTGATGCCAGACCAGCTGCAAGTGATGAACCCGGCAATGGTTCTGATGTTGATCCCCGTATGTCCGGGAGGCGCCTGGCCACTGCTGCCTGACCTGGTTCCACTGCAAAAAATGTTTGTAGGCGGGGTGCTGGCTGCCTTGGCTTTTCTGTCAGCTGGGATACTGCAGATTGGAATAGAGGTTAGTTTCTTCGACATGTCACTTTTTTTTATCGTTTCACTAGTTCTTTCGAACCGTCTTCACCAGAGAATTTTTCAAATAACGTGCTGTTAGCAGAAGTCTCCAAGTTTTTCAACAGCATTAGGCTATTGATATAAAATATGTGTTAAACCGATTTTTAAACAGCTATCAACCATCTTAGCAAGCCGCTAAGTTTGTTGCCATCGCTTTTTCTTGACAAGCAAGTCACAGTGACAGGAATATTTAAGCGTGCCGCTATAAATTGTCAGGTATTATAAATAAAAGAGGCTCTTTGACGAGAGTGCCACTGGACCAAGACTTGAGCCTTAACTAAGCCAAATGAAATTAAAGCTTCGGGCGGAATCTTGCTCGGCCACGTAATATCCCCGGCTCAGATCCCCGGGCCGGCGACGGCGGACTAATGTTGTTTGCTACGTAAATCCCATGTCAGACCGCCTCAGGCCCGTGTCAGGTTGCCTGCCTCAAACATAACGCCGCACTTTTTTTCATCAAATTTACATTATGTAACCTTTTGTCGTCGGTTATCAAACAGCTTGTTTTATTATACACCTTTTCATTGTCTGGCTTTCTGATGATTTAGTTCCAAGAAAAAGTCATGACATCATTGGCGGGCCTTTACCACCCATCAACCGACGTTCTCGAACCGAATGGGCTGCTATTACGTGACGATGGCCCGACGGTATGACGCTTGTTCTTTGGGAGTTAGGGAAGCCACTTGTTTGGGACGTTACGTGTCGACACGCTTGTGCCTTCTCATCTGCCAAGGACATCCGTTGTGGCTGGAAAATCTGGGAAACCTAATTATCATACCGAAAATATGCTACGCTACGATGCTAAGGACAATCTATTGAGGCCAGATTTGATTCTCTTGAGAGTAATATTCACATATTTGTTCCAAGTTTTTCTGATTACCTACAGTTTTTTTGCTCTATGATTAATCATGATTACTTTATGCGCAAATCTTATGTTTGGATCTGTTAAAATAGATACCTAATATTTGATGTAAATCCACCGCTTAATTTGCTTGAGGTGAAAAAAGAGCTTTTTTTTCTCTAAAAATAAGGCTCAAAGGATCTTTACAACTATTGGCTTCTCCAGGATAATTCAATAGTCGTCTTATTAACTAGAATGATTGTGGCTTAGCTTTCATTGTTCTACTTAGCGGTCGACACTGCAAGTACCAGGGCACTACCAGACGGGGCTGGTGCTATTGAACACGCTCGGGTGCCCTGTGGAGACGGCGATTAGGGGGGAAGGGACCGCTCCGGTGGAAGCGCATGGCACAGCCCTAATGACCCCCTTGCCTCACCGTACCCTCACCATCACCGCTACCTGCCCCGTCAACTGTGCCGGCAGGGTCATGAAGAGGCATGGAGTACGGGACGAGCTGAAGACGGTCGCTGGAACGGTTAGTACAAAATAAAAAAATAACTTTTTGTTCTAATGATTTACTTATGGAGTTTAGAAGAAAGCACTAAGATATGATTTTGAACCAAAATTTATGTGAAAGCAGAAAATACTATCTTGAGAATGGCAATGAAACGACGTACTGCAAAAATCCAAGTCGAAATAAACTGAATAATAAAGAAAAGTATTCTACTCGCACCGAATGAAAAATTTTCTCTTTACAAAAAATTATGTTGTGCATTTGACACGAGTTGTCTTTGCTACGCTCGTAGCCGTGCGTAGCTAGTTTCTTAGTTTTGCGTAGCGGCGGCGTAGAGCTTTTACAGATTCAAACGGTTATAATCACAGAGCACCAAACACGCTTTTGCTTTCGTGGTTATAATGTTGGAATGGTCCCGACAGAAATTACATAGGTATTGAAGAAAACCATCAAATGTGAAAACCTTTCTGAGTATGCGCTTCTGCTTTTTCAATTTTATGAAATTAAAATCTGGTTAAGCCATCACCTGTGAACCATGTTCATTTGTTGAGAGAAAATAATATGTTCTCAAAATTTTGTGAAGAAAATGTATCAGCGCAAATTTCACTTATCATTTTCAGTCATAATTAAACTTTTATTTTACAATTTCGTTTACATACTAAATAGATTGTTAAGCCGTAAAAATATGTATTTTTCACTGTATAATAAATGAAGAATTAATTGGTATAAGGACTGAGGAAAACTTATTGAAAAAGTTGTAGTTCAGTTTTTCATTGACGATGTTCTACTAAAGTATTTATCAGGACCACAACGAGGTAAGTTAGTACGTGCTGCCGCAATTTGTCGAGGTAATACCTCGTTTCAATAATACTGAACACTTTTTACGGCAGCACAACTCGGTTACTTTAAACGGGCAAAACCAATTCACTCCAATTTGCATGCGATTTAAGTAGAATTTGAATAGAATTGTGGGATTGGACGGCATGGCTCGGTGTGATGTGTCTGTAAACACAACGAGATTGGATTCTAAACGGGTGGCAACGACATTCGATTCCACTGCAATTTTGCTTGCCATTCCGGGCCTGTATCACTCATCCGAGTCACCAGATGCATACTATATGTATGGTAACTGAAGCTTTGCGCACATCAAGGCAATCAGTGTAACGCTAATTGCCATCGCAGATTGTAGCTGATCACACAGGTACTCCATTCATATTGAGTTTTAGCATTTATCTTCATCATCCAGTACCCTCAACACAGACCTCTCTCATAATGTTCATTAACTTCTCCATCCATCGACTGCCAACAATTTAATATATCATCATCTTCATAATTATCAGCCTGAAGACCTGAACACCAGCGCTGCCGAGCCCTTGTAGCAAATGCTGAGTGGTTTACACGAAAACGCAAACGAAGACGCAAAATAAATTATTTCTATTCTATTCTATTCTAAGAAGTCCACTGCTGAACAAGAACTATTCTGAGCCCTTTCCATTTATCGACTTCCCGCGATCTTAACAAATGTAATATTTATTTCCCTCCAATTAGTCCATTAAGTGCGAGCACTATTGCTTCTTCTCAATTGTGTGCACAATATTTTTGGTTTACGTCTTGTTATTGAATTTAATATTACCAAAGAAGCTCGTGTATTGTGTGCTCCATACTCATTTGAAGAACACGTCTTTTGATAAAATTAATCCGAACGAACAGTTAGTGAAGGTTACACTAAAAACTAACTGTTAGTAGGCTGCAATACAGATGCCCCTTTCAGTAAATAAAAATGAAGCGATGCGGAAGTGATTTCCTACGCTAATTGGGGTGGGATTGACTCGTGATTGAGTTGTAGTCACTACCATCGTTCCATTCGATGGCGGAAATACATTTTTAAATGCGATAAAACTTGATGCTCATCGAACGTAGATTATCGCGTCTGTGTGATTTAATGAGTTTTTGCGAATATAAAAGAGTTCCCCTTGTTTTGGCTTTACAAAAGCTCTTTCGTACGTTTCTTATAATAAATCTAAATATATAAAACTCTTTCGTTACTGACTGACTGACTGACTGACTGACTGACAATCAACGCACAGCCTAAACCGTTAGTCCTAGAAGCATGAAACTTGGAGGGTATGTTCCTGTTATAACGTAGAGGTGCACTAAGAAAGGAAATTGGAAAATTCTTTCCCAAAAAGGAGAAAAAGGGGAAAAATGGTTTAAAGAAAAATCAACGCACAGCCTAAACCATTAGTCCTAGAAACATGAAACTTGGAGGGTATATTTCTCTTATAACGTAGAAGTGCCCTAAGAAAGGAAATTGGAAAATTCTTTCCCAAAGAGGAGAAAAAGGGGAAAAATGGTTTAAAGAAAAATCAACGCACAGCCTAAACCATTAGTCCTAGAAGCATGAAACTTGGAAGATGTGTTGGTCTTATAAAGCAAAGGTGCACTATGAAAGAAAATAGGAAAGTTCTTTCCCCAAAAGAAAAAAAAGAGGGAAGAAAATTTAAAAATAAATCACAAAAAATTGTTTTACAAAATACGCAAAAAAACAGTGAAAAAAATTCTGCTGCCGCAGCATGTGTCACCAAATTTGAATACACACAAAAGTTAACATAAAACCCACCGTAACCACTAAGACAAAATCGCGGAAAACACCTATCATACCGAAACACCGCTTCATAAAACGGCTAAGGTACATGCTCAAAACTATGGTAACCAGCTGGTCATGTCAAATTAAAAAAATCTGATTCGATTATACACCAACATGCCTACGAAACCCCAAATTAGCCACTAATATAACATAAAATCACCAAAAATAGCTTTACAAAATACGCAAAAAAAAACTTAAAAAAATTTCAGCTACCGCAGCATTTGTCACCAGGTTTTAATACACACAAATGTTAACAAAAAAACCGATGATAACCACCAAGACAAATTTGCGGGAATCATCTATCATACTTAAACTAAACACCGCTGAAAAAAATCGGCTACAACAGCACTCGCCTTCAAATTCAAATACACTCTAAAATACAAGCTCAAAACAATGGTAACTTGCATTATATCATGTCAAACTAAAAAAAAACAGATTCGATTATACACCAACGAATACGATAGCCCAAATTAGCCACTAAAACAAAATCACGAAAAAGAGCTTTACAAAATACGCAAAACAAAAACATTAAAAAAATTTCAGCTACCGCAGCATCTGTCACCAGGTTTTAATACACACAAATGTTTACAAAAAAACCAATGATAACACCAAGACAAAATCGTGGGAATCATCTATCATACTTAAACTAAACGCTGCTGAAAAAAATCGGCTACAACAGCACTCGCCTCCAAATTCAAATACACTCTAAAGTACAAGCTCAAAACTATAGTAACCAGCAGTTGGTAATGTCAAATTAAAAAAAATCCGATACCATTATACACCAACACGCAAAGGAAACCCCAAATTAGCCACTAATATAACATAAAATCACTAAAAATAGCTTAACAAAATACGCAAAAAAAACATCAAAAAATTTTCAGCTACCGCAGCATTTGTCACCAGGTTTTAATACACACAAATGTTTACAAAAAAACCGATGATAACCACCAAGACAAAATTGCGGGAATCATCAATCATACTTAAACTAAACACCGCTGAAAAAATATCGGCTACAACAGCACTTGCCTTCAAATTCAAATATACTCTAAAGTACAAGCTCAAAACAATGGTAACTTGCATTATATCATGTCAAACTAAAAAAAACCAGATTCGATTATACGCCAACGAATACGATAGCCCAAATTAGCCACTAAAACAAAATCACGAAAAAAAGCTTTACAAAATACGCAAAAAATAACATTAAAAAATTTTCAGCTACCGCAGCATCTGTCACCAGGTTTTAATACACACAAATGTTTACAAAAAAACCGATGATAACACCAAGACTAAATCGCGGGAATCATCTATCATACTTAAACTAAACACCGCTGAAAAAAATCGGCTACAACAGCACTCGCCTTCAAATTCAAATATACTCTAAAGTACAAGCTCAAAACAATGGTAACTTGCATTATATCATGTCAAACTAAAAAAAACCAGATTCGATTATACGCCAACGAATACGATAGCCCAAATTAGCCACTAAAACAAAATCACGAAAAAGAGCTTTACAAAATACGCAAAAAAAAACATTAAAAAATTTTCAGCTACCGCAGCATCTGTCACCAGGTTTTAATACACACAAATGTTTACAAAAAAACCGATGATAACACCAAGACAAAATCGCGGGAATCATCTATCATACTTAAACTAAACACCGCTGAAAAAAATCGGCTACAACAGCACTCGCCTTCAAATTCAAACACACTCTAAAGTACAAGCTCAAAAATATAGTAACCGGCAGTTGGTCATGTCAAATTAAAAAAATCCGATACCATTATACACCAACACGCATAAGAAACCCCAAATTAGCCACTAATATAACATAAAATCACTAAAAATAGCTTTACAAAATACGCAAAAAAAAAAACATAAAAAAAATTTCAGCTACCGCAGCATTTGTCACCAGGTTTTAATACACACAAATGTTTACAAAAAAACCGATGATAACCACCAAGACAAAATTGCGGGAATCATCTATCATACTTAAACTAAACACCGCTGAAAAAATTCGGCTACAACAGCACTCGCCTTCAAATTCAAATACACTCAAAACTCAATACTCAAAACAATGGTAACTTGCATTATATCATGTCAAACTAAAAAAAACCAGATTCGATTATACACCAACGAATACGATAGCCCAAATTAGCCACTAAAACAAAATCACGAAAAAGAGCTTTACAAAATACGCAAAAAAAAACATTAAAAAATTTTCATAAAATAGCGGGAAACATCCATCATACTTAAACAAAACACTGTTGAAAAAAATCGGCTCCAACAGCACTCACCTTAAATAGTACATTGTTACCTGAGTGTTGAAAGTCACGTTTTTTGAGTCCCGAGACGGGTTTGGCGCCAGAGCGTAGCGAGGGCGCCAATAGAGCTTGAGGGACTTAAAAGACTTTCATCCGAGGTAAACACTGTGCTTTTCATTACGAATACAAGGAAAGTAAAAATAAAAACATGAAAGAAAAATTTGTGAAAATGAAGATTGAATTGCCGCCTTCCCGGTATTTTTTTTCTTTTTCTCTGGCGGGCCTTCGGCTACGGCTCGCCAGCATTATTCAGCCATTATTTTCATTTTCATAATTTAAAAAATGGTAAATTGTTTGCTCAAATTTATGTTATTTTAAATAGATAGTTGAAGCTATATATTAATCAAGTAATTTAGAAGATATATTATTTATTTAATACTATCTTTATGTTATTAAAATTTAAATTTTACATTGCGCTCTAATTAGACTTTTTAAACTTCTTACCGTTGTAATGGGTTTCCAACCTACTTGCTGAATAAAAAGTTGGAATTTGGCTCAACGACCTCTTTGCAGTTAGAAAGACATTAGAAAGTTGGAACATGGTTGAATAAAATAGAACTTGTTTTTTTTAATAATTTGACAGCTGTCAGTAGAAAGCGATTCTCCCTAGGGCTGAAAGTTTTACTTTCTATTAGGCCCCTCAGGCAACTTCAGACCTACTTTCAGAGTATGAGTAATGAAAATTCAAATACACTCTAAAGTACAAGCTCAAATCTATGGTAACTAGCAGATGGTCATATCAAACTAAAAAAAACTAACTCAAATATCCACGCGGACGAAGTCGCGGGTATCAGCTAGTTTTACATAAATCAATTGGAGGAGTATAGTGTCACACTTGGATAAGGCAGTAAGAACCAAAGTGAGGTAGGTATGGTTTTGTTGTACATTCAGATGTAGCTAAGAACATGTAAAATGTGTGATTATAAATAAATTAACTATGAACAAGGTTATTCAGTTTTTAGAGTTTGAAAAACCTGATACTTTTGATTTTTGCACCGGTAGTCCTAAAAGCTTATAAATGTTTTGAGCAAGTTATTGTCGAGTTGAGAAAAAAAACAGAAATAAATTGAAAAAACAGATACGATGCCATCATGCACAAGCCTATTGTTTTTATGCCTCCGGATCAACAGGACAGATTCGCAGCTGGACAGATTAACAACTGGACAGAATCAATCGAATAATCTTATTCTCTAATTCTTGCATGTGTCTTGAACATAGTGAAACTTTCGATAGTCCAGCTCGAACTATTATACCTACTGTGAGTTTCATTTGAACCTCTAAGACTTAAAAATTAAAATTAAATATTCACCATCTGATAATACTGTTATTATCGTCAATTAAACCACAAAACAATCAAAAACCTTCCCTATGCTGAGATTTTAAGACAGTACGGGCTTTGCTAAGCTTAATATTAGGGGTCCGTTTAATGTACGTTCAGTTATTGTAGGTACACCCAGTTAAAACGCCACTAACCACTTTTTTCCACTGTAAAATTGTTAAAGCCCATGTATACTGTAGCAGATAAATATCCAGTGCCAGAACAAGAAGGCAAAATCCATGTTTGAATTGCTCCAGTGTACAGTGGGATACAGCTCAAGTTACCTAAAATCAAAGAAAAATTATACTTACCGCAAGGACATAAGAGCTAGCAGTGTATAGTCTGATGCGTATCCTTGTGTACATATAGCTTAACTGGCATCGTAATAACGGGGTGTACAATAACATGATGTGCGTTATCGCCTCCCAATACTAATATTGGGAGGCTAACCTCGATTCTATTCTTTGTTTTTATTTTCAGTTCATGCCGGTCGTCATTGGGCAGAACTCAGATGATCAAATATCGCTCTACTACATGGATCCAAGTCCGTTTCAGAAGTCTTTGACTGGGAAACCCAAGTTAAAGTCAGTACATCTTGTACAGTCAACTAAATTGTACAGTCTACCATATAGTAGTCAACAAAATGACTGTATTACCTACTGCATGGTGGTATAGACAATTATGAATAGAGAGTTTTGGAATAAGGAATACTCAAAAACTTTCAATTTAATTTCTAGGCAAGAGCCTCTGACCACCCCTTTCTCGTCCAGGAACCTCGAATACCAAGATATCTGAAGGCAAGACAAATGACAATGTAAATCAATAAATACTATTGTTTCTTTAGAGTTGTGTACGTGGGCGATACTGGCCCCAATAAGAACGTATCAATCGCCGTGGAAACTGAAAAGAGACTCAGCGACATATATTATGTATCAGACGCGCCGGTCGACCACATCGGCGAGTCAGCCTACATGTGCATGCAACCGGGCAAGTTAGTACATTTTTAATCATAGGTTCATTACTTATATCAAAAAGAGGAAAGACTAGTATGTTTGTAACGAATAAACTTTTTGACAAAGAGCTATTGCAATAGGCAAGAGATTACGAGGCTGAAGCCCGACACGTTGTTCCGACCAAATCCGCTCCACTCTTAACGTGAAGGTCCATGAAGCCACTCAGGTTGCCGCTGACAGATCCAGGTGGCAAAACATCAAGGATAAATTGATCCATGAAGGGGGTCACGACCCTTAGCAGTGAGGAGCACGACGACGCGAGGAGGAAGTGGATTGCAACAAGCAGGTCACGTTTTTAGCGTTCGTGAGTGTAATGGTCTATTAGAGGCGATGGTTACTTAAAATCAGGTATATGCTTGTTCAGCTACTTATATATAAAAAAAAGCAGCCAAGTGCGAGTCGGACTCGCCCATGAAGGGTTCCGTAGCACGACGAACTACAAGAACCTTTATATATGTTACTTGATGTAACATAATAAGGTTCTTGTAGTTCGTCGAAAGGTAAATTGTGGTTTACGGTTTATGACGTATAAAAAAAAAACTACTGACTAGATCTCGTTCAAACCAAATATCGTTGGAAGTTTACATAGTAATGTACAACATATATTTTTTTTTGTATTATCATTCCCTTACTTTAGAAGTTAGAGGGAGGGGTGGCAACTTTTTTCCACTTTGGAAGCGCAAACTATTCAGTTTAGAAAAAAACGATATTAGAAACCTCAACATCATTTTTGAAGACCTATTCATAGATACCCCACACGTATGGGTTCGATGAAAAAAAGATTTTTGAGTTTCAGTTTCAAGTATGGGGACCCCCGAAATTTATATATATTTTTTTATTTTTATGTAAAAATCTTAATGCGGTTCACAGAATACATCTACTCGCCAAGTTTCATCAGTGTAGCTCTTACGGTTTCGGAGAAAAATGGCTGTGACATACGGACGGACAGACAGACAGACAGACAGACAGACAGACAGACATAACGAATCTATAAGGGTTCCGTTTTTGCCATTTGGCTACGGAGCCCTAAAAAGGCGGACGAAGTCGCGCGGGATACTACTAGTCTGATATAACATTTTAGCTCATAAATACAACTCACAAAGCTATGCATTATTTAGTTCATGTGGTTAATTTGCCAGCTTGATTACTGTCTAGCCTTGTCCTGTCTGTTCAAAATTAGAAAACACCTGCAAAGAGAACCTTCACTGCCTACGATAGATCTGTATACTTCTGCATTTGCTAAAGTGGATATTTTTATTTTAAAACATGAAGCGGCTGCTCACGGCTTTGCTCGCCCCGTTCTCTGTACTTTTTGGGAATAAAAAGTCAATCCAGTGTCCGTTTCCTGGTTCTAAGCTACCTCTGTACCCATTTTCAGCGAAATCGGTTTAACCGTTCTTGAGTTACACGTTACTACTCGTATCACGATTTTCTTTTATGAATATATACACCAATATTTTGTAACTACCAAAAAAAAAATAGGGTAATGTAGTAGGGGTAGAACATTTTGCATGTGAAGAATTTTTAGTTTCGATAAAATTACAAAGTTATTAAATGTAAAATTTTTAGAAATCCTGCATAAAATTATGGACACATTAGTTACGTAGTACTAGAGAGAAAAAAAATTACGCTGTTCGGTTCCGCTTGGTATTTAGCGTTTATGACTGAAATGATTTTTGCTTGTTGAATCATTTCTCAATATTTGACTAAAAATTTTGGTTATTTAAAATTGTTTATATTTTTTAATTTTTTTAATTTAATTATATTTTAAGTTTGTTACATTATTTAATTAAAATGTTTCAATAATTTTTTTTTTTGGTAATTACAAAACAGTGGTGTATATGGTAATATGATTTGCGACACACAATCTATCATACCGATAATTTTAGTAGTGGCGCATGCTTATTATAGGTACCTACCTGCCATGTGTAATATTTGGACGTACCTCTGACTGACCCGTAGACACCCTCAAGTCGTTACTTGATGCTATATAAAAAGATCTAAGAGGATTGGATTGGCATCCTGACCCAGTGAGAACGCGACGCGGCAGACCAAAACGGAGATGGCGAGACTAGTTCCCTGACGGACTGAACAAGCATAGCCATGTCTGGAGAGAATGGGGAGAAGCCCAGGAGTGAGACCTGGATGGCACATCATAATAATATCTATTATTATATTAATATTACATTATCAATGCTGCTATTACTTTTTGAATTGGTCTGTTATTAGAAGTTATTTTAGATTAAAACTATTTTTTCTTATTTTTTGTTTGTTATTTTCGAATCTCGTACCTAAAATTCGCTGATTGTTTCTGATCGAAATGACGAACGAAGTGCGTGTATGTCATTATGTTTTCGTGCACATTGATTTAACAGATCAATTGTTGTAAGCCTACATAGTTCATTCATTAATAAATTAGTGTTCCTATCCATATTTGGAAAAACGTTACTCCAGTGCCGGTCTGTTACCACTCAAGCTACTAATTTGCAGCTTTGCTAAAATGGTTAACAGACGGACATGGACATACGATATGCATTATCTCTAAATTTAGTTAAAGGATTAGTTATTTTCAACTCAGCATTTAAAATTTTGCTGATAAAACTATTCGGTAACCAACTTAACTGTATCGTCATTAAAATTACTACACCTGCGAGCTTTAAATTGGAACCGCTTCTTCAAGATATTCTTTACAATTTCTGTCTTAAGCACGGATTGTGGTTTATTGTATTATTTATTTATTTTTATTAAATTCTTTATTGCACCAAAAACAAGTTTGTACAAAAGGATAGTTTAATGCTAGACAGCCTTTCTACCAGCTGCTATTATTTGAATGGAACTTTTGTTAGCTGTCAAACCTGACCAGCGTAGACGTCCAAGAGCAGCTCAGTTCTCGGGATAAGTTCGCGGGAGAGCTGTGAGGCTGAGATTCATAGACCGAACTTTGCTTTACAGCAAAGCCGTCTTCGCAAAGTAAGCTTTGTTTATCGAAGTTTCCTATCAATATTTTGAATAAAGAAGAGCTTGACAGAACTATGAAATATAATTGTGGTTGAAAGTGAACTTTCCATCAAAGTAAAGTCAAAGTTCGGTCTATGAATCTCGGCCTGAGTGAGTGGACAGTATCACTTGAAAGCTAACAAAATTACCTTTAAAATGATATACTACAATACATATTTCATTGCATTGAAATTGTGAAAAAAATTGTCCTAAACAACCTGCCAAAGCGATTCCAGTTTAAAGCTCTCAAGTGTAGCTGCTGATAAATCAAAAGTAGTTGCATAAAAAAACACATATGTGTTTATTTTATTTCCTTACTGATATTTTAGTTCCATGCCTAAGAAAATATCAAAGCTTCCGCTGTCTTTTATATTTGTGATGTGAATTTGCTCGAGGGAAAGGATAAGTGCAATATCTAGTTCATCCGTCACAATCCGGCTCCAAAAAGGAAAAGAATCAGGTTCTACTGGAACTGAAATCTGTGAAGCTTTTAGAGTGTAAACTGATTTCTCAATACTGAACCCAATACTGAATATTCTACGAACACAAAAATAGCACTCACCAAATAAACTACCTTCTGAGAATCCCATCACTGAGAAAAATGGATTTCTGGCCTAAGATGAATTCCACCTTTGACGGCTGAATTGTAATGACGCGAGGCGATTTCGAAACGCTTACGGTTAATTTGACTTTACTATTCGTTTGCGATAAACTGGTACGTCTCTTATGATAAACACGAACCGTCTCAAATGACTTACCGTAAGGTAGTCTTGGAATCCAACTTAACACTGTTAATACAGCAGTAATGGACTATTGAAAACGCTTTAAATTTACGACGTTGAATATGTCTTGAATATCACCGTAATTAAGGCAAAATTTAACTTAAATTAAGGCGATATATGCTTTAATAAAAACTAAACAAACTTAAACCTAAGTCATAAACAAACTTTCGAAAGCGGCATAATTAATCTTCAGCATGACAATATTCACCTTACAATAAGGCAGAATATACTTTAGTCACAAACATTTGAACGTAAACTTAAAGTCTTTCAGCGACGTATGAATTCGGCCACTTAGAGGTATAATGTGGCCACATTTGCCCTTTTATAAAGCCAAATATGCTCAGGTTTTGACGAACCAAACGGTAACATTAAGTTTTATAACGGCATACATATACGGCACATATAAACGTAAATATGGCAATATTCACCTTTTCATAAGGCAATACATGCTCAAGATATCGACTGGTTAAACGGTTACATTACGTCATATAACGACTTACATACTTGGTCAATATAACCGTAAATTCGGTGATATTAGTGTTATCATCAGGCGAAATACGATCAAGTAACGACTAATCAAACGGTGAATAACATCATAAAACGATTTACTTATTCGGTTAATTAAACCGTAGATAAGACAACAATCACCTTATGGTAGGGCGGATGATACTTTGATTACTATTTAATCAAACGTTTAAAAAGTCTAATAACGCCATACATATTTGACCAATTTAACCATAAATTTGCCAATATTTACCGTATCTTAAGGCGAAATACGATCGAGTTAAGACTAACCAAACGGTGAAATAACTTCATTTAACGACTTTCATATTCAGTAAATGAAACCATAGATATAGCAATATTCACCTTAATATAGGGTGGATGGTACTTTAGATATTATATAGTCAAACTTTAAAAAAACCTAATAACGGCATACATATTTGGCTAATATAACCGTAAATTTAGCAACATTTGTCTATATTAAAGGCTCAATAATGCTCAAGTTACGACTGATCAAATGGTGAAATAACGTCATCTGGCGACTAACATATTCTGTGAATGAAGCCGTAGATATGGCAATGTTCAACGGATAATACTTTCGTAACTATTTATACAAACGTTTAAAACCTACATAAGTACAATCCTAGGTAATAGATAGATAGGCAGATTTGTACATTACCTACCTAAATACTTAAGTAGGTACTCTACCCACTTAAGTGTTTCATTGTGTTTTATTAGAGAGGTTCCTATTGAATCATAGCGCTGTTTAATAAACCATACCCATTAATAGCTGTTCCATTGAAAAAAGTTTGCTACGCTCTATGACTCCTTGTTGCTATTCAAAGGCAGAACCCTCGCTTCTACATACAAGCCCTGTACTCCTGTAGGGAGGTATCTACTTAGATCAAGCGAAGAACCTAAACCAGTGTCTACAAAAATTTGATACCTATTTAGGTAATATAGGTCTCAGCTACCTGTTTCTCATATTACCAAGCTTTGCTTAGTTTAGGGCTAGATTGTGTTGTGTGGAATGTCCGCAAATATTTGTATTTAATTTGGTGGAAGAAAAGTATATTTTACTCAGTTTTATTATTTTAACGACTTTCAGTCATTTGGTGGGTTAAGTTTTAAAAAGCTCTCTAGTTACTGAGAGATACACCTTTGTAAGGCACTTATCGTAGGTACAACAAAAATCTCAATAATGCTGCCAGCTACTAAGGCAAATAACCTTGGTTCGTATGACTGTATGCGAGAGAGTATATATAAACTTGAAAACCCAACGTCAAAACTGCCAAACCGATTATGATGAAATTTCTATGGCACTAATCTGAAAGTAAAGTTAAGATATAATTTTTCAAATTAGTTTACGAGTTATGTGGTAACAAACAAAAAAAAAATAAAAAAAACACCCATTTAGAATCATTCCCTGAGTTTACTCGCTTTTTGGTTGGAACCCTGACGAACGAGATTCAATACCTACTTTTACTCTGTGCTGTGTGCTAACTACACGAACTATGCTTGGAGCATAGGCCAATTGACACACATAATGACACAGGCAGTTAGTAATGCAGTACAGTTTTGGCTTAAAGATTACGTATAGCATATTTTCTCTCCGCTCAGTTGGTAGGATCTCTGCCTTCTGCGCCGTAGGTTGTGGGTTCGATCCCCACCGAGAACAAATATTTGTGGTGAACACAGTTGTTTTTTCTCTGTTGGGGCGTTATATTGTATTCTGAGATGTATTTACAAAAAAAATGTGTGTAAGTATTATATCAGCTATCCGGTTCCCATAGTACAAGCTCTGCTTAGTTTGGGGCTAGATAGTGTTGAGTAGATTGTCTTGAATATTTATTTAATATTATTTTGTTATTTTTAACACCCACCACTAGCATAATCTGCAGTAGTCAAGTTGGCAGCACTGCCCACGAGGCCACGAGCACGCACGTCACGTATCGACTTGTTTCATTCTTCAGTTTGGTTTTAGTTTGGATGGAGTGTTTGGTTTCGTTCTGAGTAGTTCAAAGTTTAATTTAGCGGGTTTTTTTTATTTTCCCTCATTTTCTGAACGCTGCTGGCTGTGTCAGTGTATGGAGGCACAGACAAACAGATGTACCGAGGTCCAAGACAGACCTATCAGCAGCAGCCAACCAGACAAACATCTTCGTGCTTCGAACGCGGCAGACCAGAATCCCATACATTTATTAACAAAATGGGGCACACACCTGATTGATACGTCATTTCGAGGTAAGTAGAGTACCTGTATCAAACTCAGTTATTCCCTGATGTTTTTGAACCTAATCATGTTTTGTATTTGATAAGTTTAGGTACCTACCTACTCTCTAGATTCTGGTTGTGTTGGAAACACGATCGAAAAATGATTTATAAAACTTAGTGTTTTCAGTTTTGAACTTTTGCATTTAATTTTGTATATTGGTACAATGGAGTTTTTAAAGTTAGGAAAATTAATTGTTTATTTTTTTCAGATAAGGTGTACTTTACATAATACGCAAAGAGGACGGGCTACTTAACAGGCTGTTAATGGCTTCCTGGATTCCAAACAACTAATAATTGGCCTATTTGTTAATGGACTCAGGGCTAGAAGTAAATCCAAACACCAAACTTCAATGGAGTGATTTCAATCATGGGCAAGCAGTATTGGAGAACTTTTTAAAAAGGATTAGACAGTCATCTATGCAGCGTACTGCATATACCTATAACTGTAAGTACTTGTCATTTGCTATCAGTGATTCAAACGATTTCTCTGACTTAGAACCTGCAATGTCAGGCCGACCTGTCCTCTAATAGACCTGTCTATTATTGAGGATACTTTCGTCAATAACAAACAGGTCATAGTTTGGTTAGATAAACATAATACTTGTACTAATTACCATTATAGAATGCTCTACTTTATGGTTTGCGATAACTATTTCCTAAGAAATACATTATTTTATTTCAGTTGAAAGTGATCCGGTTGAGAAGGCTTCACTTGCAATAACGGTTGCTGAGGAAGGAGCGATGCCATGAGAGGAGCTAGCTTTACAATGAAAAGGGCATTCTCCAAGACGATTTTATCTTGCTTTAAGTATTTAAATAGTTAAATACGTATCTAAATTGATTTTCAATATAAATATATATATAAATTTTTATTGAATGGTTTTATTGCAATACCACTATTATTTCTAGTAGATGCAAAAGCTATCGGCTTATTTATTAGGCTAGGTTGAGGTTAAACTGTTGAGTTGAGAAAATACTAGTCTATGTAGTACATATTTTGGTAACCTGTAATCAGTTGTTATTGAGGTGCTTTATAAATTTGTGTTCTATTAATTTCAGAAGCTTACAAAGACTGGGAGAACAGCTTTCTGAGAGCAGCAGGCTACGCTGTTCACTGAAGGCATGTTTGGCTGATCAACTATCATGAAGTTCATGTGAAGGATAAGGTTACCTTAGAGTGAACTTTGAGCGGCCCAATGCCCTTAATATGAACTAAATGATAGTAGAAGCAAGTCAATCATGCCCTTAGGGAACAGCGTTACCAGCCGTTAAAAGGCTTTTTTTCCGGTCTTCATAAAACGTTTCTGCTCGTGCAGAAAGCAAAAATTACCGTACGATACGGCTTGCTTAATCGTATGAAACATTCTAAAACAACTTCTAGAAGGCAAATACGACTAAGCAAACGTTGGAAACGCTTAATGGTTAGGTTAAACCCATAGTAAGTAAAGACGTAAAACACCTTACTAGAAATGAATTACGACTTAAAAAAACATCAATATCGGTTAATGAACAGGTTAAACTACAGTAAGATAAGACGTACGACGTCTTACTAGAAGTCGATTATGACTAAGTGAACAGCTTAAACTACAGTAAGGTAAGACGTACGACGCCTTACAAAAAGTCGATTACGACTTAGTAAATGTTGAAAACACTTAATGAACAGATTAAACTACAGTAAGGTAAGACGTACAAAGCCTTGCTAGAAGTCGATTACGACTTAGTAAACGTTGACAACGCTTAGTGGATAGGTTAAACCCACAGTCAGTAAAGACTTAAAACGCCTTACTAGAAGCGAATTACGATTTAAGAAACATTCAAAATACTTTGTGAACAAATTAAACAGCAGTAAGAAAAGGCGTAAAACGCCTTACCAGAGGTTAAGTGGGCACAATGATACGTCGGATATTACTCTAAGAAAATTTTACGTGTGTGACCCGAGCACCTTCTTTACCGTTTATATCGCCTTACCAGAAGTTGAATCCCATCGTCAGTTCGTCGATCCTATCTGACTTACCACGTTAATAGCTTTTTAGGCTAATCTGTAAAAAAATACGTCTAAAACACACATTAGAGAGTATTATTGCTGCTTATTTGTTGCGCCTCACGCTTAAGGCGTAAAACGCCTCCAACCTAGGAGGCGTTTTTCGTTCAAGCACGGTCGGTCGTTTTTTCGCCTTCATTACGAATAAATCCACCTTCGTTACGAAACTTTCAGCTTTACATTTTTCTCAGTGCAGAATAATTGGTGAACGATTTTCAGGCCCGTATTCAGAAATAGTGGTTGAGTTTAAGTCAAGTCTGAAGCATAAAAAAATTACATTTTTCAATGGAGAACTGTCAAAAAATCTATGCTTGACTCTCAACTCAGACTCAAGCAATATTTCAAACTCTCAAACTCAAACTCAATAATTTTTTATTCATTACGATGCAAGAATCACTTTGAAACGTCTTAAAGCTAGGTGAGTCTAGGTGCCAGTTCCACGCGACCAAGCGTAGAAGAACAGGCAACAAACTACGTCTCGGTTCCTACTGTTTTTTTATATGATCCTTTTACAAATCAAAAATAGTCTAAAATAATAGCAGTGAAGTTCCAGTGTGGTGCCACTTCACTTAGTCAGACGTATGCAATGCAATAATACAAAAGCAAAAGTTTCAAAGACAGCACACGCTACGCTTCAAAGTTATACTATAGTATCTACACAGCTTATATAAAAATAAGATACGAAATAGTAGGTACAGACATTGCAAATCGACATGTTAGCTTCCTATGGGTAGAGTGACCGGGACATTGGGCCACGCAGTTTTATCATTCATATAGCTATCTAGAGTATAGTACGCTTTCTTTATTAAATTATTCTTAACATAGGCTTTAAACTTCCGAATAGGAAGCTTAGTTGCATTTTCCGGAAGTTTATTATAAAAGCGTACAGTGTTCCCCATAAAAGACCCATTTACCTTCTGCAGGCGAAATTTGGGAATATAAAGTTTATTTTTATTTCTAGTGTTAATATTGTGTGAATCACAATTTTTCTGAAAGCTACAGATGTGTTTGTGAGTGTACAATAAGTTTTCATATATATATTGTGAAATTACTGTGAGGATATTAATTTCCTTAAATCGCTCTCTCAATGAGTCTCGAGATTTCATTTTATATATGGCACGTATGGCCCTTTTTTGTAAAACAAATATAGTTTGAATATCAGCTGCTTTCCCCCAGAGAAGGATACCGTAAGACATAACACTATGGAAGTAGCTGAAATAAACTAGCCTAGCTGTAGCTTCATCAGTAAGCCATCTTATAGTCCGAACTGCATATGCAGCCGAACTTAGTCTAGCTGCAAGTGCTTTGATTTGTGGCCCCCATTGCAATTTTTTGTCAATATTAAGTCCTAAGAAAATAGTAGAATCTACAAGGTTAAGTGACTCTCCATTAAGTATAATATTAGTTGGCCGGAGAGTCACATTTGGTAAGATAAATTTAATACACTTGGTTTTCTTAGCATTCAGTAAAAGATTATTAACGTTAAACCAGTTAAGTATTTGCGACAGAGATGCGTTAACGTCATCGTAATTAGTCTTCAATCTATCGACTTTAAAAATTAATGAGGTATCGTCAGCAAATAGTACTATTTCACATAGTTTTTTAACCAAAAAAGGGAGGTCATTTCTGAATACGGGCCTGAAAATTGTTCTTCTTTCACGTACTCATGACAAAAGACTCATGATTCTTTCCTGTATTTTGTACATTTAACTGATGTGTGAACTCTAACCCCTCCCCCTTCATTCTGCCACTTATTAGAGGCTCCCTTAAAAAATATCTTGTCACTGCCACTTTCATTTCAACAAAAAGAGAAAGCAACAGACTTAGCGGCTAAGAAAGCTTGATGACTGCTATACCATCATGAATATGAGCCATATAATTATCAGAACTGGCCCAAATCTGAAAAGCAGGAATATCTGAAAAGGTTTGGTGCCAGTTCTCACGTCATAGCTTCTGTACACGTACATAAATGGCCAAAAAATGCCGTAATTCCTTTTAGTTACAATTCGGAAAAGCTTTTTTTGAAAACCCTCACTGCCACGCCAAATTAGTCACACTCAGCGCCAAAATTAGCTTGGCATTTCAAGTTTGTTTATTTAAAATATTTCTCAAACCATCGAGGTTCCACATTATATAATATACATATTTGAGGATCCGCTATGAGCCATGCCTATTTGGGAACCGAAGTTGCAATATCTTTGCCAAATCTAGATAAGAAGGGCATTGAATATCTGAACTGAAATATCTATTAATCTACTTTTGATGCTGAGACTACCTGAAGAATAAATTAACGATAACCTATTCGATTCGACCTTGGATGCGACCTACCATTAAATGCTTTAGGCTCAAATGTTACCCTTTCTTTTGGTTTTAGTCAGATAAATAGTTATAAAAATTGTTGCAATAATTGAATTTTGTTTATTATTTTTGACTTAACTGTTAGTTTCTCTTCAATTGATAGGATATTTAATTATATTATTGCATAAAAAAAATCTGTTTTGCGGATAAATAATTTATTTGATCATCCTGGGTCTTTGGGCTATCATAAAAATATCTGTGTTTTTTAAGTAGGAAGTACGATGAGATTGGAAAAGAATTTCGAGAAGAGAGAGAAAGAGCACGTGCTGTCTCAAAACTGTATCACCCACTGCTATGGATTTTTTTCATTTTATGACAGCCATCTTTGGCTCTTCAGTTATACGAACAACGGTAATTATCATTCAGATTCCGATGGCGAGCGAGCAGCGCCGACGGCGAAGTCTCAGGTTCAGGAGAAGGTTACCTACGAGCTGGTGGAGTGTACGTGCTGTGTGTAAGAGAACGCATGGGACGGCTGGACGCGGCAGTGTTGCATGCTCCGAACCCTCCCAATGAGCTCCACTTAGCCTGGATAGTGCCGCAGTACCTACTCGTGTCGGTTGCTGAAATCATGTTCGCTGTATCTGGACTGGAGTTCTCTTTCACGCAGGTACCATTTAATAATAATAATAATAATAAATATCTTTATTTCAGACACACGATCCATATTATTTAATAGCTGTACCTAGCAACTTAGGTTATGCCCGGGATACACGAGGCTAGTTTTTTAAGCCAAGAACTAGCTTAATTTTTCGTATATCTCTTCTGTTTAATAACACTATCTTGCTATCCTGGCTTGAAAAACTAGCCTCGTGTATGCTTGGCTTTAGAGCCAAGCGGGTCCTTTCCATAGGCGTAGTTGTGTGAATATTATCTATAACTTATTGGTTTTCAAAATACTTCTTCTTAATGACGTACGAAATGAATCTTACGCGCTGATTCGAATGGAAATCAGACTAGACTCAGAATAAGTATAAATTCAGAAGTTGATAACTTTAGCAGTGTTTTAAAACATATGTGTGGCGGTGGTTTTAATTCTAAACAAAAAAAAATACAGATTTGAATTAAAATAAACTTAGAAGCTTTGCCCGTTCAACATTTCGACTGGCCTCTCAGCTCGGTTGGTAGTAGCTCTGCCTTTTGCGCCGTAGATCGTGGGTTTGATCCCCACATTTGCAACTCCTCCTATAGTTGATATTGTTTATTTTTTTTTGTTTACGCCATCAGATAGATAATTAAGTCATAGAAGTAATGGCCGTTTTAATTATGAAAAAAAACGAAAGAATTGAATATTTATAAACTAAAAATCACAAATCCGTGCGTGTTTTGCCAGGCACAGTATTGTTGAGGAGCGGTGGGTTGCACACGAACGAAACGCTGAAAACCATTGGGTCAGGGTACGACCTTAAGAGGGAATCACACAGGCGACTCTCCATACAAACGTAGCCCCCTATTTCCTCCCTGGATAATGCCTTTAGAGTAACCATTTTTTCTCATAAAATCCAGATTTGCTATATACGTGCTCGTATGTTTTCCTTTTTTTCAGAAACTTATTGATAAAGAAAATATGACCCTCTTAAGATTTATATGAAATATGAATTTGAGGTGATATTTTCTTTATCAATAAGTTTCTGAAAAAAAGGAAAACATACGAGCACGTATATAGCAGATCTGGATTTTATGAGAAAAAATGATTACTCTAGCTAGAGGCATTATCCAGGCAGGAAATAGGGGACTACGTTTGTATGGAGAGTCGCCTGTGTGATGCCCTCTTAAAGCGAGGGCTACATATCTGACGCTCGCCGAACTTCCTTCCGCACACGTCGTATCTAAACTATCACAATGCATCCGGGTAGTGTCAAAGGCGTACAATCTATCTGGCTGCATTTTTACCGTCTGCGGGCCTTGTTCTATACGAAATGATTTTTACACATTCTATCCAGAATAGAATAGTCTTTACGGGTAGCGGGCTCAAGATAGCTGGGATTATCGACTTTATATTTAAACTGCTGCACAGATTCGCATTAAATTTCTATGGAAATTTATCAGATCTGAAAGTTTTTCCTAGAAGTTAAAAAGTACTACTGATGCTTCTTCAAAAGGTGGGTCTATCAGTTCTTAAAAAGCCGGCAGCGCATCAACACCACCTCTGGTGTTGCGAGTGTCTACGGACGACAGTGACTACTTTGCATCAGGTGGCCCGTCTGCTCGTTTGCCAGCTATGGCATAAAAAAAAGTAGATAACGTTCTTAACCCTCGAAGCAGCACTTTGTTATAGGTGGTGGTTACCATTGTTACCGTTCAGCATCTAGTGGGGCATCTGCAACTTTTAACCGACTTCAAATAAAAAAGGAGGTTTTTAATTCGGTTCTTATTTTTTTATAGTATAACATCGTCATTTAAGATCCGATTAGAAAAAAATATTTTGGTATCTAAAAAGTAATATTTCCAGATTAGTCCCATATAAATTTCATAAAAATCGGTTTAGACGTTGTGTCTGAATGTTTGTTACTCGTGTATTTATGAACCCATTTACCTATTCATATAAAAACAAAAAGTAGTGTAAAAAAATATTTAAATTTCGCTATCAAGTACACTATCGGGTAAAGCAGGCTTGTTTTTCAGGCACCAAAAAGCATGAAGACGATCACAATCGCGGCGTGGTACGTGTCTGTGGCATTTGGCAACCTGATTGTGATTCTGGTCGCGCAGGCGAAGATCTTCGAGTCTCGGGTAAATGGATTGCTTCAACCGTAATTGCTAGAGTGCTAGAATGCTTGCCTACTCTACTTTTGATGTAATGACGTTCCACCGTGTTCTTTAGACAGGGTGTCTCTATATTATGACATTTTAGGACTTTTCTCGACGGTATATTGACAGAAATACAGGTATAAGGTATAAAATATATTTAATCTCTTTCGGCATAAAGTAAGTATTATTACGACAAAAACTCTTCATTGAATAACAGATTTTTATTACACAGCAAACAATAAAACTACCCATGACGCCGCCATCTTTTTTCACTCTAGAGCTGTGATCTGATTGAATAGGGATGTCCTACGCCCAAAACCTGTTAACAGTATTTAACATACTTTTATTGTATTCATGTTAGTAGCTTTTATTAAAACTTCATTTTAAATCCAAAACAGTCCCAGAACCAGCATGACATAATGAAACAGTCACTGAACATCCTTTAAAACAAATCATTTTTTTTTTATAAATCTATAATTCCTGTCCGCATTATAAAGTGGAGGCAAAGCGCTTAGTGCGGGAAGAAGGTGTATAACCATGAATAAATGCTTCGTTTCCGTACGTCTAGTGGTCTGGTGATAGATTTGGGAACCAAGTTGACACCAAGTTGTACTGTGAATAAAAACACAAACCCTAAGCAACAAAGGCATTTTCTCCGCTCATGGAAAATCACAAGAGGGGAATATACGCTGAGTTCATTGCTCTTAGAAAACAACGCCGAAGATAATCATTTTATTGAAATACGTTTAAAAAAGCGCATCGCTCAATTTGTGAGCAAAGTGGTATCGTAGCCGTCTCAGGGGACAGGAAAGGAGAACCGGAATTTAATAAATTTAGAAAACAAAATGACTTTTATGATATAGGTTTAATACCCTGTATGAAAAAAGTGAGATTTTCTTATCCAGCCAAGTTTGATCAATCATGTTTTGAGCCTCATCATAGTTACTTGTCTTGTTACTTCAATTCGTTCAGTTCTGATTAGGATAGGTATTTTCCTCGCAGCAAGATCTGTCTGCATGAACTCTTTTGTTAAATTTTCAGTTTATACCTTTTAAATTCGAGCAGAGTACATCATTTACAAACAGTTAGCACAAAAGCATACTTAGTAATCGTGCAACATTAAAGTCGGATTTGCTTTATAAGACCATAGTGTAGTAAATACCAGAACGTTTCTTATTAAATATGCAGTGTACTACCGTAACAATAGAGCACAAACTTGTCTGTAAAATAAACTTATCTGAAACTGTGCAATAGAGGGAAACGTTTTGGGTATCCTGAAAATGGCAAGTCTCTATTAAAACTTTAAATTACAGCGAAGTGTTTAAGCATGGATTAATTGAGATTATTCGTCTTGTTTGAATAACACTTAAGTATTAAGCCTGCATAGAAGAAGTATTATTTGTTTTTTTTTGTGTCCAATCTAAGTATTCGCCAGCTGCACCAAAGAGGTCGAAATCATGATCACATACTATAAAGTTAACTTTTATTTTTGGAACTCTAAATAGGTACACATTTATTTTATTTTCATTCCACTCGATGTACACAACTGAAGCTTAATTTTGTTGTAACTTGAGTAAAATCTTGTTAACGCTTGTATTTGCTCGGAAAGACTAGCCCTATCGGAAATAAGAAACCAGCTTGCCCGTGCAAGCGTTTACTTAATGCAAAGCCTGAGGGTGTTAGTAAACAGACCCCTTCTGTAACCGGGATCGTTAAAGCGTATTTCTGTTAGATAATGAATACCTACTAAGTATATGAATTTAAAAATGTACTGATAATATACAAAAATATCTGCTTTAGGGAAATATTTTGACTGGACTCTCATCTCAATTGGTAGTAGCTCTGCCTTCTGCGCTGTAGGTCGTGGGTTCAATCCCCACCGAGAACAAATAATTGTGTAGTGAACACAGAGTTTTGTTCTCTGTCTGCGTGTTATATTGTATTCTAAGTATGTATTTACAAAATAAATGTATATAAGTATTATATCAGTTATCTGGTTCCCATAGTACAAGTTCTGCTTAATTTGGGACTAGATAGTGTTGTGTAGATTGTCCACAATATTTATTTTAGCCGAGGTTAAGTTATTCTGTGTTTAGCAAGGTATACCTATAAGTATGTAAGGGCAACTGACTTTTATTTTTTCTAAATAGTATTCAATCAAATCAAAGTCTTACGTTTTCGAACCAAAATGTGTGAAAATACCAGTTCATTGAAGATTTAAGCAAATAAGCGCGATTAAAAACAATCCATCACGCACACTGAAAAACATTTTCTTTTGGTGGAAACAAATACAACTTGTCTAAAAGTTAAGACGCATTTTAGATCGATCACTTGGTAAATATAATTAAGGTACATGTAACATACTACGTCACTTCATCGATAAAATGAATTGATGTTAGTCTATGCTATAAAACTATTTTGATAGTAATTTTTTCCTAAACCTTGCTCTTGTTCTTGAAAAACATAGAATTTGAGACTTATCTCGAATTTGAGACTTATCTCGAATTTGAGACTTATCTCGAATTCAGGATCATAAGCCTCTGAAGCCAATTCCCACTCGGGCATTAAGTCTGCAAACTATATGCCCTTTACAAACCTGCTGAGTAAATAAGCTGGACATACGTGGAAATTCGCTTGAGCGCGTCCCCAACCCATTCAACCGTATTTGCTAATCATACTAGTCTACTCGGACAGTTACCGCTACTATTTATCTTGAATCGACGTCTTCTCTCAATAGTCATCTCCACCGGATTCATATTCATAGAATTTCCAGCTGTTTCTGTGATTTTTCCATTTCGCTGAATTCAAATTCATGTTAATTCATGTTATCGATTGGCTTGCATGGATTCGTTTGAATGAAGCTAACGTTCATTTCGGAAAGAATTATATGTTTGTAACGAATGAACTGATTTTACTAGCAACCCCTCCCGGCTTCGCATGGGTGTACCTAATTTAGAAGATAAGGAGTAAGGAGATAAAAAATGTGAAGTCACCTTTGAACTTTTACACCCATGCGAAGTCGGAGTGGATCCCTAGTTTATATAGTCACATTAGACACAAAAACTACTAAAGAATTATAAATTAGACAATTATTAGGTAAAATAGGTCTTTCTGTGAAACAATCTGGTACCCTTGACATGACAGCTTGTTAGGGTTTTGGCTTTGATAATAATTAATTGTATTTTTACGGGGTATTCTGTAACATGGGTGTGTAAACTTACTTTATCAGGCGACAGAGTTCTTCGTGTACGCTTTCGTGCTCGCCGTAGCCATGCTTGTGTTCCTACGAATGGCTCAGGGCTACCAGTCGAGAAGCATTGAAGGAGACGACACCTCGTCCGAAAGCCGTCCCTTGCTGCACCATCGCTCAAAGGTAACAAGAACATTACTTAATAACAATTCTTATCATGAATAATAAAAACTAGCGCCTCAAGAATTATGCTGTCCTTTGGATAAAAACATTTCCTTCCTATGGCAGATTATTCCTCATGTTTCCTCTTTAAGGCCTGATCACCAGTAATTTCAGTCTGACTTTAACTCGTCAAAACAAAAATGCAATTTGTGTGTACCATGGTGTTTTGTGATGTTAAATAAATATTTCTATTTCTATTTAAAACAAGACCGAACGACACCACGTTACACGATATAGTTCAAGGAGCTAAGTAGGGGGTGAAACTAGATCGTGAACATCGTGTGATCCTTATTTACGACGAATCATTAGTTAGATCCATGATAAATAAACACCCAATATAAATACAGTATCCAGTACCACAACGTTAAATACGCTTAAATAAATATTAAGGACTGTCCGCGCAAAATTATGTAGCCCTAAACTAAGCACAGCTTGTACTATACATATTGGCTTCGTTGTTTGAGTGTGCGCTCACCTAGGTGTTTTTTTTTTATACAACAAAGTTAAGCCTATGGACGCTTGCAACATCATAGGCATCACTCGTGCGTTGCTGACCGAGACCGAGAAATTTACAAAAAAAAAATGTATATGAGTATTAAAGCTATCTGGTTCCCATCAAGCTCGGCTTAGTTTGGGGCTGGATAATGTTGGAATTAATTGTTTGTTAATTCGTGGACTGCCCACAATATTTATTTATTAAATTGAGAACCCAGTGCTTAGTGTACTATCTATTTTACATCATTTCTAGCTGTCTCGTTAATATGGCCCCTCGATATATCCCTTCGCAGCTTTATAAAATCGGGATGTGCTATATTTCAACTAGGTACCCACTTTATGCTAATCAACAGTGATTTCGAAACGGCATTGCTGTCAGCGGCAACATCCATTCCGAATTCTAGTGTGAATTTTTAAAGTGGCACACCTCTTGACCTGTACTATCCGTTTCGGGATTTCACTCGTAGATATTGCATTGCAGCCCGTGTTCCCCACTCAATTACTAAGCCGGTGCATACCTACAGTCGGGCGCGGAACAAAACCATTTAACCATAAACTTGCGTCCTAAACCTGGACCATACCTCGCATACCTACCTACCCGTATACTTCTTCTTCTTCTTAATGAATGGCATCTGTCCTTTTCGGATCAATTTTGCCAGTGTCGAGTAGTTCAATGAGAATGATGATAATATATTACATAGATAAAATACTTTTCCGTCAAATCGTCAGTCGTCTGTCAGGTCGGCCCTATCTAATTGTCTATGGAAAAAATATGGCAGTTTTTTCCATAGCCATCTGAAATATTTTCGATCAAATCAGAATATCACATAATACACTTAATTCCAACTGCTAACACTGAGCTAAGACCTCAAGTAATGTTGGTTAAAATACCACCGAAATTACACAACAGAACTCAAAATAACACCAGAAAAACAATTAAAATCAAAAAGCTATGTTCTTTCCCGAAATGACAGGTAACGAATCAACCCGTACCTATACTTCAAACTGCTACATCGTTTGAAGTATCCGAACAGATCAAAGTCAAAGTCAATATGAAGTAGTAGGATGAAGCTACGATGCGATGCTCCGATGTAATCAAAGTTCAATTTATCGGTGAATGCAATAATTTGACTTTGCTATTGACTTGTCTGCTATAGTCCGCGCAAGATAACTTTACGCGGGCCTGATGGCGGAAAGTTTTGAGAAAATCTGGCTTAATTTCGTATTAACAATAAAAATGGACGTGCTAATGCATGTACATCCATTCTTTCAAGTTTTTCGCTGCAAAGTCATATTGCGCGGGGCTCAGTTGGAAGTAAATAGGTATCTAACAATAATAGTAATAGTAGTACTAATAGTAGTAGTAATAGTAGCAATAGTAATAATAGTAATAGGTAAATAGGTACAGGTAAGGTAGGTAGGTAGGTATCTGTGTAAGTAGCCTTCTTTATAATTGGATTTTTTTTATTGAATAAATGTGCAGAAAAGTTTCCCTTAAAACTAAACTTACAGCAAGTGATTATAGTATATTTATAGAATATAAGACCATTTGAGGTCACGGCTGTCTTAAGTTCAATCTGGAAGCAAGCTTTGGTAATAAATATAAAACTGATTTACAAAAGTCGTGGAATATTTGTTGTTCCGAGAATCAAAAAAACAATCATACTTCTGGAACACCATATATTTTAAGCAGGTATTACGAAAAATTGTTATTTTTCGAAAAATATAAAAATGGATATGATATTGAAACTGGCTCAGTCGCTTTGTCGTTCCGTGTAAAGCTCAGCTTACTGAGGACAACAGAGTTAACGTGAATACAGTCAATATCGTGAAATATATTTATATAAGACGATAGTGCATGGTGCACGGTAGCAAAGTGACACACATAGTGTGTCCTGTAGGTACATATTATAATGTATATATATGTTATGGACCAAGTGATGGGCATTATACATAATGTCCGGTCATTATGAAAAATGCCCAATAGGAGAAGGCAATTTGATAATAACTATTCAAATAATCAAACGGGCCGGGCATTATACACATCGTCCATCACTTTTTGGGCAGAGTAATACAAACATATTTAATTACTATTTTTCATTGTTATTGGCTAGCTCCGCTCAGGGACAACCTCCCGAACGAAACCTACGATGCAAACACACCTTGTTAATAATTCAATAGAAAAGTATCAAAATGTCGGTGTATATCCTCTTCACTTGGTACCCGTTCCTTTTTTTGTAACCCGTTGATATCTGTACCTATTTACCGTATAAAAACTAGGCTATACTTACTTTAATAATAATAATAAAAATATTTATTTACTTAAAAGGTTTACAAAGTTGTCTATAGTAAAACTAAGTCTAGATAGGTAAAACTAGGTGCACAATTAATTTTATAGTAGTTTGCAACTAAACCTTTGTTATAGTCTAAAGACATTGACTCCTCGCTCTAACTAAAAGTGAGAACTTGTATGTAGACGCGAGGGATCTCTGCTTCGGCTGATCACAATTATAGTTTGGCGACAATGACGTATGATGTATTGTATATAGTGCAATGCAGTGTAGTACAATAAACCACCCACATACAATAGTAGTAGGTAGAATAATGTCTCTTCGTTCAGGTATCCAAGATTCTTAATATATATCCATTCTAGATTTATACAGAGCCAAATGCAAATTTTTAATACTTTGGTTACGAACTGTAATTAACCGATATTTGTTTTGGAATCAGTCCGTAGTGGTTTCGCAATAATGAAAACTTTCACATTTATATTATACTAGCGGTCATCTGCGGCTTCGGTCGTGTAACATCATAAAAGCCATTTTACTTTTTGGGCACGTTGATTTTTTTACATTTTGTTTTTCGAGACACGTCGCGTATGCCTATCTGAGCTATATACAATATATTATTCTGAGTTTCGTCTTAATTGGCTTACATTATCTATAACCGATCTCTTGGTTTCCCCGACTTTAACGAAATGAGAGATTGATTAAATATTGAAAACGGTCGTAAAGGGCCGTAATTGAGCTTCAAACATACAAATATCGGAACATCAAAACTTTCCAATTTTTTACATTAGTAGGTAAGTAGAAACAGGGAGTAGGATAGGATTATTTTGTTTTGCGTTTCATTAAAAACTCACCGTTGGAGCGTTGGAGTTTGAACAAGTTTGTAGACTACAATTGGTTTGAATCTGCATCGCGCTCGCCGGATCTCAATGTTTTGGTCCATACAGAATCTGACCCGTTTATTACGTGACGCGAGTCTGGCGGACCAGAGGGGTATAGCGGGATTAATTAGCCTAAGGGCTTTGCTGGACTCTGTCTGTATACGATCGCTTGCTGATAAATAGAGAAGGCTTCTCATTCGTATTCTATGGCAACGAACATTTCTAGTGAAAACATACTTTTAATTAAATGTAAGAAATGGGTATACAACGTGAGTTTGAATTCGTATGTTATCCCGAAAGGTGGTGATAGGGACCATGGTTTTGCACAAGCTATGAAAACATTTCTGTGAAATACGAAATCTAAATCTTCCATACAAAAAAAATAATCAATTGACAAAATATTTTGTGTGAAAACCCTACATCTTGGGCGGGGCCGGCGCTAATTTGGTAAATAGGTAAGTAGTAATAAAACTTACAAACTAGGTACATATCAATTTACTGGCTTTCCATGGTATAAGCACTCTGTTCTGAAGACGGGTAGCTACATAGGTAGGTACTACTACGAGTACTAGGTACAGGTAGGTTTTGCACACATTATTCACAAGCACTTAGGTAGGCCATACCTACGACAATTAAATGATTTTTGTACACTGAGTTTAACTTTTCAACATGCGCTCGCAACGAAATAGTCCACGAAATACTGAAAATAACTGAAATGCCTAAGTTTATTTTTAGATTTTCGAGTTCGGTTTCCTTTGACAGCTTAGACAATTTAACCAAATTGTCTAAGTTTGACAGTGCCGAATAATTTTAGGGTCCCGTCCCGTTTTCATTGAAATAAAAAACGGCGAAACAAACATTATGAAATACTTACTTAACCCAATATTGGGTTAAGTAAGTCGTGTGTATGATGACTTCGTAAGCTCTCGATTCGAATTAAATTAAAGTAAATAGGTACATACTCTGTACGTACTTTATTTAAGTTTCTCGTATCATATCTTAAAGCAATGCCAAAGTCGGAGATTTTCATAAAGTAGGTAGTCGCAAAATGCACTTGTTGTTTATCACTCAATCACACAAATAAAACTTGTCTTACAATTATGTTTTGGTACGAAAGTACCTACCACTAGTTTTTTTACAATGTGTAAATAAAATAATTTTTAATGAGTGTAGGCATTGCATCACATCCTCTTCGTTCTGAATCATACAACAAATAAACAAAATAAATACTTGAACATAAATTCCATGAAAAATATTATACGGAACCCAACAGACCCCATTTTTATAAAATTAGGATGACGATTCAAAGGAGGCGGTAATACATTTTTATTGCTTTTTGACTTGCCAATGGCAGATTTTGGGTGTCAAATAAGACATAGTTCAACAGAGGTCAAGTACCTAATCAGCTGGTTATAGGGTTGCCTAACATGCTTTTAAGCAAAATCATGGCGTAAACTTTACACACCATTTGTTGAATGAAAAAGTCCTGATTCAGAAAAGTCATAGAACTAATGCTGTTGGCATTCAGGAGTAGCTTATCCCCCTTTCGGGATAACATATGAATTCAAACTCACGTTGTATAATATATATCGTGCATGACTACCTTTATTATTTCCCAACGTTTCGACCGTGTTACAACAGGTTGAAACGGTGGGAAATAACAAAGGTTTCTTACATATATATAAATAAAAATCGCGTTAATTAAAAAAAAAAAACTTTTTAATTAAATCATACAAAATTTTCAGTTTTGTAATGTAACTATGAAAGAGCCTTATCTTTAACATAAACAAAGATACCGAAGAATTTGTTGTCTATCCTATTTAAGAAATTATAGATATACATAATAAATGGTATCGCTCCTACAACAGGCAAACTGAGAAATTATAGAGCTTCAAACCAAACATAATATTCGGTATGAGAGGAGACGTAAGCAAAAGCGTTTTTGCTTATCTGTGAGAGGAGAAGATAGGAATAACTTCTAGATAGACCCAAAAAAAGGTGCCCAGTTTAACCAAGGAACGTTAAGTGCTGGTGTATAATGATTTGATTAAATATTATCTTTCTTTGACAAACACAGACATTATCGTAAGGTTTCTACAGTGTCTAACAAGAATAAAATGACTAAACTCTCGAAAACTCATCGAAATGTTATGCTGCTCGGTCGAAAATAAAAAAGCATGGCTTTGGAATTAACTTCACGTGGTTGTAGCTTCTCATTATTATTAACAATGCTTTTATTAACTGGGACAGTACGGGGAAATCCTATTTTATTAAGTTTGATTTATTTCTGCTAGTTTTCTTCTGATACAATTAAATAATCTTTAAATAAGTGAGTCGATCCGCATGAAAAAAGATTCAGAGACGCAACAGCTCACCATTGATAAAAAAAAATCCTATCAAAATAATAAAATCTATCTATGATTTTGAAAATAAAATATACTGTAGGTATATTGGCAATGACCTTTTTCATAAGCCTACATTGTATCTTGGCAGGCTTACAATGAAGCCAGTTATTTCGGTTGCAGCATCTCTTTATTTGCAATCACAAAACAGCAACACAGTCACAGTGCTCTTTGAAGAGGTGCCTACTTAACGCAGTACACGATCCCTGATTTTCAGCAAATTACTTGTTCAGCTCGGCGCTGATTATATTAGCTTTCTGGAGCGTATACATTCCTTTTTCTCGAAGCCCAATGTCAGTTGGCTTGGAGGAATTATCGCAATGTTTTCTCTTTTTTGGTTGAACAGTGAATGCTTTAAAACATAAAAGCATTTTTGGCTGAGAGAAAATTTTTAGAAACCGTAACTTTCAAACGAATGCGCAGCAAAAACATATTACGACAACTTTGTCTACTCGCACTTATTTACTCGGTGATGTAATTTAATTAAAATTACAGTACTTATATATCATAATACTAAAAATGTTTTTGTTGTTGCTCGTCGCACCACAAGTTTTTAAGGGTTTTAAAAGCCATTTTATATAATTAGTACAATATGGCAATAAATTATTTCCTGACAGTTTTTAAAGCAACAGCACCTCCTATTTTATATGTATCTACTATATCACAAAACTACTTACTTTTAGACCTAGCAAAGTCAGGCCATTTGGAACGAAGGTCCATTAAATGAGATGAAAGGGTACAGTTTCTCGTTTCCCCAGGTGATATCGGTACACTCGCTGTCAACGGCCAGCTCGAGGGCCTACAGCGGACCAGCCAGCGCGGCCTCCTGCCTAGGACTCATGGAGCGCGCGAAGGTATCCGCCTGGCCGGCGCGGGCACACGTCAATCTCGGAACACCCAGCACGAGCGAACGCCGACCTACCACTTTGGCTAAAGAATAAACCTGACATGCTTTACCCTTTTTAGCAGACTGAAAGCCACTTGTCGCTATCACTTTCATGTCCTCAAACAGAGATGGCAACAGTAAATGACTGCACTAAATGAGTAGACCATTATAAATATGAGCGAACTGAGTCTGAGTATCACAATAGGTACAATTTTACAGGTAAACACAGCTGTACCACGTATGAACGTAAACATAAACCGACGTTATTCGACGTCGACTCGAAACCTAAATATATAATTTTGTGAGATTACGGTAGTCAAGTATTGAGTAGTCTCCTGGATTGGTATAGAAGTACTGCGGTCTCGTTACGTCATAATGTTTAATCGACTGATTACTAAATAAATGAAGTACGAACGACTCCGAATTTTTAGTTTTATCTTGATTATTTTTATTTGTTTATGTTAAGGTAGGTGTATATCTGTAGCTCTTTTAATTTTAACAATAAATGTTAAAATACTAATAAATATTTACCAACAAAACTCGTTTTCTCTGCACGTACCTATCTAGAGTTGTATTTTTTCTCCTAAATATTGTTACACACTGAGCCAAAGATTTTGTCAATAATAATAACATTTATTGTATACCAAAACACAAGCTGCTGGTAACAAAAGAAATTTGAAACTTCGGTTTGAATAACATTTATTCAACTACGGCTCAATAAATGTTCGAACCTTTTTTAATATCCTTTGAACGTTGGTATACCAATATCGTGCCAAACCAAGAGGAGTCTAGGTAAACGTCCACAGTATATTCTGCATGCTCTTGCTCTGAGGCATACTAATAAAGCAAGCTCAAGTGTGCCTCCTTACTTTGTTTATTTGAATTGCGTCTGAAACGAAATTTACAGCCAATTAATTAAGCGCATCAAAGGTTAAATTCAAGTAGGTAATTATATGACGAGCGAGAAGGGTTTGCTGTCGATAGATCTAAGTATATATTTTTCACTCGTGCCTACATCTCGCAGAAAGTATTCCAAATGAGATACGTTGCAAGCTAAAGTACTGAAAGGTTTTCGTACCATATTTTAATAATTATTTGAACACAGAAAAATCCAATATTTTTTGATGCAAGCACGGAGGCAAGCTTTTCGACAGCGTTTTTCCATCACAGTTTTCCAACAATTTAAAATAGCGTACTACATTACAAATACTTTTGCTCGGAAAGTCAGTCTTTGTGTGAAGGCTATCTCGTTCGGTGGCTCTGCTTATATTTGACAAGCACTGATATTAGCATAGTCTGAAGCGTTGCAATATTAAAAAAACACCTGATAATTCAAAACGTATTAATGCAACTTATCAGAGAAGAGATCACTGTTAGACATTTATAAGATACATTATGGTATAATGATTTTATTTGATTCGTACTGATATCTTGGAAGACTAATTATCAATTTCAAAAATTGTTTTTTTCAAGCATTTTCTTTTAAGAGCGGGTCGTGCGAAAATTTGAGATGCGTTTTTAAAAAAATCATAACTAATAACGCTGACATACGATTTTCATTAGCGTTAAATAGAATGTCATGTTAAGTAGTATATTTTTTTAACACACTTAAATTTGAATTAATTTCAAATGTATAGTCTACAATTAGTCCTTTTGCGATTTTTAAAATGTCACTTAGTTATTTAGTTATGAATTTTTTAAAACGCATCTCAAATTTTCGCACGACCCGCTCTGTAAATTTTTGTTAAAAGTATGATTTCAAGTTGGTATCACCATTTACACATTACTCATGAGTTTTTTGCAACATCCTACTCCCTGACTTTTTATGTTTTTTTCTCTTATTACACCCACCTCCCTCTAGTAGTAATAGGTGGAAAAACCGTTCTTCCCTACCAGTAGGAATAAATTAATAAGGCTATATGGAACTGGCATTCAAAAGTGGTTACTGTCCTTCCACGAAATATTTGTTTTTTTCTCACCGTTTTTCGTTTAAAAAAATGCCGAATGCAGAGATTGTCATACTTCTAATAACGGTGTAAATTCTTACGCACCCATGTAAGTTTAAGTTCGCAAAATGGTGAGAAAAATATATTTTCTAGCTGTTCCGTGGCCTACCAGTTTCTCGCGTGTGATAATTATGTCTCCCGCGCGAGCTCTTTCATGAATGTCAGTGATCATGAAATTATTACTAACACTATGTAAGTTCCCTCATTTTATAAAATCATCATTTTATCATAATATAGAAAATTTAACATGGGTTTGTTTGCTGAAGCATTTTTTTAGCGACATAATTAGCTCAAGCAAGAAAAATGTTGTAGCATTTTGCTACGGCGTTGGATGTAGGTGCTACGAAAGATAGCGGCTTTTGTATAATATAGCTATGTTTACATTTTAAGCAAGTAGTGTCTTTTGTAGTGGTTGGCTTGGTGCTGGAATGTTCTTGTTTCCTTATGAAGAACAATGAAAGCACGGATATCGGAACGCTTTTAGAAATCTCTGGATATCCTCGGCGTGGCGATATTCCTGTCCTGAATAGAAAGGTAAAAATAAGGACGATAAATAAGGAAAATAAGGAGAGGTAATCCGAGACGAATCACATATAATCGTATAACTTTCTTATTTTTCACAGCGAAAAATAACTTCCAAATTCATCATCCGCACTTGATGTGCGGACTGGTTTTCAAGTAGGCCGCTGGCGGTTCTTTTTTGCGTGCTCGAACTTTTTTAGGTTCTAGGAAACGCTAGTTTCCTCACGATGTCTTCCTTCACTCATCAATTCTTCAATTTTCGACAGAAAAACTCATTTGTACACGACTGGATTTGAACCCACACCCTTAAGACGAGTGCTCTCAATTTTTTTACACATCATCATTAGTATCATTATTATTGTAAGATGTATGTAGGTTATGACATTAGATAGGTGACGTAGTCTGTAGATGGAGTAACCTAACTAGTGATTTCTTAAAATATAACTTTTTATGTCCAGCAGTGGACATTTCAGTAATTTTTTATACAACTATTTGATGGAACATGGCCCACCTGAAGTTAAGTAGGTATGTTTAAATCGGTCCACGCGTTTTGGCATGACCTAAAGAAATAGGGATTCATTTTTATAACATGGGTGTGAAAATTCGCTTCGGCATTATAGGAATCTAATATATCGAATAACATAATCCTAATAAAACATTCATTTTACTTTCATATTATTTTTGCAGTTAATTAACTGGGGCATGATTCTGGGGCCGACCGGGATTTTCAATGTCCCTAAAAGTTCTCGGCCTATTGATCTCTGACAAACATAAGCTATCCCGAGTGAAAAATGTCTGTCTATACTCAAAAAGCCAATTCTCAGTGAAATACGACATCTATCTCTGTTGATGGCATATTTTTCAACACGAGATGCGTTACGTTACACGCTTATCCAATAATCGAACGATTAATCGATCGGTCATTTACTATTATCCTAGTGTTTTGTTCAATTATTTATCAAATGATATTTCAATTTGTTACTACAATTGAATTACGTTTATACAAAGCTAAAATGTTGGGAACAACTGAGTTTATAGGTCAAAATTTCAAAATTCAAGTTTATGATATCAAACTGACTAATAACGGAACGTAATTCGGCGCATACTTCATCAGTGTTGCTATTTAATTCTATCTAACGATAAAACGCTAGATCTAGCAGTTGGAGGACTTACTCGTAACTAATATTTTATTTTTAGCCTCGAAGTAGAATAGTTCTTAATAGCAACAAAGTTGTCTATAACACGTTATTCAAACTGTACAAACTAAAATAAATAATAAACAAATAAATAATGCGGACAATCCACACAACACTATCTAGCCCCAAACTAAGCAGAGCTTGTATTATGGGAACCAGATAGCTGATACATTACTTAAATAATCCTTTTTTTTGTAAATACATACATAGAATACAATATAACACCCAGACATAGAACAAACATCTGCGTTCACCACACAAATATTTGTTCTCGGTGGGGATCGAACCCACGCCCGCCAGCGCAGAAGGCAGAGCTATTACCAAAAAAAAAGCACCTTGGTGCATTTCCATACCAAACACAAACCAAAGCACCTTGGTGCATAAATGCACCAAAAAAAGTTTTGCGCCAAGCGTTGAGACATCTGTCTGACTCGCTTTTTCTACTACAATGTCCGTAAGGAACGAAAAAAATCGGTTGTCTGTAAAGTCGGTTTACTGACGATAGTTGAACGTGATAACGTCATAAGAAAATACTCGCGGACTCGCGGACTCGCGTACTCGGACTCGGACTCGAACTCTCGGACCCGGACTCGGAACCCGACCGAACCCTTACCCTTACCCTCATTTACCCTTACCCATTACCCGACCCGGGCTCGGGCTCAGGTAAATGGAACGACGAAACGACGTAACGACGCATGAGTCATGTATTTCGTGCGTGCAGCCGGCTCCATCGATTTATAAGACGTTATCACGTCAAAACCATCCTTTTCGCACTGATTTGAGCTTTGTAAATATGTATGTCAACTTCAAAACAGTTACCTAGACGTCAACAACACAAAAAAACAAAATCAGTCTTACGGAACCACGCGCGCGGGCATTGTTTACGTATTGTGAATTTTAGCTTTTTTGCTATATTGCAAGTGTTTTGTGTTGTTTAGTGCTTAAATATCGCAATAATAACTCAATAAGTAGTTATTAACGATAAAGTTTTGTGTAAACAGTGATTGAATTCGTTCAAATCGACTAAAATAACCAGCACATTCTCGACTTTTTTCCCAAGAAATTTTTTTCACGCCGCTTTTTTATGTGAGTATTAAAAATTATTAATATGACAAGTAAATGCAACTAAATCCTTGCTTTAGGGCTGAAATAAGCTTTCAGGGGATACTATTTTTTTAACTATAATTACTTGTAGGAGTTTTCTAGAAATTAAATATTATTAAGATCCACCTGCGCACCCGCGATGCAAAAAAATACGAGATGCAAATAATATTATCGCTTTATTTTTAAGTTAATTTAAATTAATGCTTCGAGTTCTGTCAAAGTTTTTGAGTTAGTCAAAATTTTGATTCGGAACTGTTTACGTAGTATTAGGCCAGCAAACTCATCGAAATTCTAAATGCAATTCATCATGCCATTAAGCTCGAATACGAGAGATGTTTACAAGACGGGAATTCCAAGAACATAAACACTTATCTGGCGTTTCAAGTGGGTCGCGCGCGACGGGGCGTCTTGGCGCCAAAACAAATGCTAGCGTCGGTGATCGTCACACGTTTGTAACACGTCACTAACTGTTTTTTTTTTGGTTGTTTTATGAACCAAGGTGCTTCAAGCGTGGTTAATAATTTTCAGTTTTTTTTATTGAACTAACTGAAATACATTTCACTAGCGGGCAACACTCAAACCACAAAAAAGAAGAAGAGTTTATTTTTGGTTTTTGTCCAAAAGTAATTAAATTATTTTATCCCCATAATATTCGCATTACGGACAAAACTATAATAAGTGGGGCTCGTTGTGTTATTTACAAAGTGTTTATGAGGTGTTTGGAAGTGTACCAACCAACAAACACTAGCAAGCTGAAAAACTGCCGTATGAAACTGAATAGAGGTTTTTTACTCAAACAGCAGATGAAACTGGGGTAAAAAGAACAGCAGTAGACGTACACTGTTATATTTTACTAAAATAATCGTGTAAATCCCTGTCAAACATAATAATTATTCATTGTCTCATTGAATCCTATTTAGATGTCCAAATCTTTAGTTTTGATGCATTATGTACCTATTTACTTGGTATAGGTATAGGCAAGCCTATTCCATCTAAAATCATATCAATCACATCAAAATTGTATTTATTCAGTTAAATTGTTCCAGGCACTATAAAGTTCCGCGAGTAGGGCTTGAGTAATCACCAGTTTAGCCCCTGAGGCTTATTTATATCATCTACAATAGATGAAAAGGCCTGTATGTAAATACTTTTATTCATATTTGTATTTATTTTGTTGCAGGAAAATCTGAAAGAACTACTAAGGAATGGTTGGTGAAGCCAAAAGAAAATTTACTGTAAAGCTCTGTTATGGTTGAATAAAAATAGTGCTGGAAATTATATAAGTACTATCAGGCAACAATATTGTTAGTCTACCACTACACACAGGACTTACTTACTTTGCTTCGTCTATCTGTACAAACCACCAAGCTTGAAGCATTATTTGCAAATATAGTCTGCAAATAGCCCAACGGTTTCATGTGAATTTTGTAATTATATGTTTGTAAATAAAGTTATTTGTAAATAAAGATGTGGTTTTTATTCAGTCTATTCTAAATTTTTTCCTCTAGTAGGTATATAAAGTATAGTAGGTATATATTATTTATTTCTATATTCTTATGATATTTTTCAAATGATTGTATGTCTCTAGTCCAATTTTCAAGTACCTATAGTAAGAATTGTAATGAAATCTCTTGTATTTATATGATAATGATTAAAAAGACAAGCTTTTATCAGAGCATTGATTTAATATACTGCACTTATATTCATCCTATTATGAGTTGACTGTTCATGCCGTTTTGTGGAAGGTCCGGTAGCTCTTGAAAAACCTTCCCCAATCTTCAGATACTGCCTCATCGGGGGTCTTTGGGAAGTGTACCCATTTATTGAATTCTCTTGATACTGAAGATATAACAGATCGATTAGGATGCCTAGCCATAGCCGGTACCAACTAGCTTCCTATGCCCAAGAAGTATAATGTGATGAAGACCTAGAAAAATAATGTAAATTGTCATAAAATAATACTTAGTTTGCAATCCACAATGGCAGAACAGTGTACCTACTAATCTAACTTATTATTCTAGGTAAGGCCTTATAGGTAGGGGCTTGTCTTATTAAGCTGTTATGAGGCATAATCCTATCTACCAAAGGTTCCTCACCATAGAATTATATTTGGTTGGTAAGAAGTTAGGTTACCAAATTATACCTTTGATTTAGTGGAAATTTTCTCTGCTGCAAGTAGGGACCGCACGATATCTTCGATCAGTTCCCAGGCCAATGCTTTACTTAGCATAAAGTGATTCCTAGAAGCATAATCGGAGAGCACAAAGGCATTGCACAACCCCGCACTTTTTCTGCGTTTTCCATTTATCGTAGCTGTCGAGGCTTTTACAATGAGGTCGTCTATAAATTGCTCTAGGAAATAATCCATTCTCTCTTCGAAAAGAAGCATTAAAATAAAACTTTGCTGAAAATAATATTGTGTTTTGTCAAACGACTAGCAAATTCAAGAGATCTCGAATACTGCGTTCTGTCTCGGCTAGTCCGGACTAGACGTTGTGTCTCGCATGAACTTCGACCGAGAAAATTGAAGGAAGAAATCGTGAGAATACGCCAAGATGGTTGTCACGACTTTTTGACCGACCTATGACGACATCTCCACCGTAAAATAATCCCGGTCGGCGCGAGAATGATGCCCCTGGTAACACACGAACATAAATAAAAATAAATGTGGAAATCTATTGAGCACTTGTTTACATTTCAATACAATTTAAAAAAAACATTTTCAATTAAACTATCCCTCTAACTCTTTTAGCATAAAGTTTGTAAAGCCACACATTGCAGATATTCAAAGGGCGACGAGTCTCGGTCCGGGAGCATCCGTACGTGGTCAGCATCAGAAGGCTTCTCTCACACTACCTCGTAGGCTCGCTCTTGTCCAAGAATGTGTTGATCACCGTAGCTCATTCCTTAGTGAAGTAAGTATCAACCTTTTTTTATTGCAGTAAACGTAGGCAGGATAACATGAGCGAAAAAGGAGTGAGCACTGAGATGACGAATGAAAGGGGTGAGTAGAGGAAGAAAACCTGTTGTGCCGACCCCACTTAGTGTGGGATAAGAGCAGGAAGATGATGATGAAGATGAGCCAAACAAAGCTCCTACGATCTTCACAATATCTACTACTAACAAACTATTTACAAGCGTGATTATTATAAATAACCGTTTATTAGCTCCAATAATTGCGATACCAGTAATATAGCATCAATTGAGGACTTCCACGAGGGTGGCTTCAGAACATTGTCAATGAAACTCCTAAATTAACGTAAAAATAGCATGATCCTTTATTCTTCAAGAATTTTTACTTTTTAAAGTGGAAATGAATACATTTTTATTCCTTACTTTTCCATTAAGCTTACCTCTGTCACAGATAAGATAATACTATACTAGTACCTCTGTTTCTAAGAATCTACCTTTGGTAAAACGTTACAGCACACCGTTTCCTAGAAGGATTTTTTCTGTGAAAATTCTTGTAGGAAAAGTTCTTCTTTCTGTGAAAAGTACCCACTCGCATACTAAAATATAGGCGAAAAAAATCCCTGGACATTCCTTACATTAAACCTTTCGACGTCGAATAGAATAAATATAATTTCTTTATTTGCTTGAAATTGGTGTAACAGGGTAGGTAACAATTTTCTAAAAATATATTTGTATTCATCTGAGAATTCATTAAGATTTATGTGTATAGATTTCTAATTTGATTCTTAAAATAATTCTAAAATGTCGTCTCTCAACCGCGGACGCAAAAAAAAGAGGTGTAAGGTCAGCAGGTGTTGCCTAGTTTCTATAGAAAAGCAAGCCAACACCTACTAAAATGTGGCCACCAACGTTGCTTTGAAGATTAAGACTAAACACCTTTCTCTCAAAGTCAAAGTCAAAGTCAATAGTTCTTTATTCAGTACGATGCAAGAATCACTTTGAAACGTCTTAGAGCTAGGTGAGTCTAGGTGCCAGTTCCACGCGACCAAGCGTAGAAGAACAGGCAACAAACTACGTCTCGGTTCCCACCGTTTTTTTATATGATCCTTTTACAAATCAAAAATAGTCTAAAATAATAGCAGTGAAGTTCCAGTGTGGTGCCACTTCACCTAGTCAGACGTATGCAATGCAATAATACAAAAGCAAAAGTTTCAAAGACAGCACACGCTACGCTCTCTCATAGCCTATCCCTAAATATGAAACTAGCTTAAAGCCCAGTACAGACCGGAGTTATATAAGCCAAAGACGCGTCCCTCCCGACTGTCTTTGGCCTTACAGAAATCAATGTTTAGTAACCCTATACGGTCTCCTCATTTATTTAAAAGGATCTCCCTCGGTAATTGGTAGTAACTAATACCAAAAATAATAACTCATTTACGAATAAAAATAATGAGTTTTATGATATAATCAAAATCTCGTGACCCATTCACTCGCATACTTTAGCATTACTAAATTAGTAATCATCAAAGTATTACAATGTTTTAAAAAACCTACATATTTGAAGCATAATTATTTGGGTCATGCTTTTCTGATGGCGTAGCACACTCGTAGCAAATTCGTAGCATCGCGTTCTTTTGGCCAAGATCCCACGTAACAAATTTTAGATTTTATTTAATTTACTCTACAGGGTTATTCATAATTAGCTGCAAATACTCAGGAATTAGGTTCAATAAATAAAATAAAAAATATTTATGAAATGATTTTTTTAAAGTTTTGTTATGAAAATCCCGAGAAAATCGATAAAGAATATCCATTGGAATCACTGGCGCTTGACCTATTTTGACCTTTGATCCGCGCCCGCGCGCCGTGAGGGACACTCTGCGTTCAGTCACCGCCTGGGTGGGTCATCGTCCTGTTCTCCATGGCAATCATTATGCAATAGCCGTAAAAAAATTAACAAAAATAAAATTTTGATACAAAAACTTAAATCAAAAATTAAAAAAAATCATTTCATAAATGTTTTTTATTTTATTTGTTGAACCTAATTCCTGAGTATTTGCAGCTAATTATGAATAACCCTGTATACATACAGCATAAATCTTAAACGTGGCCAACCTCGAACGAACCAGCAATCCTGAAATTAAATACTTTTGCAGCAAAATAATATTACCTCACCAGGTAAATAAATGAAATTGCTAGTTGTGCTAGAATTCTAAGTACGACCTAATCACGGAAAGTTTTCCGTGGAGAAAAAACCTTTCCCGAGGTAACGTCTGCACCATTGATTTGCTTCATTTTCTTTGAAAATATCTCTCGATCGATCTTGATCTCGGTTTTCAACACAGATTTACGTTAGTCGAGGCTTTGAAAGCAATTTTAAAAGAAATTCAATGGCTGAAGTAAACAGACCACAATCCACCATACTATACTATGCAAATATGTTTGTATTTTGCTTTGAAAAGCTTTATCGTTATCATCAACCGTTAGAAGTCCACTGCTTTTGCTGAAAGAGATTTTATAAATAATTTGATGAAGTGGCTTGATTCGTTTCCGGTTTTTCAGTCAATTGACTTTTTGTGCAGTGTGAAGTTATACAGTCATTAAGTTTTAGCCAAGGAATCAATAGTAATTGTACTATGCAGGGCTTATGAATTACCTATTTACACCTAACAGCTTGTACCTGAACTATGCCAAAATGTAAACCGAAAAATGAAAAAACTTCAACCGTGTAAAAGCAATAAATGTTTTGAGTATATAAATATTGTAGTGCACGAAAAGAGCCTCATAGGTGCACTTAAAATCCTTTCACCACGAAAGAACCAGTGACACGATAAGAATAAGAAGAAGAAATATTATAGACAATTCACCCGACACTATCAAAACAGAGTTTGTACTATGGGAACCAGATAGCTGATTTAATACTTATAAACATTTTTTTGTAAATACATACAAAAATTATAATATAACACCCAGAGAGAACCAACATTTGTGTTCACTAAACAAATATTAGTTCTCGGTGGGGATCGAACCCACGACCTACTGCGCAGAAGACAGAGCTACTACCGACTGAGAGCCCAGACAGTATAATCTAATTTAATAAGTTTTCAAGTGTCCCAACCACCGAGCTTGGCGTAGTACTGGGAGAGAGTTATTGCGACCGAGGCACTTTCGTCAGCACTGTCGTATTCGTGATCATACACCAACTGTTCGATCCCTACACGCTGACAGACGACATCGCGATGCTGCGCTTGTATGAAGACAGTCATTACAGGTACAAACACCCATTCACACAAACACCTATTTAATAACTTACCAACTTTTTTTTAGAACCGATGTAATTTTTAACCGACTTCCAATCAAAAAGGAGGAGGTTCTCAATTCGGTTGTATTTTTTTTTTATTTTTTTTTTAATGTTTGTTACCACATAACTTCGTCATTTGTGAGCCGATTTGAAAAATTATTTTTTTATCTGAAAGGTACTGCTTCCAGATTGGTCCCATTTTAATTTTATTAAAATCGGTGTTGCCATTTTTTTTTAAATATTTTTTTTAATGTTTGTAACTGCATGCCTCCGTCATTTATGAACCGATTTAGAAAATTATTTTTTTATTTGGAAGGTTATTCTTATGTCCAGATTGTCCCAAACAAATTTCATTAAAATCGGTTTAGCCGTTTGGCAATGAAGTCGGTTTCTCAAGTTTTTTAAACTTATAATTATTCGAATAATGTTTCTCGAATGGTGGCTACGAACCGGAAGATTTAACGCAGAACACCTACCCGTTGTACCCGTTGGGTATAACAAATTGTTTAAATCGCGCAAAGCCGCTGGAAGGAAAGAGCTCAAATCGTTTTTTTGGAAATGTGTAGGGGAGGCATATTATGTCAAGCAGTGGACTTCCTCAGGCTGATGGTGATGACCGATCTTTTACAGTAAGTTTGTGGAGAGAAAGGATACATAAACAAAGTAGTCATCTACTTATCTGTTCATACGAGGGCGTCGCCATTATTGTGAAACAGTGAAACTTTAGGTACACTATTGTGAAGGACAGACGGCCAGACTGAAGCTCTAAAGTTTGCTTGTAAGACTTCTGGGGCCTAATTCTCGGGCCAATCTCAATCATTTTGCAATTTTATCTTATTGCTTCTTTTCGAAGAGAGAATGATGAGGATGATTTTCTTGAGTAATTCATCGACGACCTCATCGTAGAAGTCTCGACAGCTACGATATAGATAGAGGGAAACTATCCGACTTGCTATGATATTTATTTTTCAATTTAGTTTATTTTATGAACGATTTATTGAAGGACTCTCCTTTAGAGTAGCATATAGAGATAGATGGAGACACATATAGTACGTTTTAAGTCGGATTCACGTAGCGCGCCTGAAGCCTGAACACACCACGTCACAGTAATTTCTACGGGTTACATTACAGGTTCAATGTGAAGGCAATTCAGATCGTTGCGCGCGATGCAGATATAGAAAGTGAAATTGCGTTTGTTACTGGATGGGGGCGCTGTGACAACACGGTTTGTACATTGTAAAGCAGTAGCAGCCTTGCCACCAAGTTTGGTAAAGTTTACCGAGCATAGTCAACTTTTAATTGCAATTACCTGAACCCTACCAGGAAATTTCCATTGTAAGATGAGAGAGCCAACATGACAATATGCTTACAAAATGTTGCTCGGAATTATACATATAAGTTACAATGTGCATGTCTCCAGCTTCCTCATATACATACTATTTTATCCGAGGGGAACCTAACTACCAAAAGTTTGAATTCATTTGTGGGCTGCAAATGCATACAATTTACGCTGCCAGCGTTGTTTGCACAGAACACATTTTACTTATTTCTAGGGAGAATTGAATATACACAACAAAGAAAAAATACATTTAAATTTCTGTGCTCTCAAAATGTGGGCATGTGGCAAATGTAATATTTAAACCTCTGGCTACCCTCTTTAGACGTCTTCAAAGAGTACCGGGATCAAAGTCATATTTGAAAACCTTGTTTTATTGGTAGTTACTAAATTGACCTTTTACTAGTTTGTATGCCTCGGAACAAAAGGGATTTGTTAAAATAATACCCGGATTCCACAAACAATAGATTTTTTGATATCCTATAGTTCTGTTTGTACGAACACGGCAAACAAACCAAGAAATAGACACTCAGCATCTTAACACCGTGAAATATTAAATTATGTTGAACCTGCAGCTTTACTTGCGTGGATAAAACCGGATAAAAAGTAGTTTTTTTTTATTTAAACTATATGTTAATCTGCTTTACACCTAATAACATGTTCCACCCTGATGGGGAAAGTTGCATGAACCAAGCATTCATTAAAAAATATAGATATGTATTATATCAGCTATCTGGCTCCCATAGTACAAGCTTTGCTCGGTTTGGAGTCTAGATAGTGCTGTTTAGATAGTCCATGAATTCTATTTTTATTTACCCATCAGAAAAACAAACAGAAGGTGCTTTAATTACTTGTTTAACAAACAATGTATGCTAAGCTACTCTACCATGAAAAACGATAGCTATACGAAAATTCATACACGAGGTAGTTACATTGCGGGTACCGATTTAGAATCGAGTCTTCGCTCCCATACATGCCACGCGGTGTAACGCAGAATGGAATTACGAAACTTCGTTAGTCGTTGTTTCATGGTAATCCGTATGAGTGCCCTTCCGAACAAAGAGGTATCGTTTTTCCGAGAAAAGGATTCATATTATTACGTTCATCTGAAACTAATTGACGCTGAAGTGATTTTTCAGCGTAAACGTAACCTGACTGTATGCATGTGATAAAAGGTTGCAATTATCATTAAGTCAGGGTAGGTAGGTTTATTTTATTTTATTTTAAGGGTAGGTACGGAAGCATGTACTTATTTTTAAAGTATGTCATCTGCTTAGTTAATGATGTTTTTTTGGAGTTAGTTGCTGAAAAATGTGATTTGTTCTTTTTAATTTTAAACTTTATTAAGATTACCCAATTTTTTTTGCAAGAGCAGAGCAGAGCGTAAACAACTTATTTTTGGACTTCCACCTATTTTAATGTTCATCGATCAATAACCATCTAAAATGTGTATCCAAATCGACAGTGATATAAAAAATAGAGCGCTGGTGGCCTAGTGGTAGCGGCCACGCCTTCCGATCCTAAGGTCATGGGTTCAAATCCAGTCGTGTACCAATGAGTTTTTCTGCCCTAAAATGTATGTACACACTATGCCAGTGCTCTCAAACGGTGAAGGAAAACATCGTGAGGAAACCAGCGTACCTAAAAAGTTCGAAAATATGTGTCAAATGCACGAAAGGAGCTTCTTCGAGGAGCGCTTAAAACCCTTTCACCACACTTGATTCGAAAGAATCAGTGACACGATAAGAAGAAGTTAAAAAATCATTTATTCCAAAGCAGGGTTCCGAGCTATGTCTGTCCCGGTCTTCCAAATTCTACCCTGATGAGAAGGTGGATCCCATGCTTCGAACCGTTTCCTTCACTTTAAGAGCTTCAAATGACTACTGCGAAGGATACAAGCGTGTGAGCCAATATTTTAGTATTAGCAACCAGTGTATTAGTTCTACATCTTTCTACAAGGAACCTTGCATTTCTTTGTATTGTATTAAATAGGGAAGGTGGGCGTTGAGATTGCAACACAGTATTATAACTTTCGCAGTTTCATAGTTTAGCATTTAATTTGCACACTATGTAACATTGTTCTGAATAAAAACCATTTCTATTTCTATTCTATTTCTATCTCATGCATATTCGTTTAGCAAATTTCTTAAAAAATATTTATTTTCTGGTTTAACAGCATGAAGTACCAATATCCAGTGGTATGCTCTGCACGGGCCCCGCGAGAGAAGAAGACCCCGTGTGCCCTTGCATGGGGGTCCCGGGGGCCCCACTCGTTGTACACGGACGCCTCGCTGGTATACTGTCTTGGGGATTCGGCTGCGGCTACGGACATGACCTACCCCTCATCTACACCAGCATGAAAGATCAAAGCAAGCAAGTCGTTTTAAAAGCATTACGCTTCAAAACCTTACCTCTTTTTATTCATCAGCCAAATATCGATTTTAATTGCAATATTACTTTGCTGCATGACGTTTCATCTGAAGCCAAGAAAAGGTACTCTTCTTTTTTTTGTCATGTCACTAATTCTTTGGAACCAGTGTGTGGTGAATTATAAGAGTGCCTCAAAGAGCGTTAAATTATAGCGAGTCTACTGTTTCAGGTGGATTTTACAAAACGCCGTTAAAATGAGGAATATCTTTCAATCCAACCTGACACAACTGTATGAAATCACCAAGGCATATCTAATAACCGAATGGTTCAAGCAAACCAGGGTGATAAAACCAACTCTTAAAATCAGGCGAGACAGGAACATGGAGCCACTTGACATAGATATGGCATTGTCAGACTTGTTAGGTAAAGTTTACGACGTAAGAGACTTTATAAACGACGGTATGCTCTCTCAAGAAAAGAAAAACATGTATGCTACACTGGTTTATGACAAACAAAAAATGCAGCAGTATAAATTAATCAGTGATGGTGTGCATAAGCAAATTCAGCCACGCCCATTTTTGTCTAATAACACGTTTAAAGTAGAAGAAAAATGGTTACCAAAAAAAAATGTACCGATCGAAACTAGTGTTGGAAGAGATGGTTGATGACATTTCTAATACCAAAAACATGTTTCCAAATGGTGTAGCACATTCGTCGATTCGATCTTAAAAGCGCAATTATACCTAAAATATCCCTTCTGCTCAGTTATTAGATACTTCTGTAAACGTAGTTTGTTATAATCATAGCTTATTTCCAAGACGCTAGCAATTTTTTCTATATAAACAAATGTTATAAAGTGCAGTTTGACATGAAAATGAAAACTAACACGATTCTATAGATCTTACGGACTTCTTAGAGTTGTATTATTATAACACGCCCTCACCTCAGGTGAAGAATTTTCACACCCTGTAGGTACCAAGCATTATCGTGATTAGATTCAGTCCGACATAATCTTTTATGCTTGTGTGAAATAAATATTTTTCTATTAAAGACTGTTTATTTATAAGATGTCTACTTCCTTACATGGTGCCAATTTCTAAGTTTCATCTGTTCCTCCGTCCAACATAAAGGCGGCAAAATCTACAATTTCGGATTTACATTCGGCTCTATGTATACATACCCCTACTTCAACTAAGAAAAAAAAAACTACCTACTATGTTTTAAATTGGATGTCACCTGCCAAGAAGAGGGCGTTACTGGGTTCGACACAGTTTTATATTTCTGTAGTGAGTATCGCTTACACTTGTTTTTGTATATCCTTGTATTGTTTCCAAGTAAATATATTTGATATTTGATTCGATGCTTACCTAGTATTAAACTACACACGTATGGTGATTATTAGAATACCAACCTCATTTTACTATCAAGAATACGAAAACCTATCGAAATAAAACAATAGTATTTTACAAAACACGACATTTATTTTATTAAAATCCATTTGTACAAAGTGTCTGCTAAAAACAGAGCAACTGATTTCATAAAACTATAAAACACTTGACTTACAAAATAACAGACGGAAATGAATAATAAAGGCTAGAGCCACCAAATCGTCTCTGGGATTTCACAGTCAACAGTGTCGCGTTGGTTTATTAACTGCGCTGTATTCAAAAGCTGCTACTTGGGCTAGCTCTGTAATTAATTACGGGCTGTCTATGCTGAATTCAACTCTGACCCGGCATTAGCAACCAATGTCAAATGAACCCAGATAGAAGTTATATGCTCTAGCACACCATATGTACCGGAAACAGATTGATATAAACTTGCCTTGCATAATTAAATTATGAGTCCTATCAAACAAGCTATATTTGAGCGTCAGCACTTAAGTCTTGCGCACATCTAGCGTGATGAAGATCAGACTAGAGCCATCGCGCTAGACTTACGCAGACCTTTAAATGATGTAACGACGACAATTTGATTGCAACAAACAATGAGGCGGTCATAACGCGACGTCATTCACATTCAAATCCCGATAGTAGAAGTCGCGGGATTACGTAGTTGTGATATTGCCTGCCATTTAAAAAAGCTTGTGTGATAGGGCTCCATGTCTTTGAACGCATACATATATGAAGTTAAAAAATGATCACAAACTGATATAAAATAAAATATGGGAACAATAATGGGAACACCAGAAGCAAAATCAATTTTGTAAGGAATTTATACCAACCTCTTTCATTTTATACAGATTTAAATTATTATAATATCTAAAGGCTCTGGTACAACGTCTGGGACACTGGGTCATAACTATGCTGGCCGATTATAGACCGGCGCTGGCGGCTCCAGTTACATACAACTGGAGGTGATCAACGGCCACACAAGCAAAAAGGTGCCACAGACGGTGTACCACAACAAATGAACTAAAATTCACGGCTTACGGTAAGTTTTTAACTTTCACATAACGTTACTTGTTCACCTCGGCGACCCGTGTTCACGGAAAAGCTGGGAAAATTTAAAATAACTTAATAAAAACTCTGTTAAGAACTAAACTAATATACAACACAACCTAACAAAGACGAAATTTAGATAAGGACACCTTGTACTTGGTAGTATTGGAATATACGATCTATTGATTATGTTATAGGTAAGAATGTAATACAAACAAAATGCGCAAAATTAATAAAATATTAGATTTAAAACCAATGGGTCAAGATAAGTGTCATGATCTTGCCTCAATCTTGATTTACAAATGGTAGATTCTTCACAAATGAAATTTATTCGTTTGTGAAAAAAGTTTTTTGCGCATGGTCATTGGTAGTAATACCCCGTTATTTGGTATTATAAAAAAGTGAACGTGTGAGAAAGAGTTCAGGGGTCTCTACACAAAAAAGTCCATTGTTTTGATCTAAGTCAAAGTTTTTTTGCCACCCTTAAATGTTTTAAAGAAATGAATGACTGAAATACTGAAAGGATATTTCAGTATGCAAAACTATCGTGTAATCATTCCAAATTCGTCTCGTGTATCGCCGGCGTGAGCTCATGGTTGATAAGGAAGTCTACAACCCGGCGTTGCCATGCAAACAACTTATCACACTTCAGATTTTTATACAGTCTTTTTCAATCCTACGCTAGTTTGCCTTATCCTCGGGTGTCAGCCTAGACGGACACCTTTAAAATTAAGCGAAAAAAATAAAATTAAAACGCATACAATGATAAACAAAGTTCATAATACAAATAAATCGCTTTCATATATTACTAATACAATAAGAACATAATTATTAGAATAGAGCCGAGTTAATAAGCTGAAATATCCTTATAGATAACACAGATGAAACATTTAATAACTATTGGGACGTGCGCAAAAGGGAAGAGAGAGGGCCAGCTTTCCCATCCAATCTGTGCTACTAAATATTTAAACCCCGGATCTGACGCGAAGACATTTAAAGTCGTGCCCAAATGAGACCTCATTTGTATTTTACCGCTTTCGTGGCGCAGATAGATATGTACACAGGGTGATCTAGTTGGTCGACAGATCTGTGAGAAAATAACCAATTCCATACTGAACTGATGTTACAAGTAGGTCACCTGGACCATTTGATTCAGAATGTTACTGTCTGCGATGCGACTGTATGTCGAGAAAATGGGAAACACCGCTCAGTGCACCTCTTCACGACCTTTCGACGATAGTCCTGTCTGAACTAAACAAAGAATCGTTAACTGAATACAATGTTTAAGAAGTTATATTCTGTATACCGTTGTGCCTTTTGGCAGTTCGCCAATAATGGGTTTTAGTTGGCAAAACTCTTTCGGATGTTTCTCTAGAAGCTAATTCCCTCTCCCTTCCCTCTTTAACAATCCTGCGCACGACACTGAATCTGCGAAAAAGAGCATCAGATGCTCATACATCAAAAATGACTAAGGGGCGGTGCAGACCAGATACGTGAATTATGGATTGTGTATAAGACAAAGCTTGTTATATGTCTGCATTAAACATAGGCAGCTCAACGTCCATGCTCTAACGCATTCGATGGAAGGTAGAAATCCAGTACGTTTATTAACATCTCGCAAGCACGCATTTAGTCTGCATCAGCCTTACAGCTTACAGACAAATTCTAATTTATGTAATAAAACCTCACGTCGCACGTAGAGTGGCAATGTGGATTTGCTATAATGTGTTCCAGCAACGATACTAACGGCTCAAAGGTCTCTTGGGAATATTTCAATCCCGTCGTCGGGAATTTTACTTGAGCTTTTGTCGATAGCCTAGCTAGTAGGCCAGAACTTTTATTATATAACGAAAGTTAAAAATGGTAGAAGTTTAATTTTCTAAACTTAACCATAAAATGAATGATTTCACTGCAATAAAAAAATCCAAACAATAAAAGAGGGAAGAAGGTGATCTCATGTTCTAGTGACCCCACTTCCACGTGCGAAATAAGCCTATTACAAGGAGTAAATAGACACCAATACTACGACGGGTCTCTAGGTGAATTAAAACAAAAAGAAAGAACAAGTAGTTATGAAACCACAGTCAAAGGTTATTGTGTGAGCCAACTGAGTGACAGGAGATTGCGGTAACTTGCAAAAAAACTTCAGAACTTGCAGACCAGTAATACAGTAAAAATCTTTGGAAATCGGAAATCGAATTTAAACTGTAATGTCGAAACAATTGCATAATTTTGTTGAAAGTGGTTGAAAAGCTAAAGTATATAAGATGATACCTTTGATGTGGCTTCATAGAAAATGTTAGAAGGTAAATCATTATAATAAGTAATTAAACAACCATAAGCACCTTGTCATCAGCAATGAGTCAGCCGCTACTGCCAGCTATGACAAATTATAGCAGGTGGAACCGTAGGTTTTAGCCGAGTTCAAAGCTATAGATTTTGCAAGAAATGCTTAGGTTATGAACAAAATCATTAACTTAGATGACTTGATTTTGATAGTAAATTATTATTTCTTTAAACTACATAAGGTACTCTTACTGCCCGTCCAAATAATGATACATAACTTGCTTAAACGGGTATCTTTGGTATGGTAAAACTAAAATATTTCACAAACAGCTTAAACAATTATTAAATGCCTCTTCTTGCCAACATTCGAAATCTAACTTGCGATCTTCCATACTTGATTACAAGGCTACTTAGATGAAGTATTCACTTTGACTATTGTATTGACGAATACAATTTGTACTGAAACATCAGCAAGTGATCCTATTGGTTGATAGTACGTATATACTCAAGGTTTTGGTAGAGAGCCTAGTTGGTATTGCTTGTAGTCAAGTGTGGACGCATTACAAGTTTTTTACATGCAGCCAGAACGACGGTACATTCTCATCTCGCTGGTAGCGACAGCGATCCACTCATTGCGAGCGCCGTCAAACCAGGTGAGTCCAAGAGTGTACTTTCCATTTATGTTGACATGTTGGCAGTGCGAGTACCACCAGCCTCCTTCATAGTTGCCAGCGCAGTGGGTGTTCGAGGTGTCACGGTCGCGGTCAATAGCTGAAAACTCCATGTGGTTTTGATACTCAAAAGCATCACTGGCGTTGCCTTGGAACCCGCTGACATTGAGGACGTAGCCTGAGTCGGCGCTACCGACGTTGAAATTTTCATATTGAGCATACCAGTTGGCACCGTAGATATCTGTCATATCGATACGCATGGAGGAGCAGTTATCGGAGGTTAGTTGGTGCATGATGTCAAGGCCAAGCCAAACTTCAGAAGCAGGGTTTCCGAAGCCGGTGGCATACTCTGCAAATTTCCGGTTGAACTCTACGGTACCGTTGTAGCGGCGCTGGAGGAGGGTGGTTCTGTTATCACACCAGACGTCGAGAGGAGCGCGTCCAGGGTGAATGAGGTAGACTCCTGCCGGGCCACTCACACCAGAGCAGTCACGTGGCAGCTGGCGGACCAGGTCCTCGTACTCGTGTTCTATCGGCTGCAGCTCTTTTACCTCGCTTATCAGCTCCGGCAGGGTGATATTCTGGTGTGGAGTTTGATTGGCCTCACTCTGCGAAAAAATCTATTGTAAGACTCACTATTCGAATGAAATATGTTATGTTATCAACAAATTGAAGCAGGTGTTTAATCGAACAGCAGGAAAATCAAATATTCTTTACCTTTTGGATATGGTCGTTCAAGCGATAATAGTGCTGCTTGGTGCGGGCCTCCAGGTCATAAACGGTGTTGGTGACCTTCTTGAGTTCATCTCGGTCGTCCTCAGCGCGGTCCAAAGCATTGCTCACGCTCACAGCGATAGCCTTTACAGATTGTCTCAGACTGTCTTGACCTTCCTTCACGTACGAGAAGTGAGCGTTATTCTATGACAAAAGACAATCGATTAGTTGTGAACGAGAAAGCATGATTTGTTACATTCCTAATCAATACAGGCTTAAAGAAAACTTACTTGAGCGACGCAAACATCCAACTTGGATATTTCCTTGCGGAACTCGGGAATGGTTTTGTCAAACTTGTTTTCCAGAGACTCGACATCCTCGCGGAGCTCCAGCATAGAAGCATGCACCTTCTCGAAGTCAGACACTGCCATCGTGTTGTTGTTTAGACGATCGTTGAAGACCTTAGCTTGGAGCTGCAGGAGGTCGATCTTTGAGTTGACAAGATTCCAGTCAGGTTCTTCTAGACGGTCGAGACGACGGTTAATGTCGAGCATTTTGGTTTGCATGTTCTGCTGGGTGGTGTCAACTTGTACTTGTGCCTTGGCAAGGCGGGCAATCTGCGAGTGCACCATCTTGTTGTGGCGGTATTTGTGATGGCGCACCGGATGCACAGGCTTGGCTTCGGACTGAACTATGTGCTCGTCAATGTCAGTGGACATGTCAGCCTCGGGGAACTGCTTGGCGTGGACCTGAAACAAGACTGGAATTACGAAATGCTCTATCTTTCCTACGTTTTTTTAACTAAGCATGATTTCGTTATAAGAGTCCAGTGCCGTCGTCGAACGGCCTTGACCTATTCGTACAGGATACCTAAAATTATCTAACTGACTTGCGTACAAGCTAATGGCATCATGAAAAAATCCTGGAACAGTACCCGATTTAGCTCCCGCACTACTTTGTAATAACGTGCGGTCTGCAAAGGTTTGCAGAGGCAGACGCGGCGTGTTTGTGTCTGAATAATGAACGCAAAACGTCGGATGGAAACTGGCGGGGGCAGAGCACGAAGTATTGTGTTGATAAGAACTGAATTATTAAGTCCTTGCTTATTTTGTTTGTGTCATGTTACTTCAATAAGGGATAGTCTCATCTTATTTCGGTTCAGAATAACTCAATGCCACAGGTTACAAAGACAATTCTTTGACTTAGGTAAAAAAGGACCTACCAACTGGTATTCAAAGTGACATGTTTGTACCTGTCTTGATTCTTATTAGTTAAACCACGTTTAACCTATATAAAACGTCGTTCACTTTAGGCATAATATTTTAACTCATACGTGTACCTACTTAAATCAGAAAAATATGGTAGATGATAAATATGGCTAGGTATTTTAGTTAAAAAAAGTAAAACGAACATACAATTTCATACACTGGTCTTAAAAAAACGTTGTGTTGAATGTTAAGTTATAAATTCACAGCACATTATTGTAGTCAAAGTATTTTTATTCTGTTTTTGTTTAGTTTAGTTCTGTTTAGTGAGATAAAAGAATATTTTTTCAAATCGGTTCATAAATGACGAAGTATTGCGTTAACAAACATTTATATATAAAAAATAGAAACCTCCTCATTTTTTATTGGAAGTCGGTTAAAAAAATGCAAAACCTTTTTAGATACTTTGCATTTAAATGATTTGTATTCCGCACGGCCGATTGAATGCACATAAATAGTTCCTACCATCTGCTCAAAATCGTTAGCCAGCAATTAAAGTACCTGCTTCATCTGAACGGGTTTTCGCCAGGAGGCTGGCACAATTCGCCGCACGTTTCCATTTGCACCAAACATAAGTGGGTCTATTTAAAATTTTATGATATTTCGAAACATGTTTTATTTAAGTTCTTTCAGGTGCTATTATTAATATTGAGTTATTTAAATAACTAACCACTGACCATGAACAATCAAGTATTCATAAATTCTTGATTGTATTCAGGCCGTTCGAAAATTTTGCTACCTTCCTGGACTTAGAGACTCGTTCTAAGTACTTTTGCTTAGTTGGAATGGAACCCTTTATTTTACTTCGGTCCTTCGGATATAAGGCGTTCTGATTTCCCAGCGGTAGCACAAAGTTTACAACTTGTTGAACCTTGGTTTGTTTGATCACCTGAATAGGAGTGGTACCTACTTACTAACAGACTTTATTACAAAGACTACTTATTGACTATTGTTGAAATAAATGTGGGCTTTAGAAACTTAAGGAAAACTGTTTCCGAAAATTCTTACTTGTAAGTTGTAAACAATATTCTCGTTTGGTTTGTTATTTCTAAAAAGAATAATTTTTCATCTTTTAAATTAGTGAAAGTTTTTTTTCAATACGTGGGTAAAATCCTACGAATATCAATGCTCATTCTTTGACCGTACAGCGCATTTTTGTTAATGTTATTTTGAAACAGGATAGAAATTTTCTGTAGTATTATGGAAACGCACTTGGTAGGTATGTGTCGCGCCCACGCAGGTGTTTTGGTCCAAGTCGCCGGCTCCTCGCCTTCAGCGCGCTATCTGTTTTTTTTCTTTTCTTCGCAACAAATTAAGAAATTATTTTTTACTATTCTGTGGTAATACTGAGCTTTACTTCAAGCTCAGTAGCTCGGACAACTTCAACATAATGGTGGGTTTAATCGGTGTGTTAGTTCATAACAACTTATACAGAATTGAAAGACTATCACCACTAACGTTAATAGGTACCTAGATTTCTGAAACTTGGTTAATTAAACTATTATCTGTGACACATAAAGACTACTAAACTAAAGTCCAGACTAGACTAAAGTAATGAACTATACATGAAAAGTAAAAAAATTAAAACCCAAAACAAAAATGGAGAGAAATTGAACAGCAGAATTTAATTGAACGGAGCTGAACAATGACAACGTTCACTATGCACCAGCAAACATTTCGAGCTCGCATATTACGAATAAGAACATACGAACATGAATATATAAAGTCTTTTATGAAGTCGTATTATATTTCGATGACATAAAAGAGCTGGATTCCATGACGCGAATTCCAACATTTCCAAACAACAATGAATTCAAGAATGTGCGAGGTGCTTGACAATTAATCGAAATTGTGATGAATTTAACGTTGCAAGGCTTTTATTTCATCAAGAGATAGGATAGAATATAAAAGGTGATTTCGTGTGACTGTAGAATCACAAGAAACTTTTATGTTTAGTTACAGTTTATAAACTTGCACCTTAGATTTAGATAACCTTAGCTTGTGATTTAATTGAATTAATAAATTGCTAAAGATAGTAGATACAAAAAAGTTTCACTGTTATTTCATATGACTTACGGCAGTGTGATGAACGACCAAAGCTAAAAAGTCATGAAAATGGTCCATTTGATAAAAGTTACATACTACAATCAGCCATAAAATGACTAAAAACGTTGTTGATCATGGATGCTCCATCACGTCATCCATCATTTATTTACTGATTCTGGCTGTAGCACTGCCTGCCCATAAATTAGTTAGTTACATGACTTTTTATTTTTACGTCTCACTGAGTGGAGTGGCACCATGCTGGAACTTCATAGGTACACACAATTTTTTTGTTTTGTTACTTCACCTATGTCAGCCGTCATCTCTGAGGGAATGGAGGAGACAGACATGTAGTGCCGACCCCACATAAAGTGGGATAAGGGCAGGAAGAAGAAGTTACTTCACCTATGTGCCGAAATCGAAGGCTAGTAATTGTTGTGGAGTAGCGACTCATTTGTTTTTCTAAATCCATGGCATTGAGTGGGAAAAAAGCGTAACATTGGTGGGAGTAACCCTTTTTATTGACATGACGTCTTATATTTCGATGGAGCCGGCTGCATGCACGCAAAAACATGACGTCATGCGGCGTTACCTCGCTCTGAGGCGTTCAATTTAAGGCTTGAAGTGCAAGCAAGAGCGCGGAACGAGCGACAAAGAGGCACAATCGCCCTCCGCGTTTGGCAGCGTTCGACATCTGTCTCTCTCCTACTTGAGTGAGCAATGCGTCCGCGTGGACAGCGTATGACGTTGTCACGTTCAACTATTATCCTCAGCGTCATCATCATCATCGTCATCAAACCGACTTTACAAGCAACAGATTTTTATTAGATTATTTATTCAAAGAAATTGAAAAATAATGGCGTGTAGCTGCATACAAACTTACATACCTACTTCCCTCTTTTGTTGAGTTACATCTAGTGCCTACGAGTGTATGGATTAATGCGGATTACGCCGTCTGTCGATTCCACAACATAGAAATTGAAATTCAAACTGCCGTTTTTCGTACTACGCAAGTTTGTATAGTCTGTGTACCAAATGGGTAGGTACTACCAGCCAATCTATCTGCTCTGTGTACATAGATCATTCATATCGTTCTGCATGTTTTTAATTATTATTTTCGGCCCGAGTTTATTTTAGCCAATTCACGTATAGTCATTTTTAAATAACTAAAATGCTTCTCAAATACAGGCTAAATGGATTTGTCCAATCAAACTAGACGAAAAAATGTTTTGAGTTCCTCCAGCTGGATTTTTGTGCACAGGGGCTCGAATACGTCATACGAATAATGTGTCAAAATGTCTCATCGATCTCGTTTGTGCGTTGTTTTTAGGGTTCCGTAGCCAAATGGCAAAAACGGAACCCTTATAGATTCGTCATGTCTGTCTGTCTGTCTGTCTGTCTGTCTGTCTGTCTGTCCGACCGTGTCACAGCCATTTTTCTCCAAAACCATAAGAGCTACACTGATGAAACTTGGCGAGTAGATGTATTCTGTAAACCGCATTAAGATTTTTATACAAAAATAGAAAAAAAACTATAAATTTTGGGGGTCCCCATACTTCAAACTGCAACTCAAAAAAAATTTTTTCATCGAACCCATACGTGTGGGGTATCTATGAATAGGTCTTCAAAAATGATGTTGAGGTTTCTAATATCGTTTTTTTCTAAACTGAATAGTTTGCGCGAGAGACACTTCCAAAGTTGAAAAAAGTTGGTCCCCCCCCCTCTAACTTCTAAAATAAGGGAATGATAAAACTAAAAAAAATATGTGTTGTACATTACTATGCAAACTTTCAACGATATTTGGTTTGAACGAGATCTAGCCAGTAGTTTTTTTTTTATAAGTCATAAATCGTAAACCGCAATTTACCTTTCGACGAACTACAAGAACCTGTTTCCTGTTTATTTTCTGTATATTATGTTACTTGATGCTACGGAACCCTTCATGAGCGAGTCCGACTCGCACTTGGCTGCTTTTTTTTTGCGTATTATTTTTGAAACGATATGAGCCGTAAAATGGATAATACAAAGTTTTCCACAAAAAGGTATCAATATTTTATCCCCTACGAAGCATTCGTTTCGAGGTATCGTGTCCTCAGACCGTAGAAAGGACGTATTCTAACCAATTTCAAAAAAAAGGAGGAGGTTTTCAATAATATATCGGAGGTTGTAAATTCATGTGTAAAGGTAAGTTCTCAAATTAGGACATTGGATCTTGAGGAATGAACTAAATTATGTTTTAGTATTTGACTATTATGATTGCGTATTACATACCTGATTCTAATATGCTAGGTAAGGTAAGGTGTATACTGAAATCAATGTAAATTAACTATATCTTTGATAAAACTATTGGATAAATCATATTTAATTTTGTGGTTCGATCAGTCTAAATTAGAAACAAACTAGTACTATATCATGCCAATGTCATGATATAGTCTGCAAGGGTCTTGAGGTCAGAGACACATCTAAATATTGTACTAATTATTTTATTAAAGTCAAAACAGATAAATTTGAGAGCGTTTCACTGATCGCCATCGCCAGCGACCTAGGTATGCGCAGGCCTAAAGACCGGAAGCATGCTAAACAGTACCTATATGACACAGAGCATCCGTTTTATTATTCAGAAACAAATGCGAGAAACAAAAGTACATTCCTCAATAACACGGAAGTTAAAGCTCGAGAAGAGTTGAGCAGCTGATGTGAGGCAGGTTAGGCTGGAATCGGACAGCTGGCTGTCTGCATGCATTGCGTTTTCTTTTTGCTTATATCGGAAGGCGTTACTTGGGCTTTTTGCTTGAGTTCCCTGCACAGTGAGGCCGTATTATTGACAATTATTTTATACATAATATATTTTTATTTAAGGTTACTATACACGAGACGGGCTTCAATTAATACTGAAATTTTCATACTTTAGACTCTTGTTTAAAACCCATTGGCGAAATATTTTCCGTAGATGTTTGTTACATATGTATGCGATAGGTTACAAAACCCATTGCCACTGAATACAAATTAGTTTACTGGTTTTTATTCAGCACTGCACTTATCCATTTAAGCACTGGAATATAACCAGCAGTAAACTATAATTATTGAGTGCTTATTTCAGTTCAGAAACTTGGGCACTGTATGGAAGACTGCAGAAAATCACACTTGGAATACCTAGCATTGTTTTGATGGACCGATGGTAAAGCTGGTTAACTTTCCCGTATTCCCGTATTTAGAGGAAGATCGTGGAACTTTTTGAATATTAAACTTTACAACACTTGTAGCCAGTTTATAAGCTTACTCAAGTAAGTTTCGTTTGAGCAAAATTTATCAGACAGGTATCTACCAAGCTACTTAATATAATAATGCATATAATATTATATTGGACGCCAAACTTTGGATGAAAAGCTTCGCATGCAGAACTCTGTTGCCTTAGTACAAAGAGAATGTTCAGCTTAAGTAATGCTATAACTTTATATGAAACCTACAATAATGGCTTTGATAGATCATACATAACACTAGTTCTGAGACCCCCTAAACTAGCAAATATGATTGCATGTAAAAATGATTGCATATTTTTCACAAACATAAGGTAGAGTACTTAAATAATAAAGAAAAAAGAGATTATTCAATTGTACCCACAGAGTTATTATTGTATAAATCTGTGGTAACAATTTGTTTAATTCCTGTCACGCGAAAGTATTTTGTATAAGTAAGTACTATAGTTCGAAAACCTGTGTCAAGTGCACGAAGGATCTTCTTAGAGGCAGACTTAAAATCCATTCACCACACTAGTTTGGAAGAGTATTGCACACTTACACTATTGTCAACATTTCCGACCGAATGGTCAAATATTATTTTTGACCCCCAAACAGGCTACAAGTCGCTACGATCAAACGGAACTGTTCCCATAGTGTCATATTATTATCGTCATCAACTTTATTATTGTACTAAGTTTACATTGGTTTTATCGGATAATATTTCGCATTTCCAAGAATTCACGCTGAAACTTGAGCGTGCTCAAATGAACTGTTAAAAAGTGCGATTATCCATAAAATTCACTTCAGGTGTAGGCAGATATAAGGCTACGTTTGCACGAAGTGATACTTTTGCACGTAAATTGCGAGAGGCGTTAAATTTCACACGCGTTTTCGGTTGTGTGCAGTAGCCTTAAAGGCGGTGTGAGGTCCTCAGCTTGCGATATGGGTCATTTCGAAGAAGGTGGCCGAGTTCCCACAAGGTTTGTTCTCACGCCCGTCTCTTGTCGCTATGATGCATTGTAAACAGAATATTCACTTCGCAACTTACCAATAAAGTCATTACTACGTAGGTAATTCATTTCTATGGAGATCGATGGATGGTATTAGTTAGGTATATTAGTGTATATCATAATATATAGACAATAATATTGTAACGTACATTTGGGATCACTCAGCTGAAATGTTTAGTGCGGGGGATAGAGTAGCATATTATGTTGCTCTAGTGCAGGGAAAAAAGTAAGTTATTTTAACTTTTTTATCATACCTACTGTTAGCCAGTTTTGGGGAATAGGACATCTCTATTCGGATCAAGCAAGAAGTTACGTCTCTAGTGGAGAAAAAGAAGAAGAGGAGAAGAAATATGGCGGGGTTACGAGTAGTTGTGCCTTTGGCCGTGTAGCGTGTATTAAAGTTAAACAGTATTGTAGCTATAATCAATGAAGAGTTTTCTTCTTATTACTACCTTGACTAAAAAACAAAAATTCTTTATTTAAATATAGAATAATCATGAAGTAACGACTCGACTAAAGGCCTGCGCACACCTAGTTCGCTGGCGGTAGCGAATATTTGACAGCGTTTCACTGATCGCTACCGCCAGCGAACTAGGTGTGCGCAGGCCTTAAGGCTCGAACACACCTAGTTCGCTGGCGGTAGCGATCAGTGAAACGCTGTCAAATATCGCTGTCAAATCTGAACCGCTGCGAGCCAAAATCTGAATTCGCTACCGCCAGCGAACTAGGTGTGCGCAGGCCTTCACTACTGTTTTATAAAAAAAGAAGATCATTTTAGTTTTGAAAATGGAACAAGAAGGCGATCTTTTCGATAGAATGCACTCATCATTTATTTTTTCATTTGTTACGTTGCGGCTACAGAAGATATTATACAAAAAAATCATTAGACAAGAATTCATAATAACATAATACACATAACATCATCTAGAGAGACCCTAATTTGTAGTTGGAAGGGAACGGCAAAGTGATAATTATCAACCATGGGCCATCAATGTCACAATATCATCTCCTCACAATCTGCCCCTCGTAAGGTCGGGAGTAAAACTACTCGTATGTGTTAGTGGCTTGTGTTATATCAATAAAATAAAAGACGATTCAAAGCACTATTATTTGGCGGATAGTTTGAGATGTTGAAAGACGCGCAAAAGTGAAATAAATTCGACATTGCATTTCAAAATGTTGAGCAACGTTGGCTGAAATCAAGGAATTCGCATCGTGATTTTAAATCAATTTATCTGAGTTCTGCGTGCGAGGGTGTATATAACGAGCTGAAAAGCCTTTTATCCGAGCTTTATGCATGTGTCGTCAATGAAATACCGCCTGACACTGGAATGTGGTTGATTTTTTGCTGCTCGTGTCATTTTACTCTGTGCTCGGGTTGCCTTTGATCATAGGCATTCTACGAAACAAAAAAATGGTTGAAAAAAAGATTATTGTAAACTACGGGATTCCAAACAAACAATGGATATTCATAGAAAAGTGCATAGCAGATGGATGGCTTCTCGTGATTTTTTGACATTGGTGGATTTGATATAAAAACGAATCGAGGAAATAATTATTTGATATGGTATATTCATGACCACATCTCAAAATACGCAAAGGCGTATACTAAGTAATATCGTAATATCTTCTTTGCATAACACGAGAGGTTACCCAGCCTGAGACCATCTACAACGCGGACGGAAGCGTGAAGCACCTTTTTGTCAATGAACATCAAAGGTACGAGTCTTAATAAGCTCAAACAAAGCTCAAGAACAAAGTTTATTCTGCCATGTCCAGACTGAAGGTACCGAAGGACCAAAATCAAACGAAGGTGCAATATTTTTTGCTTGCTTTTGTTTGATCAGGCGTAAAAATATGCTTAACCGGCTTTTACGTGTTTTTAATAAAAAATACGTTTTTGTAATTTTAAAATCGGCGACCGGATTGCCTTTGCTCTCATACTTCTTTTTCAAGTAACGTCCACATTATTTTTGGTTGTTGGGATATTGTGTATGACAGGATCACAGATGATAAAAATATTACATTTTATAGAATAAGACTTGAATTAGCCGTCTTGTCTTGTTGGGTGTTTAATTAAGAGATAGGCAGTTGTTGATGTTCTATTGATATCTATAGGTATCATCATACAAAATGATAGTATTGTATTTATGTTACTGCCTATGCCTGCCTAACCACTGCGAATGGTTTAACTGAGATTAGTTTATCTACTTGCAGTGGAAATGCGTGCTTTTTCACGAATAAAGCCTTACCGATAAACTCGTTTCAGTTCTTCTTCCATGCTTTTTCACGAGTAAGCATTTGGAAGTAAGCTCATTTCTGTTTATCCTGCTTTGCGATTCAGCTTATCTCTGACTGTGCACCAAAAGCAAAATACAGAACCTACCTATTTAAAAAAAATATAGTGCACTACGACAAACAGAATTTTTTATAACGACCAAATATTAAGCTCTTCAAATTGTAACTTGCCGAATTTGAGCGAAAAAATGACGAATATTTGATTAGTCGGTTAGTCATCCATCACCAGGCCTTAGTGGATTAGTAAAGCCTTGTGCACATCTAGCCCAATGGCGATGGCGATCAGTGAAACGCTGTCAAATATGACAGCGATATCTGACAGCGTTTCACTGATCCCCATCGCCATCGCGCTAGATGTGCGCAGGCCTTAAAACAAATGCGTTGTGAATACGAATTATTTTGAGCTTTACTGCCAGGAGAAACTTGATCATCACAAGTAGCCTTATTCTGAAATGTTAAAACTTGCCTTTACTTATTATATTTAGTCAAAATAGTTAAAATGGCATAGGAGCCAACTCTATTCGTACACTGTAAAATTCACTGTGTTTCTGTAAAGTACAATGTTGCTAAAGCACTACTACTACAATTGAAAAATAAAATAAATACCCCAAAAAGACAGGAAACCAGAGCTCGAAACATCGAAGTAAAAGTTCTGAGATAGCCGTGAGCGTGTAGTAAGTGCAACAGTTGTTTGGCAAAGCTGCATTGTGTACAAATTCAAAAGGATAGGTAGTTCACAAAACAAGACAGCAGAATATAATAATACACTGTATCAATTATTTAAACAGCATTTTTGTATTTTGCTGAATGAAGCGAAGCCACTCAGAGGTGGTACAAAAGCGTCCGAGACAGATGATATAAAATTGAACCGGTGCCGGTGGTGGTGTTTTGAGCACGCACGGGCGTATTGTAAAGCACCAACAATTAACCTACATTGTCATCAACAATCGACAGTGTTCGACATCTGCTAAAGATTGTCGCTTATTTTAAACATACTTTGTTACTGAGACAGTTTAAATTTTCTGTAGGGTTTTTTACAGTACTTCTTTACATTCTTAAGGTACCAATTAATTTTGCTCGGTTACTACAAGCGATTTAGGGTAGAGTCGTCTAAACTAGTATAATAATTCAGCGTTATACATAAATGAAAACGAAAGAAGTTTAATCTGGAGCCTAATTCTCGGGCCGAACGAGATTTTCAATGTCCTCTAAATACACATTGGTAATACACAACCCCGCACTTTTTCTATGTTTTCCGTATATCATAGCTGTCGAGGCTTCTACGATGAGGTCGTCGATGAATTACTCAAGGAAATCATACATTCCCTCTTCGAAAACAAGCAATAAAATAAAATTGCAAAATGATCCGAGATGAGTCGAGAATTAGGCTCCAGGTCGTTAGCGTTATAGCTAATAGAATAACCAGCCCCTTGGTAAAACTGTCTATACATAACAATAAATAAAAACATAATATATTATTTATACTTGATTGCAAGTCGTATCAATCGTCGTCAATCAAACCGTAAGCGTAATAAATTAGAAGGAATAAGAATAGTGATACCGAGATTGTGACTTGCTAGCTAAGATTTCCTACATGTATTAGAATACGCAAGCCAAGTCACGTGCTATCTGATTGTAATTCAAACGTTATGTAAAAAGAAGGGTTGTGGTTGTTACGGCGCCCGCAACGGTCGCCGACGGCGGTTAAGTTCACAAACCGTGAAGAAATACACCACCTGTTATTACCGAGTATAGGAAAGCAATTAGGCTATTGTAAAATTAGTTTTTAGCTAGCTTAAAACCTCCTTGAAGTACATACGCTTCGTTACATTTTGTATCACTAGCAGTTGGTGCCCGAGCTTCGCTCGGTTTTTTTTTGGTAATTTAAATACGAATTACTTACATACTGATTAAATATTAATATTTTTCGATCTTACCGACATAATAATAAACTCCACTACTCGTCAATAGATGGCGTTCTCTGTCCCACTAACTCATGACTTAATCGACAGATGGCGCTAGGAGTTATGATTTTAGGATAAAGTTGATTATTTACTTTACGATTAGGGGGACATTTTCTAAAAATGAAACCTAGCTAGATCGTTTTATCGTCCCCAAAAACCCCTGTATAATTAATTTCATGAAAATTGTTGGCTCAGTTTCCGAGATCCTAAATATATATATATATATATATATATACAAGATTTTCTCATTTAAAGGTATAAGATAAGATAATATCGTTGCGTCGTAGCATCGTAGAAACCAGATACTACAAAGTTACAGTATCAATTAGGACAAAGGTCAACAAGGCAAGGCACACTGTTCATGGTGATTTAGTTGAGTAATTTTGTAGGAAACCAAAATCCTTTGCCATGATAGTTTTTTTGCGGTACAGTTGGTTAAAGTTGGGTGATGTAATTACATATCTGAAATGAAATGTTGGCCAAAACTCCACGATTTTATTGAAAACTGAGGCAGTTATGGCTTAATTTTGGATTGTAATTTAAGAAGGGTTATTCATTCTTACATTGCAGAAAAACGTTTCACGAAAAGTTAATATTTGTAGTCACAGGACTTAATAGATCATCACAGGGTGTCAGCTTTTCCCTGTACAAATTTTCACCCAATTATTATTTGGATTATGTGCATTATGTTGAGCATAGTGAGGTAAGTAATATTGATAATAATTATTGTTACTGTGATTATTTTCACTGTGAATTCAGTGGAATACGGTAGAATATTTTAGGTAATATTGAGGTCCAATATTTACCTTAAAATTGTTAGTAGACCAATACAAATCCTGTGAGTACACAAAACTGTTTCCGTACCAATTAACATTTATCGATGATTTAGCAAAATGTACCTACACAATGCTCGATGGTCGAGGATTTGGTAGAATTTACACAAAGCGCAAACTCTACCAAAATTACCTTGAAATACTTTTTATTTTACCCATTCTGATGAAATGATTTGTTTAAGTGGGTACTTACATAGGTATTGCAGCGAATCAGTAATTTATCCGGATTACATTGATTCATCGAACTGTATAATAATTTTAAAATCCTGCAGCAGGGCTACCGCGGCTACTAATGTGCTAATGTTCATAGTTTTGTTTTTTATTTATCTTGAAAAATTCATGATAATGGAATGTTTCGTAAAAGTGTTCATCAAAAACAAGGACTGTCATTTTTTTATTCGACGAATAGCGTTATTCTGAAGTGAAAATATTCAAAATAAACTGAAAAAGGTGATCACATGAGTCATCTGCTGGTTCTCATTAATAAAAGGATGTTTTCAACTAAAGTACTGAACACCGAACAGCTATAATAGGTATTGTAGGTGCCTGCACAATTATATTTAGAAACTTTGCGAATACAAAGTAAATAAAATATTCCAATGTTTTCCAGTAACGCTCGTTAGGTATAGAGGTATTGTTTTTCAGGCGAGAGCACTTATAGAGCCTTTGCGCTTGCTTTGTTTAAAATAATACAAAACCGCTCGCAAATCGTCTGGCTTTGTCAAAACCGAATTTCGCAATTTAGTTGTAAAAAAGCAAAGTCATTTTCTTTCTAGGGTGACAAACACTAGGCAAATAAAATTACAGTTTACGTTGATTTAGTCTCGGTGCTTTAGAGGCAATGTGGGGAGTACATTGCACTCAAACTAGACATTATAATTTTCGGAAGCAAACACAGTGTGTGGCTGACTGCAATATTATACGCTTTGTGTGCAGTTTGAAATTGGACGCGCCAAGAAGCTAACCGAGTGAAATCAGCTTTCAATGTCCATTAGTGGTAAATTCACAAACATATATTCTATTAATTATGCGGCTAAGAGTTTTGAGTGATAGTTATCGATTTTCATTTTCCTTGAGAGGTAGAGTTACGTTTGATATGTGATCGTATGGTTGAGAACTATCAAAAGCCGAATAAAATGTAAATATAAAATGTATAAGCGACTTGAAGCTGTAATGCTGGTAGCATTACAGCACTTAATTAAGTGCCACAGTATAGCCAATTGGCTAAATACCCAATTAATAGGCAATTATGTTGATTGCCTTGATTGCTAATCACACAGTCGTATTGCATATCAAGGATCGTGTCTGACTGACTGAACCTATCGGAAGGCAGCTATGCATATCATCCCACTGAAGATGAAATTGTCGCTCCGCTGCACATCGACTCACGTATGACTAGCCTTGTCAAGGTGGCGACTGACATGAGCATTTGCTTGATGTTAATATGAGCATCGAGAATTTGTATTTGCTTGACTGTGCGTATTTGCTTGCTTGACTCCATTCCCAGCAGCTATGTAGTCATACGGCACCTTGCTCGTGTTAGAGACTGACTTGTAAGGTGATTCACGCTTGAGCTGCTCGGCTCGCTGTGCTGACATGCTGAATATTCGAGTTGTAGATCACTTCGATCGAATTTTCATGTCAGTCGCCATCTTTAGGTATGGCGTACCACATAGCAGGTATTCCAATGATCAAAGAGAATAACTTTGCAAAGGATGGCTATAAAATAACTCTCAGGAGACTAACCTACCCTGCCTTCTTAGTAACTTGAACTCGCGTCTACCTTTATTTAATTTGATTAGGTCAAAGCCATGTATATTAAAATTAACAGAAATACCTAGACCAAAAAATCCTGTATGATTGGTGTTGCAACATTGTCTGTTCAATGACGGATTTTATTATTCATGAATGGAGCCACTGAAAAATTATTAAACACTGTAAATAAACTTGTTGTATCACTTACCTCCTCGGCGAGTTTGGAGAGGTCAACGCGGTACTGATCAAGTGTGTTCCTGTTTTCCTTCTTTTCGTACTTCAGACGTTCCACGTTGTTGTCCAGTTTATCGATGCGAGCTTCTTGAGTGCGGTCCAAGGTGAGCAGTTCCGTGGCCTCAGAGATCACATGCCTCAGCTAAGGAGAAAAGTTTTTTTTTCAGTAAGAACTTCATGTTTGTATCAATGTCTTTTTAACAAAACTAGCAGTTGGTGCCCGAGCTTCGCTCGGTATGTTTTTTAAATTACTTACATACTGATTAAATATTCATATTTTTCTATCTTACCTACATAATAATAAACTCCACTACTCGTCAATAGATGGCGTTCTCTGTCCCACTAACTCATGACTTAATCAACAGATGGCGCTAGGAGTTATGATTTTATGATAAAGTTGATTATTTACTTTACGATTACGGGGACATTTTCTAAAAATGAATCCTAGCTAGATCGTTTTATCGTCCCCGAAAACCCCTGTATACTTAATTTCATGAAAATCGTTGGCTCAGTTTCCGAGATCCTAAATATATATATATATACATATATATATACAAGATTTTCTCGTTTAAAGGTATAAGATTAACGACAGGGACACGGTGTATAAAGTAGGTTCCTTTAGCCACTGTTCCTAATAGGGACTGATTAAAATATAATTGATATTCATATATTCAAACCTTTTTCAAGTAGGTATATTAAATATGTTCTCATTTTGACTACCACATTTTGACTGGCTCTATAATAACGTGCCTACATTGAGCACAACCCCCATTTAACATGATTAAAATAACCACTCTTGCCTACAATATACCATTTTGAAATATGACGAATTATTTGATAGTTACTAAATTAACCACTAATATAGCCGCTAGTCATCGGTTAAAACTGTTGCTTTATACTGAATACAGTCAAAATAGCTGATTCTGATTTTAGCGGTAAACTTTAACGAATCCGCCAACTTAGTAGACTTAGTTAGTTAGAGAACTTAGTAGTAACTTAGTACATTTTAATAAGGCTTGCACTGTAAATATCACTATCTAAGTTTCACAACGTCGTCTTTTCAGCTCTGGGGTGTCGCACAGATGCTACAAACTAATGTAAATAGTAGGTTATGGTAGGTACAAGGTAGATTACCTGGTTGTGCATGCTGTGAAGTTGGTGCAAGAGCGCTGAGCTGTTGATGCTCTTGCTCATCTCGTGCATTTCAGTGCGAAGCTCGTTCATGGAGTTACGAGCCCATTCGAGAGTCATTTTGTCATTCCGCTCTTTGGTAGTCTCGGTGCAAGGTTGGTGGGCGTCCCTGTTGAAGTACTCAAGTTATAACTTCACAAAAACTTGATCTACAGCGGAGTTCTTACATTAATTTGGCTCTCTTGTTGTATGAATGTTTTTAAAAATTAAAACTTTTTATGATATTAACAAAATAACTGAAACTGCTTTCGTTGTTTTGTTAATTTAATTCATTATATTTTCTAATCGCTGTCTCCTACTACAGGATGGTGAAAAATAAACATAATTTTATAATTTTACACCATCCTTTTCATACGTTCCTGTTGCGATACAAGTTTGTTCTATTTCGCTCGTGTTTTCTATCGTGACTATTTTTATGCATCTCTTTATTAGTTTCTTTTTTAAAGGGGTTAATTTAGTTTGCAGGATGCAGCGTTATGCAAGACTGCACGTGCATTGGCGTATCTCCCGGGACAGCACTGGCCACCCTTCCGGTCTACTAGTAATTATACATTCGCTCAGCGATGGGTTAAAGCTTTAAAAAATAACAGCATTCTGAAAGCGGATATAAGTTCCTACTTGGTAGACATTTTTGTTCTTAGGTTGATTTTCAAAGGGTCAGTATGCATAATAATGTGATCTCATGTTTTTTTTCATTTACTTTCAATTTCGTTTCATTTAACTTTCATGCCGTTGCCGTTGCTCGAAATTCACTTTGGTATAATGTAGCCGGACTAAAGTCTTCGTCCGACAATACCAACTTGGTAGCTTAGAATAATTGACCGGGACTACCTACTACGTAGTAGTTAGCTACCACTTATACGAATCTACATTTACAAGTGACTTTAATAGTCAGACAGGACTGTCTGCATAATTACCTGTTTAAGTTCTTAACCATAAACCTGAATTTAAAAAGCTGACAAAACGTAAAGATACTTATAAAACGCACTATAAATATAAAAAACAAAGTAAAGATTATGTATCATTTTCAATACCGGAATAAGAAGAATTAAATGGAACTCATCATCATCATGATTGGCCTGTATCATCTATTGCAGATGATTTAGGTGGCGTCAGTTAGGTAATTGCACATGGACCAGAAGTGAAACATTTCCGTTCATGGCAAAAAAAACTATGGGAATGGCAAAAGCCGCGTATACCGCAGATGAAAGAACCCGGTGATCTTAGGTCTGCGGCGCGTTTTGGTGACGTTTTTCTCGTTCGAGTGCCAGCAGTAGGGTTAGGTTAGTGTTACTGTTACCTATGTCAAAATGTCACACACACAGTATAATGCACTGGTGAGCACTCACACAGACTCAAAACCAGATCCAGAGACAGAGCCAGACAAAGCTTGTGGTAGGCCTACAGTTCCGGCACATTTATATTTTTAATGCATAAAATGTAGGTACTTATAGGTAGATTCACTGATATAGGATTGTGCTTACTTACCGATAGGATTATTTACAAATGATTGCCCTAGTATAGCTAGTCAGGTGGATAGCGATTATTTACACAGACTGATAAGCTGTACTCTATTTTTTTTTACATTTATTTTTAGTCGGGTTATTGACCTTTTTAGTTTTATTAATCAATATGCATCACGATTTTAAACTGGATACAAAATCAATGTTTGTTTTATAAACTCGATGTTTAAATTCTGTGATGGTTTAGGATTGATGTTTCCATTTACGGAATTACGTCGAAAAAAAAAACTTGAAAAGCAGAGGTGGATTTTTTAATCTGACTGAAAAAAGATGAAAAAAATGCTATATTTTAGGCGGGTAAATGCTGCTTAGGGCGTTACTTGCTACCTTCTACTTGTTTATACTTCTTCTTCTTCTTATCGTGTCACTGGTATAACCAAGTGTGGTGAAAGGATTATACATGAGTATTTAAGTAGTATACCTATACATGCAGGGCATTATATTCCTATTGTTACTAGAATTTAATTAAATCGACCTTATTGGTATAATAATTTAAGTTTAAAAAACTTGAGAAACCGACTTCATTGTCAAACGGCTAAACCGATTTTAATCAAATTTGTTTGGGACAATCTGGACGTAAGAATAACCTTCCAAATAAAAAAATAATTTTCTAAATCGGTTCATAAATGACGGAAGCATGCAGTTACAAACATTAAAAAAAATATTTAAAAAAAAATGGCAACACCGATTTTAATAAAATTAAAATGGGACCAATCTGGAAGCAGTACCTTTCAGATAAAAAAATAATTTTTCAAATCGGCTCACAAATGACGAAGTTATGCGGTAACAAACATTAAAAAAAAAAAAAAAAAAAAACATACAACCGAATTGAGAACCTCCTCCTTTTTGATTGGAAGTCGGTTAAAAAGTAGTGTTGAAAGTAAACTAAAAGCCTGCGCACATCTAAGCGATGGCGATCAGTACCCGAAGTCGGAGTTTGGCAACTACATTTCGTTACCAAATGTTGTTTTCGTTTCGCCTATTTGTCTCTATCTATTGTATGGAGAAAATATGAGACGGCAAAAATACATTACGTAGTTAGAGTTGTTGTCTCATCTTTTCTACATACAATAGACAGAGACAAATAGGCGAAACGAAAACAACATTTGGTAACGAAATGTTGTAATTGTAGTGGGACTTGGGGTACAGCTAAAAAGTTTTGTTATCATATTTCACAGCGTTTCAGCTCATCGCCATCGCAATTGCTTAGATGTGCGCCGGCCTTAAAGCATTTCTCTATTAATAGACAATGTTGTAAAATAAGCAGATTGTTTTCTTTGTTCCTTTTCAACGACTCAACAAAAGCGGTCTGATCAAAACCTACTCGTATTACGAACCAAAGTATCTGAGACGAAATACAAAACAATGGAATCTAATAGCTTTGTTTATGAAAATATTGTTGACGTAGGTAAGTACTAGTAGTTGCAGAATAAGTAACATTACACGTTCAGGTAAGGTAATGGAGCAACTTTTTTTATGCAACTAGGTATTTGATGGAAGATGCATAATGTGCCACCTAATGCTAAATGGTAACCATTGCCTATTACAAAACTTTGCCTCGTAGGTCACACACGTCAGGAACGTGCCTTACGACGCACTGCCCAAGCGCCCATCATGCATCATTCGAGGCATGTTCATGTTCTATACTTGCCAGAAATTTCACCGGCGTCACACCCTTCAAACCGAAACACAGCGATGCTGCTTCACGCCAGAAATAGGCAATAGTAGTACTTCCCCGAATGAGCCCGCCACAAAGAGCTTTACTACTAATACTGCCTGGTTCGGTACTTCAGAGTTAAATAAATAAATATAAATATTGTAGACAATTCACACAACACTATCTAGCCCCAAATTAAGCAGAGCTTGTACTATGTGAACCAGACAGCTGATATACAATCTTCTATATTTATAAAAGAAAGTCGTGTTAGTTACACTATTTATAACTCAAGAACGGCGGAACCGATTTTGCAGAAAATTAGTGGGGAGGTAGCTTAAAACCGGGAGAAGGACATAGGATACTTTTTATCCCGAAAAAGCAACGAGAACGGGTTGTTACGGGAACGTGCGAGCGAAACCGCGGGCGGCCACTAGTACAATATAACACCCAGACAGAGAACAAACATCTGTGTTCACCACACAAATACTTATTGTCGGTGGGGATCGAACCCACAACCTACGTCGCAGAAGGCAGAGCTACTACCAACTGAACTGAGCTAGAGGCCAATCAATTACAAGTTAGTTGCGTGCTGTTCCTCGAATTACTCACAAAAAAAAAAAGATTGTGACCAAAGTCCAAAAAAGTTAAACTGAATGCCAAAACGGGTCGCTATTCTAATACAATTTGGGGTTAGTTTACGGAGTCGTTACGATCGAGCCATATGCTCTATCCCGAATGACCGTCATTAGAAATAGCACCTGCCTTTCGGCTCATTAGACATTAAATAATATAATAGTTTGGCCCTTGTGAAGAGCTCTCGTTAATTCAAACTTGGTATACCTACATTTTGTATAGTTTTCCCTTTCAAATCGCGTTTCTCTTGTTTCGCATAGAAGAAGGCTTCACTGAATTTTAGCTTACCTATTAATAGCTGTAAGTGGTTGTGGGAGGAATGTAATATTATTTTCCTGGAATATTAAGTTGTTTATTCAAAGGCTTACTCGTTGTGAAAAATTAAATTCTTTAGAAATAATATATATTTTTTTAAGTTTTATTTCCAGTTTTGCTTTATGTTCTATAAAATAAAGCTAATGGAAGTTACCGGGAATTATAAATTCTATAGAACCAGTCGGCCAGTTTATGTTTCATTCGGTTACATATGAAGAAAGAAAGAAAGAAACATATCGGTTCTTCTCTTTTTAACAACAGATATAAAAAGAGTTTACTTACACAGTTTTGAGTGCCATAGAATTGGGAGTCACCGTATTTTTTTTGATGGTAGTAAACACCGTCTATTTCTATTTGAAATTACCTACTGACTGAAAATAACTGCTTAAAAAGTAATCATTTAATTGCGTCTTATTTAACAAATAGGATTTTTTAAAAAGGAAATCACAAAGATTTTTATAATGTCCCAAAAAGTTAGGAGGTCGCGTTGGTGCCAAACAGTTCCTAAGAGTTATTCGTCGAGTGTGATTAAGATCTGATGGCGCAGTGGTCAGCGCAGCCCCGTACCAAGGGTAAAGTCGCGGGTTCAAATCCCGCACGGCTCTTAACTTTTGGGGCATTATAAAAATAAGATAAAAAGAAGGTGAAAATGTAAAGTCACTTTGAATTTTTCAAGCCGGGTCAGATCGCTAGTTTATTGCTAAGCTGTGTACAAAGAGTTGATTAAGGAAGTGTTATTGATTAGTTAAATAATATCTAGGAGATTTTCGTATTTAGAAGCTCACATGTTCCATAGGCGCAGGATGTGGGCTTTGAGCACATTACTTCCGGTTGGGGTATAAATAAATAAACATTACATTAAAGCCAGATGTTCGCCCCTATCGTAATCTACTTGTTCATGTTGGATTTACACCTTTATATCAAGAACATACACGATAAAAAATTAAATAAGTATTAATTATAATAATGAACCAATCCATAAATAATACGGACAGTGAGACTAGCGCCCATGGGTTCCATACACACTATACGTTCTAAGGATATCTAGATCGCAAAACACTATACCGTTTTTTCGATTTTAGTTAATAATTTTCGATTCACTGCCCGTTTTCCTACAAACCTAGTTTTAAGGTTAAAAAGGTCTAAATTCTTCAGTTTGAGTTTTTTTTATTTGAAGGGGTGTCGTTTTTAAATAAAAATAATATAAAAAGAGCCCATTTATACTTAATTCAATACCTAGTAGGTAAGAAGTCCATATCGTAGAGGTTTATTTTATTTTGTGCATGTTTCATCATTAAGGTTTAGGTAGATACTTTTTTAACCAACCCAGTAACTTGTTATAGTAACTTGTTGTCTTTTGATTAATGTTCTCGCTGAATATTTTTTGGTTTGTTAGTTGCCTGAGGGACTACACAGCAAACATAAAATGTATGCATGTTTTATCATGATATAAACAGCCTACGACATAGTAAAAATCGAAGAGTAGTACGCCAGCTGGTGATGCTGCATTACGGGTTTGCAAACAGGTAATGTACGAGTACTTACCTACCTACGTCTGATGCGGCGCTGGCCCTCTGAATAGCCATACAATTCACGAACTAATACCTACGAACATTGTAAAAACAACCCTAATCCCAGACCATGAAGCTCATATCCCTTTTCTGTTTTATTTCCAACAATTCCCTCGGTACCTTGTTCAGATGATCCGGGCATCACATACAAAATAATCCTACTTCACGTAAGTTATTTATTTTTGGCCATGTTTCGATAAAACAGTACGGATTTTGCTGGTTACCAATCTGCTGGTCTACCATGAGCTTCATATGGTTATGGTTATGGTTATGGCTGTCAAAATTGTGTCAACAGTGTCAACACATTCAAACCCAAGAAGAAAATTAATGTGTAGGCCAGCCTATCTACAATTTGACAGTCATAGCCATAACCATAGCTTGTGGTAGCCCTGCAGATTTCATTTTCCAAGATTTGTCAAATTACTTTTGATTTCATTGTTATTCTTATTTTAAAAGGACCTATGTACCTGCGTTTATATTATTTATCTAACCCAGTTATATTTTTTTTTAATTACCCTTGTAATTATACAATGTTGGCTTTTCGACGTCAAAGAGACGAGGGATTTGGCCTGATAAATAATGTGGGAGTTCTTCCCCCGAATTGTGAAGTGTATTACCTTAGAAACCTCATTCTCTGTTTATTTTTCGTAGCCTCGAGGTATAATTTGTAACGAAGCGTTTCGAGATTGAGAACAAAAGTGATGACGTCTTACAAAAATCCCAAGGGAGGCAAAGTGCTTGAATAATCGAGTCGTTCAGATGGCCTGGTTCACGACGAGTGCCTCTTGTTTCCCGTCCATCTCCAACCTCTTCTGGCTTAAGAAGTCTTATATAACATGACACGTCTTGCGGTGCACTGCCACAAATCAAAGCATGTGCCATCAAAGAGCTTGGCCGTGCACCGTTGGACAGTGCCTGCCTGGTTCACCTTTGACATCAAAGCCGTCGCCTTTCTCAAACAAGCCTTTGCCAGGACTTACCTAACCTCTGTTCCTTCAACATTCACTGAAATTCTCTGTACCATATACTATACATATTTGAATAGGGGCTTATACTAATACGGCTTCGGCTAACACATCAAAGATGGATTGAAGATCGCGTCGCGAAGCTAAACGTTTTGCCGCTTTGATACAACATAGGTACAGACCTAATATTTGAAGTTCTCCGAAATGTTAATGGGAATAGCAGGCACTCGAGAGGAATCAATAGGTTCGTGGAACTAAAACTACAAATTAGAATACTCGTGCATAAAAACTAAATTTATAGAATAGTTGTAGGTATAATTGGAAATTAGAATAATTAAAGCTCATCCTACGAATTGGCAAAAGAAGTCAAACTTGTTTAACGAAATGCAGGGGAAACGCGATCATAAAAGATAAAATTATAATGATGCCGAAGGAAAATGCTGACCATAATAATTAACATTTGTCGAAAAAGAGAAGCAGTGGTACTCTGCCATTTCAGGACCTAAAGCTTCCCTAATTGAATAAGCTAAAAATACTCCATTTATTGTGGAATTTCGACAAAATGATGTGATAGGTAAGTTTAAGGATAAGTACTTTACGGTTTAAGGCACTGAAGTTATAAATTTTTATCGCGTTGCCGAACTCTGTCGCTACGTTAATCTAGAGCAATGCCGATAGCTCTTAACTATTTGGCATAAAAGCTTTGCAAATAGCCCATTATATAGTAGTCAATCAAATTAATCGCGTCATTGGAAAAAGGGGCGATTCTACGCTACCAGCAAAAACTTAAATAAACACAACACACATCTAAATCTCGACAAAAAACATAGCCGAAAAACAAACAAAATTGAATAGCAAGACTAAAATGAAATAAGTCATTATTGCACTTACTTGAACTCCTGAAACTCCTTGCGAAGTTTCAGAATATCGTTGAGGTATGAACTCTTCAGAGTCTCTAGCTGCTCGTGCAGCGCAAATATTTCGTGCTTCATTTTTTTGGATTCAGATCCCGTCGCGTCCGTATGAACCACCAAAATTAACACAAACATAACAGTCTCCTTAAACCACTTCATTGTAATTTTTTATTTGGCGGGTGAATTCGAGCGCAGTCGGGCGAGTCGAGCGGTCGGCTCGTGTGCGCGCCTCGGGGGTTGGTGACGGAATGGCCGCGCGCTCTTCCCCACAGGCTTTATAACTTAGGGACCAGACCAGGGTGCGTATTGCGAGGCGCAGATGTGTCCGACAGTTGTCCTGAAGCCTAGAGCTGCACCAGCCCAGCCTTTACGCAATCTGTCACTAATGGGGCGATTATCAAAAAGATCCCTTTGTTGAATCGATGAGCGAAAGCTCTTTTTGATGGAGCTTCCCTACATTGTTTCACTGTTACTTTTTGGAGTACCTATTACCTAAGTATGTACGAGTATAAACACTACATAGGTTACTCTTGTAAAAGAAAGATGCTATCTTGATATGCTAAGCTAGATTCAGTACCTATACTCCACAATTGAATTCAATTATTTAAAATAAAATAATTTTCAGATATTATTTCTATACTCGGAGATTGCGAACTCTCTTATAATACTTCAAGTTTACGAGAAATTAAATGAAGGTTTGTGCAAGTAACCCGTATTCATTGCCTTCAAGTGTCTCATTAATTAATAGCCTTGATTCACTAGGACTGTTGAAGCGCGCTGCCGTACCACCCTATTAATGTTAAAAGTTTAATAGTATTAGGAGTAATATGTTGATTTTTCTAAAAGTAATTGCAAATATGTGACAGTGTTATTGTTTTGGCTAGCTGTTAAGATAGCATCTGCAGTAAATAATAACTAGATAAATAATAAATTAATAAAAGTGCGCAAGTTAATTAAAGCTTTACTTGTTTGTCTTGACAAAAACATGACAAGCATTTGTGTAGTGAACATCATAATATCAATGATTTGTTCTTTGTCTGAGTGGTATATTATCATAACTATATTATTGTAGTGTGTATCTACATTAGAAAAAAAGTATTATATGTACTCGTGTACCTTAATATTTCTTTAAAAAATACTTTTTATCTCTGTCTGGCAAATTTTGTTTAGTTTAAAACTCGATAACGCGCAAGCACTACACTAAAGGTTTCATGGCTAATTGACCAATTATACATTTGACGGTTGTTTAGCAATAATTAAAACTAAACAGCTTGTCAAAAATTTTATTGTTCTGATGAAATTATTTTGTGTTTGTTATAGCACGTTATACTTCCAACCACTACCCCAGACGTTTAAAAATAATCGCTCCCCGGATTTTTTTCTATTTCAGGCTAGTTTTATGTCTCCCCCTACTGAGCTACCTCTGAAACCGGCCCTAAGATTTTATTAATAAAATGTCCATTGAATTTGTGAGCGCCCGAAGAATGGAATTGTCTTCGGGCTTCGACGACAAACGTTATTGCGAGACGGGGCGGTAAATGCTTAATTTTATATTGGTGATGCAACCGTGGAAACTATAAATAGATCTTAAGAAAAAAAATGGTGGTACGTACGTAGGTACTAAAAAATCGCAAGTATACGAGTATGTATAAGTATTTATAATTTTGGACGTTTTTGCTACGTGTACAAGCCCAACATTGTTGGTAAATGAAATAATTTATTTTCTTGAAACATGTTATACATTTTAGATACCTCTCTAAAATATATGATGGGGGGGAATATATTTTGAAGATTGTGTGGAGGCCTATGTCCAGCTATAACTTCTTCATGTAGATCAAAATACATACATACATAAAAATCACGCCTCATTCCCATGGGGGTAGGCAGAGATCACGATAAACAGAAACAGGTATAAACATTTTATTGGTATAAAATGTTTATGCCTGTTTATACATATATTTGTACAGGTCAAATTACATGTCATGGAAAATATAAAACTATGGGTAAATTTATAAAAAAAAAACTTAGTAGGATTAATTGAATTCGTCAAAGCTACCACGCTTAGTTACTAAGCTAGTGTTAAATTTATATATACTGGCTTATACTATTGGAAAACTTAAGTTCATTCAATTTCCAAGGCATACCAAGTTACTACCCTTTCACGGGAAGCAAACAATTTTTATATTAATTTTTTCTTGCTGACCGCACAAAGGCTTATAAAGAATGCAATATCTTATCAATAGGTGTAATGCCTTCAGTATTTGTCTTGTCCGTTCCACACATGGCGTGAGAATTGAAGTGAAGCCTCATGAATGCCTTCATACCCATCATATTGCTTAATAACGCGTAAGCATAGTATTTTACTTCATTGACAGGTGTTTGGTGGCTGTAGTCCACTGAACTAGAAATAACAAGTGAATTTTTTCCTCTAGAAGCCCTTGTTTTTCGTAGAATTCGAAGCATTATCGATGCTACCTATTAAATTTGGTTGATAGAAATATAAATAATTTATTTTGCGTAAACTTAAAATAAAAAGATACAGTTCAACTTAAATTTAATGACGGAGAAAAAGGTAAACGGATCAGCATCTGCTACAAGAGCACGGTAGCCCTTGCAGCGCTGGTTTTCAGTGATGATGGATCATTTTAATAATAATAATACCTTTTTTAGAAAGTCTTTTAGTAAATCATTATGCAACACTAGTTATACGTAGATCTAACATTAGGAGCTATTATAGTGTAGATATAGCACTGTCTAGCTGCTAGACAGTGTAAGACTAGTAGAAGCTGTAGCCCGTTGGAGCGTCCGCAATAGCTAAGTTACTCAACGCTGACATGGTGTCACGGAAGAGTGTTTATTCCAAATACTTACCTTTTTGGCATATTATTATCAATCCTCTTTGAAGAACCGATTGAAATAAAAGACAAAATGAAACATAAACTCGACGCCCAACAGAAAAAAATGCACACCTAGGTCGCTGGCGATAGCGATCAGTGAAACGATGTCAAATTTGACAGCGTTTCATTGATCGCCATCGCCAGCGACCTAGGTGTGCGCAGGCCTTAATTGTCATCAATTTTATTTTTCATAAGTTTTCATGGATAAATCGTTTTATACTCAGCATAATTATGCTAAGTAGCACTCTCTACTATAGCATTGCTGAGTGACGTCCAATTTTCATGTCATTGTTATATTGTTTATCCTTGTATAATACTACTCTTATAATGTGGCATAAAATAAACAATAAACAAAAAATAAGTTCTGATTTAATTTTGATTTCAATTTAAATAACAACAGCGGGGCGCTGATCCGCCGAAATTCCGAGTTAAAACCATGTGTGAGCACTACAAGTTACTTATAATACCGGTCACATTCTCATTGCAATATCTTTACTTATGTTTATGGATGGAGCTAGCATGAATCATACATTATTGGCAGAACGTAATATTAGTCACAGTGGCTTACAAAAAGTTGAAGTTACTAAAAATCAAAAGATGATCCCTGCCAAATAGTAGGCAGGACCGAGCGGCTCCGTATATCAGGGGCCGTATTGTCTAAGTCCACTCGAAATCGACATCGGCTTCATTTTTGAAATTTGAAACCTATAGCCTAGTTCGTATTGTACTCGTAAGTATAAGTATCTGACTAAGCAACGCCGCCACCACCGAAATTCAATCCTAGATGAATGGAACTTGATGGAAATTCGTATATTGGAATTGCGTAACGGAAGGAAACTCGTCTCGGGACTTAAATTCGTGACTTTCAATCCTCGGGTAACAATGTAAGTATATACTATTAAGCACGTAGCGTAAAGCTTTGCAAACGCATCGGAACTTGTATGCTAACAATTTAATACCTCAGACGCTGTGACTAAACTATTATATTTAGCACTCATCTCTGGCATTCAAACAGTATTATAATTCTATTTTTATGAAACAACGGGATATTTACCATGATTAAATTTTTATGAGTTGACTTCCGATATTTCGGCACAGTTGCATGCACCATGATCACGGTTGAACTGAAGTCCACGAGTAAAAGAAATGTTATTGGCAGATAAATCGATCTACCCTCTTTCGCACTCTTTTATTGGTTTCGAGACTACTATTGGTAGTATTATAATTACCTATCATGGTGCTGGGGAATCAACGTAGTTTATGAAATCACACATCAAGCTGACTTGCACGCTTGTTTTTGGCGTACCTAAGTATTCATTTCTCCCGATTGGATGTACCTACTGTGTCAAAGATGACGTGAGCACTGAGATGACGAATGATAGAGGTGAGTAGAAGAAGAAAACCTGTCTTGTCGACCACTTTCATCTGACTTCTGTCGGTGCCTCAAAATTATAACTAAAGTAGCCTAAAACAAAATGGAGATACGGTGCTGATAGACTTGTAACAGAACATCGAGAATTCGCCGTTTTTATATTTATCGAACTGAACAACAAGCCGAACCTAGAGCCAAACATTGCTATGAACATTTTCATAGAACGATATAGAAATTGATAGAATGCTCGCTAAAATTTTCTCGTATATTTCTGTGCGTAGTGCGTGTGTAGTGCGAATGTTACATACATTCGCACTAAATGCTCATTACATGTGTATGCTCAAGTTTATCAGCCCCTTTACGCTTAATGAGGGCGCTCGTTGTGATTCAATCCATACTAAGCCCTCTCGAAATCAGGCTCGTATGCCTCGAGAGTCACGTCAGTACCTAAGTGAACCTGACAAGATACACACTGGGTTCTCATCCAATCTTTGAATGTGCGATATCCATGTAGGTACTACCTAGGCTTTGTAAGAGATACTGAGTACAGTACTGACTGAGTCTGTATGTGGTCTGTATATACATTATACAGCGTGGTGCTTGACTTCATAAACTATGAAAGCGCACTCCAAAGCTTCTCGAAGTTTCTTCGATAACTTTTGCCTTATATTTTGTGACGGAACTCGTCCTGTCATTGCAAAATATAAAGCAGAAGTTCTCACTCGATTTTCAAACGCCGTGAAACTTGTCGTAAATTGTTGTTTAGTTTTCTTCGTTCTTGTCGTGAAGACTTATTACTTGATGCTACTATCAAGTAACCGTCGCGTCCTCGGTGAGCTGAGGGTTTACAGCAAATTCTAGTTCATTTTGCGAGTAAAATGCGAGCTTATTTTCGATGGGTGAAACTTAACATCACCCTGTAGGCGCACACATTATGTAGATGTCGGTTTTCACCGCAGTCTGCCGTTTTTAATCAGAGACCCGCTTTGTTCCCCTTCGCTAGGTATACAAGTAGAACCTTTGACTACATTTCTAGAAGCGAAGAACCTACATTTCTAGAAACAAAGAAAACATGCATGCATCGCCTTGTGAGTTGTGATTTTGAATTTTAGGTATTCGGTAGTAGTAGAGCTTTTTGTGAAGGGCTCACCCGGGAAAGTAGTATCACCATGCCTATTCCTGCCGTGAAGCCGCATTGCTGTGTTTCCGTTTTTAGGGTATGGGTGTCGGTGAAATCACTAGCACGGGAGGCTGAACATCTGTATGCCTCAAGTTAATAGACGCATGGCAGTATATCGTAGGGTAGGTCATTTTACCGGAATAAAAAGTAGCCTTTCCATGTGCTTTTCCAGGCTATAATCAAACTCCGTGCCAAACTTTATCCAAATCCATCCATCCATACAAACTTTCGCTTTTGTAATATTGGTAGGATAGGATAGAAAATAATATTAGTAGGATAGGATAGGATAGAAAGTGTGTACGAGTAGACGCCAACGCGCCAGTTCAATCAAAATCAACAAAGTTCAGCAATTTCTAGTTGGCGGTAAATAAAATTAGATTCTCTAGGCGTATAGATATTTTGTAATCTGTGCGGCTCATAAGTACATCAACTTATTTAAAACATAATCCAAACTTTAAGATTGGCTTGCGTGATTGGTATTGGTATACCTACAGGGTGCACAAAGATCACTTATATACATGTCAAGCACATACCTACATGGGTACATAGCAATAAAAAATAAATACTATAGTTAGGTATCTAGCTATGGATCTTTATACCTAACTAAGTTAGGTATCTATCTACTGGATTTTTGACATCAGATTTTTTATTTCCAATTTTGGTAGAAACAGTAACAGGGCTAGATATAAATAAATAAATAAATAAATATATATAGTGGATAATTCACACAACACTGCCCAGCCCCAAACTAAGCAGAGCTTGTAATATGGGAAGCAGATAGCTGATATAATACTTGAATACATTTTGTTTTGTAAATACATACATAGAATACAATATAACACCCCGACAGAGAACAAACATTTAAGTTCACCACACAAATATTTGTTCTCGGTGGGGATCGAACCCACGACCTACGGCGCAGAAGGCAGAGCTACTACCAACTGAGATATATTAGATATGTAGGTACATCTATACCATGATTTCGTTTAGCAGGTACCTTCATGCCTTTATCAGCATCACTCTAAGTGGTTTAAAGGTTTTTTGAACATCACTGCTCACTAGAGCAGTGATGTTCAGACGCACTAAATTCCTTTCACCACACTATGCCCGACACGATTAGATGAAGATAGTTATCCTTCTTTCATTACTGTGGAATCCGGCTCTCACCCTGTACGTGTCTTGTGGGCATGGGGAACAAAAGCTGCAACATTTTTTGTGAAAGCAGCTTTTATAAGGCAGCTGCCTTCGAAAATAGGAATGAGATTAGGCAGTGTGCCGCCGGCGTCGCACGCGCCTTCTGATGGTAGGTACCTCACCCACCTACCTGCGGATCCCGAATCATTAACGACAGCTGCGAGACACGAACCACTTATAAAACTTGGTCAGTTTTTGGGCATTTCGGGTTTTGAATACGCATTTAATAATGTACTTACGGGGTTCGTTTTCGTTTGTGCTTTGAACTACACATTATGGGCCTTACTTATAAACGTTACTTAGGTGTGAGACATTGCTTAAAGTTGCTTACACACTGATTACCTATGTTTTCAGAAAACCTTTTAAGGGGGTAAATGTTTATAGCTACGGTAGGGACAAGTACCTAGATATTTTTTTATCTAAATATATAAAACTCTTACGTTACTGACTGACTGACTGACAATCAACGCACAGCCTAAACCGTAAGTCCTAGAAGCATGAAACTTGCATCATACCCCCGACATGAGCTAAGCTCTTAAATTTAAGAAGAAGAAGAAATTTACTTGCTAATATTTATTTATAGCGACTACAAGCTCTACCAACGAGCAAGAGATTTCAATATGATTTCCTGTGAACTCGTGTATCTACTAAGTAATATCAAAGGCGCATGCTCTGATTGTGAGTATTGTTGAGACGGACGGGCATATGGCGCATGGCGTTCCATCTGCTACATTGCATCTCGCCATCCGCTGTATAAGCAAAGCACGGGTCTGCCTTACATTGTGGGTACAGTGTGATATTTTTAAAAGTACATACTTTTTTATACAACTAGCTGATGGGATTTGATTATGGCCCATTTGTAGGCCTACCACAAGCTCTGTCTGGATCTGTATCTGGCTCTGGTTTTGAGTCTGTGTGAGTGTTGAATAAATAAATAAATCCTACGTCAAAATGTCACACACACAGTTTAGTTCACTCACACAGACTCAAAACTAAAACCAGAGACAGAGCCAGACAGAGTTTGTGGTAGGCCTACTGATGTTAAATTGTCAACATCGCTTATAACAAAGCATTGCTAAGGAGCATTGCATTGCATACAAAGTAACGCTGCTTCATAGCAGAAATAAGCACGTTGATAGGTATTAGTAACTTCTTCGGACGAGTCCTTCACACTCCTGCCACCAACACAAAGTCGAGTCTGTATAATCTTGCCACCATGTCGTTCTTGTAAATTTTTCCCATCAAGAAGTAGGTAGCCTATTAATCGTTTGGGTTCAGGTTTAAGGCGTGATTGGAGCAGCAAACATCCAAACATTAGCAGGAATATGAATATCTTTGGTTTCAAGATAAAGTTGTGTTTTCATTTTATGGTTATGTAAATAAGAACACGGTTCACCACAAAGGGTTCAATTCATCAGCTGTTCCCCTAATAAATCCCCACCTGCTTACTTTCATTTCATTGCATAAAAGTTTTGTTTCAAAAATTATAATACGATCGTAATTTTTTACATATCTTTACTCACGCCTTACAAATTGTCCAAGCGTTGTGTACACTATTTTTTTGATACGAAGGATTCGAATTAATAGTGGTCATGAGGTTTAAACAAAATGGTTGATAAAATACAATACAGCCCATTTTGTCGCTAGCTTTATTCATCTTTTATACCTACGCAAGCACATCAATGATTCCTGGTATCTTCTTTCAAATATCTAGGTAATATTATGTTTTGAAACAAAGTAGGTATGTAATTCTAGGATCATTCCCGAGATTGTATACCATACCTACCTCGTATAAAGCAAAGAGCAACCGCGGGCCACCGTCAGCGTCGGTGTCGGTTGTATGACATCGGTTACTTTTCAAATTGAATAAGCTTTATATCTATGTAGGTAGCTCGTCCAGTCATAAATGCTGTTCCTTTACTACTTAAGCTAGATAAGATACCTCAGTAGCAAATACTTGAACAAAACGTATGCGATAATACTCAATAATCGATCAATCATCAGCAACCTGTATGTATCGTATTCCGATATCGGCAGAGATCGTGGAGACACCTGCACAGGCCACGCACCTGCGCGCCTCTGATTCGCCAAAAACGAACAGTGGGACGCATCACCTGCCAGCGTCGATACACTGCGGAGGTACCTATACCTATAAGTTCTTACAAGGGCCCTATTATAATTTTTAACTTTTACCACAAAAGCTAACAATATCTAATTTATTTATTACTAACGGCCTGTCCCGGCTTCGCACGTGTGGACATTTATTTTTTAACACATAAATATAAACTATGTTACTCAGGGTGAATGTAGCTTTCCAATGGTGTAAGAATTTTTGAAATCGGCACAGTAGTTTTTGAGTTTTATTCATTAATAAACATACTTACACACAAAAATACAAATCTTTCCCCTTTATAATGTTAGTTTATATAACAGAAGTATAGATTATTACTAACGCTCCGCTTCGGCTCCCCAAGACTACGCATTTTTTTTATTCAATTCGTGCAAAGCCGCTCGTCGAAATATAGTTACGCGTTACTCAGGGATAAAGTTTTTGAGTTTATTTGGATAAGGAAAACCTGTAATTGGCTAGTTATTTTCACTTACTTAAGTTTACTTTGTTTTAACAACATTTGTAACATTTCGAATATTAGGTACCTATTTACTTAATTGAAATAATTACACATACAAAATTTGTCAACTTACGCACACTACGCAAGATATTATGAGTAGGTACCTAGAATATATTAATCCTATCAAATGCATATATAAAAAATCAATAACTTAATGCACTTAACTTCTGGCAAACCAAGTTTTTTTTATTATTATTCAACACATATTTTTTTGTAGGAGCTCGGACCACCTGACTGCTAAATTTAAATTTTACTTGTAGCTCGAGTACCCACCAAGTGTATCAACCTAGATACCTACCTACTATTATTCCGGTTAACTTTTTACCTTGTAAATGCAACAAGATAAAAATAGTATCCCATCCGAGCCACCAGGTGCAACGTTCACTGATTCAATGCCACATGCACTATCGTATCGACAAAATGATTACTTATTATATGCTCGGAGTGCGCATCGTTCCGTTAAACTGTTGGGTTCTGTAGGTAGGTAAGTTTATAAAGCATAATTACATTACTGTTATAGTAAAGGAGGTTCTCGATTCGGTTGTATTTTTTTTTTGTTTTCTTTATTTTTGTCATAATTATATGAGCCGATTTGAAAAATTACGAAGTGCAATACCTTCTTTTTTCTAGTGTGTACCTTCGAGGCAATGCTTTGTTATAGGCGATGGTTAAAGCTTAACATCAGGTGAACCATATGGTTGATCCATCAGCTAGTATTGGTAGTATAAAAAAACCAAAGATAAACTATAGGTACCCTGATTTATAATCTTACATGCATACTTATAAACGCTATTTAAATTTAAACCTAGTTTAAAGTTACCCCTGTCACTGTTTGTCATTAACCAGTGGTAAGAGACGGCAGTAGTGTAAGCACTGTTTATCTTTTATCAGATTTTTATAAGTAAGGCCATTAGTCTTTTTTTGTAAACAAAGGTAAGGCCATATCAAAAAAAGCAGCCAAGTGCGAGTCGGACTCGCCCATGAAAGGTTCCGTAGCACGACGAACTACAAGAACCTTTATATATGTTACTTGATGTAACATAATAAGGTTCCTGTAGTTCGTTGAAAGGTAAATTGCGGTTTACGGTTTATGACGTATAAAAAAAAAACTACTGACTAGATCTCGTTCAAACCAAATATCGTTGAAAGTTTACATAGTAGGTAATGTACAACATATATTTTTTTAGTATTATCATTCTCTTACTTTAGAAGTTAGAGGGGGGGGGACCAACTTTTTTCCACTTTGGAAGTGTCTCTCGCGCAAACTATTCAGTTTAGAAAAAAACGATATTAGAAACCTCAACATCATTTTTGAAGACCTATTCATAGATACCCCACACGTATGGGTTCGATGAAAAAAAAATTTTTGAGTTTCCGTTTATGACGTATAAAAAAAAAACTACTGACTAGATCTCGTTCAAACCAAATATCGTTGAAAGTTTACTTAATAATGTACAACATATATTTTTTTAGTATTATCATTCTCTTACTTTAGAAGTTAGAGGGGGGGGGACCAACTTTTTTCCACTTTGGGAGTGTCTCTCGCGCAAAACTATTCAGTTTAGAAAAAAACTATATTAGAAACCTCAACATCATTTTTGAAGACCTATTCATAGATATCCCACACGTATGGGTTCGATGAAAAAAAATTTTTTGAGTTTCAGTTTCAAGTATGGGGACCCCCAAAATTTATAGTTTTTTTTCTATTTTTGTGTAAAAACCTTAATGCGGTTCACAGAATACATCTACTCACCAACTTTCATCAGTCTAGCTTTTATGGTTTCGGAGAAAAATGGCTGTGACACGGCCGGACAGACAGACAGACAGACAGACATGACGAATCTATAAGGGTTCCGTTTTTGCCATTTGGCTACGGAACCCTAAAAACGATGTCGAACTGGTACTTTTTGATATTTTTTTAAGTTTTGAAAAGTAGCTGAGGTAGGTAGGATTTATTTTCTAATCAATATCCATAGAATGAGAAAAAGTAATGGTTTCTTGCTATCTCATATATTTTAATTTACTGTTTTAACAAAGTTATTAAATGATGAAGAAATTATAGTTTACGACACTGGTATCATTTGAATAACATGGGAGTAAATCACAGGGCTACGAAACAGTTGGTGCATTTTGGCACTATAAAGCCATTCTATTTTGTGTTTGTGTTCATATTTGTTTTAATCGTCATGCATTTGCATCGTCTTTCGTTCGTTGAAGTCGAAAGTGTTCCTCGTGTGCTGCTCGTGTCCAATTGTGCGTTGTTACCTAAGTTTTTGCTCACATTATCGTTGTCTGTTATTGTTATCAGTTTTTTGATAAGTTTTAGCCTTGTTGTTGTTGCTGTTGTGTTTGTATCAAACATAGACCCTCAACCCGCGCCGGTGGGTAAAAATATGAAATTATAGCATCATTGTTTTATTTGTACTTCCTTATGATCAGGCACAGGAAAATGAGGTTCTACTTTTCAGTGTAGGTAAGTAGTTGTAGTAATATTCAGGTAGGTCTATTGCACGAGTAAAACCGCGCGCCGGTCCTACTAATAGTGATCCATGGTAAAACATGTTTTACTCCCCTGAGTTGTCACTATGACAGTGACATATCATGACATTTGTTTGTTTACAAAAAAAAGACTGAGTTTCTGAATCAGGGTTTAGTTTCTTATTCACCTAATAACGACAAAACGGCTGAAGGTATTCTAATGAAACTCGGTAAAGAGCTAGATAAATATATAGAGTAGAGTAGAGGAAGGAGATAGGCTATCATTGGTATTTGAGCTTCTCTGAGGCGCACTTACAATCCTTTCACCACACTGCGCACTGGTTCGAAAAAATTAGTGACACGATAAGAATTGGTATTTCGGTGCGAAATATTTAAGGTAGGTAGGTACTTATATGTATACGTACTCTACAACTTCGCGGCATCATGGAACTCTAAAAACAGGTCTTACATTTAGTAATAAAACTCATTCGTTTTACTCATGTTTCTATATTTATACTTAAATTACATTGGGACGGTGGAATTATCACAACATTAAAATACATTTATCGATAGAGATCAAACCTTGCTACATTAAATTAAAACATAGGCACAATAAAATGGAATACTATTGTTTTATTTTTGATGAATTAAGCATTGTTTTTATTGATAGTGCTCTCAAACAGTGAAGGAAACATTATGAGGAACCCGGCAAGTCGTACAACCTTAAAAAATTATAAATAAAATATATAAACACATTTTTCATTTTAATTGTTTTTCTGGTGTTATTTTGAAAGAACTAGAAGTATTCGTATTATATCCAGCACTTGAGGATGCAGACTTGAGGTGTTAAGGCCTGCGCACACCTAGGCCGCTGGCGAACGCGATCAATGAAACGCTGTCAAATTTGACAGCGTTTCACTGATCGCGTTCGCCAGCGGCCTAGGTGTGCCTTTGGTAGGCCTTTAGGTATGGAGGTTAGGTATAGTGGTTATAGAAGAAGATATACCAAAGAAAAGATGGATGGGTTATGTGTCAAAGATGACATGAGCAAGAAAAGAGTGAGAACTGATATGACGAATGATAGGGGTGAGTGGAGGAAGAAAACCTGTTTTGATTGAGTGTGGGATAAGGGCAGGAATAGGCACCTAGAGTCACCTAGCTTTAAAAAACGTTTCAAAGTGATTCTTGCAATCCAACTGAATAAATACACTTTTGATTTGATTTGATTTGATAATAATGATGATCCAGCCCTTGAGACAATTTGTGTGGATTTGGTTAAATTAGTATAATCCTTTTTTGCTTTACCCTTGTGTGGTGTGTGCAATAAATACGAAATTAAATTATTTTTTGTTTTACCATTTAAAGCTTGTGTGGTGTGTGCAATACGAAATTAAATTGATGACATTTCATGGACAAAAACCCTTATTTCTAATTATACTTACTTATTTATAATAATATAACCAACCTACATTAATAGTGGACGGAACTAGTTAGGAATTAGATTACTTAACTTAAACAAATATATCTTTTGACTGGCGTCTCAGCTCAGTTGGTAGTAGCTCTGCCTTCTGCGCCGTAGGTCGTGGGTTCGATCCCCGCTGAGAGTAAATATTTGTGTGATGAACATAGATGTTTGTTCTCTGTCTGGGTGTTATATTGTATTCTAAGAACAAAAAAAAGGAGTTTAAGTATTATATCAACTACCTGGTTTTATAGTACAAGCTCGGCTTAATTTGGGGCTCCATAGTGTTGTGTGGATTGTCTACAATATTTATAATAAGATAATACTCGTAGTATCGACATACCATAAGACTATATAGCCCCAAATTAAGCAGATCTTGTACTATGGGACGATACATATTATACTCCTTTGGTAAATAAAAGAATACAATGTAACAACCAGACAGAGAACAAACATCTATGTTAATATTTGTTCTCGGTGGGGATCGAACCCACACCTTCCAGGGGCCTTATTGTCTAAGTCAACTCGTAGTCACATCGGCTTCATTTTTGACATTTGAAACCTAGCTTAACTTCAACTGTCACTTTGAAGTGTTTAGCTATCTGACATAAGCAACGCCACCACCACCAAAATTCAAGCTTAGTGAATGAATGAAACTTGATAGAAATTCGTATTTAGGAATTGCGTAACGCCGAAATGAACTTCAGTTGGATACCTTAGACCAGGGGTGCTCTACTGAATGCCTAGAGAATTCTACTGTGTGCCTATATTAAGCATATTGCTTGCGATCGACTCGAAAAGCTTTCGAGTCGATTTAACTTTCGAGACTGTTTGAGCACCCCTGCCTTAGACAATACCAACAAAATTCGGACTGGGTCGACCAGTACAAACAGCTTAAAGTTCACTGACAATGGATTTAAAGTTAGACAATAAGGCTGCAGCGCAGAAGACAGAGCTACCAACTAAGCTGTGGCTACTATTGCCTTCTCAATAATACAGGGTTATTAATTATTAGCTACACAAACTGACAGAGCTTAATTTTTGGTTCGTGAATTTTTGTTTGGCCGAATCAGTTAAAATCCTAAGCTGATTTAAGTTTTTCAAAATCAATGTAACAATATTTTATTTTTATTAATTTATTTACGACATATTGCATAATTATTGCCACCGAGAACAGGGCGTTGATTCCAGCAACACGGCTCGATTGAGTGATCGTTGAATCCGCGTTCCATTTTCAAATTTTTCAAACAAAATTTAACAAACTCATATCGATTTCGCGATCGCTTGAGTAATTTGTGTTGATGGAATCGACGCCCAGGACGATGACCTATCGTCGCCACCCAGGCGGTGACTGAACGCAGTGTCGCTCGCGGCGCGCGGGTGCGGATCAAAGGTCAAAAAAGGTCAGGCGGCTCGCCTTTGATTAGAAATGAACTTTTAGATGTAACAACGCGCCAATGATTCGAAAAAATAATCTTCATCGATTTTCTCGGGATTTTCGTAGCAAAACTTTAAAAAACATTTCATAAATATTTTTTATTTTATTTGTTGAACCTAATTCCTGAGTGTTTGTAGCTAATAATGAATAACCCTGTATAAAGGGGCTGCAAACCGTGAAACTACTTCTCACTTCAACATTGACCTAAGATTTATGATATTATCGCCAAGAATGCATTCCACTGCTGGGACTGGCCGGGGTGGACGCGGTGGAATCGTTGGCGAGCGAGTCTTCTGATTCGTCATCATTCTTTGCCTTGTCTGTGACAGCGTGCCGACAGAACAAGCAATGGCCTTTTAGCACCGCATAGGCCTCGTAGTCTTCAAGGTAGAATAGCTGTGGAGGAAAAAACTGATTGTGAGATATTTAATTATATAACGAATTAAATTGATATACGGGCAGCGAAGCCCGGGCATTTTATTATTCTAGATAATCTAGATCATTCCAGAATGTTAAAGAACATTCTAGAAAGTTTAAGAGCCTTCTATTCTTATCAAAATCGAGAATTTTCAGAGAAACCTTTATGCTATCACAAAAGGATTTTTCTATAAAGGATAGACAGGATAGATTTCAGAACTTTTGACTCACTTCCATCAATATTTTCCACCTGATGTTAAGTGGTTACCATCGCCTATAACAGAGCACTATCTCGCAGATTATGCACACGTCTAGATGGCTCAAGTTGATGGGCACTGCTGCTCGGTACCACAAAGACCCAGACGAGCTTTTTATCAAATACCTATAATACTTTTAGTTTTGATTTTCGTTATCTTTCAATAAAGTTATGTTCTATTCTACTAGACGACAGGATTTAACGGTAAGTATACGGTTTTTCCAAAGAGGGTCTTAAATCAAAATAATGGTTATAACTTGCGGCACGTAAGTCTAGCGCTGAGCGATACGCGGAGGGGATAGCTGCGCATGTGTGCTGTCACGCACACAATACAATTATAACTTCAATTAGTTATTAGCTAATGGCATTATTTTAATTTAATGCCAAATAGTAAGATGTCCAAAGATGTATAAGTTAGGTGCCCAAGACATAATTTTTAACAAGTTTATGGGGAGTGGAAAAAAAAACATTATCTGCCAATAAACGTCGTATTTGTGCGGGGTGTCGTATCGGTGCGGGGAGGGGAAATCGACCGGAGAGCCAATCAGCGCTACGCACGCCCGCCCTTCATCCCGCCAGCCTATCTTATTTTTGACTTCTGCGCAATAACGGTCAGCGCTAAAGTTACGTGCCACTACCTATACTCACATTGTGACAGTTCTGGCAAACTGTGGTCGGTAGCTCGGGCAACATGTTGCGGTACAGTAGCGGCGACGAAAGTGGACGGTGGACCTCTACCACCCAGGCGGGATTCAGCTGCAACAGGGCACTTCGACCGCAGATCACAACGCGACTCTCGTCCTCCTGTAGAGAAAGTAAATAAATAAATAAATATTTTAGACAATCCACACAACACTATCTGGCCCCAAACTAAGCAGAGCTTGTACTATGGGAACCAGAGAGCTGATATACTACTTATATATCTCGTTTTTTTGTAAATACATACTTAGAATACAATATAACACCCAGACAGAGGACAAACATCTGTGTTCACCACACAAATATTTGTTCTCGGTGGGGATCGAACCCGCCACCTACGGCGCAAAAGGCACAGCTACTACCAACTGAGCTGAGAGGTCAGTCATAAAAGTAAGTCAATAATCAGCATTTATTTAGGGCAACAGTCGATTTATTATCCAAGGAGGTTGGAAACCCAAATAGAGAGGAAACGGGAAATTTACGGACAACTGATTAAAAAAAAACTCTGACGTGCGTGACCTACGAGGCATAGCTTAGACCATTGATTCCCAACGAGGTCCAGGTGGACCCCCAGGAGTCCACGGGAGACTTAACGGGGGTCTGCGAAACCGTGACAAAAAATGGGGGTTCACAATTCGTAAGCGGGGCTCCACGAAAATTTAACTGGTTTCGAGAACTAAAATGTTAACTTCGCCTATCAATACATTAATTAACCTGCCAATTCTTCCTTTTTTAGAAAACTGTTCATTCGTATTAATTCGTGCTAAGCCGCAACTGACCATAGTTAGATTTAATCTCCATATTTTTTATATCGGGAATATAGTAAAAATGTTGCTGCAGGGCAGGGGGTCCACCGGAACCAGCAAAATTTTGAAAGTGGTCTATGAGAAAAAAAAGGTTGGGAACATCTGGCTTAAGGCGTTAATTTTTATCCAAATTTTCTAGATTTCTGCAATGATGGAAAATTCGGAAAATTGCAAGGGACCTTGGTCAATTATCGATCTTAGCGTGAATTTTGAAGGAGCAATATCCGATAAAAAATGTTTTCCCAATTTTTTAGGTTCTTGCAACAATGAAAATTGCGAAGGTTTATGCTTAATATCTATTTAAGCATGAATTTTAAGGGAACAAAACCAGACCCATTAGTGACTTTACATCGAAAAATCGGGCAATTTTTCTTAAAAGAGATCTTTTTTTCATTACCTGCTGAAATGTAACAGAAAAATTTCCGCACTCGACGAAGATACTATAGTATCGACCGGAGCGGTTACCCGCAGAACCTAACCTAATCTAACACTGACATAATGTCAAAGATCAAAATTGAAATGACTCGATTCTGTTAGTTACAAATTGATTGGTTAGATAAATGCCTTCGTAAATTACCTTCTGATCTTCAAGTATAAAAACATTGTTTTGGTTTACATAAGGTTACCTCTTCGACTTTGTCCAAGAACGGGTCTGTGCCATCGACGTTGTCATCTAACCGGAGTATGTCGACACCTTCCATTTCCGGTTCCGCCGGCGTTTCCGGAAGCGGCATCTGGCTGATCAAATCCAAGGCCTCTTCGTGCGAGATATCTTCAGTTGGCTCGAATTGAACTAAGGGTAGCACTTCTGGAAAGAATAGTATATTTTGCAACTAGTGAATCAAGGGCCATAGATAACTCACGAGCAGGTGAAGGATTCTTAGGACTGAATAACGACCGTAAGGAGTCTAATTCTAATTGAGTTGGGGGAATAAGATCTGCATTGACGTCCCGCGATGGGGTGTATTGTGCATTGTCCCACTGCTAAACCTTACCCCAGCCAGCCCAACTCCTTAAAATAGCGGAGTAGGACTTTGGGTGGTGGCAGCAATGTTCTAGTTGACCCAATGGTTGACTCAGATGTGGATGTAGAGGGACAAAACTCAATAAGTTCCCTGAGCCCTGTCCTGGACCTCGCTTCTTCTGTTGCGGAGCAATGCAGTACTACATGCTCCACAGTTTCTTTTTCCTGCAGGCAGCCGCACATAAGTCGCTGTCTGTTGCTCCAGTCTTCAGTAAGTGGTAGTTTAGGTCACAATGGCCCGTGATGATTCCTACCATCAATTTTAAGTCTTTCCATTTCATCTTAAGTAGGTTAGTTGTGATCTATCGCTGGAAGCATCGTTTTTGTGTGTTTGCAGTCTGATCTGCGTTCCCATTGTTTTTGGTGCTCCTTCTGGGAGTGCATCTTCAGTCTATTTCTTATTTCTATTATTTATAAAAAAAATCGACCAATCAAATTAGAGTATTTTTGGCGCAAGGAGGTTGTATAGTATTGAGATGGAGGTCCACCTTTTTAGTGTGTTCTAAGTTCAAACACGCCGAGCGATACGCGGAGGGAATAGCTGCGCATGCGTCGTAGTGGTGTGTGGATGTGTGCAGAGTGTCCTATTGGTACAGAGAGCGGAGTGCGACTGGAGAGCCAATCAGCGCTACGCACGCCCGCCCTTCATTCCGCTAGCCCCACTCAGGTACGTTATATTTGACTTCTTCGCAATAACGGTCAGCCCTAAAGTTATGTGCCGCTACCTATACAAGATGTTAGCGACGGAAGTATGCAACATTGGTATAGAAGACTTGTGTAGCGTTGTGTTTGAAAGGGGTTGGTGTACCGTGTGTGGCGAGTGTGTGCACGAACTCATGTCCGCAGTAAGCGCACGCGACGGGCGTCAGCGGCGCGGCGTGACGGCGGCAACGCCAGCAGAGTTGCATCACGTCCTCGTCGCGAGAACCGAACTCCGCGCCTTCCACGCCACGCGACTTTATCACTAGCAGCTCCACGCTCTCCTAATACAAATTACATCATCATCATCATCCACATTATGACTTTTTATTTTATTTTATTACGTATACGTAATAAATTAGATATAAATCAATTTAAAAAAACTGAGCATTATATTATTATAAACAAGACGTTTACTTGAAATTGCAGTGGTATCTGAAGTCCCAAGATCTTGTCCAGCATTAGCTTGGTCAAATGAGGCGCTCCCAGTACCTTCGCTTGCTTGGCGATGCACAGGCAAATGCCACTGGCTATAGCTAAGGAGTATTTTGCATTTACACCAAATATTTATTTGTAACGATCAATTTAGTTATTTTTTTATTATTTACGTTATCCCTGCGTAGCTTATATATTTATTAGTAGCTATGCACCCCGGATTTGCACGGGTTTAATTAAGAAAAATTGAGGTTAAGGTTGTACGATTCCGATACAAACTGAATTTACACAACTATGGGCAAACAAAGTATAAATGTACACTGAAATAGCTGTAATAGAATTTTACAATGGTCTTTATTGCCGACCAGTTATATAAAGTTGGAGAAAACTGTAGGATAACAAAAATATTAGTAAAAAACCAAAAAAGCAATTTTTTCGTAATTCTTTCTAACGGGTACTCGACATTGAATACGTGAACGAGCTTAAAACATATGTCTCAAAATAGTCGTAAAAGTCTGTTAGTTATTTTTCTGAAGCCCCGACTGCCACGACCAACGGCTACCACTCCAACTTTATATAACTGGCCGATAATAAGGACCACTGTAAAAGCCTATTACAGCTATTTCAGTGTACATTAATACTTTATTCGCCCATAGTTGTGTAAATTAAGTTTGTATGGAAATCGTACGTACCCCCTTAATAATAAATACATAAAATAAATATTGTGGACGATCCACATAACATTATCTAGCCCCAAATAAAATAGCAATTATATGTACATAAATATTTTTTAGTAAATACATACTTAGAATATAATAAAACACCCAGACAGAGAACCAAGATCTGTGTTCACCCCATACACATTTGTTCTCGGGGATCAAACCCACGACCTACGGCGCAGAAGGCAGACCTACTACCAACTGTGCTGAGAGGCCAGTCTGTCAACAAACATCCATCCATCCAACTTACACATTTATAATATTAGTGGGATTAGAATGCTACGTTATCCTTGCATAGCTTAAACTATATTTATTACTAGCTATCCATTCCAGATTTGCACGGGTGTATATTTTTTCTTTTAAATGTAAAATAATTGCCTTTGAATTGTTCCTCCCGTACGAAGCCGGAGCGAGTAGCTAGTGAGTAATAAAAATCTAATTTAAAAAGGATACAACATCGAGATACCAGGCGGCGGGTCTTCCCCCACCAACGCTAGAAGGTATCGCGCCGCGTTCAACAGCGTGTCCGGAGTTATGAGGGAGAAAGGCTCGTTCACGCACCGATGCACCGAGTCGTATGCGTGGTATATCCGGGCGAGCCGCTCGTAGTGGTCATACCGACGCAGACATGTATCGCGATCACTGGAATACACCAAACTGTTCATGACATGTCTTCCGCGATACAGGCGGGGCCCGTTGTAAATATAGATTTTCAATAAAATGAATTCTTGAATAAAATTGTTTTTGCATTTATGGGAATCACCACGGATTTTTTTGACGTGACATGTTATAATTCGATGGAGCCAGCTGCACGCACGAAAAAACATGACTCATGCGGCGTTACCTCGCTCTGAGGCGTTCCATTTGAAGTGCAAGCGAGAACGCGGAACGAGCGACAAATAGGCACAATCGGCCTCCGCGTTCAGCAGCGTTCGACATCTGTCTCTCTCCTACTTGATTGAGCGACGCGTCCGCGTGGACAGCTATTGACGTTGTCACGTTCAACTATCGTCAGTAAACCGACTTTACAGACAACCGATTTTTTTTAACGGATTAAATGCATTCGACTTTGAACAGAAGGGCAAGTCCCACTTCATTTACTTGTTTTCGTTTCACCTATTTGTCTCCCTCTATTGTATGGAGAAAAGAGGAGATGGCAAAAATACGTTACGTAGGAACGATCGAATCGAGTTGTTGTCTCATCAATTTTCCATACAAAAGAGAGAGACACGAAATGTGGTAGCAACTCCGAATTCAGGTACAGAACATGTTTCAAAGTGATCGGGAACGGGAATACTGACTTGTCTCCAGCCGACTCAATAGAGTCCAAGCTCTGTGAGGCCAGCAAATAATGCAGGTAGCCAGCATCCGCAAATCTCTCCTCACACACTGCGTTCCCGACGAGAATTGTGAATACGCGCATTGCCGTCGCTGTTTCGCCTGCCATGTAGTATGCTGAAATTATAATACATATCATCATCATCATCATCATCTTCCTTATCCCACGCTAAGTGGGGTCGGCACAACAGGTTTTCGTCTTCCACTCACCTCTATCATTCGTCATCTCAGTGCTCACTCCTTTCCTGCTCATGTCATCCCTGACGCATTCCATCCATCTTTTCTTTGGTCTACCTCTTCTTCTATAACCACCATCCACATCCATTCCTAACACTTTTCTCGTAATATGACTCTCATCCCTCCGCATGACATGCCCATACCATGCTAACCTATTACTCCTCATCTTGTTACTCCCTACCCTCTCCGTTACCGGCGCCAGTTTCAGACTTCCTCGAATATACTCATTCCTTATTTTATCCATCCTTGTCACTCCACACATCCATAGCAACATTCGCATTTCAGCAGCGTGCACTCTTCTCTCATCCGTCCCTTTCGTTGCCCAACACTCAGATCCATACAGTACGACAGGTCTTATGATCGTTTTGTAAATTATAATACATATATAAATAACATTATAAAAGCTTTTAGCGGCTTTTTATTTTTGCTTATTGAAATGAGGACGTGGAGTTAGATGACATCACACATACACAGAAATACCGATAAACATATATTGTGTGCGTATTTAACAAAGTTTTTTTGTATTAAATGTTACGACTTGATCAAGTGTTATTATTTGTTTTAAGAAAATCTGTTCAACAAGTCTTCAGCTTTTTTTCTAGTAGATGTAGGGGTCGCGGAGTTTTATAAATGTTTGTATGACTAGCGGCACATAACTTTAGCGTTGAGCGATACGCGTAGAGGATAGCTGCGCATGCGTCGTAGTGTGCGCATGTCGCGCACACTGGATGTGTGGATGTGTGCAGAGTAGGGCATGCAGTATCGGAACCATTCTCAGAACCGGAAATTTTTGCCCGATACTGGGCTCGGAACCGGGAATTCCCGGGAATTTCGATACTTTCGATACTGACTTATTTTTTTTAATAAAACTGACCGTATAGATATACAATGAAAGAAAAACTACTGAAAAAACACTTTGTATTATTGAGATATATTTTTTTATTCAGAACCGTAAATTAACCCACACACAACCACAAAATACATGATATTTTATTTTTTTACAATTTATAGGTTTGCGTTTGACCGCTATCTCACCTGCTGTTAAGTGATGATGCGGTCGACGATCCAGCACGCTTACCTAGAAGATACCTATCACTCTTGTCTTGAAATCGTCCAATTTGTAGGTACTCGGAAAGACAGACGCCGGCAAGGAATTCCATTCCTTGGCTGTCCGCAACATAAAAGTTGAAGCAAAGCGCTTAGTACGGACAGTTGGAACATCAACCAGGTATGGATGCCGCATTTCCGTGCGTCTAGTGGTCCGATGGTAGAATGGGGATGGGGGAACTAAATTGTGAAGTTCCGTAGCACACTACGAAATGTATCCTGTAAAATACTGATAGACTGGCAACTTTACGGCAATGTTCGAGACTTAGGAGCTTGGACTCGACTAGAGTGTCGCTACCAATGAGCCTTTTGGCTCGTCTCTCAAAAGCTTCCAATGCCACAAGCTGGTATTTGGCAGAGCCATCCCAGAGATGAGAACAGTACTCCATACATGACCGGACTTGTGCTTGGTACAGGTTAAGAAGCTGTCCCGGTGTGAAGTACTGTCTCACCTTCGATAGAATGCTTAGCTTCTTCGCAGCTGTCTTGGCTTTGGATTCTATGAACGAGCCAAAATTCAATTTACTGGTTAGCGTAGAAGCTCTAGTTGGTCTGAAATCGTAAGGGATACATCTCGGAAAGTAGGAGTCAGGTGAAATTGACTCCTCTTAGCGGAAAATAGACACGCCTGTGTTTTTGAAGCATTGAACTTCACCAAATTGGCATCGCCCCACTCTGCGACTACCTTCAGCGTTAAGTTCATGCGTTCAATCATTGCCTCTCTATGAGATTGGATCTGAGATCCACTGGAACGTGCTTCAGGTATGTATCTCTCTACAACGGTGCTGTCGTCTGCATACCCAATGATACCGGGCCTAAGCAGATCGTTGATGTGCATCAGGAAAAGTGTTGCAGAGAAAACTGACCCCTGAGGAACTCCGGCATTAATTGCCATTTGATCAGACGAGCAGCCGTCAACGACTTCTCAAATTGATCGGTCCCTCAGAAAGTCTGATACCCCAAACACATAAGCCAGTGGATAATCCATACGTAGAAAGCTTGCTTAATAGGCTGTCATGCCAAACCCGGTCAAAAGCCTTCGAGATATCCAGAGAAACTGCTAAAGCTTCTCCGTTTCTCTCGATGGCTTCGCTCCATTAGTGAGTGACATACGCTAGCTAGAAGGTCTCCTGTTGACCGATTTCGGCGAAATCCGTATAGGACACTCAGGAGGACGGTCACTCAGGATATTCTCATTTATTTCGCGTATGTCTTCATTATTATAACACTAAAGCTCTCTTTGCGTGCACGCAACAATCAGAGCTAGGTTAAATCAAAGTTAAATCGAATATCCATCAAATAAATCAACAGTTAACACTAACAGTAACAACCTATGTACGTTATCTAACTAAATCAGCTCAGCAAAGATATAGCTAAATTTATAGGTTTGCGTTTGACCGCTATCTCACCTGCTGTTAAGTGATGATGCGGTCGACGATCCAGCACGCTTACCTAGAAGATACCTATCACTCTTGTCTTGAAATCGTCCAATTTGTAGGTACTCGGAAAGACAGACGCCGGCAAGGAATTCCATTCCTTGGCTGTCCGCAACATAAAAGTTGAAGCAAAGCGCTTAGTACGGACAGTTGGAACATCAACCAGGTATGGATGCCGCATTTCCGTGCGTCTAGTGGTCCGATGGTAGAATGGGGATGGGGGAACTAAATTGTGAAGTTCCGTAGCACACTACGAAATGTATCCTGTAAAATACTGATAGACTGGCAACTTTACGGCAATGTTCGAGACTTAGGAGCTTGGACTCGACTAGAGTGTCGCTACCAATGAGCCTTTTGGCTCGTCTCTCAAAAGCTTCCAATGCCACAAGCTGGTATTTGGCAGAGCCATCCCAGAGATGAGAACAGTACTCCATACATGACCGGACTTGTGCTTGGTACAGGTTAAGAAGCTGTCCCGGTGTGAAGTACTGTCTCACCTTCGATAGAATGCTTAGCTTCTTCGCAGCTGTCTTGGCTTTGGATTCTATGAACGAGCCAAAATTCAATTTACTGGTTAGCGTAGAAGCTCTAGTTGGTCTGAAATCGTAAGGGATACATCTCGGAAAGTAGGAGTCAGGTGAAATTGACTCCTCTTAGCGGAAAATAGACACGCCTGTGTTTTTGAAGCATTGAACTTCACCAAATTGGCATCGCCCCACTCTGCGACTACCTTCAGCGTTAAGTTCATGCGTTCAATCATTGCCTCTCTATGAGATTGGATCTGAGATCCACTGGAACGTGCTTCAGGTATGTATCTCTCTACAACGGTGCTGTCGTCTGCATACCCAATGATACCGGGCCTAAGCAGATCGTTGATGTGCATCAGGAAAAGTGTTGCAGAGAAAACTGACCCCTGAGGAACTCCGGCATTAATTGCCATTTGATCAGACGAGCAGCCGTCAACGACTTCTCAAATTGATCGGTCCCTCAGAAAGTCTGATACCCCAAACACATAAGCCAGTGGATAATCCATACGTAGAAAGCTTGCTTAATAGGCTGTCATGCCAAACCCGGTCAAAAGCCTTCGAGATATCCAGAGAAACTGCTAAAGCTTCTCCGTTTCTCTCGATGGCTTCGCTCCATTAGTGAGTGACATACGCTAGCTAGAAGGTCTCCTGTTGACCGATTTCGGCGAAATCCGTATAGGACACTCAGGAGGACGGTCACTCAGGATATTCTCATTTATTTCGCGTATGTCTTCATTATTATAACACTAAAGCTCTCTTTGCGTGCACGCAACAATCAGAGCTAGGTTAAATCAAAGTTAAATCGAATATCCATCAAATAAATCAACAGTTAACACTAACAGTAACAACCTATGTACGTTATCTAACTAAATCAGCTCAGCAAAGATATAGCTAAATATCAGCAAGGCGTAAGTTGAATGCTTTTACATTTCCATCTTTCGTAAAGAAAGCCGTCCATGTTATTTTTGTTCTTTTTCTAACAGATTTTGTCATAAATAGTAACGAACATCTATCAAAAATGAAGATTGTATAATACAATATTAGAACAATCTTCAATTCAGGTAAAATAAACATTTCATTTTCGTTTTGACCTGTCCGAAATTGTTGAGATATTATCTGAATGATGTAAATTATAGGTTTGTAATTTGTCAAAATATCTAGCAGTGTATACAGAAAGTGAAACTGAACGCATAGCTAGTGTTTTTTATCGACATTTATTTATATCGTACTAGAAAACACCAATAATTGATCATTGTCATCAGTATCGAAAGTATCGGGAATTCCTTCGTGGAGAACCGGTACTGGAAAAGTTCAAAATCAGCGATAATTCCCGGTACTTTCGATACTGATACTTCCCGGGAGCATGCCCTAGTGCAGAGTGTCCTATTGGTACAGAGATCGGAGTGCGACTGGAGAGCCAATCAGCGCTACGCACGCCCGCCCTTTCATTCTGCTAAGGCACCCTCAGGTACCTTATTTTTGACTTATGCGCAATAAAGGTCAGCGCTAGAGTTATGTGCCGCTACTTTTATTGTACAATCAACTTGATAATCGAAAAAAAATATCTATCTCTAGATCTTTTGCAACGGTCTGTTAGCTCAACGTGTTTTGAACATTTTTTTGGATTTATTGTTAGTGTAGAAAAGGTCGCTATCATGTCGTATAAGGAAGTCAATGAGGCCGCATTCGAATGATTAAACTGCATCAAAACCCCGATAAAACCTAAGCTTTTAAATTATAAGAAGAAGAGTGTGATATATACCTTTCTGTGCTTCAACAAATTTGTTTTCCTGCGCCATTCGATACGCGTACGGCAAGTACACATCGCGTTTGCATTCCGGATGCTCCTTAGCCAGTGAAAAGGCGCGGTTCCATTCATTGGCCGCCACCGCTAGCTGGCCCACTTTACTGGAACCAACATGCCATCACTGAGCAAAGGGATGGAACACGCAATGCTTTTTGTAGACTGCAGAACTATCGCTTCGGGCTACTTGAAACTGGGGCTTGAAACATTGTGTATACATTTGTTACAAGGAGTCTGGAAACTGCGCAGCAAGGAATTTAGAAACTGCTTCGGAAACTGTCAGCCAGAAGCACGCATGCGCGACTTCGTGTATACTATATACTATATATATTCGTGGTTTCAAGGACTAGAAACTATGCAGCAAGGAGTTTGGAAACTGCTTTGCAGTTGCTCTATGGATCAAGCGATAGTGCTGCTATCTATATAAAGTAAGCAAACAGCACTTTCCCTCTGCATTGAACACCCTTTTATTCTGTTTAGGGCAAAATTGACAAACTAAGTATAGATTTTATCCGCCAGATAAAAATATATCAATCTCTAAACGTACGAATAACTTTTTTAATTCAATGAAATCCGTAGATGGAAAAATGTGTCCAATATGATTGTTAATTTACCTATAATCCGCCAGTCGTTCATAGAGGTCTGCGGCGGTCGCGTGCTCGCCCACAGAAATGAGTGCTTCGGCAACGTGACGTAGCGAATCACTCGAGCCTTTGTCCAATTTGCGGGCTAACTCTATCAACCTGTAACATTACACATTTTATTGTTCTAAAGTGGAAGAAAACCTCTTGTGCCGACACCAGTTAGTGAGGGATAAGGGCAGGAAGAGATAAGTAAAGATGTCAATAAAGGCTTAAAGTTTTTAACAAACTTTATGCTTACGCTTATTATCTAAAACAACTTTTGTAAGCTGCTTTTCTACTTACAAAACTTTACTTTTCTTTAAAAATCTGACTATAAATTTAAAAACCGATCATATCCGAGAGGTTATAAATTTTCGACATTAAGTAAATTGTCGTCGTTTAATTTGGTTAGTCTATATTTTTCAACTATTGATAAGCAGTACGCTTGCTTGATCTGATAAAATTAAGGTTCAATTACATCATATAATTGAAAAGAAATTAACGAAAAGTGGGTGTCATTGTAAGTTTGTTTAACTGCATAACTAAAAGTTTATTTAACTAGCTGCTTTTCGTTTAAACGCCCATGTTTTGAGTTATACTAACATGTCTCTGCGGCCCGTTTCCGCCATGAGTTGTGCAGCGCGCCTGACGTCACCGGCCGCTAGGTACATCTCTGCAGCAGCTCGCGGCTCGTTCATATGTCTTGCCCACTCGGCACGGCGGCGAGCCAGTGCAGTCAGGCCTTCGCCCTCACCCACGTAATCCTACAAACACATTTAAAACAATAGTAGATTAGTAGCCAAGGGCTGTAAGGCATTAATTGCAGCCCGAGATCAGCGAGGGCGCCTATAGTTTGAGTTTTGGTGCAATTGGTGCTTACACCTGAGCTAACTATTCTGCTTTATATCTCGATTGTGAAAGGTAATTATAAAAAAAATCCCAAAAACAAACAATATTTAAAGTAAAAAGTATTCCCGCCTTTTTTCATTAAAAAGAATCAAGTAAAGAATTTTTTTTTTTGAAGAATGAAATTGAGGTTTGGTCTTCGATATTTAAAATTGATGACTATTAAGCCTGGTTTCCACTGCGAGCGGAACGGACCCATTAATGACTCCGTTGAACTCGCAAACGCGACTCCGTTGAACTCGCAAACGCAAACTGCATACTTGTATTTCCACCAACAAATAGTCGGACGGAAGGAGCCGAGCGTGTAGAAAGAGTAGAAATGAGAAATGAGTCATTAATGGGTCCGTTCCGCTCGCAGTGGAATCCGGGCTTTATACTCAAACGAAGACAAGGCTGAATAGTAAAGAGACCTCTTTGGTCATTGGGCTGAATGCATGATGTCTATAGCCAGCATGATGGTTAGATGTACGCGAACTTTTTGAAAGAAATAAGTGTTTTTTTAATTACTTACCGCCCTAGGGCTTTTCTAGCTGCATTATTACTCAAGAGCGCTAATTAGTCACCTACAAGCCCCTTCACCGTTTGAGAGCACTGGCATATAATGTTAAAAACAATAAATACAAAGTAAAATCTAATAAACATTTCGTTTACTTTTTTAAAGTCATAGCGAATCTTTTTTTGCAGACCGTACCTATTCGTCAGTGTGACGTATACAACGCGAGGTGCAAACTTAGCCTGATCGAGTAGTACCTTACCTGTGCTTTATTGAACATCCTTAGATCCACAAACATGTTGAGCGCTCGTTCGTCGCGCCCCACAGCACAGAATGATCGCGCGGCATCTGTGTACCGACCGAGGTACGCCAAAATCTCGCCTATGATCACTTCGCGTTTCTCACCAGCTTCTAAGCGCTCCTGAAATACATATTTCTGTCAGCCTCCACCCTCCAGCGCAGAAGGCCAAGATCAACTGAGCTATGAAGGCAGTCAAAAATTGAAGACTTAGCGAAAATTGAGGGCTTAGCGAAGAGTTAGCGATCGCTAACTAGGTATGTGAGAGAAGTGTGTTAGGTGTATATTAAGACTATCGGCCCAGGGCATACAACGCCATGTAGGAATAAAATAGGTTTTTTATATCATAAAAGTTAGTGAAAATATATCATTATTGACTACTCAAACTCTCCAAAATGTTTTTTTTTAATATTGTAGTCCAAACACCACTATCTAGCCCCAAATTAAGCAGAGCTTGTGTTATGGGAACTTGATAGCTAATAATAATACTTAAATCCCTTTGTTTTGTAAATACTTAGAATGCAATATAACACCCAGACACAGAACAAACATCTGTGTTCACCACACAAATATTTGTTCTCGGTGGGAATCGAACCCACGACCTACGGCGCAGAAGGCAGAACTACTACTAATTGAGCTGAGAGGCCAGTCAGATTGTTCTTACAAAACATAATTCCTAAAACAAGTTGCATAGTCTCACCTGCAAATGGTCTATCAGCGTGAGAAATACAATGTTCTCACTGCGCTGAAACGCCTTTCTTGCTACTTCGAATGACAGTTTCTCAAGGGCAGCGAAGCCGAGACGCTCCCAACCCAACGCCGTCAGTCCCAAACAAGCTACCGCATACGCCTCACTGTCAATAAAAAGAATTTAAGAATATTTATTGACGGACGACCTACTGACAGACGCTACATTAATTGGTTAATCAATTTATTAAGCCAAGTAGGGCCGAATTGTCTATGTCTGTCTTGACTTGGCGAAAAGTAATTTATCTATGTAATATAAACTCATTACTCGATACTAACAATTTGTTTTTAAATTTATTTTTATCCATTGCTATAGGGCATGGCTATAAATACATTAAAAAAAGTAATTGTAAGGATAGCCTTACAGGAGTATCCTCACACGATAGTGCAGCCTTTCATAATCAGAATTTTATTTTCTTTAAGTTATACAATACAAACAAAAAACATAATAAAAAAAAAAATACAAAATGGACAGAAGAAGAATAGTATTATTATCATAGATTGCATAGAATGCACGAAAGGAGCCTCTTCGAGGCGCACTTAAAATCCTTTCACCACACTTGGTTCGAAAGAATCAGTGACACGATAAGAAGAAGATCATAGATTTTTTATATTTTAACTGTGTATCTTTCTGTTTTAGTATTCAATAATTGTTAGATTTTAATTCGTTTAGTAAATTTGTGAATCTAAATTTTGCATGCCTTATTAGGGCAGAATCACAATGGATATCAAAATTATTACCCATAACAACCCTTGTACATGTGATTCGGCAAATAAATAATGACTATAAATTACTAGCGGCCTGTCCCGGCTTCGCACGGGTCAACATTCTTTTTTTAACAAATTAATATAGCCAATGCTACTAAGGGGGAATGTAGCTTTCTAATGTTGAAAGAATTTTTGAAATCGGCACAGTAGTTTTTGAGTTTATTTATTACAAACATACAAAAAATATCTTTCCTCTTTATAATTATTAGTAGAGCATAGATATAGACTAGCTGCGCCCCGCGGTGTCACCCGCGATTAAAAAGTATCTACTTTTCCTCTGCAGCAACTGGATGAGGAAAAACACCCTGTAAAAACACGGTTTCTGTATGCTAACCCATTGGAACCGTAATTTTTTCGGCATAATTGAGTTTATAAGTACGAATGTTTTTTTTTTCCAAAATAAGCACAAAAAATTTGACAACAAGATTCTTACAGCTTGCTCCTACTTGTTTGATAGCTTAGCTCATTAACAGTATTTTTGAACATACCCAAATAGTTTCTGCTCAATGTACTGATGGACGGCATGTGACAGGGGAACGTTAACGGTTTGCATTGAGTCCGCTTGCAAACAGAATACTCTGCCCCCCTAGAAACAATAATTTACATTAGTACGTACCTTTTAAACTCGCGATCATAACACATACTGAATCTACACAGGTATTTATCGCGTAAACTACCTTTTCTTATTTATTTCCCCGACGTTTCCCAAGGGGGTGGAACACACAAAACTTTTTAAAGATGGCAGCATGAGTGACTCCTGTCAATGTACGTATAAAGACGGTTCCACGCATGCGCGGTTTTATGTATCAACCGACCGTGCTCAAACAGCAGTTTTCCTCCACATTATAATATATGCCCGATATATTAGCGGGATCCCACTAGATATAAGTAAAATCCCGCGCGACGTCGTGGGTTTTACTCCATGCAAACTTCAACTCTCCACCTTTTTAGGGGTTTTGTTTCAGGAATCCCTTTCTTACTGCACAACTTAATTAAATCAGAATCTCCTTTCCAAATGTCATAATCCTAGGACTATTAGTTTAGGATGTAGATTGATTGTCAGTCAGTCAGTAACGTAAGAGTTTTATATATTAAGAAGAAGAAGATAATATTCACCTGAAATCCAACTACAGATCCCGATTGAGGCTGTGTGGCAGGTGGATAGCTTCCCGCCTTTATTGATAGCAGGCCTCCACCGGACATGCTTACTAGCTCATCACACCATGAGTTCCAAGACACTGATGATATGCTCTCTTCCTGTGACAAAGACACATTTCTCATTGATAAATATGTTCAGTGATCTATAAAATCACGACAGTTTTCTATGGGGGTAGACAGAGATCACGGTCTACTTGCTACGATCCTGACATACCTCTTTCGCTTGAGTGAGAGAGAGCAAAAGATAATATACATAAATAAGACTAAATTGTGAAAAATTGACTTAATGTTAGGTATATTACTGTAAATAATGCAGTACAATACCAATAGTATGACTGCAGTACAATACCAATAGTATGACTGCATACTTTGAGTATTGAACTGACAATACTCAAAGTAATACTCAAAGTATGCAGTACAATACCCACATTATGAAGTACAATACCCACAGCATGCAGCACAATACCCAAAGTATGAAGTACAATACCGAGAGCATGCAGTACAATAGCCATAGTATACAGTACAATACCCATAATATGCAGTACAGTGCCCAGAGTATGCAGTACAAAACTCACAGTATGCAGTATACTTTACCCATAGTATGCAGTAAAATACCAAGAGCATGCAGTACAATACCAACAGTATGCAGTACAATACCAACAAGATGCAGTGCAATACCCACAGTATGCAGTACAGAACTCACAGTATGCAGTAAGTCGCCAGTGGGCAAGTTATATATGCGGCAGACCGATGCCTCGTCGACCACAGCAAGGTTGGCTCGGGAAGCACTGACGTCGAGGCAGCGAACACATGCCGGTGTTAGCAGTATCATCTTGCATTTACCGTTAGAGGGCTCCACTTGCCATACCTGTGAATACAGGGTTATTCATTATTAGCTGCAAATACTCAGGAATTAGGTTCAACAAATAAAATAAAAAATATTTATGATTTTTTTTAAGTTTTGTTATAATTTTTGTACTATTCAGCACTTTTTTTGTCTTTTCTATTTTTGAAAGGTGGACTACATTTCACTACATTTCATTTTACTACATTAACTATTTTCACAAAAAAAAATATGCAGTGAAAGTGAAACGGGTTAACTAACCTGACCATTCATGAGTCCAAGAAGAAGTACTTCCTCGAAGTACAATGTGGTCACTTTGACGTATCGTATCGGAGCTGGCATTATCCAAATCTTTGGTATCCGCCGGCCGATCATGGATAATTTTGCATCCTGAAAATTATCATTATAGGATATTAGATTATTTCTTTCTTTCTTTTTAGGGATAAATATAATACATTGACTTTCTTACTTGGCATATAAGCAAGGCGTCGCTAGTGGCCACTAATAGTGAACATTCGTTCCGTTGCGCGAACTTATCTTTCACACGGTACAGCATTCCTTCTACGTCACCTTGTTCATACACCACCACCCTTTCTGGCAATTGCACCTGTAGAATTAATAAAACTAAATAAATAATTGTTTTACAGACTGGCCTCTCAGCTCAGTTGGTAGTAACTCTGCCTTCTGCGCCGTAGATCGTGGGTTCGATCCCCACCGAGAACAAATATTTGTGCGGTGAACCTAGATGTTTGTTCTCTGTCTGGGTGTTACATTGTATTATAACAAAATAAAATTATATAATTCTATGTAATATATCAGCTATCTGGTTTCCATAGACAAGCTCTGTTTAATTTGGGGCTAGATAGTGTTGTATGGATTGTTCACAATATTTGTTTATTTATTTTTAAATTTGGAGGATCGTAGTGACTGGCGTAAATGGGGGGAGGCCTTTGCCCAACAGTGGGACACTACAGGCTAGTAGTAATAGTAATAGTAATAATATTTTTAAAATCAAATAAGTTTTGGTGACTATAGCCTGAGTATGTTTATCATTCAGGCCGTTGAACAGCATCATATAATTAAACGCCTAGGCAGTAAATTGAACGGCGAATGAACTAGTTGACAGCGGCATACACGCAACCCCAAAATAAGCAAAGCCGGGTGGATGGAATTACGTTAATCTATCTGTAGTGAGGTAACAGACGGATAAGTGATCGCAGACAGAAGATTTCGCCATTCACTTTTTCAATTCATTTCCTTTCTTTTCAGAATAAAGTTATCCAATTTTTTGTACGTATATGTATAGGTATGTTCACGTAAAAAGAACGCTAGAATGTAAAAAGGGGAATTTGCGCTCCTTATAATACCAAATAGGTGCAGATTTTTGAATTTATCATGTGAAAAAACAGCCAGAAAATAAAATATTCATTTTTTGAGCATTATTCAAGTTCCTTCAAAGTCTTACCGCCAGTCTGTGCTTGTAAATAGCGATCTTCTGCACTCGATCGTGGCACTTGATCCGGACCTTGTTTCCAGTGGTGAGATGTTGTATGATGACGTCAGTCATATTCTCTCTGTACGCGTATCGCTCGCGGTACAGTCCATGTACGGTGCTGAACACTATCTGATAGCACCAGAGAGTACCGTCTTGACATGCTACGGCCTGGGAAGGGATAAGAGATATACTTTATCAAAAACAAGATAAAAAGGGGAGAGTGGGATTTAAACTGGCCTCTCAGCTCAGTTGGTAGTAGCCTTAAAACCTCGGCCTGCCTCCATGTTTGCTATACCCTATGCAGGGTCCATGTGATACTTACACCTAAAAACTATGTATATACAAACTAAACATGTGTAAAGCAATAAATGTATTGAGTATTGAGCTCTGCCTTCTGCGCAGTAGGCCGTGGATTCGATCCCCAGCGAACAAATATGTTATTTGTGAACATATTATATTCTAGGTAAGCACATATTTACAAAAAAAGATGTATATAAGTAATATACCAGCCATCTAGTTCCCATAGCACAAGCTCTGCTTAGTTAGGGACCAGATAGTGTTGTGTGGATTGTCCACAATATTTACACACAGCCGCGCGTGCACAAAACGACATTTGTGTGGTGTATGTGTAAGAACCGCACACAGCCGCGCGTGTACAAAACGACATTTGTGTAGTGTCTGTGTAAGAACTACACACAGCTGTGCATGTACAAAACGACATTTTTGAAGTGTCTGTGTAAGAACCGCACACAGCCGCGCGTCTATAAAACGACATTAGAGTTGTGTCTGTGTAAGAAGTACCTAGTTAGAACTCTGCTTTTGTATGAGATTTGGTCGATTGTCCGAAGTGTGCTACGTACCAATAAGTTGAGAGACGGCGAAGGCGTTACACACCACACCCAGTCTTGCTCCGTGTGCGCGACTGGCACTCCCTCTGCAGTGAAGGCCGACCAGCCGCCTGCGCCTCCCACTACTATCGTGGTGCCCAGCAGGGATACAGACAGTGGTGCAATACCTGCAACATTTACATAATCACTTCAAAAGAAGGAAAAGTCGCAGGAAACACCTGGACAAGAGACGCCCAGGCCAGATGAGGCTGGCAGAAGATGAAGGAGTCCTGTACCCAGCAGTGGGTGATATAAGGAGCGGCACATAACTCTAGCGCTGACCGTTATTGCGCAGAAGTCAAAAATAAGGCACTGATTGGCTCTCCAGTCGCACTCCGCTCTCCGTACCAATAGGAACACACACACTACGACGCATGCGCATCTATCCCTTCCGCGTATCGCTCAGCGCCAGAATTATGTGCCGCTAGTTATACCAGGCTGAGATGATGATAATGATGGCTTCAAAAGAAAGGTACTACTGTAGACTCTCAGTCGGTTCAGTGGTAAAGGGCCCTACAGACGCTCATTCCTTTATTGAACTATTGACACATCTCACCAAAAGCAATAAAAAGAATACCTAACGGACGCTGACAGTGGCGAAGAGAAGTGCTCTTTAGGCTGACGACTTTGTTAGAGGCGATGGTTACCACTTAATATAAGGTGGGCCATATGCTTATTCCATCAATTAGTTGTATCAAAAAAAGACAAATTCGAAACCATATTTCCGTATAAAAACTTAGCACTAATTTTTGGTACTAAATAACTGCCAAGAACATCACTACTCGATCTATCAAAAGTTAAATAAAAATAGTATAGTATAAAGCCGGGTCCAGACATGATCATTTGACCGATCCGATCACCGTATCCGTATCTGCGTATTGTATCAAGCCCCGTATCAAGTTGTGGACGCCTCCGAATTGCTCCATATCCGTATCTTCACAATAGTCATGATCGCGTATCAAATTGCCCAGTTCAGTTTCTGCTCTCGATCAAACATATCGTCGCAGTTGGTTGAAATGTACGAGAATTTAGGAATTTCATGTGCATGTTTTATGACGCGTCCAGACTGACCCACGTCCGTATCTGTATCACCTTTGATGACCGGACAAAAAGCGACACGACATGGGACGGGCCGTATCATAACGGCGTATCGAGATCCCGTATCATGATACGTATATCAATACCCGTCCACATATGCGATTATGATACGCGTCGACGATACGGATACGGTGATCGGATCGGTCAAATGATACATGTCTGGACCCGCCTTTAAGGTTTCACGCTGACGACTAACCAGCCAAGCCAGCGCCATAACTATCGGCGCTGGCTAGGCTAGGCCGGACCAGCCCAGAGCAGGTATTCCACCATTGCCAGCAGGCAATCATCGCTTTAGTGAGCGTGCTATGCAGACCTTGGACAACAAACCACCTGATGGGACCAGAGACTACAGGGAAACTGTTAGTCAGTGGAGCACTATTAGGGCGTGATTGAGCCACGAATATACATCCATCATAACTTTAGCATTTATAATACGAGCCGGTATGACCGAGCTTCGCTCGGGTTTAAAAAAAAATAGTATTATTATTTGCCAATAGATGTCAGGAAGAGTCGTATCTTTATTGGCTTATTTTTAATTAACAACGCCTTCTAGCTTGCAGTTAGTTGCTCACAATCGCCAATAGATGGCAGGAACAGTCGTATATTGAGATTATGTTTGATTATTGCAAAACACCAACTTCTCGTCATTTTCTAAAAATGAATCCTAGCTAGATCGATTTATCGCCCCCGAAAACCCTTGTATAGTAAATTTCGTGAAAATTGTTGGCTCAGTTTCCGAGATCCTATATATATATATATATATATATATATATATATATACGAGAAAATCTTGTATATATATATATATATATATATATATATATATATATATATATATATATATATATATATACAAGATTTTCTCGTTTAAAGGTATAAGATAACATAGTATGATACTGAACAATCATACCTATTTTCCTTTCTTTGAGGAGCGCTTGACCTTCCATATTGTAGAATGACAGAGTTTCGTTCCAATCAGTGACTAAGAGGGTTGATTTTGAAAATACAATTGCCCAAACCGCTGCATCTCTTGTTATTCGATGTGTTTCTTCACCTGACTGGAAAAACATAAGAATATTTATTACATACCTTTGACATCCTAAAATCTAACACAATGAAAAAATATTTGTGTATTTATTAGAAAACTGAACTACCTAGCCGTTAAACTCGTTAATAACCTAAAAAACCATAACAACCTAACCAAACCTACCCACCACTATACTTAGGAGCGCATCGTGCGAAAATTTGAGATTAAAAAAAAAAAAATCATAACTAAATAACTAAGTGACATTTTAAAAATCGCAAAAGGACTATTTGTAGACTATACATTTGATTTATTAATTAGACTATAAATTCGAATTTACAGGCAGACACTATGCCTGTAAATTCGAATTTAAGTGTGGTAAAAAAAATATACTATTTAACATGACATTCTATTTAACGCTAATGAAATGTCAGCGTTAAATAGAATGTCATGTTAAATAGTATATTTTTTTAACACACTTAGATTCGAATTACTCTCAAATGTATAGTCTACAATTAGTCCTTTTGAGATTTTTAAAATGTCACTTAGTTATTTAGTTATGATTTTTTTTTTTAAATCTCAAATTTTCGCACGATGCGCTCTTAAGATTTTTTTCATTGTTACACGGTAACTATATTATATTCCTTGGTAACTATCTGCAGTTCATTAAATAGCAGATTTTAATAGGTGGCTGCAAAATGTATAATCATGTTTATAAAAGCTAATGCAAAATTATTTATCTACATAATATGTACCCCTAGATTTATTAAGTTTACCTTATCTCGAAGAGAAACCACTCCACTAGCAAGTCCTATTGCCAAGTGCTGACCGTTGGATGACCAGGCACAACATGTGATGCGCCCTGACAGCCTGTACTTTTGCACAGCTTTCACGTCCATGGACCAGAATGCAAAATCTGTTAGAGCGCATGAAACCAGATGCTTTGTCACTGGATTGTAAGCAAGGCACTGAATTGCTTCACTATGCCTGTAAAGAATAATAATAAATGAAGACAATCCATACAACACTATCTAGCCCCGAACTAAGCCAAGCTTTTGGTACCAGGTAAGTAGCTGATTTTATGCATTACAATACGACATATTTCTGTGATTTTAAAAATACATACATTGAATAAAATACTACACCCAGACAGAGAACGAACATTTACACATAAAAAATGTTAACCACACAAATATTTATCAAAATCACACCCTCCAGAGCAAAAGGCAGAGCCACAACCAAGTGGGCTGTGAGGGTAAGCTCGTTTTTTCTACTTATTTTAACAACTTGTCTGACTAGAACCTGAGCATGTTGTCTGCGCTGACTCGTTTAATCCCTTAAAAAACAAACTCGACAACTAGCTACTATTCCTTGAAAACTGACTAAATAGCAATAGGCATAGGTCAAGTGCGAGTCGCACTAGCGCAATAAGAGTTCCGTACTATTATCTATAAAACTAATCAATGAATATTTCAAGCGTCTACCTGCTGCTGTTATCAATATCAAATAAAACCAAGCAAACAGTAATGTTTACTGTATATCTTCAGCAAATTCATCATCCGCACTTGATGTGAGGACTGGTTTCCGCAAGTAGGCCACTGGCGGGCCCTCTTTGCGTGACGCTTGACACGTGTTGCTTGAACTTTTTTAGGTTCTACGACACGCCGGTTACCTTACGATGTTTTCCTTCACTGTTTTGAGAGTACTGGCATAGTGCACATACATTTTACGACATGAAAACTAATTTGTACATGACTGGATTTGAACCCAAGACATTAGGATCGGAAGGCGAGGCCGCTACCACTAGACCACCAGTGCTCAGGGGAACCTGTACTGTACTGTTTTTTAGTATTTGTTGTTATAGCGGCAACAGAAATACATCATGTGTGATATCAAATTAAAAATGTCTAACACGGTTCATGAGATACCTGAGCCTACCTGATAAGCCTGGTGACAGACGGACAGAGAAACGTACAGACAGACAGACGTACAGACTGACAGACAGATGGACGGACGGACAGCGGAATTATAGTAATAGGGTCCCATTTTACCCTTTGGGTACGGAACCCTAAAAAGAAAAATGACAATATCATAATCAGCTGACTGTATTTCAATAAATAAATATTTTTTTTTTTTTTTTTTTTTTTTTTTTTTTTATACTACTAAGTTGACAAACAAGCATACGGCCCACCTGATGGGAAGCGGTTACCGTAGCCTATGGACGCCTGCAATACCAGAGGCATCACAAGCGCGTTGCCGACCCTTTAAAACTTTAAAAACGCCCTTTTTGAAGAACCCCATGCTATAGTCCTTAGGGAAAACCTCAGCAGGGAGATCATTCCACAGCCTGAGTGTTCGCGGGAGGAAGTTCCTCTGAAACCGAACGGTGCGCGACCACCCAGGCTCTAAGGTGTGAGGATGAACTTTCTGCCTATGGCGAGCAGTGCGATGGTAGAATGTAGCTGTTGGCATGATTTCAAACAGTTCTTCAGAGCATACCCCATTATACAAGCGGTAGAACACGCACAATGAGGAGAAGTCTCTCCTCAGACTTAGGGGCTCAATACCGCTTGTGAGCTTGGGATCGTCAACAATTCTCACAGCACGTCTTTGGATCGAATCAAGGGGTCCAAGCTGGTATCCAGGTGCTCCTGCCCAGAGGTGACAACAATACTCCATGTGAGGCCGGACTTGCGACTTATAAAGAAGTAGTCGCTGGCCTGCACTGAAGTATGACTTCGCTCTGTTCAGCACACCGAGTTTTTTGGATGCCAGCTTGGCCTTATCTTCAAGATGACGACGGAACTGGACGTCACTGGAGATGTCGATACCCAGGATCCCAATGCTCTTGGATGTTGTGAGGGGCATGTCTTGGAACTGTGGAGCTATAGCGAATGGGGTTTTTTTAGCGGTGAACGCGCAAACTTGTGTCTTGGTAGGTATAATTAAGAGTCTGGCATTCGGTTATGAATTAGCTGAAAGCCACATACTGGTACTTACGAATACTTTAGCACTCCTTCCATCTTATATGTCCAAATAATAACATTCTTGTCAGCGCTGCCGCTAGCAAACTTCTTGCCATCTCCACAGTAAGCAACTGCATGAACCTCGCCCTTGTGTGCTTGCAGGAGTTGTACCAGAGCTCCATCTCGAGGGTCATACACCATCACTTTCTCACCCGCAGCTACAACTAGCTGAGTGCCATCAGGGCTGAAGCAGAGGCTATGGACACTGAAAAGATTTTCGAGAAATGCACATAAATAGGGGCTTCTTTTGGCAAATGATTTTAATTTTACTTTCAACAACACACAGACACAAAAACGATGCTGCCAGCTATGGATAAGCACAACACAACAAACCTACTCAAGATGAAAAGAGAAGACTTAAAACTGATGGTAGGAATCATCACGGGCCATTGCGACCTCAACTACTACCTCATGAAGACTGGAGCTACAGACAGCGACCTGTGTCGGGGCTGCCTACAAGACAAGGAAACTGTGGAGCATGTGGTACTGCACTGCTCCGCAACAGAAGAGGCGAGGTCCAAGACAGGGCTCAGGGAACTTATTGAGTCTTGTCCCTCCACATCCACATACGTGTCAACATCAGGTTCACTAGAACAGTGCTGCCACCAACCCAAAGTCCTTCTCCGTTATTTTAAGGAGTTGGGCTGGCTGGGGTGAGGTTTAACAGGGGGACAATGCACAATACACCCCATCGCGGGACGTCAGTGCAGATCCTATTCCCCCAAATCAATTAGAATTAGACCACACAGATTTAATCTCGCGGATTCAGGTGTCAAACCTATCTATTACTAACCAGCCAAGCAGTGTTGTCTCTAGTCTCAGTAGAGACTATAACCCAGTAGTACCCCAGGTGGTAAACCAGTAGGAAAGTTAATATATTTTTACAAACTACTCACCTAGTTAGTTGTTAAGGCACAACAATCAAATAAACAAATCTAGGTGAGTCTAGGTGCCAGTTCCATGCAGATAAACGAAGTAGAATAAGCAAGAGTCTTAATTTTTGCTTGCTATTGTGTTAACCTGACAGGAAAGTGATATTCAAAATAGAAACTAAGCATGCCAGGAATGTTTTTAGATAAGTAAACAGTACTAACCTAGAGCATTCAACTCTATCTGCCTCATGAATTTTATTTACCCACTTGGGCACAGTCCTCATTTTGATAATACCTAAGTAAGTATGCCAAACTCTTCAAATGTCTAGCCACGCAAGGACTCCTTGATTCATTATTTACAATCAAAGCTAATAAATCTACATTTTCAGCAGAGATAACATGGTAGAGCTAACTTCTTGAGTAAACTTTGGTAGTTGGTAGGAAGAGGATAGGAGCGTACAAGCAAAGCAAAGCAGTTTGTATTGTACTAAATAATGGCAATGGAAAGACCCTAGAGTGTATTTTTCTTTCTTCACATTCTTTCGCTTTGAGAGCGTACTTTGTTTGCATATTTTGTTTGTTTTGTTTATATTTTTTTTATATTATGATGGCCTCGATGACACGGTCTTTTTGCCAAGTCTTAACACAGAACAATACTGTGTCCTATGGTCTATCCCCACTTCCCCACACAACACATCAGTACCGTACCGTGTCAGGGACGGGGCAAGGACGTGTTTCATCAGGACAGGAGTTTATACAGTAGATACATTGTCTATGAACGCTACCATCATTGTCTATTTACTCATGATAAACATGGATATTTCCATGAGTAGCATGAGGTTCACGGTCATTTATTTCTAATTATAGGTAAATCATTGGCATGAATAGAAAATCACAATTTCTATTCATGTGGCCAATGGGGCCAATGGCCAAGCTATGCCGCATTTTATGGCGGCTGTACACATGGGGCCAAGGTGTTGGGCCAACGTGTTGGGCAAAAATGATGGATAACCAAGATTTCTGTTCACACATTGGCTTACTGATCATTCTGCATTGGCGCTTCAAAGATGATGGACGTAGAAGTTCTTGCAGCCGCGGCAATTTATTTATACAATGCGTTTAGTTATTACGTACATGTGGACCAAAATAGAATGACTAAAAAGAAATGGCGCAAAAGAAGGTGGTGGATGGTTTTTTTGGATTCCAAATTATTCCTTCATGTCGATATTCTATGAATTGTAAAACCTCATTGCTTATCCACACCGGCGCCGCCATCGCTATCGGAACATGGGATCATAAATTTCACTCACGTACGAACTACGTACCTACGAACTGAACAAGACACCAACGTGTGAACGCTGTTTGCGGAGCGCGCCAAGATCCTTTGATGTGTGCACAAAAAACCGACACTATTCGGATGGCCTGCCAATGTTGGCGCCAACTAGACCAATTAAGCCAACATACCGCCAGGTAGCTCTCTACACGTTGGCCCAACACGTTGGCCCAACACCTTGGGCCCATGTGTACAGCCGCCATTAGAGGTTTCTCTTTCTAATTTTTACGTACCTATAGTCTAGAACTCTAGATTGGTCTAGTTAGGGTATATTATTGTGTATGTGTACGTATACGTATTGTTTATTTACATGTGTGTGCATAAATCTTAGTCTGAGTCTATTAATACAGGTACTGTACGAACAATTTATAATTATTAATACGGTTACCGTATGAACAATTTATAATTATTAATACGGGTACTGCGGGGGGGGGGGGCACCATTCTTGAAATTAAGTAGGTATAAAAAAAAATCCTAACAACCTACTGTTACTTTTGTGACTTAAGTTGGAGTGCCCCGAGTTTGAATCTGGATTTTTAAAACACTTTACAGTCGCTTAAAAGGCGTAGTAAAGTTAAAATTTGGGTTGGCTTTAGTATTGTTAGGGAAGAGGAGGGAAGAGGAGGGGTCCTCTCTGCACTGACATGCACCATTCATGAAATTAAGTAGGTATAAAAAAAAAAACCTAACAACCTACTGTTACTTTTGTGACTTAAGTCGGGGTGCCCCGAGTTTGAATAATATCCGTATGAATATACTCATTATAAAATTGAATAAATGTACGATAAATATAATTTATTCATCCAGCACCCGTACAAATAGTCACTTCCTAAATCTTATACTTGTCAAAGCTGACATCTCAAACTGTCAAATGTCAAAACAAGAAGCTGGTGGTATGGTGGTATCAAGCATGCTTCTGCTTGGAACACGCAGGATTATGGCGAGTTAACAGGTTAGCTGTCCCGAAGCAAGTTTCGATCTTCTTTGTACACGTCCTCGTAGTAAATAATGACATATCTACATCATTGGCCATGAGGCACATATGCCTCATGGACGTACCAGTGCAATCACCCATGAGGCACATGTGCCTCATCGGACAGCTAACCTGTTAATCTTGTGCATTCATTGAGCTTAAACAATTCCTGATTTCAACCAATCAGCAGCTAGTTTTTTGCAAAAATTTGAATAGGTTGGATGGAATCAGGTATGTTTTGGTCGTACATGCTCGTAGTTTTATTCCTCTGCTTACGTTTCGTTTCATAGCGAAAATTTGGATAAAAAGGATCGATTCGTTATTCGTTATAAAAATACAGAGGCTAATGCTTGCGGGCAACATGGTCTCCTGCTTGATTTTTAGGATCCGGACATTACACGCACACATTCGTATTGAGGCGGGTGGGGTGGGTATCGGCGACCCCATCCCACCGGCTAGTCGTGCCGCTTCTTCGTAATCTGTGTCCCACGACCCCCACCCGGCCCTAGAACGACTCGCATCGCAGCCACCACGCGGCACAATGCACGCCGTCGTGCTACGCTTAAGTCGATAGCGTTAAAAAAATACTCGCGGTTGCAGCAAATCATACCGCGTTTCGATAACGATAAAATGCCATCAAAATCACGGAACAAAAAGAATAAAAACAAAGATCTTACACAATCAAACACCGGTAGCAATTCTACACCGGTAGCTATAGTTTCCAGTCTGAACGTGGATGCTATGGAGTTTGTTCCTGCTGCCTCTGTAACTGAAGAAGGTAATAAACAGCCAGTGTTATCATTACTGCCGGTGATGACACAAAATCATGACATTAGTGAACGTGGAATCAGTAACATTTACATACCCACACAAGAGCAAGAAAATGCAAGTTTTGCACTGACAACTGTTGATCAAACGCATACTTATAACAACAGAAGTTACGGAAACCATTACGATATGAGGCCAGAACAAAGGCAAGATTTGTCATATCCAGCGTTTGGACCATTGAGCCCCAACATGCAAAATTTTAACCTCAACCACCACCAGAGTAATGGAAGCAGCATTGTTTCACCTAATGTGCAACAATACACGCCGCTAGCTTTTCCGATGGATCAATCGCAGAATTGCTATAATGGATTGTTACACTGCCCGTTATTAGCTTCAATACCTATCTATGCAGAAGAGGAAAGGGACTGCGGCTATGAATCCACGTATACAACAGCTCGTGACGAGTTCTTACCTGACGGTGACGATAAATGGAACAAAAAGGTGAATAATTCCAAATTTCAGCCTTTTTTTAACAATGGAGGAACTGGTCTAACAGCCTCATACCCGCTGTTGCAGAATCATTCATTTGGTAACACAGAATTCGTATCAGAGGGTCATCCAGAGCCAGCAGTTTTCACTCTTAATGGCATAAGAAGGGAAAATCACGCCATGGATTCTACATTTAGAAATGAGAATAATGCATGGGAAACGTCGTCGTTCGTCGATGCTGATCTTCAGTCTTATTTTAACAATATAGCAACAGGTACAACAGCCTCATATCAGCAAGATATTAATCAATCTTACTACAACACAGGATTCCTACCGAAGGCTTCTAATCAGAGAGAATCAGTAATTACCATGACCGAAGACAATTTTGCGGATGGCCAAGCTATGGATATGGCTATGGCAAAATCAATGGATTCTATGTTATTAAATGAGAATAACATTGAAACAAATGAGACACATAAAACATCATACATAGCTGACACATGGGAGAATCAGCGTAATCCTCAGCTTGGTTATACCAATTTAGCTACTGGTTTACTAGAGAATTCTAATGATTTAGCAATCGGCACGCCAGGAGATATGGCTAACGAAGGCCAGACCATAGATTCAATGCTGAAAAATGAAGATAACAATAATTTAATGGAAACAAACAACAACGAATTGGTGCAGGAGCATGCCGGAATATCTCAAGAAATAAACCGTGGTGACGAAGAAGTTCAGAAGAAGGTGCCAATTTTTCCCAAAAATACCAAGAAAAAGAACAAATCTTGTATTAATAAAGCAGTATTTAGTCAAAAGGAGCATGTTAATGTTGTGTTTGTTGGACACGTTGATGCTGGAAAATCGACCATTGGCGGACAGCTTATGTGGTTGACAGGCATGGTTGATAAAAGAACCATGGAGAAATACAAAAAAGAAGCCAAAGAAAAATCTAGAGATTCTTGGTACATATCATGGGCTCTTGATACCAATCAAGAAGAAAGAGATAAGGGCAAGACAGTGGAAACTGGTCGAGGCCACTTCGAAACGGACACGAAGCACTTTACAATTCTTGACGCTCCAGGCCACAAAAGTTTCGTCCCCAGCATGATTTGTGGTGCAGCACAAGCCGATATTGCAGTACTGGTTTTATCCGCACGTCAGAATGAGTTTGAAAGTGGCTTCGATAAAGGAGGCCAAACAAGAGATCATGCAATGCTAGTGAAGTTAGCTGGAGTTAAAGTTTTGATTGCATTAGTTAATAAGATGGATGATCCTACTGTGAAATGGTCTGAAGAAAGGTATATTTACTGCCGCGACAAAACCGTACCATTTCTAAAGAAACTTGGTTTTGCGTCAAATGATGTATATTTTTTGCCTGTTTCTGGACAAACAGGAGATGGATTAATTAAAGCTATTCCAACAGGTATATGCCCTTGGTTCAACGGACCGTCATTAATCGAGTATTTCGACAGTTTGTCTCCTATCGAAAGAGATTTTGACAGCCGCTTCGTTATGCCAATTGTTGAAAAATTTAAGGACAAGGGAACAGTTGTAATGGGAAAAATTGAAGCTGGAACCACACACGTTACCAATAATCTTGTGCTCATGCCTAATAAAGTACCAGTAAGTGTTGACAAAATATGGTCGGATGACAAAGAGGTAACATTGGCTAGAGCTGGAGAAAACGTTAAAATAAAGCTGAAAGGAATCGAAGAGGAAGAGATATGTCCAGGTTTTGTCTTATGTGATATTTTAAAACCAATAACTACTGCAAAAGTGTTTGACGCTAAATTGCACATATTGGATTTTAAATCCGTCATTTGCTCGGGGTTCATTGCAATGATGCACACCCAGTGCGCTGTTGAGGAGGTGGAAGTGATCAAACTAATTTGTTTAGTAGACCCTAAAACTAATGAAAAATCTATGCACGGCAAATTGAGATTTGTTAAAGGTAGCGATGAAGTAATTTTACGAATGCAATGCTCAGGACTGATATGTTTGACTACCTATAAAGAATTTGCTAAGTTGGGAAAATTCACGCTGATCGCAGATAACAAAGTTTTTGCATTTGGAACTGTTCTTAAAATTGTTCAGTGAAATGGGGGCTTTATTTAATTAAGTTTGACGGTTTTTATACCTACTCTCGTCATCCAGCTATCAGTGTTGTTTACAGTTTTAACAACAAGCATTTAAATAAGCAGACTTTTTTTGTAAGCTAACTAAACAAACTTACAATACAAGCATTTTAAGTTTAGTGCTCATCTATTTCTATAAATTGATGAAATTGCACCTTATTTGTTTCACTGTAGGCAAGTATAATAAATACATGACCTAACCAAATTCAATGACGACAGTTACATGATGTTGAAAATGTATAGTCTTTTGCTTTAAAAAAAGTGAGAAAGGCTAAAATCTTTGTAAATTCATACTCCAAATCACAATGAACTTCAAGAATCTTATCGCTAACCATTTAATAGTTTTATTGCAGTTATACAAAAAGCAGAAAGTCTGTTAGAAAATTTAAGCTGATTCACATGTTCATGAAAAAAAAAATGTTGTTGGGTAGTTTACACGTCTCCACTCCTAGAACCCTGACTAGCTACCGTAAGATTTATGTAGGTCTCACAATAGAATATTTTTCAGAAATCACGCACAACGCACAATCCTAAACTTGTTTTACGGATCGGTTGCATACCTACAAAATTGTAAGAATATATATTATTTTGTAGGACTAACTAATTACCCCTGCTTATAAGTTTTCAATTTTGCGATTGTTAGTTGTAGAGTAACCACAGTAAGTAATAGCTTGCCCAGGATTGCAACTTGCCACTTACGGAACATGGGGTTACCTGGAGATACCAATAATTATGAGAATAAGGTATTAATATAGTTTCATAACTTTCATATTATTATTAATCATTCATAACTCGACCTATTTAAAGGCATGTATATTCACGTAGGTATTAAGAAATGATAATCATTTCGTTAACTAACTATGTACGAAGACCTAAGTAGCTACATATTTGAATGTATTTAATCCACTGCCTACATTGGCGTCCATGTCTTCAAAATTTGAACCTTCGTAGAAAAAACTATCACTACCTATGTCTACTTTCGGTATAGAAGCACTATCTGTATGCTCATACCTACCACTAATATGCAATATTACTACCTACTTAGGTACTTATAATAAACTACTTACTTCAGTATAATTGATCGTTTTATTTGGAAAGAAAATTATCCTCAACTCGCTAGGGTAGGCTATTTCTCCACTTATTAGGTGATATTTCAGGATGTCTGAATACTAGGTGTTTCTTTGTGACAAAATTGTCACGAAGAAAAAAAGATTCTTACCAAATTTTTATCTTTCCAGTAACGCTATTCAGATATCATATTTTATTACCAAAGGATTCTAATACCCTGATCATCATCGTCATCAGGTAAGTAGCAAGTGCATAATTATGTACTTAGGAACTTACCTACCTATTAATTATTTAGGTAGTTGTGACACCGCCTAAGCAGTTTTAATTTGCCGACAACCTAACAATTCGTTTTTTCGCCAACATGATGATACCCAATAGTAGGTAGGTTTAGGTACCTTCTCCAGTTCACTTCAATTCAAATGTTTTCGATGATAAAGAAGTACCTACTTATATCTCTTACAAAAATCCTTAAACCTATATAACTATAATATCTATGTATCTGAGTACCTCTCTACACCTGCCTAGTAGTTCTAAATTTTAATGTCTGGCAGCGCCGTTTCACGAGGGTGATATTGATTTATCCGTAACTTAATTTTCTACTTTACCCATCCACCTGCTGTACCTATATCTAAGTAGAGGGTACCTTAACCTATCTAGTACAAAGCGACAGCGACAGCGACAGCAGGCAGCAATACATTGAATCTGCTTATTGATATGATAAATGCTGTCAAAAAAGCTTATTTCTTGTAAACCTATTTTTTAACAGAGACGATGTCATCAAATGACGGACAATTCGTTAAGCAATTACTCATTTAGAAGCTTCTCTGCTACCGCTGTCGCTGTTGCTTATTTTTAGGTGATAGACCTGTAGGGCGTCTGGTGCAAATAACGCACTCACACATAAACAGCTAATATGGACGATTTCCCCCTTTACCACCCACAACACAACCGAAGTGCAGTTTCTACGCAAGCGCAAGTGCATCGATTTTCACCTACGACAACGTCCAGGGTTTGATGACCTGATTTATTACAGACTGGGCGCGGTTACAACTTCGCCCACGTGGTAGTTTTATCCCGTTCTTTTTTTTCCTGCATAAAAAGTGACCATGCTGATCCACCCACGTATTTGTTTAAAATTTCATCCAAAACAATCACAAAAATAGATCAGATTCATCATCATCATCATCTTCCTGCCCTTATCCCACGCTAAGTGGGGTCGGCACATAAATAATATTAATAAATAATATTAATAAAATAATATTTTTTGAATGATCTTTTGTAGTTTCAAAATCTGAATAGATAATTGCAACGTTTCTGTTATTCAATGCAATTTACGGTTATTTTTTGCCGCCGATTTAAAAGTTGCCGCCACCGCTGCGCCATGCCGCCATGTGGCCCCCTATTCCTTGGTGTGGTGGCCCCTGAGGCAGGGGCAGGGCGTGTCATAGTGTCATGCCTGCATCAATCCTCTTCTTCTTTATCTTAATAAATGGCATCTGTCTATTAGCGCACATGATCTTGCCCGTCGAAATAGTTTGTCTATTGATGACCCATGTAGGCTTCCGACGCGCTGCATCACACGGATTGGCATTCAATATAGTGAAACCGGCCTTTAGTTTGCTTTTCTTACAATATGGATAATAATAATATTTGCATAATAAATATTTATAATTTTTCAGGGGCCCTGAAAAAAACATTTACAATAACGCCTTAGGATACTTATCTTTCGCTATATAAAAAAAGTAAAAATTGAATTATTATCTACAGTGTACGTAGGCCCTAAGCTGGGAACAGCAGCTGTTCCCAGCTTTAGCCATTAGACAGAAAGGCCGAAGTACACGGTTTAGAAAGTTTACACCTTGGTAGAAATCGCGGCTATAAACCGCCTAGAACGTACTAGAGGAAAAAAAGTGGATTCGTTTGAACGTGGTGTACATTAACCGAACCCCACGCAAGTCAATAAGCGTCATCTATTTCAGTTATTTGGAACTACTCTTGTCTGTAGAAAGAAGAATGTGTCAATGACAAAAAAGTGCGACGTAATTTTCATAGATGGCAGTCTTTGGAATTTTTCATCAGTCTCCTGTAAGCCAGTCAGCAACTGAGAATATTCTCGTTTTATTCAGGTACCTTTGAGTAGTTCCGAGTTAACTTAAAAGATGGCGCTGAGCGACGTAAGTTTTTTCAGATTACGTTTGTATAAATTGGTTTAGCAGTTTTGTTAGGAGATGGGCTTTTAACTTTTCTAAACTTATCTTTTAAGATAACATAGACTTATAATTTTGGCATAGGTACTTAGCTGTTTTTTTTACTTGGATTTTACGGGACAAATAAGTTTGTGGTACAAAATATAAGAACCTCATTAGAACTTTCCTGCCGCTTAAAAATATTTAATTAGGTACCTACCTAGCTACCTACTTTCCTATTGAATGCGCCCCAGGGTTCTTCTAAACGGTACCCTAAACAGATTTAAGGACATCCGGTAGCGGCGACAGGCTGTCTGTAATGAATTTTTTAGATAACGCTGTTTTTGTAGTTTCTCACAATCTAGGAAATACAATTTGAACCTTATTCCCCTGTAATAGGAATATTGTTTTTAAGTTTAGGCAGAGGGTCGATGTAGAGTAGAAGATAATTTATGAGCGTCATCAGGGGCGGTCCATACGTCAGAAGCTCTAAGAATGAATTAAAATCTAAATTGATAACCCCCTCCTAGTAGTAGGTACATTCTATAAATAAATAGCTACTTGTTTTTATTAATACATAATAAGTATACTACATGTATAATCTATATATCTATATTTATAAAAGAAAGTCGTGTTAGTTACACTATTTATAATTTACAATTTATAACTCAAGAACGGCGGAACCGATTTGGCAGATAATTAGTGGGGAAGTAGCTTAGAACCGGGAGAAGGACATAGGTATGATACTTTTTATCCCGAAAAAGCAACGGGAACGGGGTGTTACGGGAACGGGCGAGCGAAGCCGCGGGCGGCCACTAGTTTTTTATATAGGTATATACTTACATGTATATATACCTATGACAAACAAATCATATACTTAAGGGCCTACATGAGGTGAAACCGAAAATGTAAAGTAGCATTTTTTTTCGTTGTATGGACGAATCCATTTATTTTTTTTGTAAAATATTACAATTAAATGGTGTAAAAAAATTATGATTAGGCTAGAAATTCTCCTCAACTCACAGGGTTCGATAAAATTGAACGCAAAGTTTGCCAAAAACTCTCAATTTTTTTTGGATTTGAAATGGTTTTTTTCCGTTGCTGTTAGAGCCATTGCAATGAAAGTTTTGTTCCCGTTTACCTTAATAAATACGTAAAAACCTGATGTTATTGCATTTTTCTTAGTTGCCGTAGTTTTTATAAAAAAATAAAATTTTCAAAAATATAAATAGATAGGTTTCTGTACTTACTTCTCAGTACAGCCCGAGCGGCCAAGAAGGTTGGACCTATGTCAAATTTCGTGACATGACATTTCATCTCTGACTACGTAAAATATACCCTAGATTAAATCATAGCTACTACTGGTACTATAAATTTGCCACAGTGTAACATAAAACAAACTGTCACAGTATAACGAAATGACATAAAACCATCTTCATCGTACATTATGATCGATAACCTGTATTCACATCATCATCAGCCTGTAGAAGTATATATTTTATGTAGCATATAACTTATCAAGTACATTCTAGGGCACGTTCCTATCGTGCGTGACCAGCGAAGCGCAATGCTTTTGTTAAATACCTCCATTTTTGTAGTTGCATAAGTAGCTATCTTCCTATCTACCCAGTGCTTTCCGTCATCATCATCAGTAAGTAGAAGTCCACTGCTAGATATAGACCTCCTTTATACATTTCCATGAAAAAACAATTTGCCGATTTCCCACGATCTTTAGAATGTCATCGGTCCATTAGGTGGAGGGGCGCTCTGGTTGCTTAGCACCGGTTATATTGTCGTAGCGACCCGCTTTTTGATTCTAAAGGCGTGTGTTCAAACCCCGTCATGCACAAATTAGTTTATCTGCCAAAAAACCTATGTGCACTATGTCAGTACACTCTAACGGTGAAGGAAAACAATAAATGAAACCAACGTGAAGTAGCAAAACTTTTGAGGCACATTCATAATCCACCACACCAGCTTTAATTTTCTATTGACATGACAAGAAGAAGACTCAAAAACTATTAGTAGCCGATTTTAGGCCTTTATAAAAATAGTGTCGATTTTGCAAAGAGTTTGGGAGCCCATTACAATGAAAAGGAAGTATATATATATATATATATATATTATGGACAATCTACACTACACTATCTAGCCCTAAACTAAGCAGAGTTAGTATTATGGGAACCAGATAGCTGATGTAATACTTAAATACATTTTGTTTGTAAATACATAGGTACTTGGAAAACAATATAACATCCAGATGGAGAACAAATATCTATGATCACCACACAAATATTTGTTCTCGGTGGGGATCGAACCCACGACCTATGGCGCAGAAGGCAGAGCTACTAATAAATGAGCTGAGAGCCCAGTCATAACAATAATATCATGGGTTTTGAGTATTTTTGATTGCCGTCTTTTAAATCTGGAGGTGCCTGTAATGTCCCGAATTCTGGAACTTTCTGTCAAAGGCTTCATGCACGGTGCGCTCAAATACCCAAATACCAAAATACATGTGCCTATTTCTATACACGCAGCAAGGAGTTTCCCAAGATTTTGCGTTTGACAGAACTTTGAAGAGTCAGTTGGGGTTGTCGAAACTCTTTGGTATACCTAATATTTTTAAATGCCGATAAAATACAATAATATAAGTCGAATAGACAGTGTTATTTCACAATGCTTCACTGATCTCCACCGCAATGAGCACCGAAGGCCTAAATGAGTGCAAAGCTTAAAGCCACCCATAAATAATTTCCATTTCAATTCATTTATGAATTGAAATGAAAATTATCTATGCATGTAATGTATTGTATTATGTATATCAGTTATTTAGCACCCATAACACAAGCTTTGCTTAGCTTGGGGCTAGATAATGTTGTGTGAATTGTCCAGCATTATTATTATTATTATTATTATTTATTTCCATAGGCATGAATTCTATGCACTAAGTTATACTTACTAGATTTACATACAGATCTGGAAGTATAACCTTTTAGATAAAAGAAAAATTTACTAAATTGGATCATAAAATTAAATGACGAAGGTATGCAGTAACAAACAATAAAACAAAACGGCTTAGCCGATTTTGATGAAATATTACTTTTCAGAAAAAAAAAGATTAAAAGGGAGAAGACGAAAGAGAAGAAAAAAGATAAGAATGTTATTGTACAAAAAAATTGTCCCCCTTGCCCCCCAGGACCCCCCCTTTTGTGAGTGCTACCGGATGCCGTCGAGATAGGGGGTTTTCGATTAGGGTTTCGTATAGAGGGTTTCTTCCTGAATTGAAAAAACAAAAAAAACACCCCCCTCTTGCCCCTTTTTTCACCCCCCCCTTTCGTATCTTCCAAGCGGAGTGACTTGCAAGACTTTTTTTTTGGGTCATGTAGGGAAGGTGAGATTATTTTGAAAGCAAAATAAATTTTGCCCCCCTCCCCCCTCTAGACCCCTTTATTATTTTTGACCCTTTTTTTCGAGTGGAGCATTGCGGCGAGCGCATGGGGAACAGTGCGGCGAGCAAAGCGAGCCGTGCTGTGACCCCCTCCCCCCCCCCCCTAAGCCCCCCAGAACCCCCTCCTCCTGAACCCGGGGGGAGCGTCGCGGCGAGCGAAGCGAGCCGTGCTGTGACCCCCCCCTCAAGCCCCCAGAACCCCCTCCTCCTGAACCCGGGGGGAACGTTGCGGCGAGCGAAGCGAGCCGCCACGCGACCACGCCCACCCTACTGAAATTTAGAACCCCCTCCTACTGAAATTTAGGGTGTCTTAGGGGTGTGAAAAAATGTTCACTAGACTGAGTTCAAAATTCAAAATGGCGGCTGTGCCACTTCCGGTTTTGCAAAAATCGTCCGATTAAGGTCGTTCAAACGGTTCATTCGACTGAGGACTATGATTGGAGATTGAATTTTAGGTTTTTTAAGGTGTTTGATTGGATCTTCACTTGGTTTAGGGTTCCGCCCCTGTGGGAACGCATTGAGGACGCGAGCTGCTTGCAGCTCGCGATGCACGCGACCCGGTAGTCAACGTTTGGGTTCCTTCCAGCGGTTTCGACCCGTTAAGGGTTTTGGCTTGACGTACAATTTAGGGTTCCGTATAAGGTTTTGATTGGGGTTTTACTACATTGAGCAATTTGATTAAGTGTTCGACTTTTAGGGTTCCTTAGGACTTTGATTGGAGTTTCAACTACACTTAGGAGCTTGATAATGTTAACATTTTTAGGGTTCCTTAGGACTTTGATTGGGGTTTTACTACATTGAGGAACTTGATAAAATAAACAACTTTTAGGGTTCCTTAGGCCTTTAATTGGAATTTTACTTCACTTAGGACCTTGATTATGTAAACAATTTTAGGGTTCTTTAGGACTTTGATTGGGGTTTTACTACACTGAGGAACTTGATTCACTGATCGACTTTTAGGGTTACTTAGGACTTTCTTTACTACTTTTTGGGGTTTTACAAGTGCAAGTGTAATGTAAAACTGGGAGTAGCACACCGACACGCGAGCTGCTTGCAGCTCGCGCACACGAAAAAACTAGTTAAGGGGCTGACGTATGGAAAATTTTCATACAAACGGAATACCAAAATGATTTCTAATTTAGACAGATTTACACTATATTATTGTAATAATTGTATTTGCATAGTATTTATCTAGGTTCCTCAACAGTTTTTATTTCAAATTACTTACCTAAAATGAAATAAACACCAATCGCATTTTGCACATTTTTATGCTAAACTTATCAAGTTTTCTACCTATTGGTTTCGTACTAAAAACAACAATATCTTACGTGTTTTTTGTTAAGGAACCTAGTTTATATTGTCTAGTTACAGAATAACAATACTATGTAAAGAATACAAAAAGTTTTCAGTCATCATTTTTGGTATTACGGAACACGATCAAATTCATGGCATTTTCGAACGGCTACTATTGCTATCGCGCACGCACGGTGCGGGTGGCGGGGTGCAGGGGGAGGAAACGCTTGAAGCACACGGGACACTTCGGTTGTGTGTGTGAATCGCTCGGACTTCGGACTAGTTAAATACCTACACTGGCATAAAACATAATGCTTAGATATTTGATAATTGTTAGTTTAGGAAGGGTACTAAGTGAAGATGGGAAATACTAAGTACCTAGGTAGGTTGTAGGTTGGGTAAACGAAATTAAGGTGCAGCACTAGGTCAAAAAGTCTGCCGAAATTTCGAAAAAAGCCAACATTTCGACTAAAACAAATTATGAACCATTAATTTCTATACAGGGTGGAATTTTGTAATGCCACCTGGAGGGAAGGTACTCTTAATACTGCAGATAGAAAATTTTACTCAAAGGAAACATTCCTTTATTTTTGGATAGAAAGCAATTTCTAAAATTAAAAATAAAATAATTTTTAAATTAATTTTTTTTTTTGAAAGAAATAAATTTATTCTTTTAAAGAAATGAATTCGTTAAAAGAATAAATTTGTGTATCCAAGAGAATGGAGCCCATTTCAAGCAACTAATTTCAAGTAACTAGTTAGTTATCCATTTTTTGTAAATAATTAAATTAATTTAAGATTTCCTGGTTTTTCTTTCATTTAATTTATCATGTTTGTTAGAGAGATTTCATCCTTATAATTGACTAACGATCGATGCAATAAGAGTACAAGGTATAATTTTTCTGATTTTAGCCGGTTCAATTCCCGGGTGTGAGAGAATTTTCGAAAAACTTTGAATGCAGTTTGCTTTCTATTCAAAAATAAAGGAATGTTTCCTGTGAGTAAAATTTTCTATCTGGAGTATTAAGAGTACTTTCCCTCCAGGTGGCATTACAAAATTCCACCCTGTATATGAAGTATTGATAAAAGGTCTAAGAAAAATTACAACAAATTATTTTTTTTCTTTATTTATTTGTAGTTCAAAAAACTGCTACCACTCAACGTCCGGTGGAAATATTGATAAAAGGACTGAGAAATACTTGAACAAAATAGTTTTTTTTTTATATAACTGGAGCTCAATAAACAGAGTACCGCTCAACGTCTGGTGGAAATATTGATAAAAAGACTTGGAAAAATTTCAGCAAAATATTTTTTTTCTTTATTTATCTGGATCTCAAAAAACCGACTACCGCTCAACGTCAGGTGGAAAGATTGATGAAAGGACTAAGAAAAATTGCCACAAAATATTTTTAGTCTTTATTTATCTGGGGCTTAAAAAAACTGCTACCACTCAACGTCAGGTGGAAATATTGATAAAAAGACTTGGAAAAATTTCAGCAAAATATTTTTTTTCTTTATTTATCTGAATCTCAAACAACCGACTACCGCTCAACGTCAGGTTATAATATTGAAAAAAGGACTAAGAAAAATGGCTACAAAATATTTTTATTCTTTATTTATCTGGGGCTTAAAAAAACTGATACCACTCAACGTCAGGTAGAAATATTGATAAAAAGACTTGTAAAAATTTGAACAACATATTTCTGTTTTATTTTTCTGGAGCTCAAGAAATAAACTACAGCTCAACGTCAGGTGGAAATATTGATAAAAAGACTGAGAAATACTTTAACAAAATAGTTTTTCTTTATATAACTGGAGCTCAATAAACAGAGTACTGCTCAACGTCTGGTGGAAATATTGATAAAAAGACTTGGAAAAATTTCTGTAACGTTCACTAGAAGTTGCTTCATGCAATCAAAATTGAGTTCTATATAGTAATTGTGATAAGACATAAATAATTTTTTTTTCAGTTTGTTTATAATCATTATATAAGTATCCACCTATAGTAGGTTAGCTTGGTACACTTTTTTCGCGAGTTTTGTGCGAAAGCCGAGGTCCATGTAATTGTAGGTCGATGTTCGCAATCGTTGGTTTTGCGAATGTAAATAAGCAGAATAAAAGCAACCTAATTGCTCAACGAATAAAGTATATTTTTAAATGCAGTCACATTATTAGACTTTCTGTACTTTGGTAAGTGAGCCGCTTTGCTGTGTGTGTGTGATCGATGAGGTCTGGCGAACCACACCCCACCTGATGTTGAGCGGACCTCCACCCATGATCTTCAACTGTAACGTCATGACTGGTTTTGAACCCACGCCCCCCAACCGCTAGGCCGATGAGGTCTGGCGAACCACACCCCACCTGACGTAGAGCGGATACCCACCCATCATCTATTACTGTAACGTTATCACTGATTTTGAACCCGCACCCTCCAACCACTAGGCCAATGAGGTCAAGCAAACCACACCACACCTGATGTTGAGCGGACTCCCACCCATCATCCTCTACTGGAACGTCATCAACCACAACTCCATCGCTCCGCGCCGGGGTCAATGGCTCTCTCAACTCAACTCGGAGTCAATGGTTCTCTTTACTCTTCTTCAATTTGGTCCAGAACCCGCACAAACCCTACCTGATGAATAAACTCACTCGTATCATGTTAGAGAATTTCCTGGTGTCTTTTCTAAGTGCGTAAATAGCTACTCTGAAGGTTCTTTATCGGTTCAGGAATGTTGTTTTTTTTTTCACTTTATTCTTGCATTCAGAGCATGACCAATCCTTGCTTATTGAATACTAGAAAAGCGAAACAAGCAAGCAATAAGCTTAGAGGGTTAGTCAGGTAATGCAGCCACAAAAAATAAAAACATAAAATTGTAGGGTGCAAAAAGTCAACTCTCTTTGACCAGATTTGAACTCCCGCCCACCTCGTCCTCTCAGTGTGAATCCGCACGCCCTAGCCACTAGCCTATCTGACGCTTAGTAACGTTGACGAAATTAGGCAATGCATAAAAATCGTTAGCAGTGGCTGACGCACACGCACAAGCGCGGCACTATGGTTGGATTCACGTATAGAAGTAGCGCGTCACACGAGCGCCTGTGTGTGTATACTACTATTATATATTCCGTGGCGCCCGCATCAAATGAATAGAGATAGCTATATTCGGAGCAATTTTTGCCCGCGCCTCGAATTGAAGTTGCGAGCTGCGTCCGTCACCCTCTTAATATCTAAACTTAAACATTACGGTATTCTAAATCGCTCCATTGACTTATTACAATCGTACTTGACTGATAGAATCCTTAAAGTTGATGTGGGCGGTGAGAGATCTTTTGGGTCAGTTATTGACATAGGGGTGCCACAAGGTTCGATATTAGGTCCTTTCTTGTTTCTAGTGTACGTAAATGACCTTCCTTTTTTGGTTAAAAAACTATGTGAAACAGTACTATTTGCTGACGATACCTCATTAATTTTTAAAGTCGATAGATAGAAGGCTAATTACGATGACGTTAACGCATCTCTGTCGTAAATACTTAACTGGTTTAATAATCTTTTACTTAATGTTAAGAAAACTCATAAGTTTTATGAAAAAATATTTTTTGAGTGTCAGTTCTAAGTATAAAAATCATAATGCGGTTTACAGAATACATCTATTTACCAAGTTTCATCAGTACATATAGCTTTTACAGTTTTGTAAGTACCATACTTCAAGCAAATAAATTATTTCTTTTCATTTCATTTCATTTTTTTGAAAAAAAGTGACTGTGACATACGGATGGACAGACAGACAGACATGACGAATTTATAAGGGTTCCGTTTTTTACCTTTAAAAAATACAAGTGTTCATTCACCGACTACCGACATTTATGAACTTGCAACTCACTCTGGTTTTGCATAATATGAGGAAAATCTCTCTTGGTGGAAGGTTTCTTTTATTAAATCTGGGGCTATTTGCTTGTTATACTATATAAATTAGACTACTACTACTACACTACTATATAAGTTAGATTTAAAATGTAGCGTTCGTGGTAGTTTAAAAAATACCGCACAGCTTGCCATTGTTATCACCAATCCTGGATGAAAAATATGCAATGGAAACTCTGCGACGGGAATCAGCTAACATAACAATTGGGTTATATTTATTTACTGAATATCTGTCTGTGTTTTTGTCTAACGAAGCGTATTCTAGTCAACACATTGTAATGTCGTGACAAATGTCAGACCCAAGCACAGAATAAGTAATAGTTGGTATCAAATACATGAATTCACAGCTCAGGTCAGGCAACGCCATCTTTATTTTAAATTTTTCCAACTTTCCGGTCGTGTTTTGTTTTTAGACCAGCGTATAGCGGAGGCTTAAGGCCAGGATATTCGAGCGCAGTAGGCATTTAGCGCTACCTCAGCCCCCGCCATGATAAGCGCGCGACGTAATTATTTACGCGCCCGGCAGGCCGTGCGCCACTGACCGCGTACGATAACTTAGTGCCACAGTATAGAAAACCAAGCAGTAGTTAGGTATGATATTTACTTACTAACTTCAGTTAGGTAGTATTGTAGATAGTATTAATAACATATTACCAGTATTTTTGTTACATATTGTGTGTAGATATAGGTACAGTCACAAAGCTAAGTAATAAAAAAAATTAGAATTAGTCCAACTAAAAAGTACTTTGGTTTCGTGTGGCACATACAACTTTTCGATCCAGCAACGAGAACATAGAGGTAAAAAATACAACTAGTACAAGTAACAATTATATTTATTTTGTAAAACGACACATACTTCTGCCTACAATACGTAAATTTTGAAAATGTTATTTTTATACTATATTATATAAAAAATATTTTTATTTCGTATGGCACATATCACTTTTTCATTGCACATACTCGGAAAGTAGGTCTGAAGTTGCCTGAGGGGCCTAATTGAAAGTAATACTTTCAGCCCTAGAGAGAATCGCTTTCTACTGACAGCTGTCAAATTATAAAAAAACAAGTTCTATTTTATTCAACCATGTTCCAACTTTCTAAAGCTATTTCTAACTGCAAGGAGGTTATTGAACTAAATTCTAACGTTTTATTCAGCAAGGAGGTTGGAAACCCATTACAACGATTAGAAGTTTAAAAAGTCTAATTAGTCCGCGATGTAAAATTTAAATTTAAATAACATAAAGATAGTGGGTATTAAATAAAGAATATATTTTCTAAATGACTTTATTATTATTTAGCTTCAACTATTTCTTTATTTAAATAACATAGATTTGCGAAAAAAAATAACCATTTTTTTAATTATGAAATTTAAAATAATGGTTGAATAATGCTGGCCAGCGAAGGCCCGCCAGAAGTCTCGGGACTCAAAAATGTGACTTTCTATCCTCAGGTAACAATGTACTATTTTATTCAGCAACGTGAATAATATACAATTTCGTAATCTTTGTGCATCGTTTTGATGAGTTTACGAAATTGTACATTTCTACAATTTGATGAATTTTAGTAGGTAGGTAGGTATACCTACCTACTAAAATTCATCAAATTGTAGCTGCCTAGGTTTGCATGGACCAAACTGACCACGAGGTTGGATTGGACTTTGAATTATATCCAATTGCTTACTTGGACCTGGCATAGGTACGTCATTATTTTCGTCATTTTCTTTTAAAATTATATCACGTATTGGCATACCGCGAATTTGTCGCGGGTCTACAATCTCTGGCAAAAGGCATTTCATGTAAAAATCAATAACTTTTTTTTCTATTTCCACCTTCCAAAATTCGTCATCTCTAGGAATGTATTCGATTATGAGTGGATGATTTTCGCCGGACCAAATTCCAAAAATGCATTGGTTTCTCTCGGTAACATGGAGTTGACCCTGCACTTGGTAAAACCAATTGCTTCTTTTATTAATGATTCGCGTACTGTTTTTTTTGTCATATTTATATATTTGTATTTTGTTTTCTTTTATAGCAGTTTCTATTCCGGTCTTAAATGCCGTTATTGGACACTTTACTTCTATAATTTTATCGTGGTCAACTAAACCATCGGGTGTAGCCCCAATAAATGGGTATTGTTTATCTATGAAAAGTCCACATGGTTCGATGACAATGTTTTCTTGTCTCTCCATTTGTTGTAGCGCTTGCTTTTCATTTTCTACACCATGAGCTACTGACATTACGTGGCCTATATTTTTTTTATACAGTAAATTTTTTACTGTATTCGCTGTGCTTTTGGACAATTTCCTTTTACAGATTGCGCCAAAATTTGAGGCCGTTATAAGGCTTTTTCTAATTTCCATCCACTCACTGCAATCCCTTTGTAACACTAATTATCAGTTTTTTCCCTTTGTAACACTAATTCTGGGGGGCGTAGGAAGGTCACAGCACGACTCGCTTCGCTCGCCGCGCTGTTCCCCGTGGTCGCGTGGCAGCTCGCTTCGCTCGCTGCGACTCTTCCCCCGGGTTCAGGAGGAGGGGGTTCTGGGGGGCTTGGGGGGGGTCACAGCACGGCTCGCTTCGCTCGCCGCGCTGTTCCACTCGAAAAAATAGGGTCAAAAAAGGGCATTTTTAGGTTTTTTTAATAATAAAGGGGTCTAAAGGGGGGAGGGGGGCAAAATTTATTTTGCTTTCAAAATAATCTCAACTTCCCTACATGACCCAAAAAAAAAAATCCTTAAAAGTCACTCCGCTTGGAAGATACGAAAGGGGGGGAAAAAAAGGGGTAGGAGGGGGGAAGTTAATTTGTTCTTTCAATTCAGGAAGAAACCCTCTATACGAAACCCCATTCGAAACCCTCCTATCTCGACGGTATCCGGTAGCACTCTCAAAAGGGGGGGTCCTGGGGGGCAAGGGGGGCAAAATTTTTTGTACAATCAAAATCACTTTAGACCCTCTTTACGTTGCCCATTAAAAAATTATGCAGGCCCTCTCCGTTGCAGAGCTCCCCTGAGGGGGGGAGTTCCGGGGGGGCAAATTCCGGAGGGGTTACAGCACGGCTCGCTTCGCTCGCCACGCTGTTCCTCATGGTCGCATGGCGGCTCGCTTCGCTCGCCGCAATGCTCCACACGAAAATAAAAGGTCAAAAATAGGCCATTTTTAGGTTTTTTAAATAATAAAGGGGTCTAAAGGGGGGAGGGGGGCAAAATTTATTTTGCTTTCAAAACAATCTCAACTTCCCTACATGACCCAAAAAAAAAAGTCTCGCAAGTCACTCCGCTTGGAAGATACCAAAGGGGGGGGAAAAAAAAGGGGTAGGAGGGGGGAAGTTTTTTTTGTTCTTTCTATTCAGGTAGAAACCCTCTATACGAAACCCCAATCGAAACCTTCCTATCTCGACGGCATCCGGTAGCACTCTCAAAAGGGGGGGTCCTGGGGGGCAAGAGTGGCAAATTTTTTTGTACAATCAAAATCACTCTAGACCCTCTTAACGTTGCCCATTAAAAAATTATGCAGGACCTCTCCGTTGCAGAGCCACCCTGAGGGGGGGAGTTCCGGGGGGGCAAATTTCGGAGGGTTCACAGCACGGCTCGCTTCGCTCGCCGCGTTGTTCCCCGTGGTCGCATGGCGGCTCGCTTCGCTCGCCGCAATGCTCCACACGAAAATAAAAGGTCAAAAATAGGCCATTTTTAGGTTTTTTAAATAATAAAGGGGTCTAAAGGGGGGAGGGGGGCAAAATTTATTTTGCTTTCAAAACAATCTCAACTTCCCTACATCCCAAAAAAAAAAAGTCTCGCAAGTCACTCCGCTTGGAAGATACGAAAGGGGGGGAAAAAAAAGGGGTAGGAGGGGGGAAGTTTTTTTTGTTCTTTCAATTCAGGAAGAAACCCTCTATACGAAACCCCAATCGAAACCTTCCTATCTCGTCGGCATCCGGTAGCACTCTCAAAAGGGGGGGTCCTGGGGGGCAAGAGGGGCAAATTTTTTTGTACAATCAAAATCACTCTAGACCCTCTTTACGTTGCCCATTAAAAAATTATGCAGGACCTCTCCGTTGCAGAGCCACCCTGAGGGGGGGAGTTCCGGGGGGGCAAATTTCGGAGGGTTCACAGCACGGCTCGCTTCGCTCGCCGCGTTGTTCCCCGTGGTCGCATGGCGGCTCGCTTCGCTCGCCGCAATGCTCCACACGAAAATAAAAGGTCAAAAATAGGCCATTTTTAGGTTTTTTAAATAATAAAGGGGTCTAAAGGGGGGAGGGGGGAAAAAATTATTTTGCTTTCAAAATAATCTCACCTTCCCTACATGACCCAAAAAAAAAAAGAAAAATAATAAAATAAATTGTGTTGCTTACTTATATTTCCGTAAAACAAAGTTAATTGTACTTACTGTTACAATTTTATACTGTGACGGCAAACAACAATAATAATTTATCGTATATTTTGCGGGGAACGTAGCGAGCTAGCAACAGCGACACAGGTCCTACCTCAAAGACGCCTGGCCGGCTACTGAAACCAAGCGCGCGGACCGCATTATTATATAATATCTTGATAAAACAATAAAAAACTGTTTTGAGAAAAATGAACCGTAGAATATTCTTCGTAATTTCATTGCCTATTTTTTGACATGTTTTTCGGGAGTAAACGTTGGGTCTACTTCAAGTACGACTTAAAAAAACGATCAAAAATTCGCGAAATTGGGAGTTTTCGCGATTTTTTTTGATCGAGCAAAGTTGACAATATCGTGTTTTGAACCATAGAATAATCAAGATTATTTATTAAACTACAACATATATTTTTATCAGATCAAAACAAATAATATTTGATTGTTTAATGTTGAATCTAAAATAGGTCGATTCTGAGAGTCTTGGTCTTAAACAATCTAACATGATGAGATGACTCAAGGTAAGAGTTTTTGACTTCAGCTTTAAACGCGGCTAAGGAAAGGGGATACCCAAAGATACCCAATTACCCACTGCGATCTCCACAAGCCTACCGCAAGCTCTGTCTGGCTCTGTCTCTGGCTCTGGTTTTGAGTCTGTTTGAGTACTCACCAGTGTATTATACAGTGTGTGTGACGTTTCGACGTATATAGGTATAGGATTTATTAAGACAGCACTCACACAGACTCAAAACAAGAGCCAGACAGAGCTTGTGGTAGACCTACAGCAACGAGTTCCATAAACGGACAGCTTGGAAGGTGAAGGAATCGGCATAGAAGCTTGTTCTTTGGCGGAGGTTTTCTGAGGAACGAAGGGTTCGAGGATTCTCTAAATAAATTCTAAATATTAATCATAGAAACCGGGCAGTAGCCGTGAAATTGTTTGGCGCGTTGCAAAATAAACAAGCAAATTGCCCAGAGTAGGTACCTATACCATAGCATAGACCATTGATTCCCAACGTGGTCCAGGTGGACCCCCAGGGGTCCACGGGAGACTCAACGGGGGTCTACGATAGCGTGGCAAAATTAAGCAATCAATTCTCACTTTTTTCCGAAAACTTTTAATTCGTGATAGGAACTCAGCCACAACGAAAATGTCTATAGTTAAATCTTATCTCTGCGACTGAGAATATAGTTAAAATGTAGCTGCAGGGCAGGGGGTCCACCAGAACCAGCAAAATTTTAAAAGTGGTCTATGAGAAAAAAAAACTGTATAGTCGTAGGAGAGAGACAGATGTCGAACGCTGCCGAACGCGGAGGCCGATTAATTTTGCTTCTTTATCGCTCGTTCCGCGCTCTCGCTTGCACTTCAAGCCTTAAATGGAACACCTTAGAGCGAGGTAACGCCGCATGAGCCATGTTTTGTCGTGCGTGCAGCCGGCTCCATCGAATTATAAGACGTTGTCACGTCAAAAATTAAAAGAGTTCTATGATATAAAAATGTTAGGAACCTCTGCCATAGACGATGCAAATGGAATTGACAATGTTATCTCAGCACGCCAGAGTTCAGCCGCGTGTTAGTGCGGGTGTATCACGTCGGCCCGCGGGCGGCAATTTACATTTTAATTGGAGCCCCGTGCCATAGCCATAAGCTTATATCAGATGTGACAATAATTATAGTCGGTAGGTATGTACCAACAAATTATGTATTACCTACGTTTTGAGTTTACACTTTAAAGACTTCATTTTAAACTTTAATTAAAAGGAGCTATTCAACTAATTGTCTGAATGGTATACAGCGTTGAACCACTTGCCTAGTCTAGCCATTTTAAAGCAATCAAAACCAACCTAGGTTTTTTTCGTCTTTAAATGGTATTACTTGGTGATTTTTAACATATTATTTTGTCTAGGCGTCTGTTCGAAGCGACGCGTGACCCAAGGGTTGGTAATATCTGCATTGCTAATCAGCGTGGCAATGCCGCCAGCGTCTTGGGGACCCTTCCATCTGGAACTGATTTGGATCAGTTGAGCTATCTCTAGATCGTGTGTAACGGTCTGCAGAAAGCTTATTAATTTTAATAAGTATCTGTACATTCTTTCGAATATTATTCAGGCCGATAATTGAATGGCGAATAAAACCAGTTGGCTGCGACAGCGTGTATATGGTAAGTACTCTATAAGTATACCCACCCGCTAGTTGGCCCAACAAAACCAGGAAGAGCCTCACAAATCAATATAACATCCGTTGTAGAGTGAGACGGAAGAACAAAAAGGGGCGCGGCCTCCTCCCCACGCTTCCCGCATCAACGCCATAACACAACCCTGCCACAAAAACAACTCAAAATGGATATAATTATTATGACTAAGTAGGTTCCTACTGACACTACTTTTATGAAACAACGGGATATTTAGTATGTTTAAATTTAGTTCAACCGTGATCATGGTGCATGCAACTGTGCCGAAATATCGGAAGTCAACTCAACAAAATTTAATCATGGTAAATATACCGTTTTTTCATAAAAATAGTGTTAAAAACCACAGAGCAGCCAACACGCTTTTGCTAAAAACCATGATAGTTTCAAAAGTTATATCCTACTGACAATGTTCCTAGAGGTTATTCTGAGAATCGACAAGCTTTTGGCTGTTAGCTTCACTTTTTACTTCGTGTTCGTGCTACCATAGGCAAATTGACATGGTGATAAGACGCAAACATTTCGATGTTGGCCGCAATGAATCTAACACAAAGTCTTCATTTTTAGCAAGTTGCCAACATGGATCGGGCATAGATTCCTCAAAATAAAGACCATAAAGATGACTACTGGTTCAATTGACTGACAATTCACGATTGTTCAGTAGGCCTACCATGAACTCTGTCTGGCTCTGGTTTTGAGTCTGTGTGAGTGACTCACCAGTGCATTATTCTGTGTGTATGACGTTTTGACGTAGGATTTATTTAGTCAACACTCGCACAGACTCAAAACCAGAACCAGAGACTGAGCCAGACAGAGCTCATGGTAGGCCTACAGGAGAAGCATTTGAAGTTTTTTTCGTGCCAAATCGTAGGTAACTCTTGTTGTATTCGTCTTTTTTAAGATCTGGTTTACCAAAAATTTCGCGGGCTTTCAGCATAATATGAATTGAGACGCTATATACTCTATATAGGTATAATATGTTCTGTTCTGATATCCAGAACTACGGATCCCTAAAGACTGATTTACACTGATGTTATGTGATACTTATCCAGCACCATCACCTCGCCGGCGCTTTTCACCACGTCGTGGTCTCCGCCATCACCGCTCACCAGCACGACGCCGCGCACGAGCAAACTCAGGAGACTTATTTATTAAAACCGAACTGGAGTATAGGGCATATTTAAATTAAAACTCAAATAAAAAAAAAGAATTTATTCTGCAGTATCACTAAGATCACTTTTTAAACGTCTTAAAGCTAGGTGAGTCTAGGTGCCAGTTCCACGCGACCAAGCCTAGAAGAACAGGCAACAAACTACGGCTTCGTTCCTACTTTTTTTTGTATGATCTTTTTACAAAACACGCACACGCTACGCTTAGTAATAGTAAAGTACCTAAACAGCATATAAAAATAAGATACGAAAATAGTAGGTAGGTACAGACACTGCAAATAATTCACATGTTGGCTTTTGATAACTAGATCTTCTTCGGGATCTGAACAATCAAAATCAAGGCCTAAGTTGTGAAGAACACGAAAAGCCTGTATGATCTGAACACATTTGTTTGGCTTGTAGTGCAAGATCCTATCCTTGCCCAACGCCAACTGTTTTTAACCAGCCAAAAGTGTTTTCTATTGTGACCAGGGCTTTCATATGCTTCTGGTTGTACATTCTTTCTGGGGAGTTGCAGTAACATTTAAGAATGGTGCCATGAGCCAAGGCCACTGTGGGTATCCAGAGTCACCTGAAATGATGTTGATAATTTTTATTAAGAAGCTCAAAAAAAATATCTTCTATGTAAAAATCTAAAGTAACTTAAATAGTTACCATAATTATAGTTAGGATGTTTTCCTGAGGGACACCTTTGTACGTACCTACATAAGCAGTAATACCGGGTTGGTATCTTAGGTGGTAGGTACATATTAATGAAAATAACATGACTCACCTTTAATTCAAAGCTCACGCGCTGCGAAGACTTTAGGTCGTTATGCAGTCGCAACTCTTCGCATAGGAACGCGAAGGCAACCTTCGACAAACGATACCGACGACGAAATATGGCCTCCGGAAGATCTTCGATAGGATTGAAAGCTTTCCGTAAACCAGCCCGCAGTTCCCGTAATTTACGAACCCGGTTTTTCTCGACCATCCGCATTGCAAAATAACATCTTGCAGACATTCTCTAAAGCAATTATTGACTTCAAAAATGCACAAATAAATGTTTGTTTACTAATTCATTTTGATTGATCGATCGTGAAGCTGTCAAATGCATTCCGAAACTTAGAATAGCATTTTACACAAAAACCGTCAGAATCGTGAAGCTAACGAAAAGATTTAGTACGATTTTGGTGTTGACGATAGACTATCACCGGTGTTAGCGATAGTAAGTGAAGATACGTAGCAATATTATTTCTCGCAAAGCCCGTCAGAGGCGCTCATCGTTTTTCCATACAAAATCGGGATTGTAAAGAGGTTAAAACCTCTTTACAAAACGCTAACACGACACCTTATGTCTTACACGACACCAAAAATGGTGTTGCAAAACTCTGAATAGCCCCTCTGATGCTAATACATTGTGCCGGTTCTTTCACAATCACCACAGACGCAGACTGAGGCTTCCGTCATTTCAAGTGATCCTTTTGATAAATATGAATAAAGAAAGTTGAATTTGAATAGAATTTCAATTTGCCGGTAGGCCTCGCATTTTTTTACACTGAGGGACTGTTTTCTGACAAGTAGGCCTACCACAAGCTCTGTCTGGCTCTGTCTCTGGCTCTGGTTTGAGTCTGTGTGAGTGCTCACCATTGTACTAAACTGTGTGTGTGAGTTTCGACGTAGGATTTGAGCGCTGGTGGCCTAATAGTAGCTGCCCCGCCTTCCGATTCTAAGGTCGTGGGTTCAAATCCAGTCCAATAAGTTTTTCTGCCCAAAAATGTATGTACACTATGCCAGTGCTCTCAAACGGTGAAGGAAAACATCGTGAGGAAACCGGCATATCGTAGAACCTAAAAAAATCGAAAATATGTGTCAAGTGCACGAAAGGAGCTTCATTGAGGCGCACTTCAAATCCTTTCACCACACTTGGTTCGAAAGAATCAGTGACACGATAAGAAGAAGACGTAAGATTTATTTAGGCAGCACTCACACAGACTCAAAACCAGAGCCAAAAAGACACAGGTATACTTAGGAGGTGCAAAAATGAATAGAAAAAATGAAATGAAATTATTTTTAATGCTTTTCTACTGTGATAAGAAAAAAGCAATTAAGACAGAATATACCTACCTATATTATAGCTTAGTTACGCAAACCTTGTAAAGAAAATCATGTTTATTGCCGTTTTCTCTTATCCTGTTATTTTATTAATATTACGTTAGTATCGATCTTGGCATTCGTCTATGTTCTTTAGAGTGGTATCGATGTTTATTCTAGATCTAAACGATCTTTGTCAAAACGAAACTAGAAATATAAACCTCGTTATCGTGTGAGCAACTCCTTACACTTGGTTTCAGTTTTTCCTACGCCGGGTGAAGAGTCTTACGCAGCTTATACCACGAAGCGACAGAGAGGAAAAATACTAAAAATGTTCGCGGAACTTGTAATGGACGTGAAACAGAAAATTATATCTATCAGGCATATAAAACAAATGTTTGAGAAAAACATGGTATACCAAACGGGGAAACAAGTTTACGATATAAGGAAGAAATATAATAGGATGGTATTTCTTTATTACTGGTCTGAGGGTAAAACGAATGATACGGTGAGTCACATCTTATTAGAGACAAGCTATATTTTGTAGGTTCTAGCTGTTGCTTGTGACTTTATTTGGACTTATGTGGTTTTTTTTTTTTTTCTATGTTACTGGCTGATGGGACAAGCATATGACCCCCCTGATGTTAGGTGGTAACCATCGCCTATAACAAAGCAATGCCTCGTAGGCCACGCACGTCAGGAACGCGCTCTACGATGCACTGCCCTGCGTCCATCAACTGGAGGCATACAGATATTCAGCCTCACGTGCCAGTAATTTCACCGTCACCCTTCAAACTGAAACACAGCAATGCTTCTGCACGGCAGAAATAGGCATGGTGGTAGTACTTCCCCGGACGAGCCCATCACAAAGAGCTTTACTACTACTAAAGTTATCCTAGTTATCCCATACTAGAGCAACTAACCAAATTAGTACATAAGTGCAGCAGCCAGCAAATTAGGTGTTGATGGTCGAACATGTAAATGTGACCCACATTATACGTAAGTCTATAAAGGCTTTGGTAGAGGCTTAGGCTTGTCTACTAATTTTCTCAACAAACGCGAGGAAATTAAAACTAAGCAGTTCTACTTGAACTCATTTTGTCAAGAAAACTATTATTCTCGCATTGGATTGTTCATTAGTTTTTTTTTTCAATAGAGCATTAAATTTTACAACCCAGTTCGAAATTTAAATAAAACCTTTGATAAATTATACCTCCTTTGTTGGCATCATATGAACAATAGACTTTCTGCGGTGGCGATCACAGTAAAACCCTGTGAAATATGACAGCGTTAATTGGCAATGTTTCAGTGATCGCCACATGCCGAAGATCCCCATCAGATCTTCACCAAATAGTTATTTTGCTCATATTTATTGTGTTTTACTTACACGCTAATAGAAAATCAAAAACATGGTAGAGTGCCAACGGTTGAACATGGACATAGACAAACTAATCCATATGATAGAGGAAAACGAAATGAAGATGGAAACTAGGTCTCGAATCCACGAACGAATGAAGTATGTTTTGCGGACAAAGGAAGAACAGCATGATGAAGAACAGAAAAAACGGGAAATCCTAAGAACACACATGTCAAAGTTAAAGTATAATGAAGATCGGTTACAGGTAGTGAAGAAAAAGACATACGTAGAGGATGGTTTCGATTCTGATTAAAATCAGCTTTGTGATTTTACCTAGAATAAAAGTCGCCAGTTTCATATATCCCTACTAATCTATCCTTCCTTCCAATCCCAAGGGCTGTGAGTTCAAATCCAGTCGTGTTCCAATGAGGTTTTTTGCCCAAAAAAGTACACTATGCAAACGGTGGAAGAAAATATCGTGAAGAAACCAGCATATCGCAGAACCTAAAAAGTTCGAAAATATATGTCAAGTGCATGAAAAGAGCTTCTTTGAGGCGCACTTTAAATTCTTTCAAATTATCGCATTTGCTCGCAAATTAGGTAATTTTTTTGCCAGCAATTCGCCGAACGGAACATGAACGAAACCCATGGATACACATATTGGTTTACTTTTGGTTAAAAATTGTTATTGTAAGCCATATGGGCGCGGGCATTTTTTCATTTACGACGAATTTTAAACCAACGATGCTAAACAATAGGACACATGCTTACATTGATGTGCATCTGTGCGGATTAGTACCTACTGATTCAGCTCTATGAGAAGGTATTAAGTAGATGATTTAACTTCAACACTAAGGTATACGCCACTGATTTCCGAGAAACATCTTCTCGCTTGTATGGGTGTGTGCACAGTATAGTGGGTTGAATTCCAGAAAGTCAGAGAAGGAACAAGTTGACATACACAAGAAACAGTTGAGCTATCTGCAGACCGTTACAAACGATCTAGAGATAGCTCAACTGATCCAAATCAATACCAGATGGAAGCGTCCTCAAGACGCTGGTGGGATGCGCTGTGTCAGATATCTGGGCTTGGGTCACGCGTCGCTTCGATCAGTCGCTTATACAAAATTTTGAAGTCCCGCTAGGCATCGGTTACTCACGAACCCAGAGTCTCAACCCCAATAGGAGTAAAAAAGTAGCCTCTGTCGAGACTTGCCTAGATAATATGATAAATCATAATAACAATCGAGTAGATTAGAATAGATACAGAAGAATTTCAGCAATGGGCTATCATTTTCAAGCACGTTTATTAATCTTCTTCCGGCGAGGCGAGCGGAGCGGCGTATAATCCGCACCGAGCTGTGTAATGCGCAAGTTCTGGCTGATGAATACCTCCGTAAGTATTAATATTCAGAAACTTGGCTACGTCCACATTCACGGACAAAGCAGAATGCCAGACCGGTGCACGATCTTTTCAGAAAGCGGGTATGCTGTATTAAGGCCTGCGCACACCTAGGTCGCTGGCGATAGCGATCAGTGAAACTCTGTCAAATATCGCTGTCAAATTTGACAGCGTTTCACTGATCGCCATTGCCAGCGACCTAGGTGTGCGCAGGCCTTTAGCAATGATAGTGTAAATATTCTTAGGGTAAAAGATTTGCTTTATCCCCTCATTTTTCATAATACTTATTGATTAACAGCCCCGCTTCGCTCGCCCCGTTCCCGTTACTATTTCAGGATAAAAAATTGTTTTTGTTATTGATTTCCGATCATTTTCATATTTATTCACCTTTTAAACCTTCTATGAACTTCCTCAAATAATTGAAGACCAAAATTAGCCAATTCGGTCGAGCTGTTTCCAGTTTTAGGGAGACTAACATTGTCTTTTGTATTTGACGTGTAACCGTGTCATCAATAAATGAACTTTGATCTTTGGGAATAGAACGGGGAATTGGTGATGGACACCACTGCTAAAACACAATTTATGTTTGCTAAAAACTTTGAACCGGCGCGGCGCGCGGTGGTGAGCAGGCGCCAGCCTGGTTCCTGTCTATGCCCAGTCAAGCCCAGGGGTCATCGCGTTCGGCTTAAATCTTGCTCTATAGATACTCCAACTGCCAATCGATGCCTAATTTATTCTGAACGCTCCTTCGACTGGATTAAACTCAATCTTGGGGAGAAGCACGATCGCTTTGGAAATACTTTTAGGAGAGTTTATTGAGAAACGCTATAATATTATGCTGAAAAAATATCTGATGCACCCAACACTTCTCACCACACCGGTTCTCAAACTTGGAACACTAGTTACTTATGTTTTACTTGCACTTTGGCCAATTTATTTTTTATAATAAATGATGCATGCTCTACCAGGAATGCGTAGAAAGCGTGGGTTGACGCCCAGTGACAAAGCTACTAATAGTCTCAAAGAAAATACAGCCTTATCGCGTACAAAACTGGGCAGAATATTGGGTGGGCTTCAACCAACACTGTGCCACTTCAGCACAAATGTCACGGATCAAATCGACAATAAATGCTGAGTATTTACTTTACATTACTCTTTAATTGTGCTTCCAACTGACAGCTCGGCTCGCTCGAATTCTGTCGATGACAATTACGGCTTGGTAGGAAATGTTTATTTTATAAAACTAACCGCATTTGTAGACGAGCCCTCGCCGTAAATTTTTCGAAGGGGGAGCAAGGTAGGGCCTCTAAATATACCATCTCATCGATATGATAAATACGTAAGTTTAGAGTAGTTATGTAACTTTACGCTTTAACTTTTATATAGATTTGGGCTAAACTCTGGACCTAACAAACTTGAGTGATTTTTTGTGATCTTACTTATTAAAAAAAATTAGGGCTAACTAACCAAAAATGACTTACCAGGACAAGCAAGGAGCAAGGCTGCCGAGAGCTCCATATGGTTAATATGGTTATGTCTGTCAAAGCGTGTACAGATTGGCTGACACACACATACATTTATTAATATTAATTTATTTCTAGGTTTGACTATTTGTGCGACAATTTTCAACAATATTGTTGTACTGTAACAAAATTAGAGTACCTACCTAGTGTTTTTGGTAGTGCTGGTTTGATTAGTTTAAAGTAACGGCAAACTTTTTGTAAGTATTATTATTTATAAATATATGAGGAAATAAAAACAAAGCCATTATGTAAAATTTGTTCTGAGCATATTGCGACTTAAATTTACTGTACGAAAGCCTAAAACAACAAAACAAAAGCATCCCCCCATACTACATCCCCCTATTTCACATAAAATTAACACCTACGATGAAAATGCGGTTCCATTAAAACCATTTCCCGGTATGGTTGCAGGGGCGGAACTAGGGTTACATGATAACCTTCTCTTCTTTGTTCATTACAAAAAAAATTGTTCATCTCCCTAAGGTCCCAGTCAAGTATAAATAGTTATTTGTTATACAAGAGTGCAAAGCTGCTTTTTAACCGCGTGCTCAATTCTGATGACCGAGCAAGCGCAGGATTCTAATATTTAACCACGAGCGTAGCGAGTGGTTTAAAAGTTAGAATCCTAAGCGTTGGCGAAGGAATCAAAAGAGCACAAGGTGAAAAATCTTTGCACTCGAGTGCAACACGTAACTTTTAATCCCACCTCAGCGAGGAAATGACTAAGTGCAAAAAAGAACATGGCGCGATTATAAGTAACACCAAGAAGGTTCAGAGTATGAGTTTCTAACAAATTTAAAAATGTTGTATGATAAATTCGGCACCATGGAGGTAGAAGTAAATAGGTTTAATGATGTTTTGAACTCACAAAAACACCAAGAAGGTTTCGAGTGCGAGTTATTAACAAATAAAAAAAGGTTGTATGATAAATTCGGCACCATGGAGTTTGAAGTAAATAGGTTGTGTATTCACAAACTTAGTGAACACGATATTCTAAATTCAAATTTACTTTATCCTCTAGAAGAAGAAAAACGGCTTTTGCAGTCAGATATTGAACAGCAAAAACATATTTTCCGAGCTGGTGGGATGAAAATTAAATTAACTTACCAAGCACTTGTACTTGTACCTTCACAGAAATTAAAACCTGAAATATTTCAGTAAGAGGAATAAAGCCTTGCGCATATCAAGGCGACCTGCGATAGCAATGCCGATAAGTTTCAGCACTCAAGTGATGATATACCGATCGCCATCGCAGGCGATCTAGATGTGCGAAGGCTGAACATGATCATGATGGATAAAGATATAATTATGATGAATGATCAACATGATGTAGAACAAGTAGCGTATTTTTGACTAATCTGAAGTTTAGTCTTTGTCTTGCTCGGGCCCAATCAATAGTTTACAAAAGTACATTGTTGTGTGAAAAGTACTTTAAGCCTTTGCATCTCGTCAAGGCCTGCGCACACCTAGGTCGCTGGCGTCGGCGATCAGTGAAATGTTTTCAAATTTGACAGCGTTTCACTGATAGCTATCGCCAGCGATCTAGGTGTGCGCAGGCCTTCAGGGGCAACCTATGCAAGAAAAGACACGTCATTTCGTATAATCTATAGATAGTTCGGGTTTACTCTCTACAAAAAATATTCATGCGTACGTCAAAAACATGCAAAAAAAAGATGGCATCGTTATTCAGTGACCGCAATTAGCACGATAGCCCCTGGTTTAGTATAACCTAGACACGCCTCTGGTTGTGAGAACGAAGCCTTGTGTTCGAGTACATTGTCTGTTGAATGTTGGTACATAGCTGGTATATAGGGGAGGGTGAGTCGCTCGATAAGGTGGAATGGAGTACGCATGCGCGGTGGGCAACGCAACGACCTGAATTAAATCCTGAGAGATGCCTATAGAGAGATAGTTCACAGAATTATAAAAACTAGTATAACAATGGAAAATTTGCTAAATCAAAAATGATATTTTTGCTATACCTTTCCAATATATTTTCCGAAATTTTCTTTACGTAACAACATTCAGTTAAAACTCTTCAAAAACTTAATATTTTTGAAGAGAAAATATGCGAACGGAACGTTTTTTGACCGTTATGAACCCCACAAATTGTTGCAACCCCTTCTCACCTACGAGGTACGAGTTCTTTTAGTTCGTATTATTAATAATAAATCGTTTTATTTTTGTCCTTTCTTTTTTCAACTCTACATGTACAATGATTTAATAGAACCGAGTAACGTATTCCGTTCCACTATTCCTGATTTTGGCAGTATTCACGTTTCCGGCACTGCAGTGGGTGCTAAGAGTCACTGGAAGCTTACTGGTTGCCACCATAATAACCAATGGGTAAGACACCGGATCGAGGTAGATGGCACAAACTAAGGGACGCCTATACCCAGCAGTGGTTGAAGTCGGGGTGTGGATGATGTTGATGATGAGTAACGTAGTGAACTATCTGTTTCCATTTCAGCTTTCGCATATCACGTGAACTCGATCTCAGGGCTTTTGTTTGAGCTTTGTGCCTATATAGAGTCCTCTAAAACCATAGTTAATACATTTTTTTCCACTCACTCTAATTTTAGCAAATATATATAGTCACAACCTACGCTTGTGATTAGGACTAATCACAACAGAACTTAGCGTCACGCATTATTAGAACGTAATTTTTGATGAAATTAGTATAAAACGCAGCTTCATGGAGGTCTGACCACTGACAACCGGGGGTCGTTGAAAAACCCAAAGTAACAGCCCCAGACTCATACAAAATCAATTTACAAAGGACTCTCGGTGATGCTCGTTCGAAAATGCACTTTCTGCTTTCTCAATAATATCTATTATGCCCTGAAATGGGTGCGTCGGAGCACTTCATTTTTTTATAGTGCACAACAATAGAAGCTTTTATTGGCCGTTTTGTAGATCAGTAACTGTCACAAAACATCACCTAGTCATCGCCCTATCGGCTGTGTAAACATTTCAATTTGTGGATCCTGTATTTAAAATATTAATTGTACGTGAAAACTGTAGACGGAAATTATTATTACTGTATTATTATATATGCGAAATATTGCATATTGGTATATGGTATTTAAGAATAAATAATTAGGATCAATCTACACTACGTATGTAGTTATATGTATATTATGGCTCATTTATATTCTGTTGTCAGTAATGTATTATCAGTTAACTGACCGTAGGGTTGGTGTAGGTGAAATGAAATATATCATAGTTGCTCGTAATCAAGATCTAGCATTCAAATGCCTGCTTCACGATTTTTTTTATCATACCTATGTCCGTTGTACATCCGGTGTTCTCTATCGTGAAAAAGTTAAACTTTTAATCACTCTTAAGCCATTTAGGAAGACCTTCATTCAGGAAACGGTAACAATATTATCGGTAAGTCAGTTATACAATTGCAAAAAATCCATATCTATACAGGATGAGCAAATCTGCCAGTCTCACACTGAAGTCATTAACAAATAAAGCTTAATCTCCATTGTCAGCTCATCGCAATAACAGAAAAGTAAATTCGTATTCTCCACAATAGGAATTAGAAGTGTGGGCCATTGTGGCAAATTGGGCATTCCCTCGTCCGTGAAATCGTCGCGCCATTGACAGCGGGCGTTAATAAAAACATGACAACATGTCAAAACTGACCAGATTTAGTTGAGGACAAGTGACGCACATTGTTAGGGCCCCATTCAATTCGGTGTGGCCCATGCACCTACGTGACGGAGCGTCTTGAGACGCGATGTTTGCGCACGAGATTGCTCATTTGGATAATCGGACGACCCAAAAATTGAGCACGCCTGCTTTTCTTTACACCGCGACAATGAAAATTCCTATAAAATAGATATGTAATTAATATTGGGAGAGGCATGAAGGCCGCATAGTCACGTTCGATGTTTATTTTAAAGAAATGACAATAATAGAGCAGTCTTAATTTTAAACCGTAGCCCAAAACTGCCCTTTTATATTGTAATTTCATATTATGAGACGTGATAAGCAGTAGGTACCTACTATAATTACTGGAAGCAAACTCTTTATCCTTCGGAGATGTCGGTCAAGGAGAATCAATGTGTCTTCTAAACGGTGAACTTGTAAAAGAAACTATAATACTAAGTTGTTCATATTCAACTTCATACTTACTTGCTTATTAATTCCACAATTCTTTGGGTGAAGCTGTAACTGTAGCGTAGAGGGTTACACTATAGACGTAAATTCTACGCTCGTAAACGAACAATTAAAATTCATGTTTTTGTATGGAAAAATTATACGTTGTCCACGAATCTAGCTAGACATGTTTTGTCTAAATCTAACATCGTGATTCAAAAACATCGAATATTTAACCGAAATAAGTACGAGCAGAGTTTGAGAAGTTTGTTTACGGGCAAGGTAGATACCCCCGTTCTGTAACTCTCTGCTTAGTTATTTTGTACGCGATATGGTTAAAATACAAGATAAACAGTGCGGTGTCAAGTCAGTCTCGGTTCTCGCCGCCGCTCTGCGTTTATTTGTTTATATCTTTTTGGATAAATAACATCTTATTTATCTGGAGTTCAGCAATTTGTAATGCAAAAGCTAAGTATTTTTAAGTTGTATATTCATATTTAGTTGGATTTAATTTGATTTTTTTCATGCTTCATTAGGCCTTATTTTTCATCTACGGATCAACGGTATTCGCCGAATAAAAAATGTATGGTACTTGTTTTTGTTAAAATACAGTAAAACTTGAATGGATTATCTGTAGAAGGAAACTTAAGCCCTTATTTTAATAGTACTACTACCTTTGAAACACCTTATAAATGTAACGGTATGCCCACATCTAGGTGATCAGCTTATTGCCTCAATGTGGCCGTACTTTAATTTTCAATCTCACGGTGCGTTCAAAACTTTAACAAAAATTACCAAGGTTAATATAATTGATCGAAAATCAATAATTTATATTCGAATGGTGAGCAATAAGTGTAATTTTATTTACCTACAAAAATATCCACCTATGCCGGCACTTCAAATTGTTGTAGGTACTACATACCTCTTTGTAGCCTCTCGGTAAAACCGGGCTTAATGAAATTTGTCACTCGAAATTTCAAGTGGTTGGCGGTGCTAAGCCGTGGGTATACTTAGGGCCGTTTGTTTGGTTAAGGAGAGCACAGGGTGGGGTGTAAAGACAAGCGGCGCCGGCGCATTATGATCAGTGACTGAGCGAGGGCGGGCGGAGCGAAAAATCTGCAAATAGGTGAATTAGACACCAATAGTTGCCGGACACATATTGCAATGAAAATATGGCCCGTCTACGAACCGCTTAATTTACAGCGTGAAAAATTTAAATTTAGTATTGGTCTCTCTCATTCTGGGTTGAAAAATTGTACCTGCATAAACTAATCTTAATCTCTAACTTATCTGCTTATATCATCTTATTCTCATTCTCATCTTTTTATCATATCAGTTCGTTTCTTCATGGAATCTAAGAACGCTTCACCTCATCACTGGATCCCCACCGCGCATGTAGTTAGCTGCAGCTCTGTAACAACAACGGCACGCGTACTCTGCACCACCCTAACCGCTGCCAAATAATCCTCGAGCTGTTTACCTACTGCTTTTTCTTGTAGATCTTAATTGCGAGCGGAAAGAAGCCATTTCGGATAAGTTGCAGCACATTCGCTTTACGTAAGAAGATAAACATTGTGCAAAAAGACTGTAGGCCTACCATGAGCTCTGTCTGGCTCTGTCTCTGGTTCTGGTATTGAGTCTTGAGAGTGCTCACCAGTGCATTATGCTGTGTGTGTGACATTTTGACGTAGGATTTATTTAGTCAACACCCACACAGGCTCAAAACCAGAACCAGAGACAGAGCCAGACAGAGCTCATGGTATACTGTACTCTCACAAAGAAAACTCCCTAAGTCTGCCTTCTGCACTCGTTGTGGATTCGGATTCTGTCATGACTGTCTATGGGTATATGGGTACCTACATTTTTCGAAATCGAAGGATTTGATAAAAAAAAACATGTAAGCTTTGGCTTACATGACTTTTTGGTAAGATAGTTGATAATAATGATATTGAATTAGCGCTGTGTCAGAAGTCCTCCAATATTTATTTCAATTTGTTTGATGATGCAGTCAGCGTAGGTTTATAAGAGAAGCGTACCCTTCTGTTTGACACTGACTTGAATCTTTGAATTATCTTTAGAGGGGCTGATTATTCCATCTAAGGAATAATGCAAATATTCGTTAAAAAAAAACTAAAAAGCCTAAACAAGAAATGGATATATTTTTACCTATGGGATTATCTAACCAGTAAATCGAATTTTTCAGGTGTAATTTATACTTTCTATAAATGCTTGATTTTCTGCAAATATAGATATTCTAGGTAAATGTCTGTAAAGTTAGGTCTCGTTCAGAACGCTCGAATATGGTCCGTAATAAATGATTCGTGGTCAATAAATCGTCTCGGTATGGTCTTGTTTACAGAGCTCTGAGACTGCGCGCATGTGCTCGCCACATTGCACTCAACCGACGAACTTAGTGAAAGGTAAAACCAAATATTGCCCGTTAGACCGAGAGCTGGGGCGGATTACTTCAACCATATATGTAATAAGAAGACGATAGAATACGTTGGTTAACACAGATGTTTGTTCTCTGTCTGGGTGTTAGATAGTAGGTACCTATTCTAAGTATGTATTTACAAAAAAAAATATAAGTAATACATCAGCTATCTCGTTTCCATAGTACAAGCTCTGCTTAGTTTGGGGCTAGATAGTGCTGTGTGGACTGTCTATAACATTTATTTTTATATTTTTATTTGTGCTATACTCATATTATTTATTGCAATTATTATGTTACATGGTGAGATCCTAAAGTTAAAAATGGTAAATAATAGGCCCTAGGCTTAGGGCCTAGCAATTACAGAATTATCATACCTATGACTTGTTACGCATCAACGTGCTGTTTAAAAAAGTGGCTACTTTTCCCATGTTATGCGTGTTGATACAGATAATTGTCATCTTGTTTTACTTTTAAATATTTAATATCCGAAGAGGGCGCCACTGGCACTGCAAACATAATACATATTTGAAATCATTCGCCCGACGAACACACAAAAGTTTTTTTTTTCTATTACTGATGGAACAAGCACAAGCCCACCTGATATAAACCATCATCATCATCATCATCAGCCCGTTTGCACCCACTGCTGAGTATTAGGCCTCCTCTTTATTGCGCCATTCTTTCCGGTCCCTCGCGAGTCTCATCCACTCATTCCCAGCACTTGCAACAATGTCGTTTGACCAACGGACGGGTGGTCTGCCTCTAGGTCTTTGAGCACCCCTTGGCCACTATATAAATAAATAAATAATAATATATAAACCATACAAGTTATAATATAACGAACAAATGCGATGGTAAATGAAGCATCAACTCCTTGTCTTGTGGATTTTTTTCTTGAACCCAACCGTAGAAAAGGGTTGAATCTCTCGAAGCACTGGTTGATGCACATCTTCCATATGGACACACTTGGACTTGGAATAAGTAACTTGTCTTTTTACCCAGGCTAATTTAAGTTTATGGCGGAAATGGGATTGGATTAGTTGTGTTTTCTCTCACTGGAATGTTAGTCTGTTTATTTAATTTGCATATTTATTACCATCCAACCATGTGAGGTAGGTTTTCACATGGTATTTAAGGGAAAATTCATATGACACAAGCATCCAGATTCCAGACGCGTTTCAACTCACGTGGTACCTTTCTGAATAAAAATAAGCATATTGTTATTGCAGGTAATAACGAATTATGTACCTTACAAGTTTTATCCAAAACGGACAGAGATGAGTGGGATTAAATCATAGACAACTCCTTGCTGTCGCAGGAAAGACAGGCAAACAGTAATTTGCGAGTTAGTTGAGCGTGCCGCGTATGCTGAAACTTAGCGTCAAAAACCTATGAACCACCGAATGAATTCGGCACGCACGCACCATTCTTCTCCATTATAATGGTTTCCAACCTCCTTGAAATAAATACACTGTCTCAGTCAGCTCAGTCTCGCCATCTATGTAAAAATGTATGCATACATGGGATTTTCAGTTGGCAACAAGAAAAACAGTATTTCGGAGCTTGAAACGCGAAACCTTCATCACAACGAAATAAAGGCGAGATTCGATACAATAGAAAAGAACAATACAAGATGGGCTCGTCTATACCATCCGATGCCAATTTTAGGGGCGATTTGTTTATACAAGGGATATTTGTGTGTGTGTATTTAATGTTAAAATAAGTCTACCGACCGAAATTAGGCGTGGAGGCTGAATCTAAATAGCAGCTGTTTGCCTCCACACCGCCGCGAGCAATCCACTTTATCCGGTTGAAATAACAGAGACTTCAATTTGCAACTATTTCTACGAGCCGTGACACAGTGGAGAGCTGGAATACTTACTACTTTAATCAATAGGCAGTACCATAAGCTCTGTCTCTAGCTCTGGTTTTGAGTCTGTGTGAGTGTTGACTAATAAATCCTACGAAACGTCACACACAGTACAATACACTGGTGAGCACTCACACAGACTCAAAACCAGAGCCAGACAGAGCTTGTGGTAGGCCTACAACCCTCTGGATCGGCTTGACTCGTTCAAATAAAATAGGGAATGTATTTTGTAACGCAAGCACGTTTAAAAACGGAAACAAATTGTTTTTCAGAAATCCACATGATTTTAATTTTGCTTTATGCGTATCAAATTTCGTGGCTATAATCAAGCGTCTATAAACTTACATTAGGTACTGCAGGGTAAGTGGGGTTCATATCGTCGGTGAGAATCATTAGTGGAACATCTCAAAATTATACGTTTTGAGTTATTGAGGGTTAAATATATTATGTATGTCTACCTACAGATTGGCTGAAGCACACATTCATGTCTTGAACCACAAGCGTTTTCTCTTTTCTGCGTCTTGAACGACACTCCGACTCGACTCTTCCGAAGTTTGAATAGGCCTGACGACTATTTTTCAAAATCTCTTCTATCATATTCAGAAGTATCTATTATGTCTAAAATATATCATATTTCTGTAGAAAATTAAGGTTTTTGTGCAATAAAAGTACATTTAAATTTAAATTTTCAAATTCACGCCAAAACGCTCGCTGGTGTCATGGCGTCTGTTATTACGTCACGGTTATAGTATATCAACAGTAAACATTGGTGCTTTTGTACTAAATCGGAATGACGTTTACGAAAACGTGACGTAATTCGCTCTGACCGGTGTTTGAGCCATCATGGCGGATTGTTGTATTTTATAGATTTATATTATCAAATAAATTGTCAATCTCGACATTAATAAGAGTATAAATACATTTTTTAAAATCTTTGAATCCTTTTTCATTAGATCAGATAAATATTTTGGCGATACTTGATTACTGTCTTCATGCCTATTATGTAGGTCAGTTTTGACATTTCATTTGTTTATTAGTTTATCCATAGCCATAATATGGAGCTTCCGGTAACCCAGCCGGTAAAGATAAGGAAATAATTCAGACGCATCGCCGCTGAAGTGATAAGTTCCACGGATTCCATTTTCGTCAAGAACAAAAACAAAACATACGTGTCAATAGCAATTGGCCGTGGTGACGTCACGCGCGCCACCTTTCGATTATTGCTCAATTAATTCTGCCTTTGAAGTCCCCACAACATCCATCACTCTCTACGGATTGATTCACGGACCGAAGGGAACTGATGATGTGTGGACATGCCTGAGATATGACAGGACTTACGGGTTTGTTTTTTTTATTCTTTCATGTCTTCTTTCAGTAGGCCTACCACAAGCTCTGTCTGGCTCTGTCTCTGGTTTTGAGTCTGTGCGAGTGATGTCTATATAAATTCTACGTCCAAACGACACACAGTATAATACAATGGTAAGCCTCACATAGACTCAAAACCAGAGCCAGAGACAGAGCTTTTGGTAGGTCTAAAGACCACTTTCTTGTTCTATAACGATATGCAGTGGGTATTTGACACGACTTGCAGAAAGGCATACCTAGTGCACTTACATCAAAGCTTGCACGAAAGGAGCCTCTTTGAGGCGCATGCATAATCCTTTCGGCACACTGGCCTTAAAGTGGAAAGTTAGTGTACCTATTATAGTTTATTTTTATTTACATGATTCGGGCGTTTTGTCGCTTATAAACGCCCTTGATCAATCCCTAACCCAAGATCACCTGAGATAACTACTTACTTCTTATTACTTAACATATTTTGACAACATCTATGGGTTTGGTCATCAGTGTATTTATTATTGTTGCATAAATTAGTTCAGTTAGCATTATTTCTTAGAAAATCAAATTTCGCAGAACTCTTCAAAACAGTTGAAGCGACCGGATCCTGTACCGCATGTGTTTGCGGCAACTCTTTGATTTAAAGGAAAAGTTTGATAATGAGTCAGGTGTCGTTAAATCCGGTGGCACATCGCATAGGCCGATTCGCGACAAACGTTTGATCAGGCCGTGTGCTGATGGATTGATGAACGGACCGAGTCCAGAAATCGATCCCTCACTTCCGTTTCAGATTATTTATGCGTTCAGTTTGGCAGGCGTCGACGCATCCGTATCCGCCCAAAATAAAAATCATAATGAATCCCTGAAATAGATTCGTACTTTACTTACCGTCGGTACAAATCTGACAATAATCTGACGGCATCGCTGCAGGTACCCACTGCTGCCAACTGATAAAAAATTAAATTGCAATTGCAAAAACGTATTTGCGCAATGAATAGACGGCTCATCCCCATCTAATTTACTGATACAGAACTCAATTGAAGTTCATGACAAAGGCGTGTGGTAAAATATGCTGATCCGCAGACAGTTACGAATTGGCCCGAATCGAAAATGAGTTTGAAAGGGGTGGGCTTCGTGTAGTGAGGTGATAACGCCTGGAGCAAGCGCGGGTGGCAGTCAGGCGTGACGGACACATGCGCCGTATCCCAGTACTACAACTCAATAACCCGCTACTGACTTATTTTTTTTCTGGTTCGACTACCACCTACAACGTCGAACTTTGGGTATGCTGAAAACCAGCCCTGTGCATCATCTATGTATGTTGCACAGAATTAGTGCTGAGCCTACTCCTATTGTCAAACTGTAAATTTATATAATGTGTTATCTTTTTATGTGTTGTGTCTTATTTGGCAATAAACTTCTTTGTATTTGAATAATATAAGCACGTGTAGTACCTGCTAGTAATTTTTTTAGAAGAAAAACTAAAGTGATTCTTGACATTTGAGCTGCCCTGTCTGCATCAGGTTGCAGGAGATTTCGCGAATGGGGTGTGACGAACGGTCAAACTACCCCTGTGACTATTTAGCACTACTACGTCGAGTACATCAAAGTCATATATTTTATTCAGATTTATCACAAGGATCACTTTGAAATGTCATGAAAATAACTTAGCGTCATTTTGTCAATTTTACTTCTTTGCCAAAATGATACGAGTTTGGCCGTTTTCCAACTTTGCCATGTGCACAGAAGATTAGAGTTTTACAATTTATACATTTGTATAATAGCACTTTACTCACTATTTTCATACTACAGTGGATAGTTTGTAGGATATGTAACACTGTAGTGTCAGTGTACTATGGCGATATGCTTGATCCACAGTTGCATACTGTGAACAAAACGCGAACAATACCCGCAAAGGGAACAAACCTGCACTAATCTCTGCATTGTTGGTTGTGATCTCGACCTACCGCGCACCACTTGTTGTTCAATTAATTTTCTAGCAAATTGTTTAAGTTTATCCAAACACAAAACCAAGTATCAAAAGATACTTAGTTGGCCTTGCGCAGATCTAGGCGAACAGCTGCATAGGGTTTTGCATACATCCGCACATACTGCCGCGAACTTTGACATTGCGATATTGACAGTGACACACTGATCTCCATCGCAGGCAATCAAGATGTGCGCAAGGCGAAAGAAGGCCCGTTTTCATTACAACGAAATAAAAAATGAAATGTGTGTTAATTTATAAGCTAGATTAATATCAAAGCCTCTAGAAGTCTAAAATCACTGACCTAATAGAATATGTATGCTTAGGTCTATCTAGTTACGGACTGTTTATCTAGATTGAAGTAAAAAGATATCATGAAAACCAAAGCGTTCATCGTCCAAAGCTACAAAAACAAAACGAGTGACTTTGCTATTTTTCGGATCCGGATTTATAAAATCCTTTACATCCTTTCCAAAATATCGCTGAAAATTAAATTGAAGATTTGACGAAGGTCTTTGTTTACACAGCGAATGACATGAATGAATGCCGTAAGAATTCATTAAGAAATATGGCTGAGAAAATCTGTTCTTGCTGATGTTTTAATATTAAATTTCATAACGCATTTTAGACTCTATCTCCATGGATTAAGCCTGTTAATGGTGGGCTTAAATAATAATGATGAGGCAAAAAACGAGGTTCGTCCGGGCGACGGGATGAATGGTGTCAAAATGACAAGTCAGTTAGATTTTTTGCCACGTCCGTGTCAGACTCACTGGCGGGCTTTGGACCCTGGCCGGACCAAACGGAATGACCATAGAGTACTTAAAAGTACCATGAACGTAATGTGTATAGAAATTGTTTTTTTTTTATTTATTAGGAATACCAAGAAATAATACACAAAAATTATTAAAATTAGATAAAGAATAAAACAAATTACTATTGAAAAAAATATGCTTGAAAATCATGGTCACTATCGTTTTACCAAAAAAACAACGGCCACAAAACAATGGTGCTACCCAATAACCCATAAGTTTTTGGTTCTTTGCGAACTAGAAATATTACGATGAATTTCATCAAAAGTCAGATTAAAATAGTAAAAACTTTAAATCCTTTTTTTTAGGCAACAAAGTGAACCAACTTTCACAAAAAAGATAAAGCTACAACAATAAGATTCTTTGTTAACAAATTGAATTAAATCGGTCGCGACCTACGTAACATGTTACGTTTACAAAATGTTTATAACTAAAACGTATCTAAAAAAGCTTTGCGAATTCTAGAAAAGGCAGCTCTTATTTCGTTGTATGTAGGTTCCGAATGTGTTGTCAATTTAGAAGTGCATTCTGTTTTTGCAGATTATGATACAGTTGTATTGTGCCCGCGGCACAGTGGCGCGCGATGTGGATTATTCGCCGCATTACCCTCGGGGTGTGGGTTCTGTTCTCAATGCGGGCATTGCATTATAGAAACTGATGCGCATTTTAATATCGATTTGTTATACCAACCTGCTCTTTATCACCACTATTATTATAGCATCGGTACGATTTGTTTGTCGTCACTCACAATACTTTCAAATAAGATTATTTTAATATTTGCTGTTGCAAATTTGTTACAAAAAACGTTTTCTGTAGATCGCGCCACAGTTTTTCCTACGGCGGTTTTCAGTGATCGATTAATTTGTCTCACGATGCACTCTGTCTTTTGGTTAAAAATCACAAACACAACATTACAAAAAAAATAATTGGCGTGAGTGGCTCACATAGCGTACTAAACACAGTCTAAAACGTTATTCGTATCAACTTGATGTGTGTGTTCTTCTTTATGAAAAGCGTAGGAACAATGAGAAAGAATTTTTAAAAATTGTGTAGATTGATAGAGGTGCAACGAAGTCGCGAGGGATAGTAAATAATACAAACAAATTGTAGTCACAAGAATTTTACATCGATGATGACGTAGTACGCACTACCTATTGTAGAGAAAGAAACACGGAAAAACATACACTAGAATCAAGAATGAACGACATAATTTGGTGTTCACGATTTACGACTTCCAGATTGCGTAAAAACACGTCTATAACAACTAAACAAACAGCGGCGCGCGCGCAGCCGTCTATAAAGCGCGAGTAGGGATGCCACACGGAAAATTATAGTGACCGGAAAATCGCCAAACGAAAAAAACCGGACACTACTGAAAATTTCATATTCCGTAATATATTATGCATTTTTTTGTAAAAACATACTTAAAATAAAAATATCAACCAGACAGACAACAAACATTTTTGTTCACCACACAAATATTCGTTCTTGGTGGGGATTGAACCTCCGCCTTCTGGTGCAGAAGGCAGACGTACTACCAACTGAGCTATGAGGACTGTTTTTTTGTTACACTTTTTTTTCGTTATTCAGTAAGTAGTTGTAAAAGTGAAATCATAGAGAAAATAACACAGAAATGTTTAAACATTTTTAAACCGATATAATTACTTAAAGTTGTATGTACTATACACATTATATACACTAGCATAATTAGCCAGCACAAAGAATAGCGTTTACTGCAGATTTTATTTCATTTTTTTTTATCAATGACACGATAAGAAGAAGATTAGGGTATAATGGGGTACAGATTACACCACAATGTTCCTTCGTTTGTAAGTCATGACATGGTCTCACGATCTGCGGGTCTACCATGAGCTTCATATGGTTATGGTTATAGCTGTCAAAATTGTGTCAACAGTGACAACACGTTCAAACCCAAGAAGAACATGAATGTGTGGGTCAGCCTATCTATACACAATTTGACAGCCATAGCCATAACCATATGGAGCTCGTGGTAGCCCTGCTGCACGATCTGGAAAAATTATGTGCAGTTAGAACATAATTTATCAAAATCCAATTTATTTTCCTATCTTTTTATCTATTTATTAGAAAAAAACAAGTATTCCAAAGATATTTAAATAATGTGAGTCAGTGGTGAGTCTCCAGAAATCCCTCTTAAACCTGAAGTGACCGGCTAAATCTGATCTCGCCAGCCCTAAGCTCAAGTTATCCACATTTAATTACATTCTGGTATTTTTGTAAGTACGGTGAGACCGCCAGCGGAGACGATGTGGTGGTCACCGTCGCGCTCACACTGCAATATAAACACCTCTAGGTCTACCATGAGCTCTGTCTGGCTCTGTCTCTGGTTCTAGTTTTGAGTCTGTGTGAGTGCTCACCGGTGCATTACAATGTATGTGTGACGTTTTGTCGTAGGATTTAATTAGGCAACACTCACACAGACTCAAAACCAGAACCAGAGACAGAGCTAGACAGACCTCATGGTAGGCCTACTTATCAATCTAAACATTAGGCGCCCGTGGAGTAGTTTTCTTCTTTCCGAGATGCAAGCGCCAATGACAGTTGCAGCTGGATTCCGTATTTCAATTTGTTTTCCAGAAGTCGGTCGTCATTGGCTTTGACGAAAACATTGGCGTTTATCTTTAAAACCTTCGAAGCATTTTTGTTCAAATCAGGATATCACATATTCCACTTTCATTCCAACTGCTCACATTTTGAGACCTCAAGTAATCTTGGTTAAAACACCACCGAAATTACGCAGCAGAACTTAAAGTAACGCTAGAAAAATAATTTTTCATTACTCATACTCTGAAAGTAGGTCTGAAGTTGCCTGAGGGGCCTAATTGAAAGTAAAACTTTCAGCCCTAGGGAGAATCGCTTTCTACTGACAGCTGTCAAATTATAAAAAAAACAAGTTCTATTTTATTCAACCATGTTCCAACTTTCTAAAGTCTTTCTAACTGCAAAGAGGTCGTTGAACCAAATTCCAACTTTTTATTCAGCAAGTAGGTTGGAAACCCATTACAACGGTAAGAAGTTTAAAAAGTCTAATAAGATAGCGCAATGTAAAATTTAAATTTAAATAACATAAACATAGTATTAATTAAATAATATATCTTCTAAATTACTTGATTAATATATAGCTAACTAACTATTTATTTAAAATAACATAGATTTGACATTTACCATTTTTTAAATTATGAGAATGAAAATAATGGCTGAATAATGCTGGCGAGCCGAAGCCGAAGGCCCGCCAGAGAAAAAGAAAAAAAAAACCGGGAAGGCGGCAATTCAATCTTCATTTTCACAAATTTTTCTTTCATGTTTTTATTTTTACTTTCTTTGTATTCGTAATGAAAAGCACAGTGTTTACCTCGGGTGAAAGTCTTTTAAGTCCCTCAAGCTCCATTGGCGCCCTCGCTAACGCTCTGGCGCCAAACCCGTCTCGGGACTCAAAAAACGTGACTTTCAACACTCAGGTAACAATGTACTAATAATAAACCTAATGTTGCTTCCCAAACTCAATTCCAATCTCAAATCTTGACAGGAAGACAGAGGCGAACCTGTTTTTTTTTACAATTTTCATCTCTAATTATACAGGTAAGTCTTCTACACAATATACATAAACTGCAGCCATGCTCATGTGAAAATATAAATGAGACTATTCCTACAATATCTAAAATCGTTAAAGCTTTTTCCACACAGTTGTTCGTAGTTTTGTGGTCAGACTTACGAGTTGTTATTCTAAAAGAAATCAAAACACTGTCGGGCAGTTAATCCACAGTAAAACAGCATCAAAATATAGCGATCCCGCCTAATCTCCGTGTCACAATACGAATGTAAACCTTGCTTTTATAACGTTTTACTCTTTTTAATGAATAGCGGCGAGCAGTGACGACATTAAACGTTTTCCTTCGAAATCATAAATTATAGAACTAGACTTAATTAGTCGAATAAACAAGCATGTTGCAAGTTGTTTCCGAATTGCCATAAAAACTGGCATCTGTACCTAATCTTACAAAACGTGGATAATTTCACAGATACAATTATTGGTGGTGCTTTGTAACGCTTTAATTCCGTTACGTTGATGGCAAAAGGGATGTGATGGGTAACTGATTACTTACGTACCGACCGGCAGTGGGGGAAGTTTACTTATACCAAGTACATAGGGAGCGCAGGCAAACATTAAACCATAAAGTGCTTGGAACGGAGCCCGAAGCGGCATTGGAGGGTTGGCGGGAATAGGCAAATATTTGCCCCGAGGACTGGGAAGCAGCCGACTAATTGTTCTTTAAATACCTCGAGCCCACCCTTGGGTAAACATTTCCCAAATCGATTTATTGGTACCGACTCCCATCTTTTTACTTTTTTCCAAGCATTACATATTGGTTCATGCGTTGGATAGGTTACCGTGTAAACAATCTCCCGTCATCTATAAATATTTGGTCATTTCAAAGAAATTTAAATTATGCTTGGAAGTGTGATTTATATCTATACTAGCCTGTGGTCTATCTGTAGGGCTATTATAATACTTTTTGCAATCTTTTATGGAGAGTTTTAGTTTTATTTCAATTGGTTTCTATTTCCCACCCAAGCCTTGTCACTTTTATGAATTGCTATCATAACAATACATCATGTCAGACAACTTTTAGTTGAAAGGAGGTAAGTTTTTAAGTCGGTCAGCCTGTCAGTCTAAAATCTAGAAATAAAACGTAGAGAGCATTCATTCATGAAGTGAGGCGTTCGAGCCACACAATTAGGTGTTTCCCTGAAACGTCCTGACACCGCCTGCAGACTGTCATTATAAAAATAGTAGAAGCAGAAAGGGTAGCCGGAGACACGTCCCATATGGACCGAACTCAGAACCACGAGTCACGAGCTCGTTTTAATTTATTTTCATTCTCTCTGGACCAGTCTCTCTTAGTTTTCAATGATTTATTGATTGTGTAATAGGAATCGTGTTTCTTTTACGGTGGACATTTAATTAACAAGACAGGCAATTTAATTTCCAATTATTTAAATAGTTACTTAAAAATTCAAGTTTTAATGCCGCAATTCATTGGTTAGTTTTAAACTCCAAACTTGTATCTCAATAAGTTCAAGGATTCAAGTCAGGGCGCTAGGATTACTTGAAATATTATGATCAAAGTTTGGGGTTATGAGGGTTGCCGTCTGATTTCATTGGCACTTTAATACAAACAGAAACAGATAAAAAATATACAGACAGAGATACAATTCACTTATTAATAGAATTATGCTAGTTTTTCGATGTTATCGATCGCAAGACTTGAAGGCCTCGTTTGTTTTACTATGTTGGTGTATTTTTAACAGATCTGAGTGGAATAACCTCAAAAATACAGAAAGACTCACAAACTCGAATGGCTCATATAATAAGGGTTTCTTGTCAGACTTTCGAACCCTACAATCCAGCGCCGATGGTATAGTAAAATGCGCGAACTGATCAAAGTCCCGTTAATAACCCAATCTATTTGTGTTTCCAATCTAAACACACATTTCCGATTGTGATACAAATTGTTACCGACTAGATAATCATTCAGAATATTTAAGGGTTATTTTCACATTCAGACGATTACAATCCAATTCACGGCCGCCATTGCTATGCTAATTATTTTGTTTGTCTCTTCAGTTTCAGGTTTAATTTGGTCACTAATATGGCAATTATGCGTTTCATGATTGTTCACGTATTAGGCTTAATCTTTTAACTGTTTTCACAGTCAAAATTTATAGTATTGGAACCATAAAGATGGATCTATTGACGAACCCGTCTATAGGAAAGACAATACGGCCGCGGTTCGACAATAAATCTTTGCATCAACATTAACACAAATTAGACGGGCGTGACAAATAGAAGCGATAGAAATAGAAACGCTGACAGTAACACACGTCCATCTGTTCGCATGCTGAAGCCAGCGCATCATTCCATTTATCATTTTAAACAATTTGTATAATTAGGTAGAATAACTCTTTTTCCAAAGTTCTCATAACTTTTACCAATAAATGAACCTTTGCATAGGTAGTGATACATGCAATGTCTAATGGCCTGCGCACACCTAGTTCGCTGGCGGTAGCGAACTAGGTGGTAATTTTTTTCACACAAAGCCCTAGGTTATACGGAATACTATACTACCCTAGGATAGAATTTGACATTTTGATTTTATAGCCCTAGTTTTTTTAATTTTAATACTTTAATATTTAATTTTGTAATTATGTAATTGGTTTAATATTTAATTTATTTTATTTATTTCTGGCCTTATAAATTCATCAGTGCCTACAAACTAACTTACATAGTTCCGTGATACTAGTACAAGCGCATCGATCTCACGGGTATGTAAACTTTACAAGTCAAGTCAAGGATTAATAGTAAAGTTTATTTTGAAACGTCTGTTATTTATTTATCCAACAAGTGCTTAGTAATGTAAGCGTAAACTAAACGTGTACGATAGCCGAGTGGGACCGATTCCGGGTGGCGCACCACGACAGGCGCACCATGTCATTTCCGACATGTTTAATTTTTTTACAATTTGTCATGTCATTTATTTTTAAAATGTGTCTCGACAGATTATGTAACCAGCAGGGTGATCATGTAAGTTTTGTTGCAATGGTTTCAATCAAAATCTTATGGAAACTGTCAATTTTCGAACTAATTACGTGATCGCAAATTGACAGTTTCAATAAGAATCGCAACAAAAGTTACAAGATGTAACCACTATAAAATAACGTTACCATCGTATTACATAAAGAATTAATTTTCTAGTTTAGGAATAATAATTATTGTCCAAAGATTAGGTACCTGATTTACTTTTACTGATTTAAATGCATTAGATGAGGGGCGGGCCAGTGGCACGGTGGCCAGTTTCGTGCCAAATTAGACACGATAAACTAAATATTTATCTAAGTTTCAATATAAACGTAGTAGGAGGTGGATAGCAGTCAAATCAAATGGCTTTTCGACTAGACTGCGGGTGGTGAGTATGTTTCTCGGATTTCCCCTTTCAGCTTTTAGCGCTTTTACAAAATAAGAATTTGAAGCCGAGTTTTTGTGATTTATTTGGTTTAATTAATGTTATAACTCTAGAGATACCTAACCCTTTAACGCCTCACGTTTAACGCTGGGTATTTTTGGTTTTTAGATACAGCAGCAGTTTATTCTTAGCTGTTGTTGAGAAAAAAAACCCGAACAGTATATAAATCGCCTATCTTTATGTTATATAATAATGTATAGTAGCACGAACCTAACTAACCACAGGCGTATTCGATTTAATTTAGTTGTTGACCAAACTTGGTGTGGCATCAGTCAATAAATTGAATGTCATTTCTGACAGAGGGGCATCGAGTATCTAGGGGAAGGGAACGCGAAGGGCGTGGACGCCATATTGGTTTCCATTTACCATAACCTCGAGTCGTGAGTCATGTCACGTTATTTTTCTAAGCTTTTAATGCACAGAATATTTTTTCTTGTTTAATATTACATAGATGCAGTAGCTAGCCAGAAATATTTTAATTAAGCTATTATTTTAAATTAAACAAATAGCTGTAGATAGTATTAAATGCTTTTAATATTTTTCAAAGACTATAAAAAACCATATTGCAAAAATGGGGTAAAACTGTGTTGTCATCTTCTGTTGACAGCTAGAATTTATCTGTAAAACCTTAAATAAATTACATTTATTGTGAATCTTCTCCGTCTATTTTTCGGTTTAATATAGTATTTAACAGACTATTTTACTGTCCAATGTAATATCAAATAATTTATACACTCGTGTAGACTCTTAACTCGATTAGTAACGGTTCGTAGAGGCTTCGTAGAGGGTCTACGAGCTACCTCTACAACAAGCACTATCAATTTTGAAGCCGCGCGAATTCCAAACAATTCAAATATAAATTGTAACACGCAAAGTATATAAAAAAACAATGCCACTGCAGAAGTAAAAAACTTGAACAATTAAATGTGTGTGTGTCCCTCTCAAACTACCTGCGGGCGGACAGACCCCGACTTTTGGCGAAGTTTGTCGATCTTTGCCGAAAAGGTTTCAGTTATGTGACAGTAACGCGGTGACGGTGATGCGAGCTCATTCGTCCTCCTCTTCCCCCCCCCCCCCCTCAAAAAATGCTTGAGCTAGCTTAAAGAAGTTTTCAGTTATTTAGATGATAGCTAATTAAGTCATAGAATTAATGGCCATTTTTATTATAAAAAAAGGAAAGAATTGAATTTTTATAAACCTAAAAATCACAAATCCGTGCGTGTTTTGCCAGGCGTCGAGGAGCGGTGGGTTGCATACGAACGAAACTCTCAAAACCATTGGGTCTGGGTACGACCTTAAAGGGGCTCCTTTTCTTATTAGCTAATAGGAATTTATTTCAGTAGTGAAGAAAATTAAAGTTATCTAATTTTCATCTTACTTCAAAATTCTACTATTTTGGTAGAAATCATAAACTCAATAAACCTATTTCTGGTTGATAAGTTGTGCAATTATGTTGGCTGGCCTTAAACCATTTACCCGGCATACAAACGGTTGTCCATCCTGTTAACTTGTATATTGATAAATAAATAAATATAGGCTAGCATAAGAATATAATTAAATTATTATGCCTAAAAAAATCTCTATCAATTATGATACTTCTCTTGATCTAATTATTTTATCATTAATCTACCTTGCTATTCTTGCAACACCCCTCGTTCGGGTGATCGCTGAAATCCACGTTCGATTTTCAAACTTTTCTAACAAAAATTGGAAACTCACAACGATCGTAAAGCGATCACTTGAACGAGTTGTGTTGCAGGAATACCCCACTGGTAGGGACCTATAGTTCAAGTAGTTTAGGGTTTAGATGGTACTGTGAAATGTTTGCCAACTTCTGTTTGTTCTATTCTCATTTAGGTCCAGTATCTTCTATCCAACAAATCTGTTATCTCAAAAAACTCCATTCAGATGCAAACTACAAAATTAAATTGATTTGTGCCAGCGTACAATCTTTCCACCATTACAAACACCCGTATACATGTGAAAACGCCTACCACAAAAATACAATAAACAAGCGGCAAAAGTAATAAATTGGGTAATATATAGAGATCTAGAACTCCATGCATAAATAATAACTGAGCAGCAATTCACGCGTCTTTATTTAACGCCTAAAGTCGTAACCATAGTTTTTTTAGAATCTGTTATCTTTATAGAGACTCGCATAAAAGATTGAAGATAGTTTTATCCCGATCATAATTCACGTCGGCAGATTATTTTCTTATACGCTCGAGTATGATACATGGGTGAGCTTGCGCGGCCCGGTGCAACGGGACTATTAGAGGCTTGGATAAACAAAAGATTAAATTATCGACTTAAGACAGAGATAATCCGTACAGATGAGATGGTTGTTGACCTTCGGACTCTGGGAAAGAGAACGGCTGACTCATATCAGATTATTTTAAAGATTCCGACTTCCATATTGCATTGTTTGAAATTTTGCTCGACGTTTGCAATGGTTTCGTTCTCTCTTCGCATATTTTCAATTTCAGTGCTTCACGTCCGTAGCACTAATTTAGGTATAAGAAAATGTAATAGCTATCAATCAACAAATTTCTTAGGAAAAATTACTCGAGGGGTAACTTTTTTTTGTGGGATAAAATATTATGGTCATTTTACAGTTTTCGATAAAAACAAATTAAGAAAACATCGTTGGTTTATTGTTTGAAGTACAACTACTACACTACACACTGTCGAGGTAAACTTGCACTTATTATGTACACAAAAAAAAAGAATCACTTACATCATACACCACGCTAAGGTGACCTGTTCCTGGTAATAAAATGTATATTCACAGGTACCATAGTATTAAAACACTGATAGTATATGAGTTATATATAACACACACACACTAGGCCACACTTGGTTCGAAAGAATCAGTGATACGATAAGAAAAAGAAGAAGGTATATAACAAGGATCCCGCGTAGTCTAACTATCTAAAGACATATTTCATTCATGAGCGGTGGATGAACGAACGTGCTCGTCTACGTTTACTTTGCTTATGTAATGTTAATAAGGCCATGGTTACGCAAGCCTACCTGTTTCGCGAGACTTACCATTTTAAACAAATAGAATTTGTGCCAATATCAACACGGGTGTTTTAGAAAAACAATAAACATATCACTGGTTCAATGACCGATAGAGTGGGATAGGCTGCCAAAATAAGCACCCCTTACCTTCCACAATCAACACTGCGATGAGAATTTGCAGAATGAAGTGTAAATAAATATCTAAATGTTGGGTGCATAGCGTGATTAGTGGCTTGTTATGTTGATTCTGTTAAATGAGTTTGCCGCACTAGACTGTTTGCTTACGGCACGGTGGTTACGGTCATTCATCTCCATGAGAGTACGATTGTTTTGAGTCACCAATGCAGTATCAAATAAAAACGGTGTGTCAAAACTTCAGAATAATAGAATTAAATGAAACGGAATAAAACTAAACGGGTGAACTCCGGGTTACTGTGCTTTATTGTAAACTAGTGGCCGCCCGCGGCTTCGCTCGCCCCGTTCCCGTTCCCATTATTATTTCGAGATAAAAATTCTATGTCCTTTTCCCGGTTCTAAGCTACCTTCCCACCAATTTTCGGCCAAATCGGTTCAGCCATTCTCGAGTTATAAATAGTGTAGGTAACTAAAACGACATTCTTATATAAAAGATATATGTATAAGATTAAAAATCTCTACAAACGTAATAAAAAAGAATAGTTACCAATTTTACATATTCCAATCTCGGCTTCTGCGAGTGTTAGCCATAAAATATATAGTATGTCGAAAAGCCGCATCCCAAACAATGCTGTCGAAACGAGCTTGCGGGTGGCTCGTCACCTGAAGGATCTGCCACTAAACGTCGAACCACTCGACTAGGCTTGATGAGGGCGTCCACTTCAAAGAGATCCCTGGCCTCCCTCCGTCATCCTGAATTAACAAACAAATAAGCTGGATCGGCGGTTCCACGTGCGATGGGTTTACGTTATTCATTGTTGTGGCTAACTTTGGCTTCTTGAATCGACACTCGATTTTTTTATCGTCGGAATGCAAGACCTTACGTCAAACGTTGAGTACCTATACCACTTGTGACTCGATCATATTTTTTACTTCGTTATTTTGTAAGTGCAACTTGCACCAGCGGGTAAATTTTCAAAAATGAATCGAACACATTATATTTACCACTCCAATGTATACCATAATTTTCACCTCGTGGCTGGCTATTTAAGGTGAAGACCACCGTCAGTGTTTTGTCGTTCGCACAGTTTGATCCTTTGAAAGTATTAAAATCAGCGAACTTATTTGTCATTCATTTTGCACATAATTTTCGAACTTTATACGTTCTACTTAGAGGCCGTTTTCCTCACGATGATTTCCTTCACCGTTTGAGATTACTGGCATAGTGCACATACATTTTTGTACAGGAAAACTCATTGGTACACGACTGAATTTGAACGTTCAGATTGGAGGGCGGGCCCACAGTCCCACACACAAGGCGCTAGCACTAGGCTACAAGTGCACCACTAACTTATGACTTTTACTGAAAAGTCATGAGTATAAACTAAAAAACAATACAAACAAAAAGATAAAACATGAATAAATAAATAAAAAATGCATACAATTCACACAACACTATCTGGTCCCAAATTAAGTAGAGCTTGTATGTACTATGTGATACATACAAGCTCTGATAGCTGATACACTACTTTTTTTGTAAATACGTAGATAGAATACAATATTACACCCAGCCAGAGAAAAAACATCTGAGAATTCAAGCCACGACCTACGGCGCAGAAGGCAGAGCTACTGCCAACTGAGCTGAGGGCAATCAAAAAAAAATTCAATGCCTAATTTCATAAAATTAGTTGGAGATTGCCGTTGCTTCTTTTCTTTTTCTTATCGTGTCACTGGTTCTTTGGAACCAAGTGTGGTAAAAGGATTTTCTGTGCGCCTCAATGTGCATGTGGATTTCAAGTAAGGCTCCTATCGGGAACTCTAAAAAAAAGTACTTGCAAAAAAAAAGCATAAATAACAGAAGGGAGAAAGCGTTGACGTGACGATCTAGATGTCTTCGAAAGGAGATGGTGGGAGGAGGCTCAGGATAGGAAAAACTGGAAGTCTTTGGGGGAGGCCTCTGCCCAGCAGTGGGACGACATAGGCTAATATAAAAATATTAGCCTATGTGTGTCAGCTCCGACGCACGACTGGAGTTTACTCCCTAAAGGCAAAGTAAGGGTACACACTACCCACGATCTAGCTGCACTGCTCACACCAAATTAGAAAGTTGCGCAAGATAGGTTGCGCACCAAAAACGTAACGAGGTCATTCGTTCAGTAGATTTTACTCTCCACATTTTTCTCATACCGGGCGCCTTATATCAAAAAACAGATTCTTAAAGAGTAAACTCCAAAAAAAAACAGAAGGGATCGCCCATGGCAGTGGCAAAGTAACCTATCTACTTGTCAACTTATAATTGACAAACTAGTGACCCAGAAGATATTTTGGATCATTGTAGAAACAATTCCTGGTAAAACGGATCGCCCACTGAAGCCGGCTCCTTTCCAACAAACTTGCTTTAATTTAGTTGGATTCTGTGTAAGCCTATCGTGCGATTTCGAGAAAAAGCTAGTGTTGTATCTATCACATCGTAAGGTATCTGTTTGTATTTGTATTGTATTTGTATTTATTGTTTTACTTTAATTATAACGGTTAACACCAATTACAATAATTAAAGACATAGGCAATAGACAGACAGAAAAATGAAAATAAATAAAGTCTATATAAACAATTTTGGTCAAATTTCAAATACAATGTCAATAGTAAAAATATAAAACAAAATGTCAGGACAATAATATACTACACTATAAATTGGAAATTCACACACAGCTATACATCACGCTCACAGAATCTCAAACATTCAGACATTATTTTCATCCAGCCATCCTCAAACAGATCACACCCAGGACTAGTATCAAGGAGAGCATTGAGTGCGGCGAGAATGCGCGGAATTGGTGACGAGGCCCGGGCCACAGTACGACATAGCGGCTCCGAAAACAACTTGTGCTTCCGCCCTCGACAATAATTGTTCGGAACAAACTGTTGACTGGCCTCTCAGTAGTAGCTCTGCCTTCTGAGCCGTAGGTCGTGGGTTCGATCCCCACCGAGAACAAATATTTGTGTGGTGAACACAGATGTTTGTTCTTTGTCTGGGTGTTATATTATATTCTATGTATGTATAAACAAAAAAATGTATATTTGTATTATATCAGCTATCTGATTTCTATAGTACAAGCTCTGCTTAGTTTGGGGCTAGATAGTGTTGTGTGAATTGTCTATAATATATTTTTTTTTATCGTTCTTAACCGACTTATAATAAAATAAGAGTAGGTTTTTAGTTTGGATTAAGAAAAAGTAAACAGGCCTTTGCCTGTATTGTAGATAATTTATATTAGTATTAGTATAATTTTATTGTATTCTCAGTATGTATTTAGAAAAAAAAGTATTAAATCAGCTATCTGGTTCCCATAGTACAAGCTCTGCTTAGTTTGGGGCTAGATAGTGTTGTGTGGATTGTCTATAATATATATTTTTTTATCGTTTTTAACCGACTTATAATAAAATAAGAGTAGGTTCTCAGTTCGGATTAAGAAAAAGTAAACAAGCCTTCTTTATACAAGTGATATCCCCGTCTTAGCCAATAATACCATTGCAACCTTTGCTGATGACACTGCCATAATGGCTGTCGGAGGCACTCATGCAGAAGCAGCTGAAAAGGTACAAGTAGCTGTTAATGAAATTCATGATTGGACTAAAAAATGGAGAATAAAACTAAATGAATCCAAATCGATTCACATCAACTTCACTAACAAGAAAGATCAATACTGTGCGGTATTCATTAACAATAAAATCATTCCATATGGAAACACAGCTAAATACCTCGGTATGACTCTTGACGCAAAGCTGCGCTGGAAAGCACACGTCAAGAAGAAAAACGAAGAGCTAGAGTTACGCTACAAGAGGATGTACTGGCTGCTTGGAAGGCAGTCCGCTCTTTCAGTGCCTAACAAACTTTTGTTGTACAAACAAGTCCTAATGCCGATATGGACTTATGGTATACAGCTGTGGGGCTGTACCTGTAAAAGTAATATTGCAATAATACAACGATTCCAGAATAAAGTGCTAAGGGGTATTGTTAATGCACCCTGGTACGTGAGAGACGAAGATCTGCACCGGGACCTCCAGATTGAATTCGTTGATAAATTAATTAAGAAATTCGCAGAAGCTCACGAAAAAAGACTTCATCACCACGTGAATGTCGAGGCCATCCAGCTCCTCGACCACACAGACAAAGTGAGAAGGCTCAAAAGAACCAAACCTTTTGAGTTAGTGTAGTGTTTAAGTGATTGTGTAGTAATAGTGCTACTATTAATGAACACAAGAACAAAGTGTCACCTTAAGGTTGTTCGATTCCGATACAAACTGAATTTACACAACTATGGGCAAACAAAGTATAAATGTACACTGAAATAGCTGTAATAGAATTTTACAGTGGTCTTTATTGCCGGCCAGTTATATAAAGTTGGAGAAAACTGTAGGATAACAGAAATATTAATAAAAAACCAAAAAAGTAATTTTTTCGTCATTCTTTCTAACGGGTACTCGGCATTGAATACGTGAATGAGCTTAAAACATATGTCTCAAAATAGTCGTAAAAGTCTGTTAGTTTTTTTTCTGAAGCCCCGACTGCCACGACCAACGGCTGACACTCCAACTTTATATAACTGGCCGGTAATAAGGACCACTGTAAAAACCTATTACAGCTATTTTAGTGCACATTAATACTTTATTCGCCCATAGTTGTGTAAATTAAGTTTGTATGGAAATCGTACCCCCTTAAGTAGAGACTTTAAGAAAAGTGCCAATGGACACATTCTTAGTAATATTTATTTCTATAAAAATAAGCCAAAGCAAAATTGCTCATTAGCCTACTTGGCTAGATTGTAATCTTATTAGTGTACCACATTGAAATAGTATACTAATTTAGTAAAAAAAAAAAAAAATAGGGGCAACTGGTCATTACTCAAACTCATGCCCCTACTTAAGAGTCGCAACAGTGCCTAGGACAGGGTTTTAGATGGAGTAGGCTAGCCCAGCACCTATACCATCCTGACCTGACAGCTTAGTCGGCCTAATCCACAGGAAAGACATGGTCCATACGTGCGGAGCTAATGAACGCAGTTGTTTAATAAAGTGAGTAGTCTGAGGCACATCCAAACACTGCCTACATAAAAAACACATGATGATTATCAGTTACATCTACTACGAGTAAGTACTTACGGGTGATCATTCAGGTTCCAATACAATCTCCAGCCAAACGTGACTTTCTTAAAAACTTTTGAATATAAATTTTATTCGTTCAAAACCACTTAATAATTCTGTACTTGTTCCCAAAAGGGTACTTTACGTGTGTGCATTTATGATTGAGTGATGATTCGTCAAAATATGTCGTCTTACCAATTGAGCAAGTGCCACTCAGGCGTTTCGTTTCACTCACTCTCGAAACAAACAGCTGTAGGCTGTCTGGCAAACAACAAGCTCTATCTGGCTCAGAGCGTCGATTCCAGCAACAGGGCTCGATTGAGTAAACGTAAACGCTGAATTCGCGTTCCATTTTCAAATTCTAGTACAAAAATTGGCAACTCACATCGATTAACCTCCTCCTGTTTTCCGAGATGTACCTATAGAGATACGGGACCACCTAGACCTCCTTGGTGCCTCACTTACGCCTGCTCTCAACTTTGGCTCGTACATTGAGTCTAGGGCTAAAACAGCCTCCATGAAGCTTGGCATCCTAAACAGGGTAAGGCGGTACTTTACACCGGGACAGCTTCTTAGCCTTTACAAAGCACAAGTCCGGTCTGGTATGGAGTACTGCTGTCACCTGTGGGACGGCTCTGCCAAACACCAACTCGCTGCCCTAGACTCAATTGAACGAAGAGCTTTTAGGCTGATAGGCGAGCAGCACATGGCGCAGGCTAAGATCCAGAGTCTGGCGCAACGTCGCAAAGTTGCTTGCCTATCGATCTTCTATAGGTTACATTTTGGGGAATGTAGTCAGGAACTGCACGATCTCATACCACCATCTCCCTTCCACTATAGGACTAGCAGACGCACGGCTCAGTACCATCCATACCTGGTTAGCATACCACCCATTCGCACTAAGCGTTTTAGCTCCATCTTCATTATGCGAACCTCCAGGGAATGGAACTCATTGCCGACGGCTGTTTTTCCTGACAACTACAATCTGGGCCTCTTCAAGGCAAGAGTGAATAGGTGTCTTCTAGACCATCCTGCTTCATCGTCGGCTACATCGTCGCTTACCATCAGGTGAGATTGTAGCCAAAGGATGTTCTATTTTATGTAAAAAAAAAAAAAAAAAAAAAAAAGATTAACGCGATCGCTTGAGTGATTTGTGTTGCTGGAATCGACGCCCTGTGTCTGCTTTTGAGTCTGTGTGAGTGTTGACTAAATAAATCCTACGTCGACACATCACACAGACAGTATAAAACACTGGTGAGCACTCACACAGACTAAAAACCTGAGCCAGAGACAGAGCCGGACAGAGCTTGTGGTAGGCTTACTGTTCGCTGCATACCTTTTCATAACTAAAGAGCCCAAAAACAAACTAAATCGAAGTAATCCGGCAGTATTGTCGTACCTGATTAGACAATCGGACGCTTTTTTTTAATTCAACTAGCTGGTAGAACAAGCATGTGGCCCACCCGATGTTAAGTGGTAACCATCGCCTATAGCAAAGCATTCCCTCGTAGGTCACGAAAGTCAGGAACGTGCCATACGATGCACTCCTCTGCGTCCAAAAACTTGAGGCATAATTGAGATGTGGTTGTTTTTAACTTACCTTAGTTTCTTAGGCTGCATCCACACTTTCCATGCATCAGGTGGGATGGCAGCCGAATGCTTAGCTATATTACCTATATTAAAAAAAATACTAAAAGACTTTAGGCAAGTGCCCCTAATAAATATTTATATTTTTATTTTTATTTTGTTTTTTTTTTCTCTTATAAACATGATAGTAGAATGGGATATAGGATTGAAATAAAAGAGGGTAGTTTCAATAAGCTAAATACAAATAAACATTTATTTAATTTATTATTTACACACGTTTATAATTATCACAAAGATACTATGGCTAGTTTCCATCTACACAATTGTTTCAAATTCAAATATACAGCTGATACTTACCTACTTATGCATTGAATAATTGTAATACAAAGTTGAGAATAATGCTAACATTTAACTGGAAATACTTAGTTTGAACACACGCGGCTACTTTTCATGAATTTTTTATTTAATTCGTAAAGCATAGGTGGCTAAATTGAGTCTCTTTAGCAACTTTTACTAGTACATAGGTAAAATAACTATTTATTTATCATTTATTGTAGTGAATGCTAGTTACAATAAGCGTGCGGAAAAAAATATCTATTAATTTTTAAGTAAATAATATTAAATTAAATAAAAAAATATTTTCTCCGCTTTTACATTCACAATTTAATTCATCTCTTTTTAAAATTTTTTTTTTTATAGTAATGGGCAGGGAATAGAACGTTTTTCATACTTTTCATACAAATTTATCACATCAAATACTGCCATTGATTTATTCATATAATCACTTCTTACTAGGTAGATACTAATTTTTGACTGTACGGGATTCATTGCCACCAACTAATCTGGGGCCTAATTCTCGGGCCGATCTCGATCATTTTGCAATTTTATCTGCTTCTTTTCGAAGAGAGAATGGCAGATTTCCTTGAGTAATTCATCAACGACCTCATCGTAGAAGCCTCGACAGCTACGATAAACGGAAAACGTAGAAAAAGTGCGGGTTTGTGAAAAGAAGCAATAAAATAAAATTGCAAAATGATCGAGATCGGCCCGAGAATTAGGCCCCAAGGCATGCGAGAAAGTCGACATTAAATAAAAATAAAAATAAATAATGCGGACAATCCACACATACATTTTCGGACGTACCAGTACTCTCAAATAATGAAGGTGAAGGTAACATCATGAGGAAACCGGCATGTCGTAGATCCTAAATAATTCGAAAGCAGGTGTCAAGTTCCACCCAAAAATAGCGGCCTACTTGCGGAAACCAAGTGCGGATCAAAGAATTTGCAGACCATACAAGTTCTTTATGGTCATATGAACAGATAAGTTGGTGGCACTATAATTTTGCTCACTCTTGCTCTATTGCACGTGACAGTCTTTTGGATGCGATTATAAGAGCCATTCACTTATTTTTTACCTGGCGAAAACACAAAGAAATTCATGTTATTTATCTACTAGAGTCCGCGGAGGACAACTTGGCGCGTAACAGACAGCGGAAAATATAAAAAAAGCTGATTTGGAATAACCTCCCAATATCAAAAATGATGAATTCGATTTTGCCATTCAAGTGTGTGGCTGGAAGATGTATTTCCTGGCCATTATATTCATTTTTTTCTGCCATCTGTCACGCGCAGACTTATCTTGGGCGGACTCAGCTACCATGCGAGAGTCACCATCAACAGAATCACTAAATGATTAGTCTGAAAGTAAATGCATCGTAGTAAGCGGGTCTATGGCCCACTTCCCCCAGAATCCCCCAAAGGATTATTTTATTAATTACTATAAGCCTGCGAACATCTAGGCGATGGCGATGGCGATCAGCTGAAACGCTGATCGCCATCGCGCAGGTGTGCGCAGGGCTTAACAGGCTGAAACTTCGTGAGTAGCTTCGTTTTGAGAAGTCAAATCAGCTTCTTTTTTATTTAATTCAAATTTTACTTATTGAGAGTGTAGGTCTGAAGAGTTAAACCAATAACTTCGTAGGCCAAACGTTGTTTCGAGTTTATCATTTGATTATCTTACATTCCGATACAACAATTAACGGTTACTATTGAAAATTTTTCAAAGAAGAAGTTGGGTTGACTCCTCAAACAAAGCCACTGACATAATAATTAAAAAAATCATCTGGGAGATCCTGTACTGGAAAGAAAGAGCTTGTTTTTTTTAAATATACTCAAAGTTATATTTTGAAAGGGCTGAGTGTACTCATAAATGAACAATTTTCTTCTAAGAGCTCTACCTCGCTGCTTCTACGGCGAGCGGCTATATGTAGTATTACGAATTTCCGTTTTTTTTTTCATTTGACAGAACATTCATCCGAGTGAACCGTCTGATATCACCTTATGCACTACAAGTGATCATAATACAACCTCTAACCACTTAAGCCTTGCGCACTTCTAAGCGTTCTGCGGTGACGAACAGTGAAATGCTCTCAAATATCGCCTGCAAAACCCTCAGAGTGCGCAAGACTTTTCTCTAATATACACATATAGGCATTATTTATAAAACTACTGACACAATAGGAAATAATTATTCATGTACCTATAATGTTGAGTTCAATCAGAGTGTTGAGATCTATTCATTGCAAAAACATTATAAAAATCGATTATAATAAAATACATAGCTCAATCTATCATACTAACTAAAAAATACAATAATATAGTCAGCATCAGAAGTGAACGACTTTTTACAATCAAATAAAATTTTAAAGTAGACTTCAGACTAATCTAAGTATTCCATTTGAACGAAGATTCACTGTCATTTATATATTTCGAATAGTACAGATACTTTGTGTGGAGTCTGTGTGAGTGCTCACCAGTATATTATACTGTGTGTGTGACGTTTCGACGTCGGATTTATTTAGTCAGCACTCACACGGACTCAAAACCAGAGCCACACGGAGCTTCTGGTAGGCCAAAAGGTAGGCGGTAATGTGTAAATGAATCACCTAATACATTTAAACTATTAATTTAAATATAGTTTTGTATGACATTAAAAGTAAATAAAAATGGAACAATTATCTAGAAGAATGGAAATAGACTAGAATAAACGGCACAGGTTTTGCTAAACTATAATTCAGCCTATAAATGAATAAACATACAACACGTATGTGTGTACATTATATACTCAAAATTGCATCCTACCATTACAAGGGTATTTTAAAATTAAATTCAGTGTATGGTATATTTGACATAAAAAACGATCACACAAAATACAACGTATCAACCGATTTTCAATTCAGAAATAATATTCAAATGATCAAATGGAAGTGCGCGCTAATTTATATAATTTAGGTACCTACTTATTCATAAAAAAATATGATTCGTAAGTTTCATACGCAATGCAATCAACACTGAAAACAGAGTTGAGAATTGGTCGAATGCCCAAAACAATTCAAACATGTCACTACTTATAATTAGTACATAAGTATACTTACCTACATTATATACACCAACTAACATTAATGTTCTTACAAACGTTCATTTTTAAAATGCTCAATCTGATAATACTGAAATACTTTCAAAGGGTACCTTTTCACCCAAACACGCACTAAACTCTGCAGTGCCTGTTTCCTTATTTAGTTAGGTAGATGCAGCAGGATTGACCAGCACCTATACAATCCTCTGCTCTCAGCCTGTCGGCCTTATTCACTAGAAAATTATATTATGTGCTGACTGCTCCGCGGGTTTCAACTCAAGCCTTGAGCATATCTAAACATTATGCAGTGGCGATCAGTGAAACTTCAGTGATTCACTGATCGCTACCATAGAACGCTTAGAGGAGCGGGAGACTTCAGAGTGCACGATTGAATGAAAATTGCTTATGAATCTTTAGGCCTACCACAAGCTCTGTCTGGCTCTGGTTTTGAGTCTATGTTAGTGTTGACTAAATAAATCCAACGTCAAAACGTCACAAACACAGTATAATGCAATGTTGAGCACTCACACAGACTCAAAACTAGAGAAAGAAACAGCTCATGGTAGGCCTACTGAAGCGAAGGTTGCTACCGTAAACCACTGGGCACATACTCTTCGGCGCTCTATCAACAACTATATCATACAAATTTAGTTCATTGTACAATACACACAGTGCTTTGTTGCTCCCAGTCTAGACGTTTTTAAACGAAGCTAAAGCGTTTGCAGTATAAATAAAAGCACAAAGTGTCACCTTGCACATAGTTCACCACTTTTCTTTTTACCCTACTGCCCAGGAGGGTAATGTTTTGTCAGAGGATATCGTCGTGATACTGCCCCCGATGTTCCATACACCTTGTTACCTGCAACAATAAAACGTCGTTGGAATATCTCGCAGAAGAGCTTAATACCCTCCGTGTACCTATACAGGGTTAATTATTCATTATTAGCTACACAAACTGTCAGGGCCTAATTTTTGGGTCGTGAATATTTGTTTGGCCGAATCAATTTAATTCCTAAACTGATTTATTTTTATTAATTTCTTTACGGCTATTGCATAATGATTGCCACGGAGAACAGGACGATGACTCACCCAGGCGGTGACTGAACGCAGAGTGTCACTCACGGCGCGCGGGCGTGGATCAAAGGTCAAAATAGGTCAGGCGCCAATGATTCCAAAGGATATTCTTTATCGATTTTCACGGGATTTTCATAAGAAAACTTTAAAAAATCATTGCATAAATATTTTTTATTTTATTTGTTGAACCTAATTCCTGAGTATTTGCAGCTAATAATGAATAACCCTGTATACAGATTGCGTGGTGGTGCGACATTGTTAAGATCGCGGGAAGTCGATGGATGGAAAGGGCTCAGAATCGTTCTTCCTGGAAATGTGTAGGCGAGGCCTATGTCCAGCAGTGGACTTCTTCAGGCTTAATGATGATGATGATGACCTATAAACACAGACTAGCTGTCTGGCTCTGCCTCTGGTTTTGAGTCTGTGTGAGTGCTCACCAGTCTATTATGTATACTGTGTGTGTGACGTTTCGACATAGGATTTATTTACTCAATATTCATCCAGACTCAAAACCAGAGCCAGAGACAGAGCCAGGCAGAGCTTGTGGTAGGCCTACAGAAGATTTTGTACCTACATATTCTGCCTGTCTTCAGCTGCCTTTATGCCAAATAAATGTATTTTTTTTACTTTAAATTTATTTCATTCTAGTGGCCACCCGTTTTTAGTTCCCGTTACGCCCCGTTTCCATGACTTACATCCGTTCTCAGTTACAATATCTTTATAAATTGTAGCCTATGTGTTATTCTTATGTATAAGCTACATTATTGTAAAGTTTCATTAAAATCCATTCAGCAGTTTTTAAGTGGAAGAGTAACAAACATCCATCCATCCATACTTACAAACTTTCGCGTTTATCATATTAGTAGGATTGTTGAATAATATCTGCATGGTTTATATAAAAGCTGTGCGGAACAAAACGCGAAAAAAAACAATTTACAGTTTCGTAGGTCCTTTACTAACAACAATATTAGTGGGTACACACTAAGATATTGTTGTTGATAACGCGGTTTTTTTCAATGTTTATTACCTATGTTTATTATTAATTTAGAAAAAAACCGTATGCTATGATAACCGAATCTTGCGTAAACCACAAAGCAGAGGAAAATTTAAAGATCAAATATTTCTTATGCCAACGTAGATTTATCAAAGTTTTAAACTTTATCTGCCGACCGCCTAGCCTAGCTAAGGCAGCTATCTGCCAGCCAAAGTTTTTATTTCCTTGCTTTGCATTAAGAAAATGAGAATTGAATAACTTATCCTCTTTTATCGCTTTGATACCGAGAACTATTTGTGCGGTGAACATAGATGTTAGTTCTCTGTCTGGGTGTTATATTGTTACTTAAGTATGCATGATGTACAGAATATAATTCTTCTTCTATAAATACTTCCCATAGTACAAGCTCTGTATAGTTTGGGTCTAGATAGTGTTGTGTACATTATCAACAATATTTATTTATTTAATTTTATTCACCTACCAAACTCCAGGTTATTTAATTTTGATATTTAATGGAGTTAGAGAGTCATAGAGACATGGAGTTAGGCAGAGGTAGTCAGACAGTCATTTATTGGTACGTTTTGCACAGGTCAAGGGTTCACATATTACATTAAGGGGGTACGATTTCCATACAAACTTAATTTACACAACTATGGGCGAATAAAGTATTAATGTACACTGAAATAGCTGCACTGAAAAAAAATAGTTGTTGAATTTACAAAATTCCTAGTATTTTATACGAAAATCAAGGGTTAATATAGGTCCTACACACATCTTTGTTGATTTTACTAAACAAAAATTGTTGAATATTTACAAAACTGTAAATCGTAAAACTCGTCAAAGTAAGTTTAATAAAATTTGAATTTTACGTTAGTAATTTAGCGTTATTATTTGAAGAATACTCGAAATTGATTTTGTACATAATAACAAAGTTATTTTGTAGCATTTACTACATTTTGTTTCGTAATATTTATGAAACAAGTTTAGTATTTCTTACTGAATCAGTTTAGTATATTCTACGCTGTTTGTTTTGTACGTAATACTATTCTAATGTTGTAGCATTTACTAGAATGTTTCGCAAAAATAATGAAACATGTTTAGAATTTCCTAGAATTTCCTACTAAAGCAGTTTCGTATATGTAAGCTATTTAATTTGTAGACAGTACAATACTTATATTGTAGCATTTGCTATATCTAGTTTGCAAAATTTACGGGTCCTGTTTAGTAATTCTCAAAATCAGTTTTGTAATTTTGACGATTTGCTTTCATATATTTTACAAGTATAACTTTGGTATATTCTACAAAATAAGTTGTAATATTTTACCCTATAATATAGTACCGCTTACAAAACTGCTTATGTAACATTTACTTATAAACTTTCGTATAGTAGGTATTCCACGAATATTGGATTGTTACATACCTACGTGTTTTAATTACCTGTTAACCTCTTAAATGAAATAAAATGATGTGTGTTGGCGATTTTTTTCCGGCTATACAACACATAAGATATTTTATTTCATGAGTAGATCCAATCACCTAAGAGGTTACAGGCAACTAAAACGTGTACGTACCAACATCTTAAAAATTGCTAGTATTCGTAGAGTGCCTACTTACCTGCTTATAGCAAACAAACAAATAAGCAAATGTCACAAAACATTTTCAGAAACAGTACAATGTTACAGGGTAAAAGCGCACAACATAATTATAAGAAAAACATACCAAAGTAGACTAAAATATACGAAAGCAAATGGTGTAAAACAATCCTAAGAAAAAGCAATAGTACAAAGTTAAAATACAAAATAGGACCCTTAAAATATGCACGTACAAGTAAATCACAAATCAAAGAAATTTGAACAAGCATACAATCATTTCGTTATTAGATTGTAAATTAACCACATGAACAAATGTTACAATTCATAGAAAAACTTCTTTAATTTGGGTGGATAAGGATTCAATAATAACAATAACTGTGAAAATAGCAAAATTTTATTATAATGGGATTTGTACTTAGTAAATATTATTTACTTACCTAATATTATATTATTTACTACTAAGACAGTTTCGAAAAGTACGCAAAAGTCCGTAATGCCTTTGCTTGATGGCCATAACAACGGTTGGCACGTAAGTCCTTTGGCCAGGTGCTCCTCTTGACGAAGTCTGGTTTTCGTTCTCTGGTTCTGTAACAAAAAAATAATTAAAATTAAATACCTACATTATAATTATTTTATTTTTATTTAATTCTTTATTGCACCAAAAATACGTGACAATAGGAGAGCTTAATGCTAGACAGCATTTTCTACCAGCCAACCTTGACAGGTAAAAACAAAGAGGTTGGCGTGCATAAAATGTAGTGAAAACAGTTTTGATAAACCTACGTAACTCGCTATAAACTACGTACAAAATACCTATAAAAAATAATTATAAATACCTTCTTCTTCTTCTTCTTATTTAAGAGCAACGCTCTTGTCGGCGTAATGTATGCATTTTCCTCCAGGTATTTCTTTTGAGGGCAACCTCCTTGACCTCCTTATACGACATGACGGCGATCTTTGCTTTTATTTGGCTCATGTAGCTTATCCTTGGTCTTCCTCTTCCTCTCTTTCCTTCTACCTTTCCTTCGATAATAACCTATAAAAAAACAATATAAATATAAAATAAGATAATAGAAATAAATAAATAAACGAATACCCTATAATACTACCCTACCCTACCCTATAATATATAATACACGAACATATATAAATATAGTACATATCCCGAATTAAAGTAGAAATCGTGGACAAGACTTTTAAAAGCGGGTTTTATAATTATGTTCTGGTTCTGGAGTTCTGGGTTTTTTCTATGTATAATACTTACCAACTTGTAGCTTAAGCTTGCCTTGAGCCACTCGTTAATTATGTCCTGGATAGATTTGTCTTTTGCAGACAAATCCTGGCTTCGTAATTTCTCCACTTTTCCGTTATTCCTGTCCAAAGTTCTCTATTGAATATGAGAAACAATTTCATAGATACTTCTTCCTCGGTTGTTTATATAGACTGGTGATCTGAAATAAAATCCAACTGAAGTGGGTAGGTAGGTACTGGGCGTTAATGAAAAATGGCAAAAATATGGTTCATACCTTCAACAATATTCATGAGCAAGGGGCTCTTTTCAGGGTTTTTTTATCAATGAGGCCAGATTTCCTCAACAGGCGTCTTTGGTTGTGGTATCGGTCTACAAGTTTGCCTCTCGCAGGAATATAGGTATGTCTTTTTCCCATATTTTCTACTTCACTAAATTGTTTTATGTTGTAGCCTAGCCGCCTAGCGTCGGGGAAACACCAGAGTCACTTTATAGAGAGTTTATGAATATTATGTTCACAAGATAATTAGTCATAGTTAAGCATTCACATTATAATGACGCGTGTCCCGGGCGCAACCGGGAGTGCTCTCGGTGTGAGGCTAAGTAGTACACTGCGGGTCGCAGCGTCGTCGCAGAGTGTCGCTGTTGTCCCGTCGGTCGCTGCGCTCGCGCCAATCACGTGCGAACGGCATATTGCGTTCACTCCAAACGCACAGAGATGAACTTGCAGTAAGATGGATGCTTTTAAGGGTTCCGTAGCCAAATGGCAAAAACGGAACCCTTATAGATTCGTCATGTCTGTCTGTCCGTCCGTGTCACAGCCATTTTTCTCCGAAACCGTAAGAGCTAGACTGATGAAACTTTGCGAGTAGATGTATTCTGTGAACCGCATTAAGATTGTGACACAAAAATAGAAAAAAAAAATACAAATTTTAGGGGTCCCCATACTGGAAACTGAAACTCAAAAAAAAAAATTTCATCGAACCGATACGTGTCTATGAATAGGTCTACAAAAATAATGTTGAGGTTTCTTATATCGTTTTTTTCTATACTTAATAGTTTGCGCGAGAGACACTTCCAAAGTGGTAAAAAGTTGGTTGGCCCCCTCTAACTTCTAAAATAAGAAAATGATAAAACTAAAAAAATATATGTTGTACTACTATGCAAACTTCCAACGATATTTAGTTTGAACCAGATCTAGTGAGTAGTTTTTTTTATACGTCATAAATCATAAACCGCAGTTTACCTTTCGACGAACTACAAGAACCTTTTTACTATGTTACTTGTTGCTACGGAACCCTTCATGGGCGAGTCCGACTCGCACTTGGCTGCTTTTTATCTCTATGAATGAATGGCATAAAACTATGCTTGCTACTGTCAAGACGCTAGAAAAATGAACAGAAAGATCCATCCAATCATCACGTGAAACAAAAATGTTAAATAAACTAAACACGAGGGTTGATTGTACAATATCAATTTAGTAAAAAGGTTGTTTTTTAGCAGGGTGAACCTGACTTTCGCATGCGAATGGAGATAAAATATATTACCTAGGTAGGTATGTACCTACCTATTAAAACTATGATAAAGTATGTTTCTTTGCTAGGTAGGTACTTCTCGTTTTATAATCGGACGCTGAATACAATTAAGGAGAGTAGGTTACTAACTAGTAGGTAGGTTACTAGCAAGTAACTGTCTCTATAAGGTAGTTAGGTAAACTACCTTATAGAGACAGTTACTTGCATCGACATAGGTAACATTTTTAATACCCGCTAACAGAGTGTTATAGTATGAGGCCATAAAGTAGAGCCATTTTAATAGGTCACATTTTACATCTGTAAGCATCATCTCATAGCGATGCGACCTGCCTACTATTATCGATTAATTTGTATGAATTTTCAAACATCAGTGAATACAAAACTTAAATGGCAATGAAATATTGCAAACTTCATGGCAACCTTCAGGAACTACCATCAGCTGGCAGCTGGCTGTTGTTTTGTTTGTAGAAAATGTGGGAGGTGCTGATTAGCCAGCGAGCATAGACATAATATATACCTATTACCAGCATTTAAATCAATGCCATCGAGAACAAAAGTTGTTTCTGGTACGCTTTTACAGTAGGTAGCATCCACCTGAGTACTCAACACCAATACTGCGATCACTAATCCGTCTGCTAAGAGTAGTGATTATGGCAAAGCCCTCCATTGCAATAGATGCTGGAGGCCTCATCCAACAGTGGACTTTTAAAGGCAGTGACGATGAGGACGCTGGGCCGGTGTAATGAAAGTTTACAGAACGTAGTCGGTAAACTTTCATTACACCTGTCAGAAAAAAACCTTATTTACCTTGCGCTTGACTTATTTAATCTGCTGGCCTCTAGCTCAGTTGGTAGCAGCTTTGCCTTCTGCGCTGTAGGTCGTGGGTTCGATCCCCACCGAGAGCAAATATTTGTGTGGTGAACATAAATGTTTGTTCTCTGTCTGGGTGTTATATTGTATTCTAAGTATGTATTTACAAAAAAAAAATGTATTCAAGTATTATATCAGCTATCTGGTTCCCATATTACAAGCTCTGCTTAGTTTGGGGCTGGGTAGCGTTGTGTGAATTGTCTACAATATTTATTTATTTATTTATTATTATTATTAAAATCTGCCTAGTTGTATAACCAGGATTGATCATTTTACAAATAACTGTAGTAACGATGCATGAGCCATCAAATGGTTCTCACGGGAATTATCTTACAAAACTAAAACGTTGTTTCTACGAAAGCTCATTGTTGATTACATCAACGTTCATGTGTAAATTCTACAAAGTATTACTGTTGAAAATACCAAACTGTAGTTGTAGTATTAGGTTTAATAAAACCAACATTGAGGATTGTTGAATATGCAAATGACTTTAGTAGCGATGCATGCGCCATCAGACGGTTCTTACGGGAACTATCTTACAAAACTAGAACGTTGTTTCTACGAAAGCTCGTTGTTGATTACATCGACGTTCATGTGAAAATTCTACAAAGGGTTACTGTTGAATATACTAAACCGTAGTTATAGTATTAGGTTTAGTAAAACCAACATTGAGGATTGTTGAATATGTAAATGACTTTAGTAGCGATGCAGGCGCCAGCTTATGGCACTCACCTACAAATCATACTTTAGTGGAACCAATACATTGATTTCGTAAATTCTACTAAGCACAAAATTGCAACTGTCAACCTTTACTGGTTTGGTAAAATTAATAATTGTATTTTGTAAAAACAACGAAGAATTTGGTTAATTTTTTGCTTGTAAGCTCAAACCATGCGAGTTTAGTAAATTCAACAACTATACTTTTTCAGTGTGTAATAGGCTTTTACAGTGGTCCTTATTACCGGCCAATTATATAAAAATGGAGTGTCAGCCGTTGGTCGTGGCAGGCGGGGCTTCAGAAAAAGAACTAACAGACTTTTACGTCTATTTTGAGACATATGTTTTAAGCTCATTCACGTTTTCAATGCCGAGTACCCGTTAGAAAGAATGACGAAAAAATTACTTTTTTGGTTTTTTATTAATATTTCTGTTATCCTACAGTTTTCTTCCAACTTTATATAACTGGCCGGCAATAAAGACCACTGTAAAATTCTATAACAGCTATTTTAGTGTACATTTATACTTTGTTTGCCCATAGTTGTGTAAATTCAGTTTGTATCGGAATCGAACAACCTTTAGGCACCATATTATGCTATCCACACTATGCTGTTTTTGTTCTAAGTACGGCAAGTAGAGTCGTAAATAAAGAAGAAAGCAAAAACAGAAAGACGATTATAAGATTAACTGATTTAGCGGACGTTTTAAAGCAAATCCGGAAATACTTAGGGGTTTTTGTGTTTCTAATCTTTTATATTTCGTCACGTTTCCTTATAACTTTTTACATTTATTTATTTGTTTTGTGTTTTTTGTTAATGCAGTGAAATTAAAATTAATAATTCAAACAAAGCAATAAAAAAAAACAAAAAAGTTTTATTATAAGTAGTAATTCATTTTGGAACACACATATAAGGCACTTGATTATTTAATTATCAGAAAAGTACTTTCTACTTTAAAAAATAAATAACGTGTACAAATTTTATGTCACAAAAAAAATTGTTTAGGGTACTTTATTGCAATTTTTTATGCATTATTTTGATTACATATCAGTTTTACATACAAAAGACATCAACGCGTTTTTAATCTTTTATAGTGTCACCTACCTAATTTTTCAGCAAACTTTTTTAGTAGACCTATGTTCCGATACCAAGTTTAGAAAAATTAATCGATTTTGGGTTCAATCCGGGATTTGTCTGTTTGTACAATCAGCATCAAATGTAGATTGGCAACTTTAATTATTAAATTTTATTTTTTATTGGATTTGTAAAAGTTATGGCAACTTCACTTCGCAAATAGATGTGGCTTAAAGTTGATATACAGATAAAAATCAATACTTCAATCTAAAGTGAGGTTTAAGAAATATTCAAACTTTAACAGATTTGCCAATCTACCAATCTTTGATACCTTTGACAAATTCAGAGAAAAGGGCTATTTAATCTTACAAATTGCTAATCTACTTCTGTAGGCCTACCATGAGCTTTGTCTGGCTCTGTCTCTGGTTCTGGTTTTGCGTCTGAGTGTTGACTAAATAAATCCTACGTCAAAACGTCACACACACAGTATAATGCACTGGTGGGCACTCACACAGACTCAAAACCAGAACCAGAGACAGAGCCAGACAGAGCTCATGGTAGGCCTACTGGTGTTGACTGTATAATGATAGGGACATACACACGTACATTAGAATTATATGAATAAAAATATACTCATATTTGGTAACACAACTTGAGGCTTACCGTGTTTATTTGTTTTTTACCAGTCTCAAAACTATGTATGTAATAAAACTAAATATAAACGAGGGTCTAAGTACAGTCAACTGCACTAAAATATTAAATCTTATACCTTTAAACGAGAAAATTTTGCATATATATACGTATACATATAATCAGAATCTCGGTAACGGCGCCAACGATTTTAACAAAATTTAGTATAAAGGGGTTTTCGGAGGCGATTAATCGATCGATCGATAGGATTCATTTTAAGAAAATGATTTTAAACCCTGTTTTCAATAACTAAACGAGCGAAGCTCGGTCACCAACTGCTAGTGTAAATTTAAAGTTACCTTCGAAACATTGAGATAGGCATTTATAGGGTAAATGCTCAAATATAAGTGAATTTAAAATCTGCAATATCCATTATAACGCTCCGCTGCGAAACTACAAACTGCATACATTCAAGTGCAGCTGACTGTACAATGTTTTATTGCAATAGGCCGCTATTGATTTGTGAATCGTCTGCCTATCTCGACTCTTGTCCTATCAACGTGGAAGGAAGGAGGAGCCGAATGAGAACCGCTCATAAAACCTCCCGTAAAACGGTTGAAACCTGTAATAAATATTTTCAGTGCGGTTTTGCCTCTAAACTGTTAGTGAGCCTGTGGCTGTAATACTTGTTATAATAAAGAGGTATAGTTTAATTTTTGACTGCCGGTCAGTACGCCTACCACAAGCTTTGTCTGGCTCTGTCTCTGGCTCTGGTTTTGAGTCTGTCACACAAAAAACAGCACTCGCTCTTTAGTGAATGTTACGTTTCGACGTAGGATTGATTTAGGCAAGACTCAAAACCAGAGCTAGAGACAGAGCCAGACAGAGCTTGTGATAGGCCTACAGATCAGCCCCTAGTGAGGTTTATTACTAACACTTCCTCCAATACAAATTTTCCAATTCGCTTCAATTTTTCAAACTCTATCAACTCAGATTCACTTACAAATTTAAGCCCAGCGCACACCTAGGCGATGGCGAGGGCAGTGAGCTGAAACGCTGTTAAAATTGACAGCGATATTAGACAGCGTTTCAGATGATTGCCATCGCCATCGCCTAGATGGGCGCAGGCTTTTACAGTGCACTGTTTGCAATGTCTGCAATGGTGCAAACGTTGCCACGGGACTTTTTTCATTCCTAAACTTTTAGTTGAATGCGTGATGGAACTATCACAACTATTTTACTAAATTGACAAAACATGACATGAGCGTAAAGCATCATCTTTTATATTCTATGCGTTCCTAATTCCTTTGTGTTTTTTTAAACAATCCACCACTTGGTCACCAGATGGTCATTCGTTTGTTTGACTGATACAAGCCAGATACAACCAACCAGACGTTCACACTCAGTTTTTATCACTTCCAAGATTTCCCATTTTGTAAACAAAATATTTCATGCCACATACACAATTGTTTAAGCCTAAAGCATGAGGTTTTAAGTTTTAAAATGTTTTGTTTTATTTTTCTGCGTGTTAATAAATGCAAATTAATTGTTTAAAGAATTATTTAATAAAATACTGCTTAAAGCCTGCGCACACCTAGGTCGCTGGCGATGGTGATCAGTGAAACGCTGTTAAATTTGACAGCGATATTTGACAACGTTTCATTGATTGCCGTCACCAGCGACCTAGGTGTGCTCAGGCCTTGCTCAGGCCTTGACTGCTCAAGTGCTGTTTGCACTTTCTTTCTTTTACACATATTATGTAAATAAATAAAGTTAATAGTCCATACAAAACTATCTAGCTCCAAATTAAGCAGAGCTTAGCTATGGGAAGCTGATATAAAATTAAGCTGCTTAGAGCTTATGCTATGTGAAGCTGGTTTATATTTATTTTATTTATTCAGGGACAACTAGAGATGGGCAGAGGGTTTAAACCCAGTTGGGCAAAAAGGCCATAAACAGGACAAATAGGGCAAAAACGAATTAACGTCCTTTTAAATGTCCAAAATCAGGGCGGAAACTCTAATTAATCAAAATCAGACTTTTTCATTGAGTATTCGTAAGAGGTAACCTGTTTAAACCATTTTAATATTAGAACAAATAGTAATTGACCTAAAAGGATGATCTTACTGAAAATAAAAAATGTATTTGTTGCCAAATTACAGAATTATCAGCAGAATCACAGTCGGTCGGTATTATTTAAATCAACATATTACCGCACATGGTATTCGTGATTCGTGCCTGCTAATCGCTGTCACTATCGTAATCATCATCAACGAACCGGAAGACGAAAAGTAGGGCACCCGACCACCGACCCACCAGATGGACTGACGACATTGTTAAGATCGCGGGAAGCCGGTGGATGGAAAGAGCTCAGAATCGTTCTTCCTGGAAATGTGTACCTAGGGGAGGCCTATGTCCAGCAGTGGACTTCTTCAGCCTGATGATGATTATAGATTAACTTAAAAAACCTTTTTAGTCATTAGAACTTAGCATTGTGTAATAATTTGTGAATTTTGCGATATTTTACAATAAAAATATATCCGCCCTGTTTTGGGACGTTTACTGGGCGTAAATGGACGCTTACTCGGCATTTACTCAATACGTCCATAAATGCCCAGGCAAAAACCCATCTCTAGCGGACAACAGAAAGCTACGTTTAAAAGTAGGTTAATTCTACCGAACTACTTGACTAATAATATTGTAGCCCCAGCCCACTGCGTTATCCTCAAGTTAAATTTATCGAAATATTTTATTTAATTATTTTAATTTAACTTATATACCAAATATATATAGGTATATCCATATATCCATTTTTGTACACCGACATTGGTAAAGCATGTTTGATACAACGCATTTGTTCACCATCTTAATTTTAGCACACGTTTATGCAAATAGATAATCTTTGTCTTTATCATTTTGGTGCGTAATTTATTTACCTACTCCACATTCTTATGTGATTGCTGTTAAAAATCATTAGATAACTGAATGTTAAGATCTTTTTCTGTATAAAATAAACAATCACAGTCTATTTGCTTTAAAAATAAACATTGCACCTGTAAACGATTGGGGGGTGATTGAGCACCGCGGAATTATTGGACTGAACCGATTTATCAAGATAAGTACTTAAATTGTTTTAGATTTTGTACTAAATTACCAAATTATAAGAAATTTCCTGAAATAGCAATTTCTAGTAATAGTAAGATCGCGGGAAATAGGGTTAATCGTTCTTCCTGGAAATGTGAAGCGGATGCCTATGTCCAGCAGTGGACGTGGACGATCGACGCGTAGGTAATTTTAAGTTATTTTTGCGTTAACCTATATCATTATTATAAGGTAAAAACTATAATAACTATATTCTATGTTGTATGAAATATCTACATAAATGAATTACATTGCTCACAGAAAGCGTTTAAACATTCATAAAATAATCATCTGCCAATTTCATTTTGTAGTAGGCCTAAATATACCTACATGAATTATAATTGTAAACCAATTAATAAAAAGCTGCACGGGAAATTTACCGCAAAGACTTAAGAGAAATGTACCTACCTGATAACTTAACTCCACTTAAAAAAAAACTTAATTTCAATCAACTTTTAAAGGAAACTCTATCAAATGTAAAACAATTTGGCAGAGTTTCCGCATGCTATGTAAAGAGTCAAATTAAAAGCTCCTACTTTTTTGAGGTCGGCTAAAAACACGTTTTGAGAACTTTGTAAAAATCTACAGCGAGCTAGACCGAAATGGACTTAAAAATAACCAAGACATGTTTAAGACAATACAATACAAGAACATGTAAGATATTGAATAGACATACCTCTAAGCGAGGCGGCTTGCAGCTGCGGCAGGGCGGCCGGCGATCTGTAAACAGTGGTTAGGGACGCGCCGGCGGCACTTGCGGCTCCGCGCCACTGCGCTATAATTATCCGCTGGAAGTGACGCGTGGCTAAATCCGTCGGCGCCCGATGCCGGCCTCCTGCAACCACAACCACGAGTGCTGCGGTCAGCACCGCTGCACGTCCTCGGTCTAACCCGTCGACGCGTATCATAGCTCGCAAGGCTCAATTCGCACAACAAAACACTCGCTTATCGCTAAGTCTACAAAATTCTTAAAAGATTCTCACCTGAGCTAAGTATCTCAATAAGACTTGTGTGCTGGGGCAGGGGCGGCCGCCACACATGCCTGGTGGTGGTAGTAGGAAGGTTGCGGCCCGCGATAGTGGTGGTGCGGTGGCGAGGCTCGGTACGCGTCCGGCGGGGGCGAGCCACCGCGGAAGTTGGCTAGTTGGCAGCTTGGCGGCTCGAACAGGTCTCGGAATGCAGGGGGCAGCTGGTCGGGTGTGGGTTCGGGTGCTGCGTACCAGCCCGAGGTGGCAGCGCGGAACTCCTCGGCCGCTAGCGAGTAGGGCTGCGGCGAGCAGTAAACGGCAGCAGGAGGCAGGCGCGGCTCACTGAATTCGTCGAGCGCGTCAGGCGTCGGCTTGTCATAGCGCGAGCAGTCAGACGGGGCACCGGGTTCACGCTTGGGTCGGCACTCAAAGAGGCGAGGCTTCACATCGGGCTTCACGTCTCGCTGCTGGCCTAGTGCGTCTGCCGCAGACAATGCTTCCTGTGCTGCTAGAGCCTCCTGCGCCTGCTGTAGTTGATGCTGCCGCTTTATCGCCTCCTCCTTCTCTTTTAAAGCGTCCTTCTTTTTGAACCGGCGCCTCCGCCTCAGATACGACCCATTGTCAAACATGTTGTACGAGTCCGGATCCAAAGTCCAATAGCTACCCTTGCCGGGTTTTTTATCGTCTCTCGCGACTTTTACGAAGCACTCGTTGAGGCTTAAATTGTGTCTAATGGAGTTTTGCCAACCTTGTTTGTTCTCTCTGTAGTAAGGAAAGCGCTCCATGATAAACTGATAGATTCCGTTGAGCGTGATCCGGCGGTCAGGCGCATTCTGGATGGCCATGGCGATAAGCGCGATGTAGGAGTAGGGTGGCTTGACCATGTCCTTGGGTGCACCGACGTGCTGCTGGTGCGGATGCAGGTACGGCGCGCCATAGCCATAGCGGTACTGCTCGTAGGCGTAGGGCGCCACTCCGGCGGAGTACCCGCCGGCGGCGCCGCCGCGGTACGCGTACGGACTCTGCTCACCGAACAGTGCGTGCATGTTGCCGACTCGCGTTCACTCAGCTCGCATGACACACCGGAGCGCGGAACCCTGAGCGCGTTGCTCTTTCGGCAACAAAACGAAGACTGACTGATTTTGTTTAGATTCACAACAAGGCCCGTTTACATAGCGGACGCTAAGCGAGAGACGAATGAGCGGAGCCGGGGCGCAGCCGTCCATGGCGTTTTGCCCCGCCTTCCGCAGCCGTCGCTCTCTAGCGCCCTGGCAGAAGGCCTGCGTCCCGCTCACGCGCATACGACTCACTCGTCGCACGCCCAGTCCGTGGCTGCAGGCGGCGCCCAAAAGCTGCTCGAAGCTCTGCCCCTTTCAGTATTTTTTGCACCCTGCCTTTGTGCCCGTTTATTCGTTGTAGCAGACAAAGGTTCCTTTCCATATTCGTCATCCAAAGTGGTTAGAGCGATTAGGTGGAGCCCTCTCTTCAATTCGTTTCACCCCTTGGTTATTTTTCTTTTTGGGAAACATTTAAAGTCGTAATTAGTGCAAACTGCAGTGCAGATGGCTTAGCAGGAATTGATCGCAAGGCCACTTATCAAAATAAAAAATCGATTTGACGGATAATGTGGAAAAACCTACCTATTTACTAATTTTGCATTGGGTAACCAAATTCAGTTATTAGGTTTTTAAGTACGAAAACTAATTGGAACCAAAGTAGTTCATAAAGCTTTTTTGGCAAGAAAACTTATTATGATGAATTCGCATCTCTGTAAACTTTTAAGACGCTGAATACCGTGGAACAACTTCTCGTTCGCGCACTTTGATCTTTTGAGAGATATAAAAATAATACACTTACATAATATAAAATCGCGAACAACTATTTTGAGTGTTATCCTATCTTTCGATTAGAAAATGATTTTGGTCACCCCACATACCAAACTCCAGGGAATATAGTGGCTGATGGAAGCATTCAAGCAAAACCTGGTCATCAATATTGTGGACATTCCACATAGCACTATCTAGCCCCAAACTAAGCAGAGCTATCGGAACCAGAATAGAGGTTGAGTTTTTTCAATCGGACTGATGTGAGGGCATAATCTAACGGCCTGCGCACATCCAGGCGATGGCGATGGCGAGCTGAAACGCTGTCATATTTGACAGCATTTCAGCTGATAGCCATCGCCATCGTCATAGATGTGCACAGACCTTAAATGATTGAATCAGTTTGCTAAATGCCATTACACTTGACCAAATTTAGTAACAACTGAATTTAGAAAACAAAATTTAGGAAAGTGTTTTATGCCTTTGATGTTTTCCTTCACCTATTGAGATTGAGGACACTATAGGTACTGGCATAATAATATGGATTGAATTTTAAATAATAATGTAAGTACTGAGATCATTCACAAGAACCCTCCACAGGATGTTCAACTCATCCCCCCCTTTACTTATTACAAAACCCTCACTAACAAACTATTGTAGAGTCTGTTCAGAAAGAGAAAAGTCGTGGCCAAATTGAGAACTAACGTTTCTATTTTTATATGGCAGCTCATCCCTTTCTTTCTGTCAGAATTTTGCATCATAAAAATTAAATAAAGGAATAGTACACTAGTTGTGATAGGATCAAAACGCAACAGACGCGCTATTGTATTGCCCACTAAACAAAAAAGGTGATTAAGCACAGCAGCGCCCTCCAATCCCACGACGGTTCCCTTTCTGAACAGACTCTAACTACTTACACACGCTTTTATAAAACCTCTCACAAAGAAACATTGACGCCCTGCTGCATCTTTTTTACCTGAATGCAAAGAAGCAGGTAATTTTTTTAGGGTAAGTACTTTTCAGTGCGTTTTTAAGGCATATTTTTCATCATGATCCTATACTTATCAGTCATTTATAGCTAAGCAGGCCTTAATAAAAGTCGTTGCTATCTCTATTTGTTGACATGAAAGTGACAGAGACAAGAAATTTAGTAGGTAGTAGTACCTATAGAGCTCTTTGTGAAGGGCTCGTCCGGGGAAGTACTACCACCACCATGCCTATTTCTGCCGTGATGCAACATTACTGTGTTTCGGTTTGAAGGGTGTGGGTGCCGATGCCGGTGAAATGACTGCCACGTGAGGCTTCTATCTGTATGCCTCAAGTTTATGGACGCAGAGAAGTGCATCGTAGGGCACGTTCCTGACGTGTGTGACCTACGAGGCAATGCTTTGGTATAGTCGATGGTAACGACTTAACATCAGGTGGGCCATATGCTTGTTACATCAGTTAGTTATCTAAAAATAATAATTTGTGAGACTCTAAATAGGGTCAGGCATAAAGAATGAGGGGGTAAATCTTTACAAGAAATATTTGAATTGAAATGAACCTTAAATGATTTTTTAGGAGTAGTTTTCAATAACTAAAAGTGTCTCATCCATATTTATTAATTTAGGAGTAATTACATAATATATTTACTATACCTACCTACTTACAATTTTAGCAAAATCAGTTTTTACTTTTGTACACAGCCGATTTCTGTTTTTTTATTTTTCGTAAAATCTCACGATCCAAAGGTTATCTGAAAGAGATCGTTCTTAGCGATAAGGCCGACCATTTTACTTACCTACCCAATACTTGTAATGATGCTACACCCTATATTTGTAGGTAATGGTTTCTTATATTATTTATTGTGGACAATAAAGTATCTATCTATCTAGATTCTAGATAATACGGGGCCCTATAGTTTATACGGGCTGGAGATTATTTAGTAGCAGGGCAGTAGTTTGTTGCCTGTTCTTCTACGCTTGGTCGCGTGGAACTGGCACCTAGACTCACCTAGCTTTAAGACGTTTCAAAGTGATTCTTGCATCGTACTGAATAAAAAATTATTGACTTTGACTTTGATTTATATAATAGACAACGCCAACAGCACACAAGTAAGCATTATTTTAAGACACTCACAGTTAAATTGTGTTATAAAATGTGTGCCAATTACAGGGCATGCACAGCATTGATGTTTTTTTTTCACAGGCAACTTAAACTGAATGTTGATCTTGGTAATCTCTACAAAGGTCTCTATAATTACCTATTCAGAGCTTAGCGTCGGAAGTCTTTACATGATGGTGTTGACACAAGCGAATGGAGAAAAAACTTACGAGAAAAATAAGCAGGGACGGGATCATACAGGAGCCTAATTCTCGGGCCAACCGAGATCATTTTGATATTTTATTTTAATGCTTCTTTTTTGAAGAGAGAATGGATGATTTATGAGTAGTTCATCGACGACCTCATCGTAGAAGCCTCGACAGCTACGATATACGGAAAACGTAGAAAAAGTGCGGGGTTAAGCAATGCCAATGTGTATTTAAGGGACATTGAAAATCTCGGTCCGAGAATTAGGCTCCAGATTTGTTCAGAGGCCCGCCGCGCCGAGCTCCAATATAATTGTAATAGGGCATCGAGAACCAGTTCTTTCCATTCCAGTAGGTAACAACATAGAATAAATAGTTAAATTATAAAAATACATTATGGACAATCCACACAGCACTATCTAGCCCCAAAATAAGCAGAGCTTGTACTATGGGAACCAGATAGCTGATATAATACTTATATACATTTTTTTTTGTAAATACATACTGAGAATACATTATAACACCCACACAGAGAACAAACATCTGTGTTCACCACACAAATATTTGTTCTCGGTGGGGATCGAACCCAAGACCTACGGCTCAGAAAGGCAGAGGTGCTACCAACTGAGCTGAGAAGCCCAGTCATACACAGTAGAGAGAGAAGAGACATAGATTAGCATGTCTGATTAAAATGAAAATTTGCCGGTGTTCAAGACAAATAGGCGTAACTGCGACTTTCAGCGCCCTTCAGCAGGTGAAAATATTTTTGAAGAACCTTATGCAACAGTAAGTTCCTACCTAATAATTAAAAAAAACAAAAACCCACCTGCGATTATATTTTATTTCAAACTTGGATTGAAATGAAAAATTAAGACGTTGAACAACTTCTCGCTCGCACTCTTTGAACTTTTGAAAGATTAGTAGGTAGGTACATTGTTACCTGAGGATTTAAAGTCGCGTTTTTGAGTCCCGAGACGGGTTTGAGGGACTACGGTACGCTACGGTATCTATCGAAAATCTCGAGCAACTATCTGTTGCACACAAGATATTAGTTGCCGTAGGTAAATCCGATTGCACAAAGTTTAGAAAAATACCTAAATACCTATACCGCCATGCCGCGATGCCGGTAACATACTATTAGAACAAACTTTTGCTTATTAATATTAAGTAAGTAGGATTAGTATAAGTTAACTTAATCAATACCTACTGTTTTATTTTGGTCGGTGAAATAAAGGCTTAGTTTATTTATTTCATTTTATTTATGGGAGACGGTTCCCATTCAACATCAGGGGGGCCACCTGGCAGTTTTGTATCAAATCCTCACTGCACCATGAAAATGTAACCATACTTTATCCAGAAAGCATCAAATTTCAGTACACTATCTTTTCAAAACAAAAGTACCTATCCAAAGCCTCTTTTGAAATAAATACATGCGGTGTTTCCAAAAGCAAATTTTTAAATTCCACTGACATTTGAAAAATGCAGTCATAGCTTGGTTTCCCTTTAAATATCGATGCAATATCGTGAATCGGATATCAGTTAAAACTATGTAGGTATTTGACGAAAAACTATATTGAATCAAACCTGTTACACGAGAAAAATAATCACACTTGTAGCTATAACATACCTACCGATCGGCAAGTTTTGCAAGTTTTAGCAAGTTTCATCATGCGCACTTGATGTGCGGGCAGAAAAACTCATTGGTACACGAGTGGATTTGAACCCACGACCTTCGGATCGGTAGGCGGGGCCACTACCACTAGACCACCAGTGCTCTCCCTACCGATCGGCTCCTTCATAAGGATTATTTTTTGTTAAATAACATAAGTGTCAGAAATAAAAGGTAGACCATGAATTTTAACAAGTTTAATACAAAGTTAGTCCCTTCTATAATCAAATGCTGAAAATGAGAAAAAAATATAGAAAAACTATGAATGCAGTTATAATTGATTTTTAATTTCAAATAATGTGTCTTCTTTCAGTAAAATGTTCAAACTGCAATAATTAAATTACTTTCCTTTCCCTCCATGTGGCATACCCGTGGGACGCCCTAAATACAATATACTTCTGTAACTGGTGCCAAAACACTTCCAATTTCCAACACTCGGCGAAAGCGTGTTCTAATTGGTCCCGTAGCGACATCTAGTTCTGTATAATGTAAGCTATCATCAGGGGCTATCATGGTTTTTTCACTACGCGCCCGCTGCCGCTTTATCTGCCCTGCTTTTCAGCAGCAGGGCTCGATTGAGTGATCGCCTATTCAGCGTTCCATTTTCAAGTTTTTTAACCAAAAAAATGATAAAAATGTTTGCTTTATAATTGCACCCCAGGGACGTTATTCACTATGACATTGGAGATTCCGTGCCCAAAACGTGTGACGTCACAACGTGATTTAAACACCAACGCGATTCTTAACGTGCCTTGGTGTGGAATCGAAAAATGGTATTCACTAAGCCACAAGACTAGTTGTCTATGCCCCACGTTTTATTTCACATGATGCGTTCAAACTCTTGCGTCTGATCCACTCGGAAAATTATCGGTTTTTAAATAAATTTGCAGGATAAGTTTTTGTTTCCATATTTTCAACTCAAATAATAAATATTTTGAATTATAAGCATGCTAATCCATCTATTGTTGAGCTTACAATATTCTATAGCGATTTGAAAATTTAGAACCAAACATAATTGATAACATTATATGACATTCCGTCACCTTTGACTAGTTTCGGAACGTATGTTTTGATTGCGTGAAATTATTTACCAATGTCCTTCATCCAAATAAACCACGATCTATACTTTGAAAAGGCAAAAAAACAAAGTGGATGTTATTCTGCGAAGATAAAATGGATATTATACTGCGGTCCTACAAGGCTACCAAAGAATTATGTATATTCTTTCCTCCTTGAGATCTTTGCAAGCAGGATACAATGACTCCTCAAAGGTTTACCAGCATAACACCAAGTAAGTGCATCGATAAAATAAGAATACTACGGTACTAGTAGCAGTGGTAGTAGGTACCTAGATGCCTGCCTTCAGCAGTGGAGTGGACCATTTCAGGCTGCTGAGGTGAAGTGGATGAATGTACCTACCTACTTGACTGGCTCAGTTGGTAGAGTAGCTCTGCCTTCTGCGCCGTAGGTCGTGGGTTCGATACCTACCGAGAACAAATATAATTTGTGTGGTGAACACATAATATGTTTGTTCTCTGTCTGGGTGTTATATTATATTCTATGTATTTACAAAAAAATATACTAAGTATTAATATCAGCTATCTAGTTCCCATAGTACAAGCTCTGCTTAGTATGGGGCTAGATAGTGTTGAGTAGATTGTCTACAATATTTAAAGGTTGATATTGATTTCAGGACCTCATACGTCCAAAAATGAGGTCCCGAAAGAGTAAATGGACGTATGATTGCAGTCTGGTACCCTAGAGATGGAAAACGCAACAGAGGGCGGCAGTTGAAGCGTTGGGAGGATGAGCTCCCTAAGGAGTGGCGCAGAGCATGTCTGGACCGAGCCAAGTGGCAAACCCTGGAGGAGGCCTTTGTCGAAGGACAACCCGACCGACCTATGTAGTACCGCCACGTCGGTGTCATACATAATAGAAACTTTTGCTTAGTTAGTATATTTAGTAAGTAGGATTAGTATAAGTTAGGTTAAGTAAAACTGTTTTGGTCAGAGAAATAAAGGCTTATTTTTATTTTATTTATTGATTTCAGGTAAAGTCGCTGTGAAGAGGAAGTTGTTAATGCCCTCAATGAGCTGCTTCCAATCTATGTGAAATTTCCTACCACCAAACAAGAAAGGATGTAATCAAACAAGTGTATAATTTAATTCTACTAAGTATTTGTTTGAAATCTCCATACAATCCTGTAAAAAAAAATGGTTTCAATATTATAAAAGCTAAGCCACACTACTTTCATTGTTTTTCTTTATTTTATACCATGTAGATAATTGTATGATACTTTGTTGATACAATGATAAACAACTTTCAAACATAACCTCAAAACATGCTCAAGAGAAACGAGCCATACTAACTTTATCAGGAACACGCTAATCTGTGGCGTATCGCGCAAGAATCGAGCGCGTTCATTTGACAGATCTAACCGTGCCCAAATCGTACCGTGCCGCGCTATGGAATGACAACTTTGGCATAGGGAATACGATTTTAAGCGATTCCACGCCGATGTCTTATCGTGTTCACGTAACACGCGTGGTTTGGCAATAGTGAATAACAGCCCAGGGCTGAAACAAATTACTCACAGTTGAGTACCCTCCCCAACAAACACTCGCTCACCCGGGAGGTGATAATGTACGGCCAGTCAATGCACACCCAGCTAAAACGATCCAGTTGAGGCTCTTGGACACTGTAGCAATTCAATCAAAGATGTTTGCCTTTTTTTGGCACGGCAAAGATGAGACAGAAAAAATACGTTACGTAGAAACGATCGAAACGAGTTGTTGTGTCATCAACGAAAACAACATTTGATAGACAAAATGTGGTAGCAAAACTTGGACTTCGGGTACATACTGTTTGGTTCGATCTAAATACCTAGTATTTTCTTCAATAAAAAAAAAACCTGGGCTGGCACCAAAATCTTTACTGCGCAATGTTTCCTATCACTTTTTTGGCTGGGCTTGGACGCAGAGGCAGACAGACGAGGAAAATATAGTTGCTAGGGAAGAGAGAGAGACTTCCAATTTGTGTGTGGATCCAACATAATTATTGTCTATGGTGGCCATAGACGCAGACTGAACCACAGAGCACAGAGCAGCAGAGCACGCTTTTTTTGTTGCCGGGTTGGGCCCGGCTTCTCGCACAACGAAAACAGAAATCGATAAAATCTATCTAGCTAAAATTAAAGCTAGATTCTAGCTTACAGCCCTGTGTTAGAGGCCGTCTTTGAGTACTTGTAGCGTCTCATTCAAAGAAATATTAAGATGTTAATTAGTTGTTTTATAATGTCCAAAGACTTAGGCCCGTATTCTGAAACAGTGCTTAGGTCTGAGTCGAGCCTCAAGCACAGATTTTTGACACTTTTCAATGGAGAACTGTCATAAAATCTATGCTTGAGGCTCGACTCAGACTCAAGCGCTGTTTCGGAATACGGGCCTTAGATCACGCATTGGATTAGTGTAATTCTGTAACAGCTTTGGTGAATAAATTGAAATTGAAAGGTTGCGCTGCCTGCCGCCTCCATCTGGCATCGCGCTTGCGCTTGTGCTGAATTGGCTGTTTCAGTGCGGTTGCGGTTTACAGCTAATTCGCTCGATCGATATCCAATCCAAGAACCTACCTAGTGCAGTGGATGGCGAGAGTATATTTGTAACACTAGAAGAAAGAAAGTACCAATACCTTCTGAAATAATTATCACCATGGAAGACAAAAGCCCGGCTATTAGTCCAAATCTTAATACCATACCCACGGAAATCTACTTCCTATTGTTTGACTACGTGACGATAAAAGATGTGGTGGCGTGTCGTCGTGTTTGTACTTGGTGGAGGGATATCATCGACGCTTATCTAAGCAACAATAAGGTGTGGGAGAGATTCTGCAAGCGCGATTACAAGAATGCTTACAAGCAAGCAATGTTCAAGACCACAAACATTACCAATTGGTTTGAGATGTACCGAAGTCTGTCTGTCTGGTCACAGTTACCAAAAGCTCGGGATTCCATGCGAGAGATCTGTGTAAGCGACAACATCGAGGAAGAGATTAAGAATGTGGCTGTTCAAAAGCATGGCACTGTTATGGTCCACAGAAGAAAAGGAGTTTTCTACTATGATCTCAAATCCATGAGGATTGCTGATAAGAAAAGTTTTAAAGGACAATACAAATCAATATTAGAACTGGAAGATATTGTCATTGTACTCAGCTTGAACTCTCAACTTCGTCTGATAAAAAAAGCGCACCACGACTGGAGTTGTGATATCAGCTCTGGTCGTCCCATTGAAGTATGGTTTAGAGATGTACAAACATTTCTGGTTGGAGGCAGGAATCTATACATGTATACCCATAATCAAGGTTTGTTTATATACAATTTTGACAATGATACTGTTGCCCACCGTATAGTCTTGAAAGAAACGATCTATGATGAAATGAGTGTTCCTTTGTTGGGTGCTTGGGGCTACAAAAACGGCTGCTTATATATCATCTCCATGTCAGAAAATATGTATGTTGTGTATGAAAATGGTAAAGTACGTCTGAAGTATAATTTGACCTCTACCTCGAACCTAATGGATTGCATGTACCAACACAATATGCTGGAGAACATGGATTGGCCACAATACTACATCTTACAATCTGATTTGAAACACCAGCCCCACACTGGACTTCTGCGCAGTATCAACGCCATCAAAATCCACAGAGGTGATATTTTCTTTGTCGCCACACAAGCTGTGGTCGCCATTCTAATGTATTACAAACCTTTTCTCAATGGACAGCTGAATTTGGGTGCATTTAAACCTATCAGAGAGTACAACTTATCTGATCAGGTTATAACAAGGCATATGCAGACAATGTACTTGGTTGTAACCAATATTGATGTAATTGAAACAAAAGAAGGGCATATGGTATTGGTTTCCATGCAGGGGAAAATTTTGGTTTATACCTTCAAACATATGTTTGAGAGACCCCTTTACGAAAGTGCTCTTGCACAATAGTCAACATAAAAAATCATCTTGCATTTTGAAACTAGACATTGTAAACCTGTCTTGTTAATAAAAAGCTGTTCTAACAAAACATACTTATATCTCTCAAACACTTATACATTACCTGATGACAAGAGCCTATGAGCTTGGCACATTATTTCTGTAAGACTAAATTCATACTTAATTGTAATATATACCTATATTTATTTTTTTGTTCTTTTTCATCTGCAATCAGTCTTCAGACTATGAGCAGGGTACATAGTCAGGCTATCAGAATCCGCACTCCATTAAGCGCTTCTCCTTATTCTTCGGCATTATGTTAGCCATCCAGTTTAGTGATGTGCTGTCGGCATAGCCTCCTCGGGTAGCTGATGGTGGTATGCTGTGGAGCCAGCTGGTTTTGGATGTCAGTTTAGGCGATTTTTGTATTTGGATGAGTTTAATTTGATTTCATGGTTGACTTTAACTTTACTATGCAGCTCGATGTTCATAGGGAACCATGGGGCATTCTAGAGATTTCTTAAGGTGCTGTTCTGTTCTCATTGTATTATGTTTTCGTTTGAGTTGCAGGCTGATCCCAATAGCTGTATGCCGTAAAACCAGATGGGTTTCAGGACAATCTTATATACTAGGAGATTGTTGTCCGTGCTCAAGGTCGAATTCCTACCCAGAAGTCAATGTAGGTTACGGTTTCTAAGGTTGAGTTGATCTTTCTTTTTCGTTTTACAGGTCAGTCTACGATGAAGGTGCCTACCCAAGTTTTTCACAGAGTCGTCCTGTGTCAGTGTATGTGTTTCGAGGGTGGGAGACAGTCTCCCTTGCGGAGCGTGAATGTTGCATGGGTGGACTTTGAATCGCTGGCTTTAATCCTCCACTTAGTTAACCACTGTATTATTTTATCGAGCCCGTTTTGGAGGTGTTTGGATGCTTATTTAGGGTCCTTGCTACTAGCTAAAATGGCGGTATCATTAGCAAAAGTAGCAGTTCCAACACCTGGTGTAAGTGGAAGGTCTGCTGTGAAGGTTATTGGTGTATGCGAAGCAACTTCATTAGGTGGTTTTCCTTCCTTGTGAATCATTATTATTTGAGAGATCTTCCAGACACTTGGGTAGTGGCCAACTCTAAAGATTGCATTGAAGAGTGTTGCGAGAAATACAATTCCTTTCCTTGGTAGTTGGATTAAGATTTATATTGTTATTTGGTCGGAGCCTGGTGCTTTTTTGGTGTCTTATAACTTCTCTTGGGTTGGTTGGTTTTAGCGGTTTGTCTAGTTGAAAGTCTTGGGCAAGGATTGCGTCAACCCAATGACCACACTAACAACGATGACAATCACATGTCATCGTTGTTAGTGTGGTCATTGGGGTTGAAATGTTTGAATATGTTAGCTAGGTGGCTTGCAAAAGCGTCTACTCTTTGTTGTGCTGTTCTGGCCCATTTAGAGTTAGAACACATTATCATACACCAAACCTGTTTATAGTCAGAAGACTGATCGCAGATAAAACACAGAACAAAAAAAAATTTTAACTTGTATGTCTTGATATAATTATGTATTAAGGGCTGCCTTGACCCAACAACATTTTCATATTCCTGTCATGTCTGATCTGATTTTGTAGTTATATTGGATATGCTATAGGACTATTATAAATGAGAGCATAATTATACACTCTTTGTAGTTGAAATGTTCTTCTGATAATGTAGAGATTAGTACTTAGTAATAGATTATTTATTTAAAGTCTTGCATGTAATCTATATAGATGCCTAGAGGTATCCAAGTAGAAACTAGTTGCCAAAGTTTAATTTAGTAGTAATAGTTAACAAACTATTTTAAAAAATTACTTTATAAGTATGTACTTAATTTTAAATCTGAAATTCATGATCTCTATGTTTTGTAAGCTATTGTCATAAATAGTAATAGTATGTTATGTTCTAGGTCAGTAAATAAAATAGATGCTATCATATTACTTGTATGCTAAAGGTGATAAATGTTAACTAATTTTTATAACTTTTAGCATACATCATACCTAACAGTAGATGAGTTCGGTATATATGTATTCAATTTAGTATTTAGTAGTTCTTTTTAGTATTAAGTTTATTGTATTACAAGTTACCTGCCTACCTATATAATCAATGCTTTTTTATTTTTTTTAAACAAAGGTTCCATTTAATATTTAGGTACATATAGGTACTTACCATAAATTATATTGACATTTACCAGGTCTATTAATTACATTTTATCATACAATAACCAAGGTAGTAAACTAGGTATTTAGCACCTATTCTTATGTCCTATGTGTATGAAATCAATAAATGTGTTTTCAACTCAATTAAATTCTTTATTTATGAAACACCGGTCAAATAAAGAAGTAACTTACAACAAATTGAAGTAGGTACCTACTTATCTTAGATAATACTGTAAATATCATAAATTATAGATACTTAGTCAAATCAATAATACAAACAAAATAATATACCTATGTAGGTAGAAAGATTTCTCAATCTATTTGCTGGAATTTCCAAAGGTAAGAGGAGTGGATGGCCCGTTAAAAAAAAGAAGTTTAGTAAAATTATCTTAATTTTTAGGGTTCCGTAGCCAAATGGCAAAAACGGAACCCTTATAGATTCGTCATGTCTGTCTGTCTGTCTGTCTGTCTGTCTGTCTGTCTGTCTGTCTGTCTGTCCGTCCGTATGTCACAGCCATTTTTCTCCGAAACCGTAAAAGCTAGACTGATGAAACTTGGCGAGTAGATGTATTCTGTGAACCGCATTAAGATTTTAACATAAAAATAAAAATAGAACTATAAATTTCGGGGGTCCCCATACTTGAAACTGAAACTCAAAAATTTTTTTTTCATCGAACCCATACGTGTGGGGTATCTATGAATAGGTCTTCAAAAATGATGTTGAGGTTTCTAATATAGTTTTTTTCTAAACTGAATAGTTTGCGCGAGAGACACTTCCAAAGTGGAAAAAAGTTGGTCCCCCCCCCTCTAACTTCTAAAGTAAGAGAATGATAATACTAAAAAAATATATGTTGTACATTACTATGTAAACTTTTAACGATTTTTGGTTTGAACGAGATCTAGTCAGTAGTTTTTTTTTTATACGTCATAAACCGTAAACCGCAATTTACCTTTCGACGAACTACAAGAACCTTATTATGTTACATCAAGTAACATAATATAAAGGTTCTTGTACGGAACCCTTCATGGGCGAGTCCGACTCGCACTTGGCTGCTTTTTAACATTTGAGTTGGTTGAATATATTCTTGTCTATTCTCTTAAATACTCAACAGACTAGTAGGTACCTAGTTCGCCCCGAGCTGAGATCTTGTGATGCGATCTAAATGCTCTGATCATAGGTACATAAATAAATACCTAATCAGAAAAAATGTGCCACCATCACGCATTGTGTTTTATCTACTTTGAGAAGGATTTCTGCCCAGATTTACTGTTTGACCTTGCCTCTGACTATCCCTCACAAACTTTGTATGGTAAACAATTAAATCTTGTCACACGCTCACTCAATTGGTCAATTGATTGAATAGTTCCGTTGAACTGACCTTGGCTCCATCATCAGACCAGGCCGCTTCCGCCATTATAAGACGACAGCTGAATACTTAATATAATTTCGATGGTATTTAAAAGTACCTACTTCAATTTATTCCCATTTCATTTAACTAATTTTGCCTGTGTTCCACCCTTGGTTCCACCAAATATACTGAATGTGCACCAAAATATGTTAAGTACTAATTAAAATATGTCATAACGAGCATCTATTTATCAACTGTTGGAAATTTGTAAAAATAGTAATACCCCTAATTTTAAAAACAAGCATTTATTTTTTTAGTTTTACTTCAGATAATGCACTGTAAAATGTAAAATGTATTTGAATCAAACACCAACTATTATCCAATGTATCTTTATTAATAAAAAAATGAACAATTGTACTAAACTGGCAGCCCCTTTGAGGTTATTGGGAAAAAATATTCTCTGGCACTGCGGCGGCCGCTACCGCGGCACGCTCGCTCTGCTCGCTCGCTCTGGGCGTAATTTTTATGTTCTAACATAACCTAACCTATCCAAGCAAAGATAATGTAAACTATCCAAGTCGGATCCGCCCTTTGTGTAACATTCAGGAATATTTGGTGCACGATCAGTATTTTTCGGGGAAGATCATTATTTTAGAAATGCGTACATTGATGTAGGTACCTTAAGATTTTTGGTGAACACAAAAATATTATCCATATAATTTCAAGAAAAATAATAAGAAAAAGTAAAAAAATTGCACAACCAGTAAAAAAACTTTGATGTCAACGAAATTCTTGGAGATGGGGGCTCTCGGATCGTTGGTTATCTTAATTTAACCATTTTTAGGGTTTCGTAGCCAAATGGCAAAAACGGAACCCTTATAGATTCGTCATGTCTGTCTGTCTGTCTGTCCATCAGTATGGCACAGCCATTTTTCTCCGAAACTGTAAGAGCTAGAGTCTAGCTCTTACAGTTTCATTAGTCTAGCTGCTAGACTAATGAAACTTGGCAAGTAGATGTATTCTGTGAACCGCATTAAGATTTTTACGCAAAAGTAGAAAAAAATCTAAAAATTTTGGGGGTCCCCATACTAGAAACTGAAACTCGAAAGAAATCTTTTCATCGAATCCATACGTGTGAGGTATCTATGAATAGGTCTTCAAAAATGATGTTGAGGTTTTTAATATAGTTTTTTTTCTAAACTGAATAATTTGCGCGAGAGACACTTCCAAAGTGGAAAAAAGTTGGTCCCTCCCCTCTAACTTCTAAAATAAGAGAATGATAAAACTAAAAAAAATATAATATGTTGTATATTACTATGCAAACTTCCAACGATATTTGGTTTGAACGAGATCTAGTCAGTAGTTTTTTTTTATACACCATAAAATCTTAAACCGCAATTTACCTTTCGACGAACTACAAGAACCTTTATAGGTATTATGTTACTTGTTGCTACGGAACCCTTCATGGGCGAGTCCGACTCGCACTTGGCTGCTTTTTTTATTTTTGCACCTTTTAAAAACCCCATAATAATATCTTAATAACCCCTTATCCGATTTTACTCTTACCAGTAAATTTCTCAAGTACAATAGCTACCTACTTATCAAATTTCATGCAGATCGGATCAATAGCTCGAAAATTATCGTCGGACAAACATACATAAATACATACGCACATAAAATACCAAATTGCCCAAGTTGTTTTTAAGATCTTCGTTCGCTTCGCTCACTCGATCAACTAGACTCAACTCATCAATAGCAGTAGCGGGAGTTGGTTGAATTTTGCGCAGTGTTGCCATTGGCAGTTAGTCAAATGTAACATGAGAGAGCTCAAAATGGCTCAAAAAGTAACATTTTCAAGAGAAAGTAACATTACCATAAATTAAGCGGCAAACGATACACTCCTTTAGTAGGGCACTTTATTACTTATAAACAAAAACTTCTTCCGTTTCACGATATTTTTTCTTTGTTTGCTGGATTTTTTTTTATTTATTGAGGCTTTGTGTTAGAATAGAACATAAAAATTACCGCCCGCGCTGCAGTACAAGAAAATGTTTTTTCCCAATACCCTCAAAGGGCTGTCCCGTGTAGTAAAATTATCCATTGCTAGATAAAAAAAAACAATATATTAATCTGCGACAGTGTACATAAATGGGCCATTACAATTTCCTAGTGGAATAAAAGTGGCATCGTTTTAACAGTGTGTACATTAACCTGACCCACTTGCCTCCTGCAAAATCAGCGTTGCCAGAATGTTACTTTTGTAACATTCTACGTTACTTTTTACCCTCTCATGTTACCTCCATGTTACACGACTCAATATAAACATTAATACCCTTTTTTATAATCTTAGTCATTTTTAGTAAACAAAAGTAAGGCCATATCAAAAAAACGATGTTGAACTGGTACTTTTTGAATTTTTGTCAAATTTTGAAAAGTAGCTGAGGTAGGATTTATTTTCTAATCAATATCCATAGAATGGGAAAAAGTAATGGTTTCTTGCTATCTCATGTATTTTAATTTATTGTTCTTACAAAGTTATTAAATGATGAAGAAATTATAGTTTACGACACTGGTATCATTTGAATAACATGGGAGTAAATCACAGGGCTACGAAACAGTTGGTGCATTTTGGCACTATAAAGCCATTCTATTTTGTGTTTGTGTTCTTATTTGTTTTAATAGTCATGCATTTGCATCGTCTTTCGTTCGTCGAAGTCGAATGTGTTCCTCGTGTGCTGCTCGTGTTCAATTGTGCGTTGTTACCTAAGTTTTTGCTCACATTATTGTTGTCTGTTATTGTTATCAGTTTTTTGATAAGTTTTAGCCTTGTTGTTGTTCCTGTTGTGTTTGTATCAAACATAGACCCTCAACCCGCGGCGGCGGGTAAAAATATGATATATAAAAATATGAAATTATAGTATCATTGTTTTATTAATACTTCCTTATGATCAGGCACAGGGAAATGAGGTTCTACTTTTCAGTGTTCTCTAGTAGGTAAGTAGTTGTAGTAATATTCAGGTAGGTCTATTGCACGAGTCAAACCGCGCGCTGGTCCTACTAATAGTAATCCATGGTAAAAGATGTTTTTCTCCCCTGAGTTGTCACTATGACAGTGACATATCATGACATTTGTTTGTTTACAAAAAAAATCGGTTGTCTGTAAAGTCGGTTTACTGACGATAGTTGAACGTGATAACGTCATAAGAAAATTCTCGAGGACTCGCGGACTCGCGGACTCGGACTCGGACTCGGGGACTCGGACTCGGACTCGGACTCGGACCCGGACCCGGAACCCGACCGAACCCTTACCCTTACCCTCATTTACCCTTACCCATTACCCGACCCGGGCTCGGGCTCAGGTAAATGGAACGACGAAACGACGTAATGACGCATGAGTCATGTTTTTTCGTGCGTGCAGCCGGCTCCATCGATTTATAAGACGTTATCACGTCAAAAAAGACTGAGTTTCTGAATAAGGATATAGACACTATTATAACAAACAAAAAAGAAAATCATGAAACAAAAGGCATCCAAGAATGTTTTTGTTTTTGTGCACTATAACTTAATATACTAAATACTTTTAATTCTCTCAATTAATTTAATTATTTTCATGACATTACTTTGTAAATTTTAATATTGCATGCCTAGATATAAGCAGAATACATTAGACATTACCCATTATAATTTAACATCTTCTCGACATATGTATATTTCAAGCAATAAATTTACTTTGACTTTGACTTATAAGTGCTTAAAGTAGTGTATCGTTTCTACTTAGTATAGGATAATGTTACTTTTATCGTGAAAATGTTACTTTTGGAGCTGTCTCATGATATTGACTATCTGCCCTGCCATTAGACTAGCAACACTGATAGTTATTTTTAATACGCACGCACGCAGCGTTGGGCTAGTACTGTTCTAGCAGCACAATTAAATTTTCTTATCCTGTGATTGTGTAAACTTAGAACGTTTTGCGACTAACAATACAAACAGTTTACAATAATCAAAATGAACGGAACGGGTGTTTAAAATTTCATCCAAGGCACCTTGGAATTTTAGAGTGTTTTTTGTGGTGCTGCATTTCTCTCCCGAGGTAAGGACAATCTACTCTTATTCATCTAAAAAAACTGATTGTTATTACTAAAAGTAATTAATACAGGATGTTAATGAACTCATTCAAGAACTACATTTCCATTTCGTGGCAGGCATGTGACTTGACTCCAAATAATTTCGATGAACGTACGGTAGGATGTAATTACTACGCGAGGCTTTTGTCTTACTTATCTACCGATATATAATATAAAAGTTAATCCTAACTTGTCGATAACTATAAAATTAATTTATAGATTCGTAATTCGAAAGAATTAGACTTTGACACCTGTTTTGTGTGTATGTGTGTGTGCATTGTAGACAACGTGTCATATACCTACACATACATCCACCAACAGCTGCCTTGTGTTTGTGAAATGAATACTTATTCACATACTATATAATGAGTAAATTACATATTCATTAGCTTTGTTAAGAGAAAAAAAGACCCCATAGGTTTGCCTAGGCTTGGACCAAGCAAGCTGGGGATGATAGTAAACTAACAACCTACTTCCCTTAGTTTAGGTGGTTTAAAATGCCAGATCTAAGTACTGCTGACTTATTGGAATGTACTTCTTTAAAATCTTCCTTCTTTACCTCAAATAGTATGAGCCCCAGGCTATGAGCATGACTATAACCCGTTTTTTAAATTCTACCCACTTGTTAAAAGCTGTATGGATTTTAATATTGAAGTAAATGCATTTTAGTTATGTTTAAATTGATTTGATGGTTGTTTGGAATATTATTTTTGGGTACATGGTGGTAGCTGATAATTTGTAGATTCAACTCTTGTGATCCTGTTTTTTTTAATAACACATCCTTGCCTTACCACCACCAACCAAGACCTCAAGCCATTCAATTGGTACAATTGAGGAGTGACCAAACAAAACATGATCATTCCACTTTTTGTAAAAAAAAAGTTAGCAATGACATTCAACAGAATACCATCTAATTCTTTCGTTATCCATGTGGCCTCAATAAGAGTTTCTTTTAAATCAAGTATTTTAGATGAAGAATGTTTCTGAGTGGAAGCTAATGTAAAAAGGAAATATTCAAGAGGATGTATTAATAATGAAAATTGAGCAAAATGCAAGATCTGACAATAATCGTCCAGTTAATTGATCTTGAGTAGCTTCCATTTTAACCTAATTTATGCATGTGGTGAGATTGACCTCTTGTTTGCTTAAACACAGGGTTAATCAGTTGAGAATCCCAATAGATTTAGATTTTGTGTCTCAACTTGAGACACAAAATAAATCTATTGTCTAGAATTGCTAGTCTAGAGGACAAAAGTGAATCAGAAAAGGTGCAATATCTTAAAAACAAAAGTGGTGGGTTGCGGTGTATTGCTAAGCTGGGGTGGATCGCTAGTATTCAATAAAGACCGCAGTACTGGCTAGGTACTAGTACTGGTACTAAGAACTGTAGGCCTACCACAAGCTCGGCCTGACTCTGGTTTTGAGTCTGTGAGTGCTCACCAGTGTATTATACCGTGTTTGTGACGTTTCGACGTAGGATTTATTTAGTCAACACTCACTCAGACTCAAAATTAGGTCCAGACAGAGCTTGTGGTAGGCCTTCTGGCAGGTGGTAGGCCTGGACCTCATAGTTTGTCATGTCTCTAGGTGGTAAACAATGGCGGAAGCTCACTCAGCCGTCGCGTTTTCTTTCGCGATCACCCACGATGGCTGGGATGTGAACTTTGATCGCGAGGTGCTATACCTGGTCTGGGAGTCAGGTCTTCGATCCTGGAAGAAACGCCTTGCTCGTTTCAGGGTAAGTTTCTAATAGTCTTCATATAATTTAAGCTAGAATAATGTGATTGGCAGAGTTACTCTACATGATAAAGCAGATTGGGGGGAGCTGAAGTGATTTATTTAATTTTTCGGAAAAAAACTGTTTGTTATAGTCATAAAGGTAGTATTTGTTAGTAACACAGGTTTACAGCAACCAAAAATGGTTGTGTCAAACATGTATAGCTTTGAAAATAACGTCACAAATGAATAGCTTCAAGAAAAATGTTAACAAATTCCTTCAGGGTAGGCAACCCCACAGCAATGCCCTTGGTATTGTTGGTGTGTAGGGGTGATAGTAACCGCTTACCACCAGGTGGGCCGTAAGCACGTTTGTTTATCTTTTCCATAAAACATAATAATGATGAGATGAGATATTTGCATGAGAAGATAGAGGGATCACAGTGGCATTTATTTCACAGAACAGCGTCAACAATGGGGTCTATCCTGGTCACCTGCAGACCCTCTACGTCCTGTGGTCGCTACTCGTGGCTGCGCATTTTGTTGGGTTCAATATTCCCTTCGGATTAGTACAAAAAACTTTAGCTGTTTTGCCTGGGTAAGTCCTTTGAATTTCTTACCACGTAGCAAAAAAACTGAACAGAACGTATCACGTTTCAGACTATCGTCTGTTTTGTGAGCAAAACTACTTGGCGACAATAATAAATACGGTGGAGGTACTTTCCCGAACGAACTCTTACACATAGCAGGTAACTTAGGTGTAGGTAATATTTTTTTAATTTAGTTTTAGGTACTTCAATGACTAAGTAAATGAAAGTATAACAACGCGAGTGGTCATCCAAGGTTTAGTCATAAAACTGCTTCAGAGTCGATTTAATATCGCTTCTCTAGTCGCTACTAATTTTCGCCTGGAACAAAATAGTCTCGGTTCAGTGGTCTTGATAGAATCCTATTTTTTTATTTTGTAGTGTGTACCATACTTAAGGAAATCACAAAGATTTTTATAATGCCCCATAATCGGTCAGATAATCGTTTTGCATACTAATTCCATACACAAACTGGACTGTATTTGCCTAATAAAGCATTTATTAGTAAAATACTTTAGTTGGTACTTTACCTGTTGTTTACTAACATAAACATAAATTTCGATATCACATTATTTTTTAGTAAGCAAATTGAAACTCTTGCATAACAATCTTTGTGTTACTGACCTACTGTTACAGTTTATTTGCCTTTGTCGCTATAATATAAAATTACTAATAAGCATTTTTAAAACTACTAAACTGGGTTACTAGTTCAAAAAACAAAAGGTTTTGCGTGTTTCCACTAATTAGGTTTATATTTTACCTCTGACTGAAACGAGACGTTTTACAAGTTAAAAACAAATACTCTGATTTGTATGTGTTTTTTTTAAATAAAGCATGTCATGAGGAGGGATAAAATAAATAAATATTTTAGGCAATCCACACAGCATCTATCTAACCCCAAACTAAGCGAAGCTTGTAATATGGGAACCAGATAACTGATATAATACTAGTAATATATTTTTTTTGTAAATAAATGCTTAGAATAAATGGAAGGGAAGAATGTCATGTAACGAGAAGAGTGCTAAATATGAATGTGGATGGTTATAGAAGTAGAGGTAGGCCAAAGAAAAGATGAATGGATTGTGTGAAGGATGACATGGATTAGAAAAGAGTGAATATAGGAATGAGGGCTGGGATGGAAGAAAAGAACATGTTATACCGGCCCCACTTTTTTTTTTTACAATTTTAGGCTTGCGTTTGACCGCAATCTCACCTGCTGTTAAGTGATAGTGATAAATGTGTATAAGGGCATGAAAAAGAAGAAGAAGAAAGCTCGGGCATTAAATGCTCGGTCGGAGGTTTTTTTGTGCGTAAAATGTGTAAATAAACTTTTTCTCATAAGAATGTTGTTTTCAGTGACTCGATGATGTGGCAAGTAGCCGCTTGCTTGCTGGCAGCTCTAACAATGTGGCTCTCCGTTATATTCCTAATGCGGTACATGCTCAAGTTACTACTTATGTACAAGGTAAATATCACATCGTCATCAGCATGTAGAAGTTCACTGCAGTAGGCCTACCACAAGCTCGGTCTGGCTCTGGTTTTGAGTCTGTGTGAGTGTTGACTAAATAAATCCGACGTCGAAACGTCACACACACAGTATAACAATGGTGAGCACACACACACAAAACCAGAGCAAGAGACAGATGCAGATAGAGCTTGTGGTAGGCCTACTGGACAAAGGCCTCCCCTATTCATTTCCAGAAAAGTTAATTCTGAGTCCTCTCCATCCATCGATTCTCGCGATCTTACAATGTTGTCGATCCATTGGGTGGGCGTCCTACCTTTGGTCTTTCGGTTCGTAGTCGCCAGAACTTTATTTACTCATTAACGTCACTTACACGATAATTACTTATTCTAGTTATAATTATAATATTCCAGTGCGGGTAGAATTAAAATCGATCATTTAGGAACCTTTATTCCCCAACCCATCATCACATAATCTGCTGTCCTCCTTCTCCTTCTCCTTGTGTCACTTGTTCTTTCACCAGTGTGAGTAAAGGATTTAAAGTGCGCCTTAAAGAGGTTACTTTCGTGCACTGGACACATGTTTTCAAACTTTTTAGATGCTACAATATCCCAGATTCCACAAGATACTTTCCTTCACCGTTTGAAAGTACTGGCATAGTGCACATAGATTTTTAGACTTAAAAACTCATTGGTCGCAATTTATTTTAACCCAGTCGTGTTCCATTCAATTTTAACTGCAGTCTGCAGGTAAAAAAACTATAAAAATCCTTCCTCTAAAAGTGTCCAATGTAATGTTCGGATATAATCGGTCAAAGAAATAAAAGCCACAACGCCCAGAGGCTCTAGTAAACAAAGAGGCTAATACAATTGTATGAAAACATGTGTCAGAAAGAATAATTATACTCAACAGTAACCTCTAGTCTAAGAACCGTATGCAGACACATTCCACGTTATCGATCCGATTAACAATGTAATAAAAGAATTGTCAGTATTATTCGCGGAAGAATGCCTAGATTACCTACCTAGGTTACCTACCTAGATTACCTACCTAGGTTACACGACATGCTAATGCCATAGAATACCTTATCAGTAATATGAATGTTGATTACATAATACGTTCTCGGGTTCGTTTTAAAGGCTAGCACAAAGAAGACGCGTCTTTTATTATGTAAATGTAGTGGCGAGTTATCTAATCAGAGTGATGAACGTCTACTAGATTGCCTACATAGTAGCTCATAGTAGAATGGAATAGAAACTTCCTTATTTGCACACCTTACAACTAACAATAGAGACACAAGTAACAATAAATTTAAAATGTAATAATGTTCGATGGGCGGTTTTATCGCTGTAGTACGGGAGATAGTAGTAGTCAGATTGCCTATAGGCTTGATACAAATATGAGCCTATGACAATAAGACTGCCAAATGATGCTAAAGTAGTAAAGACTTACAGAAAGTACTAGAAATCTATGATTTCCGGTAAAAAAGTGGGTCATGCCTGTTTTTTGATAGGGATTGCAGCAGTAATACTATTATATTATATCATTCTAGGGATGGATGTACGAATCCCGTGCCCCTGGTTCCACCATATCCCTTAAAACGAAACTATGGGTGAGCGTCGTTAAAGTGCTATCCGGTTGGAACAAGCCCAAACTGTATAGCTTCCAGGGATCTCTCCCAAGATTACCGTTGCCGAAAGTATCTGATACTATGAATAGGGTAAGTTCCTATTGAAATCAATAATAACATGTTATCTTCAAAACACACTTCCTGGAAAACAACACAATGAAAACATATAATTATGATACATTATACCATCACAAAATGTACAATATAAAATGTATTTGTTTGTTGGTTGGTCAAACAACATTGCTGCATAAGCTGGGAATGGTGTGATGAGACTCGCGAGAGACCGGAAAGAGTGGCACAATAAAAAGGAGGCCTATACTCAGCAGTGGGTGTAATTGGGCTGAGATGATGATGATGAGGAGAATTATTAAGAAAATGCTTAGTAGAATTGCATAATCGAGGGTAGAATATAGTTCAAAACTGATCAATTTGTTCCCAGTACCTGATCAGCGTCCGTCCATTACTAGACAATGAAAACTACAAGAGAGTGGAGCAGCTAGCGAGGGAATTCGAACAAACAGTCGCCGTCAAACTACAGCGATATCTGGTCCTGAAATCATGGTAATGTACCATTTATAAATCATATTTCAACCCAAGCCAAAACTGACGCACAGTTGGTAGTAGCTCCTTCTACGCAATATAACACCCAGATAGAGAACAAACATCTGTGTTCACCACAAAAATATGTGTACCGAATATCGACCGCGTCTTTTTTTTTTTTCATTTCTTTATCACTTTATCACAATTGACTGTAATACTTGGCATGTAATTTATTACAATATTAGTAACTAAAAATAGATTTCATTAAGATATCAAAACAAAATAAAAATTGATTAAAACAAATAAGAGGAAACAAAATTATAAAAAAAATTTGCCGATTAACGAAAAAAAACCGATTGACCTGGTCAATTTACTAAGAGACAAGGTGATGAGTTGCCTGCAACGCGTTGCCAATCTAATGTTATCAGTTCGATAGAGGTTAGGTTAGACTGCGTCGCTCGGCTATCCTTATCGAAATCCGTCTGGTTGTGCCGATATCCGGGTTACTAGCCGATAAGTTATGCTTGCGGGGAACTCAAGTAGGTCAAGCCCGATAGTACGACAACCAAATGTGTTTCAAAACTAGCAAATTTTTTTACGTTTAACCAAAAAACGTTTAAGTTTTTTTAAGTGTATCTAAAAGTATCGGTGACACGATAAAAAAAGCAATTATTTTTTATAATCTAAACTGGCCCACTACTGGATTTATAAAAGCAATGTAGCCTGACTGTCAAAGCTCACGTTATTGTAAGCGTGCATTCTATAATATTGTCATACTCGTATAATAACACGTAATACGCTGTTTTTATTTATAATGTAATTTCTATTGTATCTTTTCTTAAAATCGCAACTGCATATTAGCTAGGCACAAAGTATGTAAGTAGTTGATGCTACTGAGATAAGGTCGAATGAATTGTGCTCGATACAATGCGCTAATGTCATTACCAGTAAAGAGCCCGGAGATTTGCGGATGCCTACTACACAGTATTCTGGAGAAGAATCAAGCCACGGCCGCATAGCGGCGAGCGAACAGCTGCGAACTGATCGTGCGAACAGCACTTGCAGACGCCGCCGCGAACAGTGGGTCTATTCCTGCAGCAGTTCGTTCAGGCGAGCAATCGTTGAATCAGGCTTGAGTTTTCAATTTAAAGGCTCTAACACACCTAGTTCGCTGGCGGTAGCAATCAGTGAAACGCTGTCAAATATCGCTGTCAGATTTGAGATTTGACAGCGATATTTGAGAGCGTTTCACTGATCGCTACCGCCAGCGAACTAGGTGTGCGCAGGCCTTAAGAAAATTGAAAATCTAACATGTATTCCGCAGAACGTCCCGTGCGGCAGAAATAGGCAGTTGCGTCCGCGATAACCCGTAATCATCATCGCGACCTTATTAACAACTCGCATCATTAGTACTCGACTAATGGCCTCTCAGCTCAGTTGGTAGTAGCTCTGTCTGCTGCGCCGGAGGTCGTGAGTTCGATCCCCACCTAGAACCAATATTTGTGTGGTGAACACAGAGGTTTGTTCTCTGTCTGGGTTATATTGTACTCTGAGTATGTATTTACAAAAAAGTAATCATCATCATTTCAGCCCGGTATCACCCACTGCTGGGTATATAAGTATTACATCAGCTTCTGGTAATAGTCTGGATATATTATGTGGATTGTTCTACCTACAATATTTATTTACATTTACTGTTTTGTCGCGGCCATATTATGACAGTTCGCGGCAGTATGTACTGATGTATACAAAACCCAAAGCTTAAACTGGTCGCCATCGCCATTGCAGTTCGCAACTGTTCGCCGCAATGTATTCTGGAATTCACCTACCTCTTTCCTTTTTTCTTTGCCATGTCTGTCAGTAAGTTATACTGGTATTTGTTATAGGTGGTCAAGCAACTATGTCTCTGATTGGTGGGAGGAGTACGTTTACTTAAGAGGACGTTCGCCCTTAATGGTGAACTCTAACTTCTACGGCACAGATGCTATATTGCTGCGGCACACCAACATCCAAGCTGCCAGAGCCGCTGCCATCATCCACTTGTGCCTCAAGTTCAGGAAGCTGATCGATAGTCAAGACTTAGAACCGGTGAGTATTTTGACTATTCGATTTTCATTCAAAGTCAATTTATGCAGTTGTAACACAAGGTCCACATTGAATCGTCTTAAAGCTAGGTGAGTCTAGGTGCCTCTTCCACGCGACCAAGCATAGAAGAACAGGCAACAAATTAGGGCATTAGCGTAAATAAGTCCACTGTTGGACAATGTTTTATGTCCTATGCACGGGGGCAAATCTTCGTTCTTAATTACTGAGAGGTTTGGTATTGGTTTACCTGACGTTTCGGGCTTCTGGGGTTCCTTATCCAAAACAGACACCCCTCCAATGGACCGACCACTTAATGAACACAAAAAGTAGGTGAATGGAAAGATCGTTAAAGAGACTCAGAATCGTTATTTCTGGTTAGATGGATGAGGGTAGCCCAAGATTGTGGTGAATAGCAAGAGAAAGCGAGGCCTATACATGGTAAAAGCTCTGCTTAGTTTGGGTCTATTGGTAGTGTTTTGTGGATTGTCCATAATATTTATTATTATTATGTTTGTGTTATGAAAACACTGGTCTAGTGGTAGCGGTCCCGCCTTCTGATCCTTAGATCGTGGGTTCAAACCCGGTCGTGTACCAATGAGTTTTGCTGTCGAAAAATGTATGTACACAATGCTAGTGTTACCAAACGGTGAAGGAAAACATCGTGAGGAAACCCGCGGCTTAGTCAGCTCCGCACGTATTAACCATGTCTTTCTAGTCAATTAGGCCGACTAAGCTGTTAGGATGATATAAGTGCTGGACAAGCCTATTCCATCTAAAATCCTGTCCCAGGGGCATGAGTAAAACACCAGTTGCCCCTGACGCTTTATAAATCATCTACAATAGATGCAAAGGCCTGTTTACTTTTTTCATAATAAGTCGGGCTGCGTATGATTGTGACCCCCACAATAGACATTGTTTTGCGTTTTTACAGATAATGCTTCAAAACATGGTGCCTCTATGCTCATGGCAATACGAGCGGTTATTCAACACGGTCCGTGTCCCCGGCGTGGAAACTGATAAGATAGTTCACTACCACGACGCAACTCACATCACGGTTTACCATAAGGGTCGGTACTACAAGCTGATGACGTATTCGCGAGGCCGTCTGCTGAAACCTGCTGAAATACAAGTGTGAGTTCACTTTCATCTTTGCTGCTGCCTTATCGCAAGTTTGGTGAAGTTCAACGAGCATAAATTAAATTAAAAATTTGTTTATTCAGATGTCAAAAGATCCATTCTTAAAACTAACACAACACATACAATAGCATAGACAAGGTTTTTTGCTTTCGTATCTCTTTCGCACGCACACTACGTCTCTGGCTCTAGTTTTGAGTCTGTGTGAGTGTTGGCTAATTAAATCCTACGTCGAAACGTCACACACACAGTATAATACACTAGTAAGCACTCACAGACTCAAAACCAGTGCCTAAGACTGAGCCAGACAGAGCTTGTGGTGGTCCTACTGGGCAACACTCTAATCTTTTGCAGATGATATAAAAAACCTCGAGAATTTTTGGTCTATTGTTGTTTATGTTAAACTAGCGGCCCGTCCCGGCTTCGCACGGGTGGTCATTTATTTCAGGGTTTATTATTCGCGGTTCTTATTCTTGACGTAGAAAATGTAGTCCCCAAGCATAGCAGACCTTGTCATTATAAACCAAATAGTTGTTTTAAAAACACAATAATTCATGATAATTAAGGCGCGTAACTTAGTTAGGCACTCGTTTAAATGCGCATAATAACGATTGTGTATAACATAGTCATCTGGAGCATAAAAAACATTAACCCGCGGCTACCAGAATAAATAATAGTACCCACGGCTTAGACTTCCCGCACACTGACCTCTGGCCACAACCACAAAACGCCGCTTTTGGCATATTTTCTGTAGTTTTCACCTTTTATAGCTATGATGAATTCATAGCTATTATATCATGACTTTCGCTAGGCCGATTATTCTATGATTTATTTTTATTTTTATGATGACATGCATTTAATTTTATTTACACAATGATTTATTTATTTAAAAAAAATATAGTTATTATTTTTGTTATGTTGTACAATTAATATTATGTATCCAATTGACTTATAATGAATATTATCTATAAATGACTATTATGACTATTTTTTATAGAATATATTTATTGGTATATTTAATGGTATATTTATTTACACAAAGAAACTTACAATTAAACAAATATTTACAAAATGTACAAAATACACAAGAAACAGTTGAGCTATCTGCAGATCGTTACAAACGATCTAGAGATAACTCAACTGATCCAAATCAGACTATTGACTATTTGATATAGCGACGATTTGTAGCGTGTCGATATGCCGGTGGCGGCGTTTTGTGGTTGTGGCCGGAGGCCTGTGTGCGGCGACACTTAGTCGCACGTATTACCATCTCTTTCCTGGTGATGAGAATGGCAAGGCAGTAATAAATAATAAATAAATAAAATAAAGTAATAAATAAAAGTAAAATTAACTGAGGGGATTGTAATGACGGTCTAGGAGTACTCTTAATACTGCAGATAGAAAATTTTGCTCAAAGGAAACATTCCTTTATTTTTGAATAGAAAGCAAATTGCATTCAAAGATATTCGAAAATTTTCTTCTCCCAAAAAAAAATTATCTTCTGAAAAAATTACACCCTATACTTTTATTGCATCAATCGTTAGGGTCAATTATAAGAATGAAATCTCTCTAACAAACAAGATAAATTAAATGAAAGAAAAACCTATTTTTTGTAAATAATTAAATTAATTTAAGATTTCCTGGTTTTTCTTTCATTTAATTTATCATGTTTGTTAGAGAGATTTCATTCTTATAATTGACCCTAACGATCGATGCATTAAAAGTACAGGGTATAATTTTTTCAGATTTTAGCCGGTTCGATTTCAGGGTGTGGGAGAAGAGAATTTTCGAAAATCTTTGAATGCAGTTTGCTTTTTATTTAAAAATAAAGGAATGTTTCCTTTGAGTAACATTTTCTATCTGCAGTATTAAGAGTACTTTCTCTCCAGGTGGCATTACAAAATTCCACCCTGTATAATATAAACCAAGTTTAAAAAAATGATCGATAACAATTTAAACAATACTTTAAAAAATATATTTAAAAGGTATAATATAATTTTAATCATTCATCTATCTAATTTTTTTGCAGATTGTTCAACTATTTCTTTTGTATTTTGTTCTTGTTGCAAAGATTTGTATTAATTCTAAACTTCTTTGTTTTTTATCAATTAATTCTTTGTAATAATCAAGCTAACTACTTTATCTAAACTAGTTTGTTGTACGCGAACGTCCTTGCCGCTAAAGAGGAAGGCGATAAAATGATCCATAATGTAATCGGTCTCTTGCCATGTTTGATTACGTAAAGCACTTGCCACTCCAGCCGGATAGTTCAATTGATGAGGCCATGACCATGAGCCCTACCGAGTCAACGAGGGTTACAAAACGTTAATAAATTCATACCGCAGCCGGTCGATTGTAATTGTTGCAATCAAAAGTTTAATACTAAAAAAATATTATAACTTCTTCCTCTTCTTATTGTGTCACCGGTTCTTTCGAACCAAGTGTGGTGAAAGGATTTTAAGTGCGCCTCAGTGAGGTTCTTTTCGTGCACTTGACACATATTTTCGAACTTTTTAGGTTCTGCGACATGCCGATTTCCTCACGATGTTTTCCTTCACCGTTTGAGAGCACTTTTTGGGCACAAAACTTTTTGTTACACGTGTGGTTTTGAACTCTCGACCTTCGGATTGGAAGGCGAGGCCGCTACTACTAGGCCACCAGCCCTCAGCACTCAGCCCGCGCTCATTGTACTAACAAGGAACAGCGATAACATACTTTGTTGCTATCATTTTACGACCACTCAAAGTCAAATATGTATTTATTCTTTGGTATCACAAGGATCACTTTGCTAGTTAGCTAGAAAGCTAGAGGAGTCTAGGTGTCAGATACACGCGACCAAGCCTAGAAGAACAGGCAACAAACTAAGGCTTGGGTCCTACCGCTTTTTTGTATGATTATTTTACAAAACAGAAAAAATATTAATAGCATTGAAGTTCCGGTATGGTGCCACTCTGACTTAGTGAGACGTAGGCTAATACAAAAGCAAAAGTTTCAACGACAGCACACACTACACTTCAAATGAAGTGTAGTGTGTGTAAGTCTTATAATTTATTACTGTGTTATTACAGTAAATAAAAATAAGATATAAGACTTATCTCTATCTGTTGCCATACTAGTTCTAAAAAAGCAGCCAAGTGCGAGTCGGACTCGCCCATGAAGGGTTCCGTAGCACGACGAACTACAAGAACCTTTATATATGTTACTTGATGTAACATTATAAGGTTCTTGTAGTTCGTCGAAAGGTAAATTGCGGTTTACGGTTTATGACGTATAAAAAAAAAACTACTAACTAGATCTCGTTCAAACCAAATATCGTTGAAAGTTTACAACATATATTTTTTTTAGTATTATCATTCTCTTACTTTAGAAGTTAGAGGGGGGGACCAACTTTTTTCCACTTTGGAAGTGTCTCTCGCGCAAACTATTCAGTTTAGAAAAAAAACGATATTAGAAACCTCAACATCATTTTTGAAGACCTATTCATAGATACCCAACACGTATGGGTTCGATGAAAAAAAAATTTTTGAGTTTCATTTTCAAGTATGGGGACCCCCGAAATTTATAGTTTATTTTTTATTGTTATGTAAAAATTTTAATGCGGTTCACAGAATACATCTACTCGCCAAGTTTCATCAGTCTAGCTCTTACGGTTTTGGAGAAAAATGGCTGTGACATACGGACGGACAGACAGACAGACAGACAGACAGACAGACAGACAGACAGACATGACGAATCTATAAGGGTTCCGTTTTTGCCATTTGGCTACGGAACCCTAAAAAGCGAAGTTCCTATTTGCTATCTCATGTTTATTACGTCAACATTCAGTGTTGTTGCAATCGGTCCTTGTCAAAGATAAGTTTTGATTCTATTAGTTTTTTATTGCAATCAAACCTCAAAATAATGTAAAATCTGACAGATGCGAATAGGTTTTGATTGCAGCAAAAGATACGCAATCACCCCACACACGTGCACATACGTGCGTTAAAGCAGTGTGCGGAGAGCCCTGATGGTCTAGAGGTAGCTGCCCCGCCTTCCGATCCTAAGGTCGTTGGTTCAAATCCAGACGTGTACCAATGAGTTTCTGTCGAAAAATGTATGTGCACTATTCCAGTATACTCTCAAAACGGTGAATGAAAACATCGTGAGGGAACCGGCGTGTTGTAGAACCTAAAAAAGTTCAAGCAACACGTGTCAAGCGTCACGCAAAAAGGGCCCGCCAGTAGCCTACTTGCGGAAATCACTCCGCACATCAAGTGCGGATGATGAATGGCGAAATCAAAAAGGGCGTTTTAAAAGTTTTAAAGGGTCGGCAACGCGCTTGTGATGCCTCTGGTATTGCAGGTGTCCATAGGCTACGGTAACCGGCCCCCATCAGGTGGGCCGTATGCTTGTTTGTCAACTTAGTTGTATAAAAAAAAAAGAATATTACGTGCGTTAAAAATAGAATAGAAAACTATTTCAAGAGTTCTTCGATGTTAGAATTGATTGCGAAAGTGTGGCGATGCAAGGACGGGGCCGCGAAAGATGTTTTGCGGTCACGTCGTCTGCGCTGCGTAGGCGGTATACATTCGACGTGCAAGTAGGTCGGCCAGTCAGCGATCTTGAAGTAGAGTAGGTAGGTATACTAAAAGCACAGTGACTTTATTATCGATTACCTGTTACTGATCATTGACATAATCTCTTACGTAGGTATGGCTGAGACTAATTGGTCAAGGTAAAATTGGCTTTGATAAAATCTACTCTGATTCCATTTGACCAATATGATGATTAAAGTTACGGTTATTGTAGTCTATGAAGTTACGTAAATTGACCTACTAATATATTAATAGTTTTTCGTAACGTATTCCTAAATAAAAAATGATAGCGCGTCGCTGAGAAAATTATCAGCGACGCGCTATCATCCAAACTTTGTTTATGGGACAGGTCGAAGTGACTAATGACTCAGAGGCTTGTGGTTATCTGGTCAGAGCATTAGCATTGCTATTCAGCGTAGCAATGCCGCCAGTGTCTTGGGAACGCTTCTGTCTAGCAGTGATTTGAATCAGTTGATCTATCTCTAGATCGTTTGAATGGTCTACAAAAAGCTCAACGGTTTCATGTTTATTTTGAAAAAACTTGTATTCATTGTAAGTTACATTGTGATTAAAGTATGTAATTAAATAGTATATTTAATGCGTAGAAATATTTACTTTACATTTTGTAATAGTAACAATGTATTGTTACAGACAAATCCAACAAATCCTGGACGATAAGTCTCCGCCGAGCCCATACGAAGAGAAAGTCGGGGCGCTGACGGCCGGAGAGAGATCACACTGGGCACACATCCGACAGACTATGTTCAATCGTGGTCACAACAGGACTTCACTGCATTGCATTGAACGAGCCGCCTTCAATGTTTGCTTAGGTATGCCTTCATCTGCCTGTGAACAGAGATAGACAAATAATTTTCCAAAAAATACATTCCTTTTTATACTGTAGTACCAGTTTGTCGGATTAGTTCGACAGCAACGATGGAGATGACCACATGATCAAAAAGAGTGGCGTGTTAGGTGTTAGGAGGCCTGTTGAAAACACTGTATCCATAGAACAACATAAGTGCAATAAATGATTCGAATTTACACTGGCACGATAAGAAAAAGAAGTGTGGCAATTTTTTGCTTATAACAAAACCTTTTCCAGATGACATCGAATACGGCTTTGACGTGAAAGATCCCACAAAACTGGACCAATTCGGCAGAGTACTACTACACGGGAAAGGCCACGACAGATGGTTCGATAAATCATTCAACCTGTGCTTCAGTACTAACGGATTCGTAAGTTTTGCTTTTCTTTATAGCCGAATTTAAATAAAAAAGCAGGAGAATATTTGTGATTTCCTTAAGTGCAGTAAACACTATAAAATCAATTAAAAGTTAAAAAAGCAGGAAGTTTTCAATTTTTTAATGTTTATTATTATAGCATAACTTCGTCATTTATAAGCCAATTTAAAAAAATATTTTTTTATCTGAAAGGTTATACTTGCCGTATGGCCATGAAGTTGGTTTCTCAAGTTTTTTAAACTTATATTATCCTTTTTCTATAATACTGGGAATATGTACAGCCTTATTACCATATTTGACAACGTTTCACTGATTACCACCGCAGAACGCTAAACCTTTGGTAGAAACTAGGGGGTAGTAGTTAAGTTTTTTATATGCTAATACAGTTTTTTTTTAATTTTCAGGTTGGGTTCAATGCGGAACACACTTGGTAAGTGTATCATCGTAATGCAGGTAACGCTTACTATAGTCACCGCGTGACCAACTGAGTCGTAATTCGGCCCTTTTCAGGGCCACAATACTATGTAATTAAATTCTATCTGCTTTTATTATTATCGATATGTAGCACTTTTTAACGCGATCGATATGCATAATTATATGGAAAAAACGGGTATTTATCGCAATTATCTTTAATATTTCCCAACATTTTAACCGTGTTACAACAGCCGTGGTCGCTGGGAGACTGGCTAATCGCGATAAATAACCGTTTTTTCCATACAATTATCGATATGTGCCTATAACCATTTTACGCACATCATTGGCTCCATAAGACCCACAAGTGCGAGCGAGATAGAAAAAGTGAAATAGATTATGGCCGCACGACTCAGTTGGTGTCTTTAGGGTGGGTCTGCAACGTGCAGGCGTAGAGTAAGACTGTGAAACGTGTTTATACCAAAGACGCAATAAACCATAGAGAAAGGAGCTTAAAGCTTATGGTTTATACAGACATTAGGACTTTATTGCGTGCCAATCTAATATCCATGGTTCATAGATTTTGGACTCAAAGAAAGAAAAACAAATCATTTATTTATAACGGGGGTCTGTAACCGAGCAGGACACAAAAAAAAGTAGACAAGGGTATAAAACAAGAGTTTAAGAGTAAATTCCCTACGCTCTGTCTTCTTTCCTGCGGCAGCAAGGAGTTTAAAACCTATGCTGCAAATAAGACGATTGGACGTAAAGTTTGAATTTTGAACCGCATTTGACCTGTAAAAGTTACTGCAAACACGCACGTTCATTGTGTGGTGCATCCACACAGTGTTCAAACATGTTTACTTCTACTTTCTATACCAGCCGGCAAACAAGTTGGCCGGTTGGCTGGTGAACCTCGTAAGCTGCGCGTAACGGAAATCAATGTACAAAATTAGTCCTGCGCAGTCACGAAAATCACGAAAATCGAAACATCAATAATCCATCCTAGCAGCCTTTTCATTTCATGACAGCCCTCATTCATAATGCCTGATTAAACGGTTCGAATAAGTGAATGATAAAGGACCAGGGGGCTAATTCTCGGGCCGATCTCGATCATTTTGAAATTTTATTTTATTGCTTCTTTTCACAACCCCTTTTTCTACGTTTTCCGTATATCGTAGCTGTCGAGGCTTTTACGATGAGGTCGTTGATGAATTTCTCAAGGAAATCATCCATTCTCTCTTCGAAAAGAAGCAATAAAATAAAATTGCAAAATGGTCGAGATCGGCCCGAGAATTAGCCCCCTGATCCCTCTTCCATGGTAGGACCATTATGAATAAGAGCCATTGTGTTTATAATAAGAGCGCTGGTGGCCTAGTTGTGACGGCCGCTCCTTCCGATCTTAAGGTCGTCGGTTCAAATCTAGTCGTGTACCAGTATGTTTTTCTGGCCCAAAAATGTATGTAGTACGCTATGCCAGCTCTCAAACGGTGAAGAAAAACATCGTGAGGAAACCGGCATGTCGTAGAACCTAAAAAGTTTGAAATTATGTGTCAAGTGCACGAAAGGAGCCTCGTTGAGGCGCACCTTAAATCCTTTAATCTCACTTGGTTCGAAAGAATCAGTGACACTATAAGAAGAAGAATTGTATTTATGCTTACAGGGCAGATGCACCAGTCATGGGCCACTTATGGGAATACGTCATTTGGTCCGAGCTAGAAATCGGGTAAGTTATGTTTGCAGACTAACTTCCAAGAAAGACGTGGTTTCCAACCATATTGCCGTCACCTAGGTAAGTTTGAGTCTGAACTTTTTTTTTACACAACACTATCTAGCCCCAAACTAAGCAGAGCTTGTATGATGGGAACCAGATAGCTGATATAATACTAGAATATTTTTGGTAAATATATAGATTACAATAAATACAACATCCAGACAGAGAACAAATGTCTGTGTTCACCACACAAATATTTGTTCTCGGTGGGGATCGAACCCACTTACGGCGCAGGAGGCAGGGTTACTACCAACTGAGCCGTGATGCTTGTCAATAGATTTAGATAGCGGATTTTAATTAAAGGTGAGGTTGTGGAAATAAGTAAATCCGCCCGGATTCCGCTAGTATATTCATACAAAAATGTTAATTTGGTATCAGGTACGCACCCGACGGCAATACCCTTGGTTCCGTGACGTCACCTCCTCCGCCGCCGATTCGTCTCCAGTGGGATCTCACCAACGAAGAGCTGACGTCAGCCATCGATGTCTCGTACACGGTCGCGCAGAAACTACTCAATGACGTCGATCTCAGGATATTGATGTACACGAAATACGGAAAAGGTATATCCGACCTCTTGACGTGTCACCAGTTCTTTCAAACCATACTTTTTATCCCGAAAAAGTAACGGAAACGGGACGAGAGAAGCCGCGGGCGGCTGTTAGTAATAAATAATTAATGTAAACAAAGAAGTATGCAATAACGATGTAATATGTAGGTATGCTATGCTACGAGTATATTTAGACGTACTTATGACTATCTTAGGCATCTTCAATAAATCTTGAGTGTTTTTTTTTGTAATGAGTGTGCTTGAATGAAATAAATATTGGTCTATCTTGTATCGTTAACTCGCTTTAATTGTATAATTCGCCACATTTCAGGTTTCATGAAGAAGTGCCGTGTCTCGCCCGACGCGTTCATTCAGCTGATTCTTCAGTTATCTTACTACCGGGTTGCTGGCCGCTTCTGCCTGACTTATGAAGCTTCGATGACGCGGCTGTTCCGTGAAGGACGGACAGAAACCGTACGCCCTTGCACCATCGAGAGCTCTGAGTGGGTCAAGGCTATGAACGACGCCAATGCTTCGGTAAGCTTAATGGTCTACAGACCGGGACGGCATGGCAAGGGATTTAATCTTTTATTATTGGACATTAAAACGTATCTGTATAGAAATACGACATCAATTGCAATGCTTTAAAACAGGGATTCCCAAACTATTTTGGACAAGTGACCCCTTTTCCAAAATGAACAGTTACCTCAGACCCCCTTTGCCAAATTACCTACTTTTAAGATCAACCCCCTTATTCGCAATGGTCCGCTAACTTAAAACAGCTGCTACAGAGTGTTATTTTTCATAGGTCTCTCTCGATTTAGGTAAATAGAAGAAGACAGAGTGAGAATTAGCAATGCTTTAAGTTAGCAGACTATTATGAATAAGGGGGCTTATCTTTAGTTTTTTCCTATTGATACAAAATACCTAGGTACTAAGGTACCAATTGGTAAACTTTGCACTTGGCTAGGTGATTAAAGTTGACTTCATTTTCTCGTCAAAATTTAACAAAATAAACGTGCGTTGTACGAACTTGAGACTTTACATTACTACAACAATGCTATTTCCTACAATTATGTTAATTATTCTTAGTACACGTAACACAACATAAACAATACAGTATACCTACCTGCCTAACTTGAAAGTTTGAAATAAGAACTTGTGTTAATTTAATAGGGGTCGATTTTTAGAGCTCGTTGACCCCCATAATCAGTTTTCGTTTATGTCGACCCCTAGGAAACCAATATCGACCCCAAGGGGTCGATATCGACCACTTTGGGAATCCCTGCTTTAAAATGATGCCCCGCGGCGGGGTGTCGTGCATGACAAAGACTCCGGCACTCGTTTTGACATACCGTGAAGTGAGGCAGCAAGGCATGCCGTGGCAAGGCGGTGGAGTGTTGCCGCGGTATCTAAGCGGCTAATGAATATCCATAGAACATGGGAACGGCTCTATTGATTTCCAAACATGGGTAGGAAGCATCTCAGAACTATCAGCTTTCTAAAAGCACGTATTCACATTGGATCATTAGTTTCGAAGCTACGAGGCCACGCACTGACACCCACAAGGCCTTAAACAAAGGACAAGTTAGCTTCCTTCAAACTTATGACATTAGGGTTCGGCCCATTATGTCAAAAGATTTTATCGTCTCTCAGTCGGGTCACATGGTATTTTAAAAGTTTTTTTTCTAAATTACAGGTTGAGAAGCGTATGGAGTTGTTTGTAAAAGCGGCGAATCGCCACCAACTAGGCTACCAAGACGCGATGGCCGGCCGCGGGATAGATCGCCATCTCTTCTGCCTATACGTCGTCTCCAAGTACCTGGAGATAGAGTCTCCATTCCTGCAGGAAGTGTTCAACGAGCCTTGGCGTCTTTCCACCAGTCAGACTCCCCACGGTAATAACAATAATACTTATAAATGTACTAAACTCATAACATATACTGAATCTATTACACTGAAGTATTAGGATACCTTACCACAGTGCGTAGGTACTAATAGTGTCAAATGAGGGTAGTTAGTGATGCTACCTCCACTTCTCAACGACGGTAGCACTCATGTCAATGCTCCAGTCTGCCCGCGACCACGGCTATTGCAACATAGCCGAAACAACGGGAAAATAAATAAAATAAGGTAATATACGCGATAAATACCCGTGTAATAGATTCAGTATACTTATAAATGCTCTGCGTTGTAGGCCGTTTATACGATCCCTAGATCCACGATTGAGAACAAACATTTGAGCGGTAAACACCGATGTTTTTACCCTGTCAAAGTATTGTATGTATTTGCAAAAAGTATATAAGTATTATATCAGTTAGGTGACTAGTTCCCAAGCTAAGTTTGGAGCTAAACAGTGTGGTTTGGGTTGTCTATAAATATGTATTTACTAGCCTCGGTTCTGCAATAAGCACGTTAGGGCAAAGCGGGGTGACCGCTGTTGGTATAAAGGTAGGTATGAGTGGCGTAGCGTGGGTAGCCCGGGGCGGAAGATAATATTGCCGCCCTCTTATTTAGGTATTTCAATTTAATGTCAAATCATCTTAAAAATTCCTTCAGCAGTATTCTTATAAAAAAAATCTTACAAAATATTCACGAAGTATTTTGCAATTAGATGGACCAATTTTTAAAAGTTTCCTCTATTGGTACTGGTGTCGTTTTTATAATGTTCGCGTAAAGCTATTTTTTTTGGCAAGGAATTTAATGATATCAAACATTCTGATAAGAATTTCCTGCCTTTTCTAAAGTGGTTCAAATATTTCAATTATTTGTGAAATTTAGCTGCCCCGTCCACCCCATTACGCTACGTCACTGGTAGGTAGGTCGGTATATATAGGATTACATTTTCACTACACCTGCAACGCTTTTCGTCCCATACATTTAAAGTAACGAACATCCGAAATCCGAAGACGAACAATGGTCCAAGACGTTGGAGATCGGGTTACGGAGCTCAAATGGAGTTAGGCAGGACACATTACTAGGCGTGGTGATGATAGGTGGGGTAGAACAACAACCGAATGGTGGCCAAGAACCGGCTACAGAATCGTAGGGCGCCCTGCAGCAAGATGGATGGACGACATAGTCAGGGTTCCGGGCGGCAGTGGCTTAGACTGGCACAGGATCGAGGTAGATGTCACAAACTAAGGGAGGCCTATACCCACAGAGCACCAAACACGCTTTTGCCTATACCCAGCAGTGGGTGAAGTCGGGCTGTGGATAATGATGATGAATAGTTTGAGGGTTCAGAATCTGTATTCTTCGAAATTTTAAGGGTAGGTTTATGTCCAGCAGTACTTTATGCTGATGATGATAAAATATTGTATAGAAGTGATTGTACTAGAGGAGACGGCGCGGCCTCTGTCTTTGTGCATTATATCTCCGTCTCAGTCTGCCTCATACAAAATGAAAGGGAATGAAAGGGAAAAGGAAAGGGAAGGCAACACATGGGCAGTAGAGAAACTCTGTCTTGTCTTTGTAAACATCAGAAAGGTCTTTTGCCAACAGTGGAAAAAAAAATCGGCAATCTCATCTCCGCGCTTGATGTGCGGACTGGTTTTCCGCAAGTAGGCCGCTGGCGGGCCCTTTTTTCGTGACGCTTGACACGTGTTGCTCGAACTTTTTTTGTTTCTACGACACGCCGGTTTCCTCACGATGTTTTCCTTCACCGAAGCTCATGGTAGGCCAGCAGTGTGTAAAAGGATTCGCCTCAAAGAAAGATATAAAATAAGCTATATTTTTTTTATATAATATTAAGCTCTGTGCGGTCCTCTGTCCTCCACAGAGTGGAGGGGATTAGGAGAGGCCTTTGCCCAGCAGTGGGACATAGAAGGCGCATATGATAATAATAATATTAAGCTATATTTTTTTTATAATAGTGACACGCCCAGTTTCGCAAAGGTGTCATTTATAAAAACGAATGTTCGAAATGTGAATTTAAGCCTTTGAATTTTTCCACCCGTGCGAAGCTTGGACGGATCGCTAGGAGGATAAGATTAATTTATTGTAAAACTATGTTACAAGATCTTAGGTAGGCAATTTTGTTCCAACAGTCAATTTCAATTTCAAGTCATTTATTTCATTGGCATAAATAAAATGCACTTAGAAAAGTCAGATTTACAAACAACATTTTTCCCATGAGTCTACTTATTTCGGGCGTACAATATTGCTAATCTCAATTATTAAAAAAATCTAAGTGAGAGGTTATACAAGAAGTATAGGTCCTATCTTATTGTAGGTTACATACATACTTACATACAAACCAGTTTTATATACATATAAATGATATATCATTGTGTTTCGAGTAAACCTGATATTATATTCGTTGAATAACAAAAATAGGACATTCATAATCTAAACTAGTGCCAGTTTATAGGCCTAGCACTTACTAAATTATAATTATATATTTTGTGGCTCGATATGCAATCTGGTGTTTTTTTACCCAGCGCATTGCCATACAAGGCTGGCTCGCTTTCTCACAATATCAAAAACTGTCTGCGTTATAGGATAGAATGACTGCGGCCACATAAGCGTATCTCTGATAAAATAAAGCCTCAAAGCATAATTTTATAACGATAAAGCACCTATAAAAAACTAACAATACTAACAATTTATAAGCGAAATGCCAGTGCTCCCAAACAGTGAAGGAAACCCTCGTGCTCCAGCGGCGGCGATGGGCTTGCAATCTGTCACCGAATACAAACTAGTGCAAATATGGCTATGTGCTAAATGTGATGTTTGGCCTCTGACTACTCATAGAGAGCTTAAGTGGGTACTTAGTAAGAATAAATCCTGAGATAACAAATAGTTATACGGTTATTAACTTAGTCTTCCTAAAAAGTAATTATTTATAAATGCTAGGATTATAAAATAAGAGCTATGAATCAATAGGCAATGGCCAATTGCTCTCAGTATTGCCCAGCCAAAGTGGCTCTGCTTCTTTCTAAAATCACAAAGCTCACAAAACATCTCATTTGAACCTATCTTATTTCTAGGGCCTGCGGTCTTGACTTGAGAAGATAAGTCAATAAGATCAGTCTATATACAGAGACTCTTTGATTGCCGCGCTTGTTAAATGCAGTTTGACGGCTCGCTTATCAATATTTGTGCTCTTGTCGCGAGTTTGTGTTACTCGACGTCTAAGTGCTTAGTCAAACATGAAATGATAAAGTTTATCTCTACTATTTCACACGTGATAAGTCTTATATGCGCGCGTTACTTTGCAATTAACAAAATATAAAGTAACTAATTATAAATATTAATAAATGCATTGCATCTTGATATTAAAACCATTTTAATTTTACTGTTTGTTTATTTAAAGATTTCTGGCACTCATGAGCATTGAGAGTGTTTAATAGGGAAGTCAGGGGCAAGTTTAAACACATTTATCGCTAGGCTTAGACAAGTTTCAAGTTTTGCTGCTCTCAGACGCGTTATCTCCATTCACAACATGACGAAGTCCACTACTGCGATTTAAGCAACCTATTAAAACTATAAATGCGAAGTGTGCAAATGAATGAGGTGGGGGTGTGTATGTGTGTGTAATTGTGTTTGTTCCTACTCATCACCTTAACAGATGAACGGATTTGGATGAAACTTAGAATATACATTGTGATCTCATTCAGGAGACGGAAAACATTGCGAGGAAATCAGTTCGTATTATATCAGGGACGATAGATTAGCAAACGTAGAGAACGAACTGCATAATGTAGGGGCGTGTTCATTGTAATATTGGATAACACACTCATAGGCAACTTTTTATCCCGGAAGGTAACAAGCGAGTGGAGCCGCGGAAAGATACTAAGATATTAGTACCAGACATATATATTTCGTAGAAAATTGACTCAGTCTATTCACCAGATTCTTATAATCTTTTTCATCACCGAAGTATTATTTCAAGTTTGATTGAATGATTTTTATCAAAAGCGTCGGTGGCTCACTTTAAGGCCTGCGTACATCTAGGCGATGGGGTTGGCGATCAGTGAAACGCTGTCAAATATGGCTGTCATATTTGACAGCGTTTCACTGCTATACCCTGCGAGTTTACGCACCAGTCAACGTATATTTCTTACACATGCAAACATTCTACATTCCTACTGAAGTTAAAAACAGGGCTTTGCATCTTGTAGACGATTTATATAGCGTCAGGGGCAATAGGTGTTTACTCATGCCCCTACTTGGGGTACGTTTTAGTGCCTGGGACTGGGTCTTAGATGGATTAGGCTTGCCCAGTACCTATACCATTCTGACAGCTTAATTGGCCTAATCTACAGGAAAGACATGGTCAATACATGCGGAGCTGACTAAGTCGCGGTTTCTTCACGATGTTTTCCTTCACCGTTTGAGAGCACTAGCATTGTTTACATACATTCGAACATAAAAATCCATAGGTACACGACTGATTTCGAACACGCGACCGTAGGATCGGAAGGCGGGGTTACTACTACTCGACCACCTGAGCTAATGCTAATAAATGCGAAATTTTTAATGTCTGGTTATTTGATGCAATTACGAGCAAAAACAGGCTGATAGGATGCAACTAAGAAACTAAATTACCATCGCGCGAACTGAACCTAATTACTAAAATTTTATTAAGAGCTATGTTTTCTATTTGCAAATATTTATATCACGTCAGATTAAAAAATATCCATCTCTGGTGTAGGCTTGTCGAAAAATAGAACTGTAATTTTTTATTCGGCAAAAAATACCGTTATTCCGTAGTTGAAAAAATCTGATCCTAAGATAAATAATAAAAAATCTCATCAAACATCATAAATCAATTAAAAATAAAAAGAAAGTTGCATCGCTGTACGCGTAATCAATAATTTTAAATAAATAAGAGAACTCGCTTAAAAATGCCGTCTAAAAGCTGCGACATTATTTCTAATAACCAGCACTTGCAAATAAAATACTTATCTTGTTCTTTACTTTACTGATCTCGATTTGGCTAGGAATTTGTATTCTACAGACTACGTACAGACGGTATAAGCTTTTTATTGCGAGAAATAGCTTAATTCCAATAGTAAATACATTCCACGTAATGTTATAAACCATTATAACTGAGTTAAGAGCACGCGTGCATACTAGTAGTAGTGAATTAATCTTCCAGTCCGGTCACGAGTGTATATTTTAAAAAAAACTATGCAAAAAAAAGTTCCATTGTTACTGAGATGAGAGCACATGCATACTCGTGGAAGTGAATTAGTATTCCGGTTCGGTCACGAGTGTATATTATATAAAACTATGGCAAATAAAAGTTCCATTGTTACTAAGATGAGAGCACATGCATACTAGTAGTAGTGAATTAATCTTCCGGTCCGGTCACGAGTGTATATTATATAAAACTATGGCAAATATAAGTTCCATTGTTACTGAGATGAGAGCACATGCATACTAGTGAAAGTAAATTAATCTTCCAATCACGGGCGCATCGATGTTTGATGACCAAAGGCAAGAGAAACATTATGAGGAAACACGTAGCTTGTCAGCTTGTTATGTTATTAGCATTTTTTATACAACTACCTGTTGGAACCAGCTTATGGTCCACCCGATGTTCAGTAGCAACTATCGTCTGTAACAAAGCATTGCCTTGCAATCCGCGCAAGTTTAAAGCTCGCTCTACGATGCACTGCCCAGCCCAGCCCAGTAATTTCTTTTGAATAAGGTCTACTAGGCGGAGAGGGTATAATTATTTACTCGGCTCTATCTGAAATAACTACGCCTGACCTTCTTCTTTTTCTTATTGTGTCACTGGTTTTTTCGAACCAAGTGTGGTGGAAGAATTTTAAGTGCGCCTCAAAGACGCTCCTATCTTGCACTTGATTGACACATACTTACGAACTTTATGGTTCTACAACATGCCGGTTTCCTTACGATGTTTTCCTTCACCGTTTGAGAGCACTGGCATTGTGCAACGCCTGACCTATTTTGAGATGATAATCTGCAATAATATCCTATGGAAAACAACTTATAAATAGTAAAAAGTGTTCTCATTTAGGCTATTTCACTAGAAGCTTGGACCAGGCAACGTTATTTTAGGACTGTTAATGAACTAACATTCTCCAAGGCTATAAAGGTCGTGGAGAATGGTAGAAGCAAGACGAGAGGTCTATCCCTAGTGGGTGAAAAATAATAAGCACCTTAGCTTAGTTGGTATGATAGTAGTTCTTCCTTCTGCGCTCTAGATCGATTCTATCCAAGGATCAATATTTGTATGATGAACATAATTGTTTGGTATAGGTACGTTGAAATGTGCTAGAAATAAAAAAGTACGAGTATTTTATTAGTGATTCGGTTATCTATAGTTTTGCGTAGTTTAGGGCTGTCATGGCACCGTGTGACCTTGGCTGCGTACTCGCTTATCATCAGGTGAGATGCTAGTCAGACGTTTAGCGATCAAAGCAAACGAATATTAGAGTAGAGACCGCGTTTAGGTAAGCGTAATGTAGGACGCCCTCCGACAAGGTGTAGATGAAATGTACCTAGCAAGCACTGGAGAAGAGCCGAAAACCGGGCGGGCCGAAAAAAGAAGTGAAAAATGTGAAGTCACCACCTTTTTTTTTTAATTTTCTACCTGTGCGAAGCTGGGGCGGATCGCTAGTAGTATATAAATAAATAAATAAATATTGGGGACAATCCACACAACACTATCTAGCACCAAATTAGGTATAGCTTGTTCTATGGGAACTGATATTATAATGGCATAGTTTTTTTTTTTGTAAATACAATTTAACACCCAGACAGATCTCGGTAGGGATCGAACCCACGACCTACGGCACAGAAGACAGAGCTGCTACCAACTGAGCTGAGGGGCCAGTCAAGTATAATCAGGTGTTGAAAGTTACAGCTAAAGACGCGGGTGGTAGATGCTAAAGGCAAGCGTTTATTTATACATCTAATTGATGGAACAAGCATATGGCCTAACTGATGATAAGTGGCAACCATCGCCTATAACAAAGCATTGCTTCGTAGGTCACGCGTCAGGAACGTGCCCTACGATGTGCTGCAGGTAGGCACGTTCCTGTCGTTGGTAAGCGTATAGATAGGTACTTAGACAATAATGATATAATGGTCTAACAAAAGCGTAGGAAAGACGACGGCATAAACTAAAGACTGCACCCAGCAGTAGGTGAAATCAGACTGCGATAGTAATGATGGTGTGAGTGATTTCGATACTCAAATTTAAGGCCTGCGCACACCTAGTTCGCTGGCGGTAGCGATCAGTGAAACGCTGTTAAATATCGCTGTCAAATTTGACAGCGTTTCACTGATCGCCGACGCCAGCGGCCTAGGTGTGCGCAGGCCTTTAAAGTTTTACACCCCTCATTTATAATGCCTGCCGTTTTTTATCGATAAAAGTCTCTTTTATGGCACAGAATAGTAGCAACAGACTTATCGTCTGCTAAGCTAAATTACAGCTTGACCACTATGAAATTAGCAATAAGAGTTTGTGAGTATGTATTTGCCCAAAATTAGTAAAATTTAGTATGATTGTAAATTAAATCCTAGTTTTACTACTGCTACCTTCATCCTGAAAAACAAATCCAAAATGTTAAAACTGTATAACCGCGAGTTGAATCTTGATCTAAGCCGCGGGGCGCAGCTAGTGTTGTACAATAAATGCAAAGTTAAAATAAAAGCCAGCAGAGGCAGAGAGTTGTTTACTGTTTTTATTCCATGGCACCTTATTTGTTAACGTTTATTTTATTTATTTTGTAACGCTTCGTATTGCTACTGAATGTATTACAGCTTCGTTTACTGTTTAGTGCGATTGAGCATCAAATCAAGCATTTTTTATATTATTTTATTTAGGGCTGTTTTTTTTCATCTATGAAGTCGGGAATCAAACCAAATTTAAAATGTCAGGCCTTCAAACAAGGATAGATAATATTATATCTATAGATGGCTTTTATTTGTTTGCGATTGTTTTTAATTTTGTGTGTTTGTTGCAAATGCCATAAGCAACAATCTAATAATTGCTGGGTATTATTTTAAGCATTGGTTAAAATGACCGTTAAAAGCTGCCCGCATCTTCCTACGCACGTGGCATTGCAAATACAAGCACTATTGTCAAAAATTGATTTTCAATTTCAGGTCAAAAACTATCTAAATCGGTTCAGCCGATACGCCGTGACCGAGTAAAGCTATAAACATGAAAATTTACATGGATTAATTTCCATCGAATATATTATTTTTATTACTATTACGGTTATTTTCTTTTAGTTATGTTTTTATACGATGTGTTTACTTTTAAGTTTTATTTTGCAATGGGAAATTGTTTTCTGCTTATTCTCTTTTTATATATTTTTTTGCTCTGTGTGATTGTTGTGTAATATAGACAGTAAACGAAAACTCAGTAACCATAAATATATTTACATTTACAAATTCCATACCATAAGTTTATTGTCACATAAAAAGAAGAATAACATAAATTTAACAGTTTGACAATAGGAGTAGGAGTTGTTGATACGATGTTGTTTGAATGTCTACAGTTACAATTAATATCAACCTAGCAGTAAATAAGAGCAAAAAATTTGTTATATTATGAGCCAGATAAAATACTTCAGTACCAATATACCATCCCGATACTTATATGGTGGTCCAGAGTAGAAATCTAACCCACAAACTACTGCGCAAAAAGCATAGTTAATAATTACAGCTTATAATTATAATAAGAACTAAGCTTATGAGGCCAGTTCACATTTAAAACAACGTAACACAATGTTTTTTTAGCCTAGCTTAATAAGGCAAGAATTTTCAAACGCATCGAAAAGCATATATTTTAGACACTGTATAACAGTATTACAAAAATAACTCTTAAAAAGCAATTGTGTGTTATGACCGGGTGGCACTTTTGCAACTCATAGCGCGGGCAATGAGTGAAAATGGCATCAAAGAGTTCTTATTTTGTTCGGTTCAGTTCGGGTAAAAATTGTATGGAAGAAACAGGTATTTATCTTTTTTGCCTGTCCGCAACCACGGCTGTTGTAACACTGTCGAAACGTCGGGTATTAATAATGATAATCGCGATAAATACCCGTTTCTTCGATATAATTATGCATAACGATCGCGTTAATAAATAATAATATTAAAATAAATAAATATTATGGAGAATCCACACAACACTTTCTAGCCCCAAACTAAGCAGAGCTTGTACTATGAGAACCAGATAGCTGATATAATACTTAAAATACTTTTTTTTTCATACATACAAAAAGAAAATTGTTAATGTAGAAAGTTTGGGTAACAATCATGAAATATAGCTGAATTTCCTTACAAATCCAGGTCAAACGAGCATGTTGGATCTGAAGAAGCACCCTAAATGCGTGAGCGCCGGCGGAGGCTTCGGCCCTGTTGCTGATGATGGCTACGGCGTCTCTTACATCATCGTTGGCGAAGATACTTTGTTCTTCCACGTCTCTAGCAAAAAAAGCTGCTCCATCACAGTAAGTATGCTTTACTTATCATCATTTTCTTGTCCTTGTATTACTTTATTATGGTCGGCACAACGAGTGGAGAAAGGTTTTCGTTCTCCACTCTCCTCTATTAGCCGTCATTTATACAGTCACTCCTTTCTTACCCATGTCATCCTTCACACAATCCATCCTTCATCTTTTCTTTCGCCTACCTCTACTTCTATAACCATCCACATTCATATTTAGCATGACATTCTTCCCTTCGCATGACATGCCCGTACCATGCTGACCTATTACTCCTCATCGTTTCAGTCACTGGCTAGTATGCTTTACATAAATGCTACAACATTTGTGAAAACCACAAACACATTATAAATACAAGTAACTAAAAAAAGTATAACGTCTAGCGATCTTCAATAGTCCATTTGAAAAAATATATATCTCTTAAAAAAAAACATACTTTAATGACTGTTTTTGTTTAGCTTACGGAGGATTATACAGTAGTAAGTTTAATACAGGGTGAGAAAGAACGGCTCCTAAAAACTGAAGAATCAAGACAACATTATTTATGCATACAGATTTTTATTGATTTATAGATAACTATGATTAAAAAAAATGCTAGGCCGTTAGTCTCGTTAAGTTTTCGGGAGAAGTCTTGTTCCACCCTGTATAATTTAAGATTAATTATATTGTGCTAGCACTCAATTTCCACTTATTTATGATATTATAACTAATATTTCAGAATTCAACGCAGTTCATAACACATATAGAAAATGCTCTACAAGACGTCCGGGATCTATACAACGCCTACAGCAAACGCAATAACGCCGGGAAAAACAACAAATAACACTAGTTTTAAGTTTTGTTTTAGAGTATCTTTCATTATCTTCCTGCCCTCATATCACCCTAAAGATTTTATTCTGAATTCGGCAGCACGCAGTGTCGCGCTGATTTGTTTAAACTTTTTTTTGTGCGTGATTTGGGTGACACTGGTGGCAGTGCTGCTTGCTGCCGAGATTGGAATCACACCTTAAGTGTGTTCGGCACAACAGGTTTTCCATCTCCCATTCTCTTCTATCACAGTTCATCCATATTCCTTCCTTATTCCTTCATCTATCTCGCCTATTCACATCCATACTTCTAGTAATATATGACTTTCTTCATTAGTTTTAAAATAGTTTTATGGATTGAATTTTGTTGTTGTTGTAATGTTTTGTTTCTAAAGATTTGGTTAGTTTTAAGCGACCACTCAATGCAAGAAAGTATTTTATAGATTTGTTCATTGCATGTTTTTTCTTAGTGCAGTCAGTTCGGTTCTTAGTCCAGTTTATGACGCGACTAACTTTTGATTGAAAACGTAAAGCAAAGTGGTGTAATAGTGAATATGTAAACAGGGATTACTAAACTGGCACCAGTTACTGAAGAGCTCCAGAAGTCAAAGCTCTTATTGGTCTCTTAATGACACTAAGTTTAGTTTAGCAGGTCTCTAAGTATGTTGCCATCTCTTAAAGTGATCAGATATTTTGAGGGAGTAGTGTCGGACATGACTGAGGGTAAACAAGGTAGGGATCGTCCATTCTTAAACTGCACGTCCCACTACTTCAGTCAGTCAAAGTAAATTGTTCTATAATACCTACATCACAAAGATCATTTTGAAGTACTTTGCTGTGAGCCAACTTCAAGAAAACGTGGTGGAGGGGCGTACATTTTTAGACTGGTTTTTTACATTCGATCTGCCAATAAAAAAAGGTAGTCATGTGACTGGTTCCCATCTAAATAACACTGTCTTTCTATTTTAAAACAACACATTATAAGATTTTCCATGATCAAGTTCATTAATACAGGGTAAGATATTTTATTGTATAGTCTATTTTGTATATTTTAACTAAATAGTCGAATTTAGACTAATATTTACAAATAAACAATTTCATGTTATTTTCATTGCTCGAATAAATATTGTACAAATAAAAACAGATCACAAAGACGATTTATATTTTTGTACTGTCGCGTAAAAGACGCGGGTAACTTATATAATTGAATTGTATAAAAATAGAAAAATGTTTACGATAATAATTAGATATACATATTAATATACAAAACATAATTATAACAAAAGTATTGGTGGATATTTCACACATCACTTTCTAGCCCAAACCTAAGCTGTTTTTTATACAACTACCTAATGGAACAAGCTTTATGGTCCACCTGATGTTAAGTGGTAACCATTAAATTATTAACAATGTTTACTAGATGTAAAAACAATTTTCATATTGCTGCTGTGGTTGTTTTGATTTGCTGTATTTTAATTTATTATGTAATAATCTATTATAGTTTTGAACTAATTACAAATAAAAACTGTAGTCGAATGTTGTATCATATGTTATTTAGACTAATTATTGTTGTGTGGGTTTAGGTATAATGTAATCTTTTTGGGTTATACTTAGCTTTTAAGTTATTAGTAAATCATGGAAAAATCAAATTATCTAAAGGAAGCTTTTTGTGATGCAATCATTGAATGTTTTTTTCAACAAATGTACAGAATTCTATTTCAGTTAATTATATTTATTTGCGCTTGTTATGCCTAGCCTGGTCTGTTTTGTATTTAATATTCTTGAAGGATATATCTTAAGTAAAGGGGTAGTTGGTCTTAATTTTCAACTATGGTTCGCAGTAAGTATATATGTTATGGACCAAGTGATAAATTGGGCATTATACATAATGACCGGACATTATGTATAATGCCCAATAGGAGAGGGCAATTTGATAATAATTATTCAAATAATCAAATTGGCCGGGCATTATACATATTGTCCATCACCTTTTGGGCAGAGTGACCCCCGAATACTGAAACGCAACTCAGATTTAAGCACGTCTCAATCGACGAATATTTGACAGTTTTCGAATACTGAAACGCAACTCAGATTTAAGCACGTCTCAAGCGACGAATATTTGACAGATTTTCATTGAAAACTGTCAAATATTCGTCGATTGAGACGTGCTTAAATCTGAGTTGCGTTTCAGTATTCGGGGGGTAATACAAACATGTTTAATTACTATTTTTTAATTGTTATTGGCTAGCTCTGCTCATGGACGACCTCGCCAGCTTCTGGCTGGGCTATTCCAAGGCCAAGCACGGGGCACCCCGACTTGAGTTGGTTAGGTTGTCAGGTTTTTTTTTATATCCCTGGGAGACAAACACGGGGCACCCCGACTTGAGTAGGTTAGGTTGTTAGGTTTTTTTTTTATGCTCTTGGGAAATGGAGTATAAGGGAAGCTTCCATACTGTTGCTATCAAAAGGAGGGGCTTTCTACGTATTTTAAGCAATTTTAAAGTGTTTATTATCAAATTGCCCAATTGTCATGTAGCAATATAATAATGACCGGCCAATGTGATAAATAATGAAGAATTTATCATTTAGCCCAATGCTCGGGCATTATTCATAATGCCCGCATTAATCACTTGGTCCATAACATATACACTATTCTTATAAATTGATATTGGAAGCAGAAGACAAATTGAACTCAAGCGTGCTTAAAACCGTATATAGTATAGTAAACCATGAATAGTGCATTTTCGGAACCATTTTCCAATCTAATAATACATACAACTACTCGATTTTTTATAAAACTTTTCACGCATTTTTAATTTGTATATTTTTATGTTACCTGTTGTGCTATTTTTATTCAGTGGTTTATGAAATTTTATTTTGAATACTTTGAAACGATATTCTGCCCACTGTTTATTGTCTCCTGTTGATGTTAATTTACGAAAACCTCCTCTTATTAGACCATTGCAATTATATTCCTTCCTTTCTAATTAAAGCCTACCCAATCCCCCTTTTTTATTTATCTACTGTGTTAGCAACAAAATACCTTTATTGCATGATACCTTTAGTAAAAAAATATAGATGAATTAATGTTGATTCATACGTTGCAGTTTACGATTGTATAGGTGTCTATTTGCGCCTCTTTTTGCATCGTAGTTCCTTTCTAGTATTTCAGGAACCATCAAGGGCACCAACGATGAATAAATTTGCAACTCTACTCAAAGTGGATCCGACTATTGTATTGCAATATTGCACGAATAAATCTTTAGCTACTTACAAATTTTTAATGATTTATTGTAAATAAAAATCTATTGAAATGGAATGTGTTCATTATTTTCATTTTACAGCCACAGGTCGACAGGTTAGTAGAAATAAGTTAAGTAATCAGGCGGTGGCTGAGTACAGATTCTATCACCATTTTCTAGTCGGCATCCCCCTTCATGTGGGGTCGGCACAACAGGTTTTCGTTATCCACACTCCTCTGTTAGCCGTTATTTCAGCAGTTACTCCTTTCTTACCCATGTCATCCTTCACACAATCCATCAATCTTTTTTTTCGGGTACAGATTATATAAAAGCAGGTAAAATCGGCTGCAAAAGTAGTCAATTTTAGAAGATCTTTAGCTAATGGTAATCAGCTAAATCATCCCTATAGATCATTTATCGCGAATCAACCTGTTCCTTCACCATCGTGTTTTTTTTGTCTATGCATAAGTTCCATTGAATCCAAACAAAACAAACGTAACTCTTTAATAATGAACAGAGTCTGCGCAAGATAACTTTGCGCATGACAGATGGCGAGAATGTAAAAAAAAGTGGCTTGAAATAATAGCACAACCACAAAAATATAAACTTACAGTTCGATTTCCCTATTCATGTAGGTATATGATCGGAAGATATATTTCCAGTCCATTTTATTCATACTTTTCACCATCTGTCACGCGCAGATTTATCATACGTGGACTCAAGCATAGCTCAACAAGTAATATGCAAGTTTGTGGGCTGGTTATCAGCCTTTTGTTTTACGCCCAAACGGCTAACAACAGGCCTAATAAGTTACAGTCGTTGAACTGTGTTAGGCCATCGCTTGCTGGACGTAGGATAGGTCTTTTTCCACTGACTGAGCATATTCGCATTTGTAGGTAATGATTGAAGCCTTTATGATAGAATGAACAGGGCGTTTGCCCGCCGGTGTTACGTTGCCCAAGGAGGAACCTAAAATTCATTTTGCTCGTGTCCGCTTGACAGTTCTATTTTAGGTTTTACAATACCTACATATTGTTATGGTAGCGCCCCTCTCGTCTTTGGTTTCGCTGCGCTGTATTTTCTTTGTAGTAACAACGGAATATCTAGAATAGGGATACTAGAATTTTAACTCCCGACCCCGCCTCGCACTGTAGGTACCTAAATATCAATACTTTTAAGATAAGTTATTACCTGGCCAGACGATGTCAACATGAAGGAGCTAGGTATCTACCTTACCTACTACGCATCTGCAATACACTTGCCTATCTACCTTACCTACCTACCTACTGAGAAGTTTGATCGGGTACCTACACAGCAAAGTAAAACTACGCATCTGAAATACACTTGCCTATTACCTACCTACCTATAGTACGATACCTACAGGTATTGCCAATGGTGATGGGGGAAAAAAAACAATTATTTGGACTTAAATGAAATAGTTTAATTAATGCATACAATTAGTTAAATAATATAGGGTAGGTAAATATTCTGTACATCAAATTAAGGTACAGGGGCGCTTTTTGGCTCCTCTTGATTCGCCTTCTTTCGCCGTTCCTTTGCCATCATCTCAATTCTGGCTGCCTTTTCAAGTTTCATAATTTCTTTCTTCTCAAGTTGTGTAGCTTTGGTAAAAGCTATATCGAGGACTTGATGGAAAGTCAAGCGGCGTAGGTCCTTCCTCCCCCCGAAGTAGGCAAGCATCGGGCCGCTGTCCAGGCCGGTGACGAACTTGTCCCGAAGCAGCTTGTCGAGAACCCGGGGCTCGTAGCCGGTTTTATCTCCCAACTTGGTGAGCCTTGCCGCCCACTTCGCAAGGCTCTCACTCGGGCTTTTTTGAGCGTCGAATAACAGCTGCTGATGCTGGTACTCCTCCCAAAAGTTTTTATTCTTCCTCGGCATCTTATTTAACTTCGAACTTTCAATAAATCACTTAGTATGCGATACAACTGTTGACTGTTGCGTCTGGCTCCAGAAGTGCCGGAGTATGACTGATGTTCCCGATAGCGCGTGCGTGCAGCCTTGCATTTATCGATTAGTGGACCCTTTCCATGACCCGTACCTGTCTGGGTTTGCAATTCTGTAAGTTTATTAGCTACGTACGTACCTACTTCGGTTGCATCAAACGTGATGTCCTATTTCTTGCACGTTGTTACATTTTGATTTGGGTCAAAAGGTACCTACCCCATGTAAAACATAGGGTGCATTGGTGAAAATGAGGGTGCAAAAGTCGGTCCTTGCACTTATAAACCTACATCTTGAATGCATATTACTGATTATATTAGTAACTAATCTTAGATAACCTAGCAGAAGGTGCCTACACACGCAAACAATTAAAATAACCTGTTTAGTGTAACAAAGTAACCTAAACCTTTCGTATCCACTATTAGCGGGAATCGAAACCGCACCTTCCCCCAGAACCAACAGTAGGTACCTACTCCAATGAATTTATTTAAGTAGTACAATAGACATTTGCATTAACTTGGTGCCAACAGCTTATATTGAAGGGGATTATGAAATCTCTGTTTTTGAGATTTACCTACGTGGAAAGTGCCGGTACCTACGTACAGGGTTGCGCCAGCCGGCCGCGCCCTGTACGTTCGTCGACCTTGTTTCTTCTCCGAGCTTGACTGAAAAGAAAAAACTTGTTGCTACATTGTATGTCATGTAAAATGTAACAGGCTGAGTTTTTTAGATCACCGAACGAGGGCAAACTTTCTAGATTTTCTTTTCTTTTTGATGGCGGATATAACTTCAGACCCTATCTAGTTAAACCTCTTTTAATTTTTAACACCATACATTTTTTTAGGACTTACAAATGAATTGTGAACACAATAAGGTGAATATTTATTTTTCATAACAAAAGTTCTTACACGTGGTTTTTCGATTGCCTCCGTATGGCAAAACCTAAACTAAACTGTGGTATACATAGTACTAAGTATGGTTTTTTTGTTAAAAATTATGGGCTCGATATTGAATCAAATAGAAAGCGCGTTGAAAAATCTTAAAAAATAATTCGGTTTATATCTATGTGAGCATTCCTAAAAAAATGTATTCGATCATAGAACTTCCTTCTTTTTTGAATTTGGTTCAAAAGTAATAGAACAATAAAATTGAAGTTGTTATAATATAACAACTTCAATTTTATTGTTCTATTACTTTTTAATTTTATTGTTCTATTATGTTACCTGAATGACGGTAGCTTCTTTTGTTCTAGATAGGACTGACGTCATAGAATTGCGTCACAAGAAAGCGCCATCTGTTTGATATTTGACAAATCACAAGCTAGCCAGTAAGCGAAGAGCTTTCACTAATCGCCACTAAACAGGAGCTTAGCAAAAGGCTAAAGCTCCTCTCTGGAAAATTAAAGAACTTCAGTTAATTGCCACTAGATGGTATTCCTAGATGAGAGTCGTGGGTAAAATACAAGGTATCTTACCACTTACGTGAATTTTAAAAGAATTTAGCCCTGACTTTTAGAAATATTTTTTTTTATTTATATTTTTGCACCTTGTAAATTTCAATACAGACATACAACATTCAACATCCTTTCAAAACGTATTTCAAGCAATAAATAAGTATAATTTTCTTTGTTTAGAATACGGTTTCGGGGTTCGGTAAGGACTTTGCGAAACCCTTTTATAGTCCATCTAAACATTCTACCTTATTTAGACGACTTGTTAATTTAGTTTGACGCTAGATGGCGTGTTATGAAAAAGTAAAGGTTGGAAACCCCTGCGGGAGCAAGAAGTATAAAAAGTGTATGAATGACACCCCCCGCCCAAGGCAAGCTTTGCTAGCTTTGCTTGACGCTAGATGGCACTGTGCCAAATGACCATCGAAGATTCATAGACAACCCCCGCCCCGGGCTTTCCAGCTAGGGGTGTAGGAATGGAGGGGGGGAGGAGTTCGTTAGCTATGCAAATAGCGTGGCTGCAGGCGGCAAAGTCTGTACCCCCCGATTGCGAAATTATCGACTTGCTTCTCATTGGAGATGCAGCCGTCCCACTCAACAAATAAAAAAAAACACAAGTCATCGATCTAGTACTGTCCTGATAGTTTCCCAGTCACCAAATTCTTTAAGGCCTGCGCACATCTAGGCGAATGGCGATGGTGATCAGCTGAAACGCTGTCAAATATCGCTGTCATATTTAACAGCGTTTCAGCTGATCTGATGTGCGCAGGCCTGTGTTGATTTTTCCATCTACGAAATAAAGCTATTACCTATTAGTCAAATAAAAAAGCGGCCAAGTGCGAGTCGGAGTTTTTTTTTCTACCTTTGTGTAAAAATCTTAATGCGGTTCACAGAATACATCTACTCGCCAAGTTTCATCAGTCTAGCTCTTAAGGTTTCGGAGAAAAATGGCTATGATATACGGACGGACAGACAGACAGATATGACGAATCTATAAGTTATATAATATAATAAAATTGTAACCTGACTTGTGCAAAATATGCATCAATAAATGACTATCTGACTATCTGACTATCTGACTAAGGGTTACGTTTTAGCCATTTTGCTACGGAACCCTAAAAATAACAATCCTCGTTTTTGATAAACCTGAAAAGAGATACAGAGTGGGAGTGGGAGTGGGTACAGATGGCTAGCGAAAACTTGCTATTTCCATTCATTTTTAGTAAAATATTTGATTGCTTAGATTGATCCTTATCAGCAACAGAATCCATTGGTTCAATATACATATTATATAATATTTATTTTTATTTATTTTATTTATTTTTATTTCTTAGGAAAACAAACAGTACTTATATTCTAATTGATAATTTAAAAAAACAACTATGGACCATTAATCAGTTTTCACAATAATACAGAGTGTATTTTTTTTAGAAAATTCATTCTGTTCCATTGCCGTTAAAATTAAATGATTTTTCAACAAAATAAATAGAATAGAATAGAAAATTCTTTATTGCACACCTTAAAACTAACAATGATACAACAAGTAACAATAATTTAAAACATACAAATGTACAATGGGCGGTCTTATCGCTGAAGAGCGATCTCTTCCAGACAACCGCACTACACATATTTTTTGACTAAATATGCAGTTATTGTTTTCTTATAAATCGAGGTCATGACTCCTTTTACGACTTTTCCCTGACTCTCGTGGTATTGGACTTGCCCATCACCGCCCTTCTCAAAAACCACCCTGTATATTTATGTGACGGATTTGGTCTGTAGATAACAAATTAGCCCGATCAATCAACTAATGGTTTTATCATCACCATCATCATTAGCCTGATAAAGTTCAAAGCTGGACGAAGAAGAAAACGAAATAGGTATTATAAAAATGTAGCTTTCTTTATCCTCATCTATCTATCGATTTCCCGCGAAATCTAGCTAAACTTCAAAGAAATAGTCGGTGTGTGCACTGTAGAGAAAATATTTTTCAATATTTATAATATAATGTGAATGTACATTAATATCATCATTATTATCAATATTTATCTTCAAAATAAGTAACGAGAGCGGCTTTTAGTTCCCGTTCAATACTCCCATAGGATTCAAACAATAATATCTACAGATCTATGTACACATGTTAAAGGCAAGCACGTCTTGCGTCAAGTTCACTCATCTCGATTACCGAAATCAAAATCGACAGTTATCGATACGATGTTTTGTTGCAGCCTACTCATACACAACACATCCCGCTGAAGCATGCAAATACAACTGTAGCTGTCTATATTTAAGGTTGAAATTCCTCTACTTCAGTTTCTTAACCATCTGTCAAAGCAGCCAAGCTAATGTGATAGCTAGATAGTTGCGATAAAGTTGAATATTCTGTGTCCGGGAATTAAGGCGGAGTGACTTGCAAAGGCGCGGTGGTCCTCACAACTATTACCGACCGATTGCCGCACATTGTAGAGCAGTGATTGTAACAGAGACTACCCTCACATCAAGCTAGATGGTTTTTTAAAACAATTTAACTAGATTGTTTAACTGGTTTACCTAATTAATATTTTCGTAGACCATCGTAGAGGTTGCTACGCCACCCATCGTTAATCTATCTTTTATCATTTTAAAAATCGGTAGGTACTGTTCGTTTTACTTACGATTCTCGTTACATAAATATTATAATCAAAACTAAATTGTAATTTGTGTATCTTTTGTTGGTTTAAATGAATAAGAATACAATAATGAGAAACCATATTAACGATGAGAAAAATCCGCGTAGCACTTGCTACGCCAATAGAAATACGTCTTGAACACATTGAATTCTCTGTTCTTGAGTGCAGTCTAAGCTTGCTGGTTCTCTGAGCATTGTAGCGTGCTCCTCGAATGATGATATGTATGGAGATGGAGAGGTGACATGTGGGTAATGATGTTCATTTAAAACATAGAGGTGGCTGGTGGTACGATGTGTTGTTAAAATATTGAATTCTAAGCAATCCGTATACTTCACGTCCTTTCCTAACCTACCATTCCTCAAATCCTTCCTATAGTTCTTATTGCCAAATTCTGTTATATTCTCTCAACGACTATTTCTCTGTATATTCACATAATATTCACGACTCTTTATAAAAGTAAGTGATAAAATATGCTTAGTGTATCTGTAAGGATATAGAAACACATACTAAAAATGGTAACAGATTTAGGTACTGGCCATTTTAGCAAGCCTCAGCTACCTAAGAAACCAACAAAACGTAACGCAACACGTCTATTATTATTTTTTTGTATTATTAGTACATATTACATTCGATAACTATGCCTTTTTACTCTTTACCTTCGGAATTCAACCTTACAACGTATTATGAAATCTACATGGCGTTTGGTTATAGGTCAAGATTCTTTTAGTGTTTGGTTTTTAGACAAAGATCAAAATTGAATTATTTTATTAGTTATATGAAATTCTGTCCTATCGGAATAGCTATGGAATGCACAATCTAAAGTAGTCCGGAATTTTAAAAGTTTCCAAAATAATTTGATCAAGAATACTGAAATAGACGTATGAAAATTAGATGCATGAGAATCTACATTTATTTCAAAGTGACACTACCTTTATTTTAAAAACCAAACCTTCTATTAAATATTTTCCAAAAACTGGCCTTTCGAAACTGGCCTTCGAATCGGAATTAAATTATTTTAAATTTCTATCACATTATGGGTACGGGGGATACATTGATTTGAGCAATTCCACACCGTAAAAATGAAAGAATAGATTGTGGCAATTTCAAGAGCCCCTGACTTTTGTCAAATAATCCTTAGCTGATTCCGTCATGAATTAGCCGAAGCACTCGGCACGTGAACACGGTAGGCGTGCACGCGCCCGGCACGGTCGTCGCTCCTCAACACAGACCGATAGCTTCCTTCCTATACTTACCGAATTAAAACCACGCCTCGCCGCCGCGCTCATCGGGGGTGGCGTGTTGTGACAATCGCCCGTTTTGTTACACTAACTAAGTAGGTGCCTATATCATTAGAATAATCTCCATTTGATTCGGGGACTTGTGGTCCTGATAAGTGATAGTTTGCATTGCATAATTTTACCAGATAGAATAGTTTTTATTTGACACACAAATTAGAAAGATTGATAGAAAACTCTTTAATAAACATCCCAATGGGAAAAAAACTATATTCCACTACTAAGATCTTGTGCACATCTAGATCGCTTGCGATGGCGACCAGTGTATTGCTGTCAAAGTTCACGGCATGGGCCTTGTGTATTTTGAAATAAAATTACTTTGTTTTCGCTTAACTGTAACTTCGATTAAAATTTTATAGATTACCTAATAGGGCCCTAAAACTACTGCATGGATTTTTCTCAGAATATCTTTATTTTAGAATTTGTGCAATACCGTTCTATGTTTCACCACAATAGCATTTGTTTGATTGTAGCAAGTTCAACTTCAAAGCTTCGAATCTCCATAAGGGTGTAGGTAAAGGGATTTAGTTTTTTATGGCCCGCATGTGGATGTTTGCCAGAAGGCGGGGGTGGTCTGCACCCCAGGGAATCACTAATGAAGACTTTAAACACGACAAATCATCCGCTTGTAGCTGCATTATCCATAATTTGTTACGACGATTGTGCGGTCTTTTTAGGTGATGATAAAACTTGCGTGAAAAGTTTCTCAGGTAGCCTGTTTTTACGCAATTTTATTGTATAGGCTACACTACAAACTATACAAGAATACTATTAGCCCGTAATTTAGTGCTGCTGGACCAAATGGTATATCTATCGTCCGTGCGTGTAATGACTTTTATGCATGTACAGTGGGATACAGCTCAAGTTACCTAAAAAGTAACAAAGTAAAAAGATGCTTACTGCAAGGACATAAGAGCTAGCAGTGTATAGTCTGATGCGTATCCTTGTGTACCTACGTAGTTTATAATTATGTTCGTTCATATGTCTCACTCAGCTCAGTTGGTAGTAGCTCTACTTTTTGCGTCGAAGGCCGTGGGTTCGATCCTCATCAAGAACAAATATTTGTGTAGTGAATACATAATGTTTGTTCTCTGTCTGAGTGTTATATTATATCTTGAGTATCTGTTTTACAAAAAATATACAAAAATACATGAAATCACGCCTCTTTCCCATGGTGGTAGACAGAGATCACGGATTTCCACTTGCTACGATCCTGACACACCTCTTTCGCTTCATTCACTCGCATAACATTCCTCAAACATGTTCATCGGATTACGGTACTCCGAACCTGGTCTTTCTCTAAAATGTCTGCTATCTGATCGAGATACATGCGCCGAGGTCTTCCCCTTCCAGCAGTTCCATTCACACTTGCTTGATGCACCTATTTTGTTAATATTCTTTTTACATGCCCAAACCATCACCCAAAACAATGTATATATGTATATTATAGTAAATATTATATCAGCTATGATTCCCAAATTCCCATAGTACAAGCTCAGCAGGGCTACCACGAGCTCCATATGGTAATGGATATGGCTGTCAAATTGTGTATAGATAGGCTGACCCACACATTCATTTTCTTCTTGGGTTTGAATGTGTTGACACTGTTGACACAATTTTGACAGCCATAACCATAACCATATGAAGCTCATGGTAGGCCAGCTGTTTAGTTTGGGGCCAGATAGTGTTGTGTGGATTGTCTACAATATTTATTTATTAATATATGCATATGGTATATGCGGTGGTTTGTTTGTTCACTAATGAGTTGTTTCTGATTACCTTGGAAATTGCAATTGGTAATTAGTAAACAAACCGACAGACAGATATTCCTACTACGGTGGTTGGGCGGACTTTACAGAGGCAGTGGTGGTTATGTAATCTGTTGAGCTTTGGTAGAATTACATTATCGGACTATTGATCATATTACGTTTGTAGTTAAGTATATCTATCGAGCTAAGAAGACTAAGGTACGTTGTGATGAGTAACCGCCACTAGATATATTTGAAAATCGACATAACCAAACGGTTACACCTATTTTTATGAAATCAATCTTCTATAAAAAAAAAAATCGGTTGTCTGTAAAGTCGGTTTACTGACGATAGCTCAACGTGATAACGTCATAAGAAAATACTCGCGGACTCGCGGACTCGGACTCGGACTCGAGCTCTCGGACCCGGACCCGGAACCCGACCGAACCCTTACCCTTACCCTCATTTACCCTTACACATTACCCGACCCGGGCTCGGGCTCAGGTAAATGGAACGACGAAACGACGTAACGACGCATGAGTCATGTTTTTTCGTGCGTGCAGCCGGCTCCATCGATTTATAAGACGTTATCACGTCAAAAACGATTTGAAGATTGCGGTAGTTATTAAGTTTGCTCACATTTAATACCTTAAAAACATGCCTATATACATAAAACCCGTGCCATATCATCATCTTTATCTTCAGTCGAAGTACACTGCGGACATAGGCCTCTCTATAGCCCCTTCCCATGGTCTGTGATATCGCGCATCAAGGCGGATCAGCTCGCACGACCATGGGAACGGTCTCGTGCGCCGAGGTGCGCGGTAGCACAGGAGCCCTATATGTGTGCGTTGCTGTGCGTCGTCGTTGGCTGTGCGTGATGATCTGCAGAACCACGCACCGTAGGAAGGCAGCATTATACATTTCCGGGAACATTTTTGAGTTATATTTCCATCCAGTGACTTCCCGCGATCTTACTTTAGTCCATATTCGTCCTACGTTTCATCTTCCAATTCGTGGTTTCCATTCGAGAACCTGTATTCCCTAGGGGTGTTATTAATAATCCTGGCGTAGCGTTGGACTAGTTAATCCGTGTTTTGTCACATTTGCTCGAGTTGACAATTGCATGTCAATGCAAGAGACAAAACACGGATTAACTAGTCCAACGCTACGCCAGGATTATTAATAAGGCCCTAGGAGTTTTGGTTCTTCAAGCTATATGACCTGCCCATTGCCACTTCAATTAGCCCGTGCTCTCTATGAAGTCCAAATCAAGCCGGGATATCAAGAGCCGCGCAGAAACTGAAGCGAACTAATTAGACGTTTCATTCCCCCGCCTGATTGCCGTGTTTGTACACATAATATCATTGCTTCGAATTACTGAGCTGTGATCCGTATTTTGGTAAGTATTTTGCATCACTAGACCCAAAAAAACCACAGAAACTTAAGATAAAACATTGTGACGCTATAAATTAAAATCAAAAGTGTATTTATTCAGTAGGATTACAAAAATCACTTTGAAACGTCTTAAAGCTAGGTGAGTCTTGATGAGAGTTCCACGCGACCAAGCCTTGAAGGACAGGCATAAAGCTAGGTGAGTCTAGGTGCCAGTTCAACGCGACCAAACCTAGAAGAACAGGCTACAGCGAAGAGCAAACTATGGCTTGGTTCCTTCCTTTTTTTTACATCCTTTTCAAACACCAATCAAAAATCTAAATATATAAAACTCTTACGTTACTGACTGACTGGCTGACTGACAATCAACGCACAGCCCAAACCGTTAGTCCTAGAAGCATGAAACTTGGAGGGTATGTTCCTCTTATAGCATAGGGGTGCACTAAGAAAGGAAATTGGAAAATTATTTCTCTAAGCGGAGAAAATGAGGAAAAACTTTTAAAAGAAAAAGCAACGGGGCGAGCGAAGCCGTGGGCGGCCGCTAGTAATCTATAAAGCAATTCTGTCGTGATGTGGTCGCAATATAAACGATGCAGCACCTTTCAATTATCAAAAAGTGACTGCATTGGTGCAGCCCGTTAATAAATAGATCCAAAATCTGTAATCAAAATAATATCTCTAATATTACGCACGATACTAGTCGGACTTTTCACAAGTTCACAAACTCTTTGGTACGTTGCAAAAAGTGGCAGAACGATAAAAGCCTTAGGCTAATATACCTATTTGTGAAGTAAAGTATCAAACTCAAGCTCAATAAAATGTTATTCAATACGATACAAGAATCACTTTGAAACGTCTTAAAGCTAGGTGAGTCTAGGTGCCAGTTCCACGCGACCAAGCCTAGAAGAACAGGCAACAAACTACGGCTCGGTTCCTACCGTTCTTTATATGATCCTTTTACAAATCAATAATAGTCTAAAATAATAGCAGTGAAGTTCCAGTGTGGTGCCACTGTGGTGTGGTTATCTCTACCTAAAGACGAGACGAGTCGCTAATCATTAAGTTTAGAACGTGAATCGCCGGAATGTTACATTTATTCACACGTCGCGGACACAAGAAGGCGCCACAAATCATGCGCAATTCTTCACGCATGCGTGTGGGAGTGAGCGCGACAATTCACCTTTTTCTTCAAGTCCCTTCTTGGGTATCGCACGCGCTCGCTTCGGTACCTACCAACGCATTATTTAGATCACAGAAATTCATAACCGTTGGAATCATAATGCCTCCTGTCAAATAAATGCTCGGATTTATGACGCGATCAAACGAAGACTAACACGGGTTGGGTAAAAACTACAACTACGTAACAGCTTGAATGAAAATAGATGCAGTCAGCTACAGTCGTTCACAAATCAGTCTACAGTCAGACTACCCAGCTCCAGTCAATCCTGAAGCAATCAAACGCAGGAGCCCTAAGCCTGGGGGCAGGCGCTCAGGCGCGGTGTTTACTCGCAGCGCGATTTATTCCCGCGCGTATAAATAGCCGCGGTCGGCGCGGACAGATATTATGGAGCTTGGTATTTATGGCTATTTGTTCACACATACAACCAGAGTATGATTAAGGTTCTTGAATCATAAATATGGAAGATTAAATCAAACTGCATCTTCCCTTCGTCGTGTGGATGCTTAGACTTATGTTACAGCATGTAAGCTTATGCTGATCTAGCGCACACCTAGGTCGCTGGCGATAGCGATCAGTGAAACGCTCTCAAATATCGCTAATAATATAGCGTTTCACTGATCGCCGACGCCAGCGACCTAGGTGTGCGCAGGCCTTAAGACAAAACGCCTCTGACTTGTCAGTACAGAGTATTATACATAAAAACATGCCTATTACCCACGAGGGCAGGCAGAGATCACGAATTTCTACTTGCTATGATTCTGACATACCTTTTTCATTTAATTCACTTTCAAAACATTCATCATACTCGTTGGTTTAGGGTACTCTTCAACTGAAGAGAGAGAGAGAAACACAACGTCTGCCATCTGATCGAGAGACGTATGCCAAAGTCTTCTTTTTCCAGCATTTCCATTTGCACTTGTGAATGGTACTCGTCTAATATAGGAGAACAAAACAGGTGCATCATGCAGGCACTTGCCTGACGCTCAGGCATCTCTGTTTTATCCATTCTTACTACATGCCCAAACCATCATAGCACCTTTCTATAATGCTCATCATTTGCTACTTTGTCTTCTGCTAATTAGCCTTTTGCTCTGTTGGACATTTTGCTACCTAGACCTTTTGATCAGGAGGCATCATTACATCTTCCACTCCGTATTTTTATTTTATTATATTATATTACTTGCCAGTACTACTTACCTTATTACTGTCACAGCCCTATAAAAAACAACTTTCCAGAAGCTGCGTCACATCGTTTGATAGTTGGCAACAGTGAGCTCATGCAACTCAACGGTTTAGTTATGGTGGTACCGGTTTTCTTTTTGCCTCTCATAATCAAATAGTGATTTACTGCCGGTTTGTTATTACCGTGCAGCCAGCCCCGAACATTGGTCTCTACACCACCTCTCACAATGTACTCTAATTGAAAACACGAGGAATCGAGGATACAATTCCTCAGTTTCTGGTATCCTCCATGTCGAATCAGGATTTGGAATCCGTCGTATCGTTCAATCCAATAATCGGTAAGTACTACTTACTATTTTAGATCTAGTTTTTAGGTAGGTAGTATACTATGGTAGGTAGTTTATAGGTACTAAGTACCCGTATAAAATAAGCGGATATAAGATCCATATTTGTATTGTACCACGGAAACGAAGCTAATTTATCTACTACTGTGCCCATACTGTCATCAAAATGTTTCTCATAATAATTAAACATTGCTATAAAATAGCATACCTAGTATAAAAAAAAAGCAGCCAAGTGCGAGTCGGACTCGCCCATGAAGGGTTCCGTAGCATCAATTAACATAATATAAAGGTTTTTGTAGTTCGTCGAAAGGTAAATTGCGGTTTACGATTTATGACGTATAAAAAAAAACTACTGACTAGATCTCGTTCAAACCAAATATCGTTGGAAGTTTACATAGTAATGTACAACATATATTTTTTTTGTATTTATTATTCTCTTATTTTAGAAGTTAGAGGGGGGGGGGGACCAACTTTTTTCTACTTTGGAAGTGTCTCTCGCGCAAACTATTCAGTTTAGAAAAAAACGATATTAGAAACCTCAACATCATTTTTGAAGACCTATCCATAGATACCCCACACGTATGGGTTTGATGAAAAAAAAAATTTTGAGTTTCAGTTTCAAGTATGGGGACCCCCAAATTTATAGTTTTAGAAAAAAACGATATTAGAAACCTCAACATAATTTTTGAAGACCTATCCATAGATACCCCACACATATGGGTTCGATGAAAAAAAATTTTTTGAGTTTCAGTTTCAAGTATGGGGACCCTCAAAATTTATAGTTTTTTTTCTATTTTTGTGTAAAAACCTTAATGCGGTTCACAGAATACATCTACTCACCAAGTTTTATCAGTCCAGCTTTTATGGTTTCGGAGAAAAATGGCTGTGACACGGCCGGACAGACAGACAGACAGACAGACAGACATGACGAATCTATAAGGGTTCCGTTTTTGCCATTTGGCTACGGAACCCTAAAAAATGCAGAGGGTGTGTAAAAATCCAAAACAAATTTTTTTTTTTCTTTCTTCTTTCTATTTCAAGAATGTGGTGATAAATATAAATCGTACACTACAATACAATCAAGTACTCAAATGAATATAATTGCTAATAATTCGAATGCTTCACGGATGCAGATTCGATTCTCGCTCATCAGCGCGGCCGGTGGCGCTCATTACGCAGGCCTTGGTATTTAAATTAATTCAGTTTGTTTATCTGGGTAGGGGTAGAAGGAGGGAAGAGAAGGATTCAGGTACAATAAACATTTGAAGTATTATTTATTAATTTTAGTACGTAGTGACGAAAACTCTTTATTGGTTATAGCTTCAATTCTGTTTAACTTTATTACACCGCAGTTGTCTGCGGTACAACTACACGTAACGACGCCATATTATCCTTCTTCAGCTTCTTGTAACTTCTTGCTTGATTCAAATAGGGATGTCCTATTCCCAAAACTGGTTAACAGTAGATAGATAGATAGGTAGAAGAATAGAAAATACTTTATTGCTCACAAATACATAAGAACAAACAATGGTACATAAAAACTTAGCAACTATTTGTAAAAACAATAGGCGGTCTTATCGCTAAGCACACCTACCCAATATTTTCTCTCTCGTTTGAGAAAGACAAACTACCTCTAGCAGTTGCATCATCTGTCGTCACTCAATTTCGTTGTCGTTCTTTTGTTGTGATAAGTGAACTCAATTAGGTATCCACTGTAATTCAAGCTGCTTTTTAACCTTATCACGAAGGAAATTACAGCACCATTTGCCTTCTCTCAAGGAAACGACTCATGATCATAATCATAATAACTGTATTGCAAACATAATGTTGATGAGGATACAGATGTCAGGCTTTTGTGTAAAGGCCTGCGCACGTCACGTCTAGATATATTGTCATTTGTTTTTGTGATGATATCAATTCGAAAAAAAACTGTTTATTTTACAATATCAAATCCACAGAATAAAAACAAGTTTCCGTCATGCTCAAAACAAATATCTCCCTACCCCATCCCAAACTTGAGGAACTTGCAACAAATTGCTTGTAACTCGCAGGGCAGGTAATCTAATCGAACCTTCCCCTTCCAACCCCCCATCGGCTGAAACTGTAGCGATCCCCCGATGTTTATTCCAGTGTATCAGAGCCGGTGACGTGACTGGGGTCCGGAATGAATGGATAGGCCAGTGGGAGGTTCTAATATTTTTATGTACGGTGCTGAAGATTTCTAAAACTGCCTGGGTATCAGAATCTATTTTATTTGTATATTCTATTCTGTCTATTAATGGTATAGCAGCGATTTGTCCCTTGCACTTTTTAAATAAGTATCAACCTCATGCCTACAGGCAAGAGGGTCAAAACGTCAGGATGATGCCTACCTTATCGTTTGTTCCTATTATGTAATAGCGATATAACTGTCTTAAAATTATAAAACTATGTAGATTAGGTTGTTGCCATGCTCCTAAATATAATTTGACCTAGTTGCAAGATGTTAAAAACAATATAAATAAAGAGCTTAAAGCAAGCATTAATTTATTGCAGAAACTATTCATAGCCCGTATTTGCAAAGATCAAACTAAGAACTCTACGCTGAATACTTATGGGTTCAGAATGATAAAGATGAGAGAGGGATTTCTGAATTTCTACTCAATTACCATAGCAATAAGGTATCTGTTTGATTGTGATGCGTGATGTTCAGTTCGGGTGCAGTGAAGCATGAATGTGTCCATAGTGTCTCACGCGAATCGCTCGCTCGTCACTTGTTTCAATAGTGTTGCCAGCTGGAATGGCCGCTCCAGGAATTAATTCGAAAATGAAGGAGCGTGCCGCTCATTAAAGTGAGTCTTGCCTGCTCACATGGAAAGATAAATGTGTTGCTTTGATCCATTCTGTCAATGGAAACCGCAAAGTCGTAATCATGGTTTCACACGGAGAGCGAGTAGTTCTTTCGGATAAAAAAAGACGAATAGACATAAAATATCTTTTCTCTCTAAGTAGCTGTTCGGTTTGAAGGATGCTTGTAGTATAGGATCCCGCTATAGAAGGACCTTCACCGAGCTGGTTATTTTAATGAAACGTATTTTATATTTAATTAAACATGCCAATAAATATATTCTATATGGGTTGCCTATCAAATTTCAGTCCAGGATATGATTAATTAATAATTAAAAAAAAAATGTTTTTTTAACTTTCCACCAGTTTGTTTATTAGACAAATTCTATATCAATCGAAAGTATAGACCCCATAGAATATGCAAACGTTAGGTTGCCTATTTTTTTCCGGTCACAACTCTCGGGTAGCCAGGTATAAACAGGTAAATCTATACTAGCATTTTGCACCGGTATGTTTATTGAATAAAAATACTGGGGTCTATAGTTTCGATTGGTATAGAATTTGTTTAATAAACAAACCAGTTTTTTTTATTTTTTTATTATTAATTAATCATAATTATCCTGGACTGAAATTTGATAGGCAACCCATATAGAATATATTTATTGGCATGTTTAATGAAATATAAAATACGTTTCATTAAATAACCAGCTCGGTGAAGGTCCTTCTATAGCGGGATCTTAGACTATTGTGGGTACCGGTGAAATTACTAGCACGTGAGGCTTAACATCTGTGTACCCCAAGCACATGGATGCATGGCAGTGCATCGTAGGATTCGTAGAACACCTTCCTGAGGTGCGTAACCTGCGAGGCAACGCTTTATTACTAGCAATGGTTACCATTTAACATCAAGTGGGCCATTATGGTTGCTAAATCAATTAGTAGTAGAAAAAACTCCAACTCCAGGCCTTCCCCAGGGACCAACAGTAACAATAACACCCAAACTACTAGTTATACACTAACAAGTCTCCCGAGACGCAATCCACACCGATACCTGGAAGCTGTTTGAACAGACCAGCACGCGGAAATAGACTCTACGGGCGATGCATAGAGTTGTATTTCTTTAGAGTGCAGAGAATGCGGGTTACCAAGGAGCTAAAATGTTGCAGCCTGCACTGGGTCGAATTAGTAAGCATCATATCTATCTGTCTGTTAATCATCATATTTGTAAACCATCTAATCATTACGTCAATGATTTACCTGTTGTATGCTTATGAAAGTCAGCCTTTATCAGTAGCTGAGGTTTTAATTAGAAGCAGAGACAACTAAAGGATTATCTTCTCATAAATACAAAATGATTTGCTGTTCGTTAGTCTCGCTAAAACTCGAGAACGGCTGGACTGATTTGGCTAATTTTGGTCTTGAATTATTGGTGGAAGTCCAGAGAAGGTTTAAAAGGTGAATAAATATGAAAATGCTTGGAATTAACGGGAATGGGAACGGGGTGAGCGAAGCCACAGGCGGCTGCTAGTTGCTATACATATATTAGTAAAACAGTCTTCTTCTTGTCGTGTCAGTTCGATTTCGTTTCAAAATAGTTTGGTAAAATCAAAATAGTTTAAGTGCGTCTCAAAGAGGCTTCTTTCTTCTTTCTTTTTTGTTTAGCTAGACAATAATAAGTTTGTATAAATTTAGATTAAGTTAAGTTTTAATTGTTGTTTTATTAAAGGGCAGTGTGGTTGCATAGCGACAAAGCCCTTAAAATAAAAAATTAAAAAAAGAGGCTTCTTTCATGCATTTGACAGCTACTTTCAAACATTGTGTCACTAGTTATAGTGAAAAAAAATATAACTTAAAATAGTGTCACTTGCTGTGTGCATTTTATACACCAAATTACAATACTGCAAATCCATTTACAGATCAAAAAATAGGGGTATACTCCAGGGTCAGTATCTGCGGAGACAGGGGGAGGAGATAATCGCGTTGGAACGGTCGGGTGCGCGCACGCCCTAATCGCGTTGCCCTAATAGTCTTACGCGCACAAAGGATCATCCTACCGACGACGCACCAATTTCATGCCAAATGTCTACTAAAATAAAACCAGATAATGATATACAATTTATTTTATTCTTTTATTCAACCCTTTTGTGGTAGACAAAAGTAACAGTTCGTTCGATAAACTTTTACTTATCGAGATCGATACTTACTGGTTATCCTATCTTTGTTACTAGTGGACTAAAAATATAAAAATAAAACTTATTCACTCACTTTGTAAGTGAACCTGCAGTTCCTAGACAAGCTGGCTTAATTAAGTTCACTTTAGATAAGGGAGTCAAAGCAGCGTCTTTTTATTTTGATGCGGAGAGTCCAGAATAATTGAGCTTCAAATGCGCAGTGTACCGTCAAATCGCGCAAACGTCAATCGAATTACCGACTCCGAAGAAACGGCTTCGTTCAAAAATCCCCTGGTAAATTAAGGGGACATGCCCGAGCGGTCGCCGGTCGCAATAGAGACGGCTTACAGTAGATCCATTGCACTCGTTATTTAAAAACCGCTGATTTATAATAAAATTCAAATCAATTCCGATTTTTGGCTTGCATTTACAAAAAAAAACAAATTTAAAGTAAAAACTTGTCAATATTTTTATTTACTTCCACGCGAACCTCACAATGCTGGAAGGTGTATAAGACATAATAATGTAGCAGTTGGAAAAAAATATATCTTATGACTGGGCTGGTGAAGTTTATTAAAACAACTGCATGAAACTGAATGTTATAAGAAAAAGAGGGTAAAACTTCAAAATTTCGTGGTAAGTATTAAGTAAGTACTCATTTGAGGATCGGTGAAATAATATGTAAGAAACACTCAAGACGCTAACGACTCTACATTTTTAATATACCTAATCAGTAAGCGGGCAAACGCAAGCAAGCGTTACATACGCTTGCAAAACGTAGGCCGTAACTCTATGGCTTAAAAAAAAAAATACTTATGGAAAGTTGAGATACCGTTTCGGGTTACTTTGTTGTACCGCGGAGTACACAGTCTGCGAGGGGAAGTCGGAGGCTAAACGTAGTCAATAGGCGAACAATAGACAAGCGTCACAGAATACAAGTGGTGGGCATGGCAGTCGACTCGACACTTCGTCGTCACCGCACATCATGCACAATAATTATACTTAATTTATCCAATCGTTAATACTTTGCATTTTACTGGATGATTATTTACAACACTGTCTAGAAAAGTTTGCTTTGCACTTTTTTGGCAATCATGTCAACCATAGTATGAGGAATTTAAATAAAGTAGAATATACGTTTAAAATGAATGAATTTCATACTAGACCACGCCCAGGATAAGTGATGGTTACAACTTAACATTATAGTTTATAAAGTTTTTATTTAGAACGACAAACAATTGCGCTCACATATTACAAAAATTGTTTTGTAATATGTGACCGCAATTGTTTGTTGTTAACGGGGCTGATTACACTCCAAGAACTACTTAGTACTTTATAATTGTATAAAGTACTAAGTAGTTCTTGGAGTGTAATCAGCCCCGTTATCCGCAAATGAGATGATTATAGGTTTGAATATGTGGGTCAGTTGACTGACACCGATACGGACCTCGCAGTACGAATGCAGAGTACGGTATATACATAAAAATCTGGTAAAGTATTTCACGCAAATCTGTATAAGTAAAGTATATAAAAGAAAGTAGAGTTAGTTACACTATTTGTAAATCAAGAACGCCTGAAAAGTGGTTGGGAGGAAGCTTAAAACCAGGAATCAGACATAGGATACTTTTTATCTAGAAAAGGTAAGAGCACTGGTGGTCTAGTGGTAGTGGCCCCGCCTTCCGGTCTGAAGGTCGTGGGTTCAAATCCACTCGTGTACCAATGAGTTTTTCTGTTGTGCACTATGCCAGTACTATCAAAACGGTGAAGGAAAACATCGTGAGAAGACCGGCGTGTTGTAGAACCTAAAAAAGTTCGAGCAACACGTGTCAAGGGTCACGCAAAAAGGGCCTACCAGCGGCCTACTGGCGGAAAAACCTGCCCGCACATCATGTGCGCATGATAAACTTGGCGTACTTCTAGAAAAGGTAACGGAAATGAGCTTAGCAAAGCCACGGGTGGCCGCTAGTATATAATAATCTAAATACAAAAATATCCTTATCATAAACTGATTTGAAAATCAAAATCAATCGGACACCGGAAAGTTTTGAAAATGTATAATCAACAACAGTCACCTGCCGTGAGATTCATCTCGTGATGTTAATCTACCCTCCGCCAGAAAAGTAGCAATCATGACAATATTCTGCGCCAGAGGGATAAAACATACGTCAGCGAATCGCGCAATCACACAGCAGGTGGAAAGGCACAAATGACAAATAATAAGGTATTGAATAAATAAGGTATTGAATATAAAAGTACATGCTGAACCATTTTTATTAATTTTGAAATAAGTTTTTCTATTATATTTATTAATATGAACCTGAGATGTATCGTTGTCATGTTATTTTTTCTTGTCTGAAATAAATGATGATTATTTTTACTCTTCTTCGCGTATTTATTTATTTACTTTCTCATTTTTTAGGATTTTTACAATATGGCTATTGAAAAAAAATCCACTCATCAACAAGAGCATATTCATACTCAACCTTTGCCAAAATTCTTGTAACTTAGGTTTTTCAACTATAAAGGTTTTTTTCGGTTTATACTTAAAAGTGGCCTAGTTTTTATGCACGCCAGTATATTTAGTGGAAAATTATAGCAAGCAAGTATAGGTACCATTTGTCACAACAGCATCATTAGGAGCCGCTGACTCAAACAAACAGTCCCTGCGCGCCAATAATTTGGACATTTCAAACAAACAGACAAATTGAATCATCTGTATTTATTCGATGTTTGCGTAGAACGGGCGCCCCCTTCCTGCGGAGTAGGGGAGAGGGTATTGATTTGCGGACGTGACGAGAACTCTGAGGGATGTAGGAATTATTCCTTTGATTCAACGTGAACATGGTACCAGTAGAAAATGTTCCAATAATGATATCGTTCTTTTACCACCTTGTGTTTATCTAATATGCATTTCACCTTTACAAGCAGTACGCGGTACCTAAACCTACTATAATAAATACTTTTTATAATTGGTTGCATAAATTTATTGAGATTGAAAAGCGAATTAACTATTGATTTTGCTAACGGAACATTGCGTTGCTAATTCCTTGCGCAAATCTAAACGCCCTGCGGTGCGGTTCTGCGGATCGCCACCGCAGAACGCTTAGATGGGTGCAAGGCATAAGAATTCTGCACATGGAATCAAAAGATAAGACTATCGCGACGCGATATATAGCGACAACAAACACCTAATAAAAAAGCGCCCGCATTCTCGTTCTTTAAGTTGTTGAAGTTTTTGAGCAAAGTATGATAAGAATTTACGAGACGTATCCCGAACACTAACATTATCTTTGGTTTGGGAAACTTTCATTTAATTTTCAGTTTATTCCTCGGATATAGTACATAAATTCCAGCATTAATTCCTGCTAAGTTATTCTAATCTAAACATCTGAAAATATTGACTCTGAATCCGGCTGGGAAGGCTCAATTGTAAATTAGAATTGCAAATGGCGGGCGGCGTCGAATGATCTTTCCGGTGGCGTTTCCGTTCATATCGGAATCCGCAAAAAACTCTTTGAAATTCCAATTCGAAATTCAAAATTAAAAGCGGAGCGCTAACGCCGGAACCACCTCTCCGATATCGGAAAGCGCTGCAAGCCAATAATTGCAGAGCGTTCAATTTGTTCAGTTGTAAACGTAGCAAAAGCTATACAGAGATTTAAGTTGTGAATTCATTTTAGCCTCAGTTGATATAAATTTCAGACATTATAAATAACTGAATCGAATAATAAACATAGTATAGCGGTGGGCAATAGATATTGCACATCGGCTTTTCGACCTCGTAGAGAGTTATCTCTTTCTGACGTGCACTTCGTTCTATGAAGCCGAAATTAGCCAATGTGCAATAATTTGTTACTATATAAGGTGTTATATTTGCGTTGGCTCTTTAAAAAGTGAAGATTATGAACCCAATTTGCATATTTTTATTAATAACACTTTTGTGTCGTGTTTTTATTTTTAAAAATAAATATTTTTAATAATGAAGCTTTGTTTGTAGTAGCCGTAAAAATGAACTTACCGACTTACTTACCCACCACTATATAAATTAAATTACAAAGTGAAACAGAAATATCCAACAGCTAGAAAGTTATTTTGTATCAATGGTCTCGTTATGATAAATTGTCCAAAGCTTTCGGACGGATGGACCGGACACACGGAGGCAGGAAGGCAATCAAGCCACCCCCAGGGGATGATAGGGTGGCTGAGTTTAGGTTTGGACTCCTCGCACTTGGGTAGGTTTGCCTCCTAGATATTATGGGCAATTTACTTAGCATAACTTACCTCGGTTTTTTTATTAAATTATTACTCAGTACCAAATTAAGAAACTTACAATTGATCGAATTAATAACAATTAGTAACTAAAAATCATTTGCAAGTTGGTACGCATGTGGAAAGCTTTATTTATTTTATATCTGCTATAAACCTTGTGTCAATTAAAATCAACTAAAGCCCTGAACCAAGCTCTGTTTTGTAGAGTTGATCGCTCGCCTAGATTTACTTAGTTTACTAAGCTAATATCGTTTTAAAGATCCGTCTTTGAGCAAACCATCATTTTAACGCCTACTGAGCTCATGCAACATTGGTCTCTGATTAATATACCTACGAGTTTTAGTGCTGATTAGTGCTCAACCCAAACCTTATTTATTTTTCAGTTAAATCAGAATTTTTTATGGAAAATGTATCCGACATCACAAGTTTCGATAGTTAAAGTGTTATAGTATGATAGAGCACCCCTTTGGTTTTGAATTCGCAGACCGAGCCGAGGCACTGTGACATTAAGTTGGGCCACTGTGACGTCAAGTGACATTATTATCCAGTAAATCGGTGCTGATGGGGCATCTCGAGACGTACTTTGTGCCGAAAAGTTAAATATCTACAATTCAACCAAAAGATTAACTTTATTTCTTTACTAAAGTAACTTTGTGTTTTGTGACCTCCTCATTCAAAATGCCGGACACTTTTTAACGGCTATAGATCTTTTATCACTGTCACTTTCATGTCAACAAATAGAGATGGCATCAGACTTATCGGTCTGCTAAACTAAATTACTTACGATATACCCAGTACTGGAGCATTCCTGGCATTGGTTTGAGAAATTTTATGGAATGATAACAGAATACACTTTTGGAAGGATACATTCACTGTGAACGAATGCTTCTGTCATTAAGACCCGGTTTCACGGATAACTAATCAATCGATCATATTCTTGATAGCTGTTTTACCCCAAATTCTGCTTTCTAAAAATATTTGAATGGTTGAGTAAATTGTGACATCGGATTGGATCAGATTGGTGACCATTTTCTGTTTTTACAGCAACTTTTAAACTATAAAACAACCATTCCAAAACATTATAACACCTCCTCGCCTTTCAAAGGTTGCCTGGAAGAGATCTCTCTTCAGCGATAAGATTGCCCATTGTACATTATTATATTTTAAAATTATTGCTACTTGTTTTTCTATTGTTAGTTGTAAGGTAAATAAATAATTTTCTATTTTATCCTATTCTATTATACGCGTATAATCTGTAACATGCCCCTACACGGTACCAAAATTAAATGCAAACGCAAATGACACTTGAAAGTGGCTCACGCCGTGAATCGGCACTCGACCGCTCATTAGGCACTCGTCACACGGAGCGACAAGCGGCGTGATTGCGCGACGTCGCTAATCCCTATCATTACGTGCTCCACTATCACATGACGTGCTGCCACTGTACCAGTAGGCCTACCACAAGCTCTGTCTGGCTCTGGTTCTGAGTCTGTGTGAGTGCTCACCAGTGTATTATACTGTGTGTGTGACGTTTCAACGTAGAATTTATTTATTCAACACTCACACAGACTCAAAACCAGAGCCAGAAACAGAGCCAGATAGAGCCTAGAGCACTGGTGGACTCGTGTGTCAAACTGTGATAGAAAATATCGTGAGGAAACCGGCGTTTCGTAGAACCTAAAAAGTTCGTAAGCATGTTTCAAGGGCATGAAAGGTATCGAGGTGCACTAATAGTACATTGTTACCTGAGTGTTGAAAGTCACGTTTTTTGAGTCCCGAGACGGGTTTGGCGCCAGAGCGTAGCGAGGGCGCCAATGGAGCTTGAGGGACTTAAAAGACTTTCACCCGAGGTAAACACTGTGCTTTTCATTACGAATACAAGGAAAGTAAAAATAAAAACATGAAAGAAAAATTAGTGAAAATGAAGATTGATTTGCCGCCTTCCCGGTTTTTTTTTCTTTTTCTCTGGCGGGCCTTCGGCTTCGGCTCGCCAGCATTATTCAGCCATTATTTTCATTTTTATAATTTAAAAAATGGTAAATTGTTTGTTCAAATCTATGTTATTTTAAATAAATAGTTGAAGCTATCTTTATGTTATTTAAATTTAAATTTTACATTGCGCTCTAATTAGACTTTTTAAACTTCTTACCGTTGTAATGGGTTTCCAACTTACTTGCTGAATAAAAAGTTGGAATTTGGTTGAACAACCTCCTTGCAGTTAGAAAGACTTTAGAAAGTTGGAACATGGTTGAATAAAATAGAACTTGTTTTTTTATAATTTGACTGCTGTCAGTAGAAAGCGATTCTCCCTAGGGCTGAAAGTTTTACTTTCAATTAGGCCCCTCAGGCAACTTCAGACTTACTTTCAGAGTATGAGCAATGAAAAAATCCTTCCACCACACTGGTTTAAAAGAGTTGGTGACACTACAAGAAGGAGTGTCAGTTTTCTCAACGACACTGTTTTGACATGTCCGGAAACGAGAGCCACTTACAAAACAGTCTAGATCAAATATTTCATATTGCCCAGAAAATTAAGAGCTGAAGTGGGGTTTGAACTACGACCTTCCTGTTGAAACACTATTATTCAAAGAGTCTAGAATAATCATTACACCTCAAAGAGATGTAATGATTATTCTAGACAGTTATTTATAGCATATAATTATGTTACTCAAAAATACCAATAAGTTAATAAAATAATAAATACCTTTTAAAAGAACAATGGCTATTTAAATTATGTTGGTGCTTCTTTTATGATTTGTTTGGTTTACTGAAGAAATCCGAAAGAGTTTTAAGCCTCGAATACACTAGGGGTCAAACGGAGCAACATGTTGCGGAACATGTTGCTCGACAACTACGTGAATGTCCTGAGAGACAATGCCGTGGAACATTTTGCAGGCCACACTAGTTAGTGCTTATAGAAATGTCGCCCGAAGAGGTTGTGGCTACAGTATCATTTCCCCACACTAAAGCCATGTTAAGAGGTACGTTGCGTACGCGACTAAACTTTGTGACAAATGGCGCGACACTGACACGTGCGCTCGCTCTCGAGGCGGGAGCAAGCAACATGCCCTGCGTCACGTACAATGTTGCGGGACAATATGCAACGTTGCAGCGTCACGTAAATTAAGTGTTGCGCGTCATGTTGCGGGACAAAATGTTCCCTAGTGTATCCCAGGCTTTGAGGAAACTACTTTTTAGGATTTGTTAAGTGACTTGCAAATAGTTTTATTGTTACCAACTACATATTATGCTGATGATCGGTTTCTTAACTCAAAGCAAATAGAGGTGATAATATTTTAAAGTCCATGCATCTGCAGCAAGTCTGCCGGTATTAAATAGATTTGAAAACACGACTTAACGTTCTTATTCTTAGGTATTACCTATTCAAAAAAATCTGTACAGCAGCATCATATGTAGAATCTCTGTGGGATGGGAATGGGGCTCCGAATGGAACCCCATTCAAGATCCATCTATAGATAATACTAGTGTGCCCACAGATTTTCTTACCACAATTTAACCAACCGGAGCGATTCAAAATTGATTCTGGATTGTTGAGCTTAGAAGATGAAACGCTGGAATTGGTTTATTAGTGCAGACAGATTATCTCGACCTCGTTTATGATTGGTCAGTCCGGTCAGGACTTATTCTATTACGGCATAGCACAGTCAACATACCAAATCGCACTTACTCTTTGGCTAAATTCAGTTTCTGTGTTCGACATTTGAAGCTATTTATGCAAACGCTGGTTTTGTGATTTCTTGATAGTTAAATATGGAATGATTAAGTCGATTTTAAATGATTCATAATAGGTGATATAAAAATACGAATTTAATGATTACCTACGTCTATTAATTAAATCAATCAATCCAATCGTCTGGCCATCATGAATCGCCCAAGAATAAATATTCCGGCACATTCGCTCGCAATTTATCAGAGTGATTCAGAATTGACCTTCAAAAAAGTGATTATAATCAATCGGCTCCAAGGATTCAGCAATTTGACTGAACAATTAGCGAACTCTTGCAATTTGTATCGAATAAACGGCAGCGGCAACTCCGCGCCATTCTTTTCAATCGGATAGGTAGATCATGGAAACGATACGTCACACGTAAAGCCGGTTCGGATGTTATTAAACGCGTGTACCGATACAGTAATTCAGGCTGATGATGGTGGATGGAGGTTCTTGGTGTGGAGCAGCTTACATAGACGAAGAGGGCAGGAGTGGTGCGGAGGGCCGGGCCACTGCGCGGGCCAATCGCTGGGCGCCGTTTGCGACTCTTTTCCCCCGGGCCCGCCTTCTTTGCCGTAAAAACTCAGTCAAAACGCTTTTGCCGATAAGAGTGGTCGTGTGGTCGCGGTCCGCGGCTCTACACAGGCGCCGGCTGCTGCGCGCGTTGCCATGTACCGCTGCTAATACTTACCGATGTGTTTCGTTTGTGTGATTACCTGAAGTAGCCTTTGCAGTGTTGGCCGTTAAACTGGAGATGAAGGTGAGTCTTGTGTGACTGTTTTTACCGTCAGAACTACCAGGAAAAGTCAAAGGTTTTATTACTGAGATTCGACGGATTTCGGCTGTATAAAATTGGATGAACATTTTTTTCCAATGAAATCTTATTAATTATGTCTAAATGAACCGGCTTCAGACTTCGGCCCACTTCCACTCCAAATATTGTTATGCCCTAAACATAAGGGCCTATTATGTATTCACAATTTTTCCCCATGTAACATAATAATTGCAATAATTAATATGAGTATGAGTATGAACCAATCTACCACTTAAATTATTACACTTATTGCCTGTATCAATGCACTTAAATTATTGATAATAAATATATGTATGTATTTAATTTATCCTTCCGTCTACCGTTAAGGTACCATTCGTTTATTTCAGATTACACTGTACTGATCATGGGCCTACCTAAAATAAATGAAATTTCTTTCTCCTTGATGTAAAAAAGCACCAAATGTCATATATATTTACTGAGTTGTATCATAAGGAACACTTTGAAACGTCTTAAAGCTAGGTAAGGAGTCTAGAAGAACAGGCAACATACTACTGCTTAGCTTGGCTACTTTGCTACTATGGTGGCTTGGTTCCTACGGTATTTTTGTATGATCCTTTCAGAAAACAAAAAAAATAATAATATCAGTGAAGTTCCAGTGTGGTGCCACTTAACTTAGTAAGCAATAAATCCTTGGCAATAATACAAAAGCAGTAGTTTCAAAGACAGCACACGCTACTTATTTATTTTAAATTTGGGAGTTTGTTTGCCATAATTCGTAGCAGTTGCATAGGTATCACTTCTTCCATACAAAAGAGTTGAACGAGCGCTCGTAGGCTCTGTAGGCCCTATAATGCGGCGCGTAGGCCAATTATAGAAAACTATTAAAGGCCTGTATTTGATTTGTTGAATTGTTTTAAACTTTGCGGTAAGCTCACCCAAAAGTGGGTGAATGATAATGCTGAAGCGGTGAAATGGTAATATTTTATCAGCTTTGAATTCATTTCAACATGCAATTATTTCGCTTAAAAAAAGCGCTCGCGCTTCAATTAGGTTTTTCTTATAATGTTGGAAAATACTTCAGAAATGAAATCAAATGTAAAATGTGGTTAGATTACAGATTTCAATGCCTAAATTAGTTAAACGCATTTTTTCTTATATTTTAGGTAGGTATATAGCACATTAGTACATACCTCAAATATCATTACTTTAAAATTAAATCAAAAGTCAAAGTCAAAGGGTCTTATTAATAAACCTGGCGTAGCGTTGGACTAGTTAATCCGTGTTTTGTCACATTTGCTCGAGTTGACAATTGCATGTCAATGCAAGAGACAAAACACGGATTAACTAGTCCAACGCTACGCCAGGATTATTAATAAGACAGAAAGTGTTTATGTTTATTAATCATATTTTAAACATTATTTACATGGAACAAATTAGGCAAACATAATTTTATTAAATGAAAGTGCAGTACCAAATATCTAAAAAATACACAAAGCAATACATATGCACCAGTAAATATAAATATAATTTATAAAAGTCCACAACTAGCACGTGGTTATTTGTTTTTCAAAATGTAATATAATTTATAAAAACGGCCTCCGACATTTTATTACTACCACTTTATGTCAGCTGTTAAAATCATGTTCTCCGCTACAGCTGAGATTGTATGCATCATTTTATTATTTCTAGGTAAAAAAAAAGCTGCGGGAATTGAGAACGGCTGTTTATTATGCAGAGTGTTATTTAAACAAGTTTAATGAGAAAAAGATTTCTTAAATTCTAAAGTCATAGAACAAACGTTTTCTATGACGACATAGAGGAACTCCCCCCCATTACATATTATATATCTATACCTACTATGTTACACTTTGTAGAAAATTAAACATTATTTTGCTTTAAATTCACGATAGCTGTAGATGAACGAAACTTTGAGCTAAGTATCTAGTTGGTAAAAATTACCACCGAAATTACACAACAAAGCTCAAAATAACGACAGAAAAACGATTAAAATGAAGTAGCTATGGGACTTGCCAAAATGACAGAAAACAAATCCGTTTCAGTAATTTGTCTAAGCTCAAAACTGTCACATCACAGTGGAGGTCACTGTCATTTTGGAGGACTAAAGCCTAATCTTTGTTTTTTATCGTTCTAATAGGGCTGAAGTTTGTAAATTGAAACTAGAAACCACTGTGTGAAATTACATATTAATTTATCATAATGTAATCGTTTAATTATAGAGACTGAGGTTCTGAGTTCCATCTTGTTCCGTTTTGCTATTCTTCTTCTTCTTCTTAATGAATGGCATCTGTCCTCTCTCGTAGAGAGTATTATATTCCTTGTCTGTCCTTTTCGGATCAATTTTTCCAGTGTCGAGTAGTTTAATGAGAATGATGACATAGATAAAATACTTTTCCGTCAAGTCGTCAGTCGTCAATCACAGGTCGGCCCTACCCTAATTGACATTGGAAAAAAGATGGCCATTTTTTCCAAAAACCATCTGAAACATTTTCGATCAAATCAGAATATCACATAATACACTTTAATTCCAACTGCTAACACTTTGAGTTAAGACCTCAAGTAATGTAGGTTAAAATACCACCGAAATTACACAACAGTATCTACTCAAAATAACACCAGAAAAACAATTAAAATCAAAAAGCTATGTGACTTCCCGAAATGACAGAAAACGAATCGTTTTGCTATTCAGCCTGAAATGCACTTTGGCAGAAGGAGAGATCGCCTGAAATGCCGATCAGTGTATCGGTGTCAAATAGCGCACTGTCAAAGTTTGCAACAGTGTGTGCGGAATGTACAGCCCTATGCTAAAACTGATCGCCATCGTCATCGCAATCGCATATCGCCTACATGTGCGCAATGTACTGATGTTTTTTTTTTTGTTATACTAGCGGCCTGTCCCGGCTTCGCACGGGTGGACATTTATAGTTTAAACACATAAATATAGCCAATACTACTCAAGATGAATGTAGCTTTCCATTGATAAATAGTACATTGTTACCTGAGTGTTGAAAGTCACGTTTTTTGAGTCCCGAGACGGGTTTGGCGCCAGAGCGTAGCGAGGGCGCCAATGGAGCTTGAGGGACTTAAAAGACTTTCACCCGAGGTAAACACTGTGCTTTTCATTACGAATACAAGGAAAGTAAAAATAAGAACATGAAAGAAAAATTAGTGAAAATGAAGATTGAATTGCCGCCTTCCCGGTTTTTTTTTTCTTTTTCTCTGGCGGGCTTTCGGCTTCGGTTCGCCAGCATTATTCAGCCATTCTATTCATTTTCATAATTTAAAAAATGGTAAATTGTTTGCTCAAATCTATGTTATTTTAAATAAATAGTTGAAGCCATATATTATTCAAGTAATATAGAAGATATATTATTTATTTAATACTATCTTTATGTTATTTAAATTTAAATTTTACATTGCGCTCTAATTAGACTTTTTAAACTTCTTACCGTTGTAATGGGTTTCCAACCTACTTGCTGAATAAAAAGTTGGAATTTGGTTAAACAACCTCCTTGCAGTTAGAAAGACTTTAGAAAGTTGGAACATGGTTGAATAAAATAGAACTTGTTTTTTTTATAATTTGACAGCTGTCAGTAGAAAGCGATTCTCCCTAGGGCTGAAAGTATTACTTTCAATTAGGCCCCTCAGGCAACTTCAGACCTACTTTCAGAGTATGAGTAATGAAAATAATTTTTAAAATCGGCACAGTGGTTTTGAATTTATTCATTACAAGCATACACACAAAAATACAATAAACTCAAACTCAATAAACTTTTATTCAATACGATACAAAAATCACTTTGAAACGTCTTAAAGCTAGGTGAGTTTAGGTGCCAGTTCCACGCGACCAAGCCTAGAAAGCTTGGTCGCGTGGAACGGAAGGAACTGGCACCTAAACACCTAAACAGGCAACAAACTACGGCTGGGTTCCTACCGTTTTTTAGGGTTCCGTAGCCAAATGGCAAAAACGGAACCCTTATAGATTCGTCATGTCTGTCTGTCCGACCGTGTCACAGCCATTTTTCTCCGAAACCATAAAAGCTACACTGATGAAACTTAGCGAGTAGATGTATTCTGTAAACCGCATTAAGATTTTTACACAAAAATAGAAAAAAAACTATAAATTTTGGGGGTCCCCATACTTCAAACTGCAACTCAAAAAAAATTTTTTCGTTGAACCCTTACGTGTGGGGTATCTATGAATAGGTCTTCAAAAATGATGTTGAGGTTTCTAATATCGTTTTTTTCTAAACTGAATAGTTTGCGCGAGAGACACTTCCAAAGTTGAAAAAAGTTGGTCCCCCCCCCTCTAATTTCTAAAATAAGGGAATTATAAAACTAAAAAAAATATATGTTGCACATTACTATACAAACTTTCAACGATATTTGGTTTGAACGAGATCTAGCCAGTAGTTTTTTTTTTATACGTCATAAATCTTAAACCGAAATTTACCTTTCGACGAACTACAAGAACCTGTTTCCTGTTTATTTTCTGTATATTTACTTGATGCTACGGAACCCTTCATGGGCGAGTCCGACTCGCACTTGGCTGCTTTTTTATATAATCCTTTTGCAAATCAAAAATAGTCTAAAATAATAGCAGTGAAGTTCCAGTGTGGTGCCAATAATTTCCTCTTCATAATATTAGTATAGATTAGTATACCTATAGATAGATAGACTTGCGTTTGACCGCAATCTCACCTGCTGTTAAGTGATGATGCGGTCGACGGTGTAGCACGCTTACCTAGTAAATACCTGTTCACTAGAACATAGAGTAGGTAGTAGTAGTAGACCTCATATTGAAATACTTTGTCGGGTGTGCCAGGATTCCTTCCTATAGCTAACAGCTAAATACACACAGCATATTATTACCACAAAGCTGCGAAGCGGTTTTCAAGATGGATACAATTAAACAGTAGGCCTACCACGAGCTCTGTCTGGCTCTGTCTCTGGCTCTGATTTTAAGTCTGTGTGAGTACTCACTAGTGGATTATACTGTGTGTGTGACGTTTTCACGTAGGATTTATTTAGTTGCTTGCTTGGTTTTTTTGATCCCTACCTCGGAAAGTTACCTAAACTACTGTTAAGTAAGTAGCCACCTAAAACTATAGGTACACTTAATTGGTTCAACTATTATTATTATTGTATAATATCTTAGGTTAGGCACTTAACATAGGTACCTACTTATATTCTAGAAATGTTCGTATTTTAGGTAGCAACTAATTTTTGGTGCAATAAATTTATGATTTATTTAGTCAACATTCACACAGACTCAAAACCAGAACCAGAGACAGAGCCAGACAGAGCTCATGGTAGGCCTACAGGTGGGTAATAAAATGAAAAACTATGCGGTCCATGGTGCTTGACTCCCAGGAAATCTGTATCTACCGTGAATGCGCCGACCGTGTGGTGTATTATTTATTTAACTTGATGAGGTAGTACCAATTACAATTATAAAAAAGTGTAATGTAATTATAATTACTGCTGTAACGTTTATAAATGTATTGTTTTTTATCAACAGCTTTCAATGAGTCATCGTATCTCCAATTTAAAAACTATTTGTTTTTTTTCAAACTTTTTGCAATGTAAGAACTATTAAGAATATTTTTGTAATTAAGAAATTAAAGCTACTAGGCCTAACTGTCCTATTATACATATATATCTCCTTCAGATTTATATTGTTTAATCTATTATTGAAAAAGTTTCTATAGAAAACCAAAAAAGTTTGGTTGTCGATTTTTAACCTTATTTCCTGTATAATAACTGTATTTATTATAATTTGAAAACAATTAGCATCCTTGCAAATGAAACTTGTACCCAGGTCTCAGCGACATCCATAGAAATATTCAAAAAACTAAGTGTAAAGATAAAATCGATCTCGATCTCTCGCTTAGTGTCTAAGTAATTGTGTGTGCGTGTATACCTATTTTGTTTATTACTAACATAGTTTCTAAGTTATTTTGTCGTGTTACTAACCCCTATGGATCAAGGTCTGAAATAAAAAGTTTTTATTTATTTATTTTATTTATAAAAAAACTAAATTTAAAGTGACGAAAAAAAATGTACCAGATGGTTAAAACGATTCAGCTGCATGGTCGTCATCTAATTTAAAATTTAAATCATTTCTAAAAGGTGCATTGATTAGGTGGTGCAGTTAGTTTATTTTATTTGTATAATATTGCAGGAAGACCTAGGTGGACGAGTTATATTTTTGAGGTAATTTTTTTTATGAATAACTTTTGTTCATTTTCTATTATTTATATTCCTTTGCATTTCATCTAGTGTTTGATCAAGATATTGCAAAGTACACTGCTTAAATGGTAATGCTGATATTATGTATTAACAAGCCTTTAGACAATGTGCCATCACATTGTCTAAAGGCTTGTTAATACATACTCTCATAACTAGCTATAGATAATCCGTAAGCATTGAGTGTAAAGCCTTAAACTGCGTGAGTTCGCCATTGAACTGTAAGCATGACCATTCTAAAAAAATTGCCAGTTAATATTGAAAAAAAAAACCGGTCAATACTGTATCCTTAGAACTTGAAGCATAATTTTCCGTAATACAACGAGTGAGTTGAGTATGAGCAATGAGCATGCATCATGGTGCACAAGGGTGTCGGCGGCGGCGACAGCGACGCAGGCGCAAGCCCGTCACCAAATCCGATTAGAACGGAGTCGGGTGCTTGCGATAAATCCTCTCTGTCGTCGTCGATTCGTTACGTCCCGCTTTACCGAACTTAACGCATGCGGAGAGATATGGCGGCGGTGGCTTTGGGACTAATATGTTATTTAAAGGCCGCGCGGCATCCCGCGGCGCTGCCACTGGCTCAATGCGGATATTAATGGTCCAAATGTATCAGCTCTTCAGGACCTGGCGAATGTCTTCTTCGACATCGATCACTTGACGGGTTAACCACCGCTAACCCGCGCCGCGCCGCGCCGTGCTCGCCCGCTTTGTTCACACTCGATCTCGACTGATGAGACTCATTTGTGGCTGTGAATAATATTCCTTCAGTTTAGCGTATTGTTATTTAGCACATTGATGCGAGTTTTGACTCTGTTTTTAGGTCAAAAGAGTCCAATCGCGCAAAATTGTAAGTTAAACACCACAGACGTAGCCACTATGTATTAGAGTGATTCAATCCTATTATAATACTTTTTGTAATCTATTGAACGGTAGTTACCAAAAACGTTTATTTTACAGTATTGCGATCAAACCTGAACCTTACCATTCTGGGATAGAAGAGTACCTAGGTACATCACCTGAATTATTATTGCAAGAAAATATAATCATAAAATATCAAACCTAAACAGACAGTCGTGCATAAACAACTAAACCCCTGGATGTACCTGATGCAGGTTTATATGACGGTTATTTACATAACTACTACAAATCGATGATTTTAATTGATAACGTTTAATGATCAAAACACACCACGCTCGTCGTTACCTCAGGCTTACAAGCTGCGGTCGCCGCCGTGAGAGAATGCGCCTTTCCAAACACAGACAGTTACGAAAGACGCCAAATCAATCGATTTATACATTTAGAAACTGCCAAAATGCTGATGGTTTATGGTACGCACCTAATATAAAAATATAAAGTTGATTTGTTTTCAATAACTTTCTACATTGATAACAGCAATAAAATGTAAATATGTGAAGAATGTGAGTGAGAATCCAGCTGGCACCAAATTAAAACTTATTCATAAAACTCGAAGCTCTCATTATTCTCAGTAGAGTTACCACAAGCGGCCTAGCTGGCTTAGTACGGCCTATGAACTCCTAGCACCAGAATTACCTACGAGCTTGTACTTCGTTGGGATAATGATGGCTCATCATCGTTTTTACGTAAGTACTACCAGATAAAATATTTGCATAAATTCATTCGATAATTGTTGGTATAACAGCTTGTATGCTGTTGTATTTTTAAGGAATATCAATAATATGACAATGCACTCGTCATTCGAGTAAGTATAGCCTCGTATACAAGCTACTACCGCAAAATAACTACAAAAGACTTAAAGCTACTGGCTCTTTTGTGTCATTCACAAAATGACAGATTAATTTAAATCACTAAAAACGTGACAAAATCAAAGGGTCCTCAAAAGTGGGATTTAAATGAATATCAGATGCTACTGTGGTGTCATTGTGAAGGAGTTAAGAAGGCTGCGAAGGAGTGACGTGACAGGCGGGGCGGGAGCGGGGGCGAGGGTGCGGGGTGGGGGTCTGTTTATTCAATAAACAAGAGCGAAGGCTTCGGCGCGACGCTTTGTGGGGCGATGACGAGGACGAACGACGGGCTCTGGGTCCCGCGGGATCAGAACAAACCCAATCTTTTAAGGCCTTATATAAATACAACGTGTATCAAAATATGTGTACTATCCTGAAGGGGGGTGAATTTCCACCCCCCGGGGAACAACTTTTGTTCAACGACTTTTCGAACTTCGATTGGTCTCTGAAAAAAACTGCAACGAAGTTTCAACATGAACAGCTGACTTTATACAAAGTGACAACCCTAAACTCAGCTACAGAGGTAGTAGGTAGTAGTAGTAGACCTACAGAGGTAGTAGGTCAAGGGGTCAAGGGTTTACAAGGATAGGGTTGTCAATTTATTTAGGCATTATGAAATTAAATATTTTTGTATGGGAAACTGAAAATAGGAATTTTTAATTATCTCCCCCCCACAACTGATCTTCATTGTGGTCTGAAACCCCCCACCTTCGCATAGTACACATATTTAGATACACCTTGTATAAGAAAATTTAACTATATTTTGTGTAACATTTTCCTTTACCTATAAACTACTTTACAAACAAATTGAGCAAAAGTTATTGGTAAAAAAACTATACCTACTTTTCTAAGAGACACGATATCTTCTTTCTATTCAAGATTTTTTTAACACAAATTACATGAGTATGAACTATGTAGATAAACCCTTATGTTAATAATAAAGCTATAATTATATTTGAACAAAATTGAAAATAATTATAAATATATATATATAAAATAGCACGTTACGTAGTAGAATTTTAAAGCAGTAATATAACTATCATAAACCATCACGACGGCGACTTATTTATGGCACATTTTAAAGTAGAAAGTTTGATCACAGCGATAGCAAAGGACTGACACAATAATGGCTTACTTCATCTGACCTATAACTTAATTACTCATTGTGTAAGCAGGTAATTTCTACTTTTCAAAGCTAGTTTTCACATAAACAAGCCTAGTTTATAAGTTGGGTTAGGCAAAATTAGAACATACGGAACCTCTAAGACGTGTGCGAGTCTCAACCGCCGGCCTGTAATAAGCCGCCTGTCGACGTTATATGAACTTCACTAATCAATTGTCCTCTCAAAGGTCGTCATAAGGAATATCACAATAAAAAATAAAACTATATTATTGTAAGAGCAGAACGGTCGGACTTTGATTTGAATTATTTTTTGTGGAATGTTCTTTATAGAGTTTTTGAAAGGTGTTCGCATTTCAATTGGCTGTCGGCAGACGGTAAATGATTATAAACTCGCATCGTTTTAATAAATTTAGTTAAGGTACTCACAGATACAAATGTTCCACGTAGCACAAGACGTTATTCTTATTTGCCAATTGTCTCTTTATGCGTACATTATTTTGATTGCATAATTAGCAAAACCTTAAAATATTTACACATAAGGCAGATCACAGAGGTAGTTCAAACATTTTTATGCATCTTTATATTACTTTTTTTTATATTTTCAAAATGTACCTACAAAATTTACTAGAAACTGTTGAGCTATCTGCAGACCATTACAAACGATCTAGAGATAGCTCAACTGATCCAATATGATTTATAACTAGTGTTTTACAAATAAATAAAGAATTGAATTGAATTAAATATTACGTTCAAAGTTATGGTTCACAGTACCTTACCAAATTAATAAAATCCGCATTGAATGATAGCAAGATTCGAATCATCAATATTGTAAAGTGAAAGAAAGTCATCACAGATTAGTTTGAAAGGAAACAATCGATTGATAAGATCGCGATCGAGTGGGACGCGGTGCCCACCATCTCATAATCATCGTCATAATCCAAAGAAGTCCACATCGACATATAGTTAATAGACATAGGCCTCTCCCATTTTCAATAAACGGGTTTAAATCTTCAATTACTTTCCGCAATAATATATCCCAGCGGTTATTGATTCTACAAGCTTTCGAGATCAACTTGGAGCCGGCATGGTCGCGCAACGTCCGGTTTCAGAGAAACTTCCTCCCGCGCACTCTAAGGTTGTGGAATACTTTTCCTGCTGAGGTTTTCCATAGAGATTACAGTATGGAGTTCTTGAAAAAAAGCGTTTCAAATATTTAAAGGGTCAGCAACGCGCCTGTGATGCCTCCGGTGTTGCAAGCGTCCATAGGCTACGGTAACCGCTTTCCATCAGGTGGGCCGTATGCGTGTTTACTAACTCAGTTGTATAAAAAAAAACTTACAAATTCATCTTATTTTGCCGTTTATTATTTTTGCAAATATATTTTATACTAACCCGATGACACATTATAAAGTCTTTGAGAGATAAAATCGAAACTGATCTCATCTTCAGAGCCTATAAGTGAATCTAATTTTATATCATGAAGCTTTATAGCTTTAAATGTAAATCTTTTTAAACTAGCTGTTTTTGGCACTGTATCTCGTAAACATTTTTATTATACCTAAAAAAAAATATTTTGAGATCTATTATTAGTAGGGTAGTATATTATATATACTAGTATATTTAGGTTGGTGTGTTGTACATGTTATTTCTAGATGACCTTTGGCACAAAGACAGCTGCACAATGAAGACGAGCTAATAAAAAAAGATAAACAAAAGAGTTTTATCGGCGTGAGAAACGAGTGAGAACGATACTAATAAAGGAAAATAATGTATCATATAACTTGAATCAGCAATATAATTACTAAATCGTCCAGCATACATGCACATAAAAAACTGCCTGTTTTACAAAATGTTGTCACCGTTGTCAGCATCATAATGAGCCTGAATGAATCCACTGCTGGGCTTTGGTTCCCTGATTTCAGAAAGAACGATTTTGAGCCAAAAAAACAATATGAAACAAACCTTTTTTTTTGCCTTTGACCTCGAATGGATTTTTTTCCTCGCAGGGGAGGGATGGGGAACTTTCGAATTTTGTTTTTGATGATATTTTATTCAATCTTACCGATTTTCGGCTTGGTGGGAATTTATGTATCTTCGAATGTGTAAATTGACCGGGCTATATATTAAGATTCTATTGTACTAACCCTATGACATGTAAGTAAATTTAATTTCTACTAACATTATAATATGGATCTCGTTGTCTGACATTAAATAAAAAATAATAATAAAAACCATTTTCAAATAACCTTCTAAAACAAAAGCTTTGATTTGAAGGCAAACAAAAAGTTTGATGAGTTAATTTTTCCGTCGGCAGCGACTCGATTTCCTAAGATTAATGTAAATAAAAAGTGTTCTCATTGTTTTCCGTCCGCGAGCGTTGTTTGGACAAAGACAGATGGTACCCACCTCTCGCCTGTAAACATTTAACACCTCGGGATAATCGCGGCGAGGCATTAGTCACACAGGGCCTCGATACCACAATATAGTGGGTGATTGATAGCACCTAGTGGCACGGCGTGCTCTATGCTCTATGCCCCGCTCTGCGAACCGGCCGGGACTTTCCAAAAAAGCGGCCCAGCAATCATTGACAACAACAACTTTTTTACATAATATAAAAATGAAATGTAATAATTTATTTGTTTGAAGCATGATACATTTTAGATCTTAAATATAGGTAAATACAGATCACACAAAGATACAGATGGGCTTGCGTTTGACCGTAATCTCACCTGCTGTTAAGTGATGATGTGGTCGACGGTGTAGCACCTAGAAGATACCGGTTCACTCTTCTCTTAAAAACATCAAACTACAACATACATTACTACTATTAAGACTATTAGGGACCATTACAAAGTGAACCTTGTAATACAATTGAATAAAAGATTTTTTACTTTGACCTTGACCAATTAATAAAACATTTTAGAACCTCAAAGATGGTGTTTTATCTACGCAACTGTGGCCGACATAAGTGACAAGAAGTGATTACGTATGTAAGTATGCCTCTCCCTGGCTGCTTGCGGGTGGACAGACCCCAATTTTTATGTCGGTTACGTGACAGTGCGCGAGTTCATTTATTTTTTCCATCCTGTTTATCCATTCTTAAATATTGCCATTGAATGATAGTAGGTAAATGTTATCACTATGGTCATGTAGGTTCTTATTTTTTTGGGATAAAAAAGAGTAGTTTGTGGGTTCAGGTTATAATTTTCCAAATTTTCATCTAAGTCGTTTCGGAGTTGAGTGGAAACAAACTAAACTCACACACTTACAAACTTTCTTCATTATATTAGTAGGTTGCTAGGAATACGTCCGTCATAAAGCAGTCGCCACTATATTAGAATCTTCTAAAGACTGAATTAGAGCCTCGTCGGTCGAACTATTCGATATTTCATCAGCCAGATGTGAGATGATGTGGGATATTGATTGCCCTCCATCTGGATCGATGTCGGATGCCAACTCTTTTCAAAAAAAGTGTTTTGATTGTTCGCGGTTTACGCGTCAAACATAATATTTCATTTTGAAGGCACTCCGATTTGAATGATCCATTTTTTAAGCTCGTCGTTGGTAAACGATAATTATCTAGTTGCTTGCGTTGTGGGACTTAGCATCACGAAGTGTGCAAACTTTGATGATGTTCACTCGGCGATTGAATACCGACCAAATTATTTTAATAATCCATATTTAAAATATAAATTCCAATCACTCGTCATGTATCTGAAAACTGCATGAGATCCGTTCTTGTAAGATTGTAAGCGCGCACTAAGAATATATTTTCCAATTTCACACGCTAAAAGTATGAAAAGGGGGTGGTTATTTTACATATTTTTTTGTTTCACGTATAGTGTTAGCCACTGTAGAGGACATCTTGCCTAAGCGTCAAGGAGTATATCAAATGTTTTGGATTTGTACAGCTTAACGGTATCCGTGCCTTGTACTACCTACATGTAAACTTAATATTGTAAATAACGCAAAGGCGTCTCGGGAAAGGGTAAACGTCTCGTCGTCGGTCGCGTGAGTTTACAAAAGCGAGCGCTCCGATGCAGGATTAATTTCGAGTTAACGCTTTCGGTGAGGCTTTATACGGCATGATGAATACGACCAGGTTCCCAGTATTTAAGCAACAATAACACGAGGGCCTTCTCATTGTTGTGGGTTGATTTAGCACCTATCGGGCGATGGGTCCTTATTGGAGCGAGCACGCGCCCCGACCGACAGTCGACCGCGTTTTTTGTTTATTTTTTATCTTTATCGAAAATGTGTAAAGTCTACGTCCAAGTTAAAATCAAAAGCCTCAAACCAGAGCCTAGAAGAACAGGCAACAAACTTACGGCTTACTTACTTCTCTTTTGTTACTATAATCTTTACATACAAAATGACACTATAATGAAGCTCCAGTCTGGTATATATTGAATTAAGTAAGACAAAGGCTAAACAGAGGGATTAAAGGCAAAATAAATAGCAGAGCACTCCTCGCCGATCGACAGAGTCTTAGAGCAAATCGGCAAGACGCAGGGCAGAGCAGGCGAGCTATTAGCCGGGCGCCGCGCCGGGCAGGCAGGCGAGCTCGCGATTACACGCACCGCGGTGTAGCAATCGGTAATTGTGGCGCTTGTTTTATCCCAAAAGCGGTAATAGGCTACGGCTCGCCCGCTTTGCTTACAAATCAATAATAAACTTCAGCTTCGGGTTTATTACACATCCAATATATATAAATATGCATTATCTGTGAGTGGGTATAAACCCGAGGTCTACGGCCGATCGATTATTTGAACTCTTCGATTGAGTGCCTTATTTATGGCGACCGAGCTTGTTTTAAATGATTAAAAATTTTATGATGTTCTCATGGTTCGATTTGAAATATAGAAAATGGAATGGAATGGTTTATGCGTTTCCATCAGTGGATAGTCGCAGACGGTGCCTCTCATCCGACACAAACTGCTCAATATTTCAAATTGAAACTCGATACATCCGTTTTTATGGTTTCCACATTAAAACATTTTAAGCAGGAATAAAACATATTGGCACATCAAGTTAATTGAGCATTTTATACAAATTAGATACTTACTTTGTTAGAGATATTTTATGTTGCACTTTATTTTAGTTTTAGATTACTGCCGCTACCATGCCGTCGGCGCGTCGGTGCAAAGCCGAGACCAGACGGCATTCTTTCGAACTCAAGTGTCATCACAATATTGTACCCACATAGATATCTATTGTCTAGATTCGACTTACTAATGACATAAGAGTCTTTTACTTGTACGGGCGTCACAAAGCCAAGAGAAAGCTCAGAGCTCCAGCGCGCGCTGGTCGGACCTTCTATCACCCGACGTTTTTCATTAATTTCTTCAACAGCATTAATAACCATATTAACGGTTAAATAACAACATTTTTCATTATAAAAGTATTATTACATGAAACCCGTATAGGTATTTGAGGTTGGTTACAAATGCCTCCGGCGCACAATGGAAGCCATACATCATGTCCTCGGCGGCTGCGCGAGCGCATTCAGGGCCCCTCATCTACTCTCGACCTTAGCATTGGGACATAAAGTCGACGTGTGAAGCATTCGGTTCGCAGACATCTATCGGTGTCCCACCAGTGGGTGAGGTGGTTCCAAGCCGCTCCGACTGGCCGGGTGTAATCCCCCGGTAAGTGGTCATTCCGTGAGGATTACTCGTGTACCCTCCTGTAATTTATCAATTTGTGTCTGGTCGCTGCCTCGCACTCGGCCCGACGAGGTGCAGCGCCCGTTACAAACTTGCAATCTAATTTGAGAAGTAGGCACTATTAAATACAAAAGGCTTTAACAAACCTATAAAATTCGTATCGTTCGGCTGTTAAAAGATGATCGACTGAGGTACAAACATAATAACTTTTTGTTTATTAAAAATCACTCGACATCATAAAACCGGCGGCAAAAAATATGGCGAGTCGAGTTTTGGTGCGGTCGATTTATGGTAGAACTCTACCGGCCGCTGTCGTCTATCCATAGTATTATACAATATACAAGTAGACACCTGCACCTACTGCACAACCTTTACGACCTCACAGTTATAGAGTTTGTCATTTTGTGTTGATTTATTTAATTATATTGGGCGCGGTGGACGGACATAATTAATGACAAATTTATCGAGCGAGAGTAGATTAGCGTTGTGATTAAGAATGTTTGTAAAGTTGTGATTCTCTCTCTCTCTCTATTCCAACTTTTTATTTCTTTACAAATTGGCGCTGTTTAAATAAATTGATTTTGTGACACTTCGCACCAGATACGTCAACGTCAGCCTTGTGAATAGTATTACTTTTTGGGTAAATAAATGTGTGAATATTGATTTAGCCATGTTTCTTACCACTAATATTTATTGTAAAGATTTTATGTATCGATATAAATAAAACGTAATATTAATATTAGCTAGAAATGCGAGATAGTAGAATTGCTTGATTTTGTACGATAAATTTATTGAGACCCAGTATATGGTTAAAGAAATAGAACAAAAGTCACAATTTCAGTAACAAGGGCAACCTCTGAGGAATGTGGGTCATCATAGAAACGTGTGAAAAGTAAACTTAGGCATTACACGACATTTCAACTGACGACTATATTATCATATCGGATGTTCCAATCAATCAAACAACAGTTCTAGGTGTTTAATAATAGACTATAATTTACAATGGCACCTGCTCTATTTGCACGATACAAATGACACTTGTGTAAATGGTTTCAGAGCATGGCAAGGTGCCTTCAATGGCGGTTGGTGGCACACACCAACGCCGACGGCAAACACTCGTGCCTCTGTTCGTGGTTATACGGTATTGCGTGTTAGATCGGCGTTTTTCAAAGACAATCAGACTGACAATTGTTACAATTTGAGACATTTTGTTTTATATTAGCTTTAAAAGATTATTAATATTATGTTGTCGGAAGGGTTGTTGTTTGTAGCAGAGTACATACCAAATTGTTTTAGTAAACGTACTCTCATACAAATGAAACCTTTCGATCGTATACTCGTACAGTTTTATAATAGTCAATTAACCGATGAGCTCTATACATCGATCACTTTATAGTTCAATAGCGGCATCACAAAGAACACCAATATGCAACGAAATAAATTTAGAGATTCCCACAAATTTCTATCGTATTGTGCAATCGAACGGCTTATTATTGCTCGACCTCTCAATATAGCGGCTATCATATCATATTAAGTAATAAACAGTCAGTAACAGTAAACACAAGGGCGCAGCGGCCGGCGAGTAGGGCTAATTACAAACAATTAGCCGCCATGCTGCCGCCCCCCGCCAGCAGCGGCCAGCAAGCACCGGCACCGGCGCGAGCCATCCTCGTTATTAACCTATTTATTGCATATTGGGAACAAAAACGCTTAGCGGCATAATAAGCAACCCGCGCTCCGATTTGATTTCTCTTCGGGATCTAACGATGGATTGTTGATGAACATTTTCACAATAAGTTATTGCTTTAGCAATAAAGTTATCAAATTATGTAGCGTTTTCGATTGTATCAGCCGGCACGCCTTGTTAACTCATTCCTATCTAATTTAATTACCTTTCGAAATACTAATACGTAATCATATTGTTACTTGAAATCAAGATGACCACAAAATAGCAAATCTTTGCGATATCGTAAGCGACCGACAGAGATGGGCATTCGTTCCCAGGCAATTAGACAGTTATTATCTGAAAGCGTGGAGTACGCGATTGTTTGTTTAAATCGATGCAGTCCGCTAGGCAGACTATTGGCTAGCTTGACTATTGCTGGGGTGAGATAAATCAAGGTAAAATAAGCTTGTTTTGAGGCAGACTGTCTTTTAACTTTTTTAGATCATCATCAACTTCTATTGCATGATCCTTAAAATATACTTGAAGCAAGTTTTTGAAGGATTTTTCTCAGTTCATGAAAAAAGTGACCAATTTGTAGCCACTGGCAGCTTGGTGACTGAAAGTGACACTGTCACGGTTCCAAAAGCTTCACGCCCATGAACTTGCTCCCCAGGCTCACGCCTATTTAAATGTGCTCAAAACACGATGTATCTCTTATCTCTAATTAAATAACTCCGCATAAATTACACTTTGTATTCTAATATACATATTTAGGTATATTATAAGTTCGGTCGGTCTATAGGCCGCATTATAACTGTCAAATAACTCAGTTGGTAATAGGAGCGGCTCTCCTTGTGCCAACTATTAATACTATTCACGTTTTATGATAATGCCCGATGCCCAACAACTCTTATTGACGTATAAATTCTGAGGTTTTTTCGGCCGAAGGCGCCAGTTGGCTCGGTATTAATAACGCCATGCTAGTTCTGTTTTCGGCTTTAATTATAACGACGCAGTAACTGTTGTGTGAGCTGTGGATAGGGTTGTCATACTTACTTCCGGCTAAAGCAGCCCTGGCACCGTATTATGAAATCTTTTTGTAATGCCATTCCCTGAATAATAAACTATATTCATTTACACAAAGAAAATTACAATTAAATAAATGTTTACAAAATGTACAAAATGCACAAGAAACAGTTTAGCTATCTGCAGACCGTTAAAAACGATCTAGAGATAGCTCAATAATTGTTTTCCGTTTTACTGATTTTAGTTCATGTCCTTTTAATACATACGGTCTACACTTTGTGCAATAATGTATGGAAATTAAAACAATATTAAATACGCGCTGCTATAGGAGATCCTAATATATTTTCTAAGTAGACTTTGAAATTTAATAATATTTCTTTAAATGTTTTATTTGAAAAACTCATTTTAGGTGGGTACTATTAGTACTTGAAAGCAAAGAAGAGTGACCTCTAGAAAATCATTAGGAGCGCGTTGAAGTCTTTGAATCTCTCAGAGCTTAAAAATCCATCTGTTATTTATAGAAACAAAGCAAATGGGTTATTGAAGCTGATTTTAGTCAAATAAACGTAAGACGTAAATGTCTGAGAAAAATAATGATGCTTTTCTTTTAGATGCCGTTTCCGGCTTTGTCCTTGTTTTAGCAGCCCTAGTCATGATAGCCGAAGATGTAGTCTGCGATTCGACACCGACGATCTTGTAGCGAGTATCACTTATTCTGTGGCTGGAGTAGTAAATTAATCGGACCCTTTTAATATTCATAGCGTTATCAAACAAAATTTTAAACTAATTAAAACTTGCTACGATTGGAGCTGGTAGAACGCCGGCGGCTGCGGCTACGTGGCGGCGCAGCGACGGGCCGGACGCGATTTGTTTGCGTTTGTTGTGCGGCAGGAAGCTGGTCGCGCTTCCAATCATTAAAATATCCCAAGTTTTTATTGGTTTTTTGATTTAAGGCTTTTGCAGTTAGCGCTACAGTTAAAACATTCAAATCGAAAATCATCACCTGATGTTTTCTGGAAAATTGAGATACGTTGTAAGATTGTTATTGCAAAAAGTTTTTGTAGGTATTATTTTGGTTTGCATCGAATGTCAGACTAAATAAATTGCGATAGTTAATTGATTCAGGCGTGACTTTGTCGAAGTCTATTCTAAAATGTTTGTTTCTCCAACATATTAATGTGTGTGTGTGTGTGTGTGTGTAAGTAACCTACGTATATAGCCATGCTAGTCGCGCATATCATGTCCCGAACTCTTGTAAGGTTTCGTTTCCTGCATTCTGGAGTATGCTTGTGCCTTCATGACTTAATTGAATGACGTTGTATACATACACATACGCCTGGGTGTTGGTCAGGCATCATGAAAATTAGATTATATATAGATTATATATATATAATTATATATAATAGTGTACATAACTTGAAACACGGGTATTTATCGCGTTAATAGGTATTATTACCTTATTTTATTTATATTCCCGACGTTTTGGCTATTTTGCAATAGCCGTGGTCGCGGACAGTTTTATGTGTAGGGATGGGGGTGTGTTATCGCGAAATTTTAAAAAGTAGGTCCTAGTGTACATATTAATTGGTTTATATACATAAATATTTAAAATAAATTGTGCATAGCGAAACCTGTATTTTGTCCTAATGTGAAGTCACGCGAACGCCTAGGACATGCAGGTGTTGACTAGTGATGTGACTATACCTATAACCTATACTACAACCTAAGTCACTGAGATCATCGATAAGATTCTTTTGTCGATAAATGGTGCAATTAGTCGATGTTGCGCTTCGATCAGACAGATCAAGCAATTTGGCAAACTTAATTAATAAATGTTGCATTCTTCTGTTTTTGTATCTGTCTACATATTCATCTCTTTATTTCAATAATCATATTGATTTGATAAGTATACTGCTCATGTTCATAATGGTCTTATAGCAGTCATTTGGCTTAGCAGGCCGCTTAGTTTGTTGCCATCTCTATTTGTTGGCATGAAAATGACAGTGACAAGAGACTTTTAGCAAGCCGCTAAAAAGTATCAAGCATTATGAATGAGTGCTACAGTTTAATAATTTGTATCAGTTGAGCTATCTTTATATCGTTTGTAACGGCTTGCAGTTTGGCTCAGGTGTTTTATGTGTGTTCGGTAAATACTTTCTATATAAATAAAGATTATTATGCTGGAAAATTTAATTTGTGTCTTACCTTACTTGTTGCATATTTCAGATATTTTGAAACATTATATTAGAGAGAAGAGAATGCTCTCTGCATTAAGTTCGCCTATGTACAGTCGCGGTATGAAAATGTTCGTCACCGTAGAGTCGGTTTTCGCTTGCACCATTGCTTGATCATGAACACATTTTGACATAATTTGTGACGTTAACTTATCGGTGTATTCCGTCAGTGTGACGGAATACAAGTTAACGTATCGGTGATATTCAGTTTCAAAAGGTCTATTAGTATGTGATCGTGATACGTTGAACATATCAAGTTGAAAATCGACGAACATTTTCATTCCGCCACTATAAAATACAATTTTTGTTTTAGTGCAATAAAGAATTTTCTATTTATCTATCTATATTTCTTGACGTTATTTGGTGGATTAGTCTACTTCTTGAAGGTGTATTCTTATAGTGGCAGTGGCATCGACATAGTGCGGTCTCTAGCAGTGGTTGTCGCTCGCCGCGGGAGGCCTGTGACTGCGTCGACAGCGCGTGCTCCCGCCTCCACCTGCCTGCCATCGACACTACCCACCACATTGTCTATGCTATAGCCATTGTTAATACACACAATGAACGCGCCAAACTTAAAACCTATTGTCGGCTTTTTTTTATCAAATTGAAGTATTGACACGTTCTTAATCTTGACCGAATCACGATGTAACGACCACAAGCATCTAGAAATATCCTTATTATGTACTTTTATCTCAAATTGAAACGTCAGATAGATCAATAAATCAATAAAGCCGTTTAATCAGAAAAAAATATTAAAGTTGCTCTATTTACACTGTTTTAGTTATTTGGTTAGTTGGTTGGTATAAAGAAGTAAGACGATAATAAGAAAAAGAATTTAGTTGATCTTGGAATCTTCTGTGTGGCCTCCTTCAGTAGTCAGTACCTTCAGTAGTTTCAAAGTGATTCTTGTAACGTCGTATTGAATAAAAGTTTATTGAATTTGAATTTGAATTTGACCTTCCATTTTTTAGTCTATCCATACCTAATATCTAGAGGCAAATTTTTTAATTTCTCTATTTTTTAAGTTTCATTTTTTATCCGAGTAATACTGTTATTTCGTTGGGAATATCTGCCCTAAATTTGATATAATATTATATCTAAGAATATGGTTACGGAAAAAGCTTGGATGCCGATTTATTTATGGAACATTTGCAGCAATGTTCCTGAACCCGCACAGTGCGGATAGGAATGAACTTGTGAATCTCTCGGAGCTCATTAAAGCACGGCTGCCTGTGACACGGGAAGTCCATTTGCGGCGCCTACGCATCCACGTGCAGATGCACTTATTTATTCATCACACATGACCACATCCATTACCAACAAAAACTAACCAAAGCTTTGGCTTGCTCGGAAGCTGCGAATGTCATTCAACATCCGAACGCGAATTTTAACAGTTTTGCTTATGATCATTTCCAAGGAGTTTAGAGCTCAACCTGTGCTTAAGCTCAGTTGAATACTGGGTTAGTATATCCTTAGCTACAACGTAACAAGTTACAAGAAAACATAAAACAGGGTCTTTCAAGGTAGGCAACGCAACGATAGCATTTTTGATGTTGGTGGTGATTATGGGCGATGGTAACCGCTTACCATTGTGGGCGGTAAGCCCGTTTGTCTGAAAAAATTCAGTGTTCTTCTTATAGTGTCATTAATTCCTTCAAACCAGTGCGGTGAAAAGAATTTAAGTGCGCTTTACTTGGTCAGGCATACTTCCAGTTTCAATCAAGACCACAATAGCATGCCGTGTATAATTGGCAAAGCCTTGCGGAGGTAGAAATCGAACTCGCAATTATCAGATAATTGGTACAATAACATGTTAATTACTCATTACCTGAGGGATAACGCAGTCATTTTATTTTGTCACTATTAATAATTATACAGTAATTAAAACAAAATTAAAATAAACATCCCTTCTATTTATGATTTATATCTGGCTTACTGGCTTCCATAGTACAAACTATGCTTAGTTTGTGGCTAAATAGTGTTCTGTGGATTGTCTACAATATTTATTTATTTATTATTTTACGTCAGGGGCAACTGGTGTTTACTCTTGCCCCTATACTTCCAGATCGCTTTACTGCCTGGGATTATTTAAGATTTTAGATGGAATAGGCTTGCCCATGCAACACCAATACCATCCTCACAGCATAGTTGGCTTAATCCACAGGAACGTCAGTTTCCTCACGATGTTTTCCTTCACCGTGCATAAATAACAGTTATTAATAGATTTAATTTTTAAAAAATTAAAACAGTAAGGCCACGCTTTGTCTATGTACTGTAACAAATATTTTTCATTTGTTCCGTAAAACTTTATTTGTACAGTTGCTAAAGGTGTAAAAGTTCTTCAGGAAAACGTTGTTAGGGTAACGAAGTCTAACAAGGAATCCTTACGTTTGACCATGCGGTCTGTCTGTCTGTTTGTCAGAATTATTTTATTTCCACCATTATTACCAGGGTAAAGAAATTTTCAGCATACCTCTCCTTAATGTAAAGTGGAAATTATTATTTAGGGTGCGGTTGTATAGATTTTTCATGAATATTACAGGACGAAAATCTTAAAAAAAAAAAAAAAAAAATTATCCGTGTAAAAATTGTGAAGCTTGTAAGCGGTCATTTTTGTAAAAGTCTTCGGCTGTAAATTTTCTATCAGTCAGAGACAGACTGAAATAAAATGTTTGACTGTCGTTTAATTATCACACTTAATTTTTTATCCTTTACAGCACTCTAGGAGCTGGTTTTGCATATTTATGCATTTCTTACATAGAGTTCTGAGATGGCCAAGTACGAACTTAGTAGTCTCCAAAAGACGTTGTTTATAAGATGTCGGCGTCGTGTCTATTAAAAGACAAACAAGAATCTAAAATCACATCATCTTGGAACGCCAATGTGTGTACATTGGCGTTCCGATGGGATGATGTGTATCAAGAGATATTTACAATGAATCAGAGTGAAAAAAAGACAAGAGATTACGGATCCTTCTGTCAAACACGCACTTGGCTGATCTATTCGTCAACAAAAAACTGTCTAATATCTACGCACACATGGTAGTATGTACCTATGTTTACTCCACAGAACAGAAAAAAACACTGTTTACTCGCTTCTACCACCTTCTTACAGTGACGCACGCAGTGTGTTAGATTGTGTGCCACACAACGAAACCAACATTTTCAAAACTGTCTATCAACTGGGTGACGTCATAGTGCAAAATAGCTCACTCACACAAACAACGCAACGCGGCATCACGTGCGTACGCCACGCCCCGGCCCGCCCCGCTGTCGACAATCACTACCACGCGAACTCGGCGCCACTCGACTATCATCTCAATATTCGAGATATTAAAGTTCACCCTAGCGTGCTTCATGTTGTGCCAGAGTCTGGTGTTCAAGTGTCAGTATTTGCGCTCGAAATTCCAACGATTTTGTTTTGTGGGGTCAAACCTTCGAGCCTTCGGAATAAAGGTAATATATTACTTCAACAATAGCTTTCGTAACCGCTGTTTTCATATCAAAAAGTTTTATGGGGAATTTGACGATTATTACTTGTAGTTGCTTATCGGGGTTACGGGTATAAATATTTTTGTGGATGATATTGTAAATCACCATTTCTAGCCAGCTGGCCGTTATTTCTCTGAGCTTGCGATGTTGTAATTTTTTTATACCTAGCTCTTGGTACAAGCAGGCCCACTTGATGTTAATTGGTCACCATCGCCTATAACAAAGCATTGTCTCGTATAGGTCACGCACGTCAGGGACGTGCTCTACGATGGTACTAATAAAATCAACCTGAAGGTATTTTTACCCGACCACGGCGAAGCAAAAGACTAATTTTTACACTATTTCTATGCAGTGAACAACAGTGAATTACCACAGCCCTAGGCTATTGAACCGAAATTGTAAGAAAATGTCATCTTTTATGGGCAATTATGAGCCCAATTTGTTAAGTTCACTAGCTAGTGAACTCTGTATATCCAGCTCAAAATTGTTCTTTGTGGAAATACTACATATGAGAGGCCGACCTATGTTCAGGATTGGACTTCTGAAGTCTCATGATGTTTCGTCAACCTACGTTTTTCTAAGAATGACGACTATTAGGTTGATGATCATTGTACGAGATAAGCTGCATCTAACATTAGCATGCATTGAGGATAGTCGTACGTCGTCTACGTTGTGCTGGCTGTGGCTGCGGCTGGGTCATGACGGATGGTCCGCGACCCCCGTCACGCGTGAAGCCGGTGAATGGCTGAATGGCGTGAAGCGAGGCCCCGCTGGGCTATTCTCGCATTGTGCGCCGAGAACTGCGCCGAGCCTCGCTGACGTGCACACATCATTTATTCCCGATTTTTTTGTCAGACAGTTGGTTTTAACTTTTGATTTCACAAAAGAACACTTTGAACTCGAGATACCCTTCACAAAAACAAATATTATAAGTTTTCGTGTTTGAAGTTGCTACAAATATTTTGAATAAATCGCGTCCGATTTCCGCATGATTTCTTCCGGCATCGAAAATTGTTTCCTCCTTGAATACAAAACGAGGCTCTGAAATTCCTGTTCTTGACTCTCTCGACGAGGGGGCTCGTTTGTAGCCATTGTGTGGCTTGAGCCGTGACGTGTCACAAGTCCAAATATAGCGAAACAAAATAGAATATTGGTAAATTTTCAATGGCTCAGTCACATTATGAGCTGCTTATGAGAGGTATCTGCTTACTCCCTATTCATGGCGAACTCAACGCATACAGAGTTCGATTACAATTACAAACCTCCAACGCATTCCACAAAATATTTGAATAGCCGCGCGCCCATCCAAGACACCCACCCACAGAACTTAATCTCCCAAATACATTTATCATGTTCGGTCGATAAAAATGCCATTGAGATCAGCCGAGCACAATGAACGAGCGGCCTATAGTACCTGATGCGAGGCCGAAAGTCAATTATATTCAAATATAAATCGGATTTGCAAACGTAAGTCCGTGACAATGGCGTAGGCGCCTGACGGTGTCGCTCGGCGGCTGGATAGAGCAGCAGAGCGCGCCAAGGTGCCGGATGCCGAGCAACACAAAGGTGTCACGCCTGTCTCGCGGGCCTGTCACACCTCTCTCGAGCCCGATTCCGTCATTATGTGGATTATGAAGTCCGCATTGTGGTCTATTATTCATACATTTTGTGAATGATATTCTGCTATGAGCTGTTCTGAACATAATTTAATGCCTTTTATAAAATAAGTTTAGCAAAACATTACATACTCATATCTGTAAAATTGTTTATGATATACATAGTAGGTATATGATAAAAATGTACCTACTAGGATCAGAGTTTATCACAGTAATATTTTTTTTGCCTAGGTTTGGCAGGAGGCTATTTTCTTCAAAACCATCCTTTAAAATCCATATCACCTAGTACTTCCATTCAAACTGCTCACACTCGTGCCGCTTTGTGCTAAAACCTCAAGTGATGATGAACCTCAAGTGAAGAACGCAAAACAACATCATAAAAACTACACATACACAATTAAAATGAAAAAATTACAAAAAACGAATCCCACATTTTGCTTTTTATTTGGGGTTTGTTCGGTTGACAGACCAATCTGACGTTCTGATAATTGTGGCAGCCGAATTTTTATGCGATTGTTTTTGTGGTTGAACTATACCTATACCTGAAAGTTTTACGCACAAACGCATTTAAAACCTAAAATTCAGTTAGTCCCAAAAAACCAATGTAAATCAGAAAATGAAATATATGCAAACTACTCGTCCCGAACGTGTGTTGGAGTCCCATCACGCGCCCTGCGTCACGCCCGCCAAATCAGCGGACAATGTGCGTTTTGCGATGCTTCTCATGTCACTCGACTCTATTCACTGGCGACAATGGGTACCTTTGTACACAGTCATTGGATATCGATGACTTTTGGATTCGGTGATACTTTATGAACTCTGAAACGGTTTTTTTGGTATGTTAGCAATTGATTTGCACATGGTCGGTTTTGATTTGCATTTTTTTGCGTTGCAAATAGGATTAAGGCTATGGTAGTGGTATATCGGTGTGGAATGACAACAAAGGGTTACCTTTTGAAATTCATGTAAGTATTATCTTCATATTTGCGTTATATTTACAAAATGCAAGTATTTAATGTCATTAAGTTGAATATAATCACGATAGGACAATCTCTGACAGTTCTCAAAATAAGCTACAACAATGCTCCCAAAGCCAAGTATCATAAAAATGAGAATAATTTCCATAATTTTCAGCAAACGCAAACAAACAAACCCTTCTAATGTCGCGTTAAATGCGATACGTCGTCATCTGCGTGACAAAAAACGTCAGAAAAAGGAGATCACCACAATGTGGCCACCGGGGATCTATTGTCAGTGCATGGAAGTTACGTTAAGATTGTGATGGTTGCATTGTTCGCTGTCCCCAGAGGCAGAGAGGCTGAGGTGAGACATGGGACATATGCCGGGCTGGCGCTAGGCAGCCGCTTTTATCGCCACGCTAGTTTATTGCTATGAATTTGTAGTTTTATTTGTTGTGGGGTTGACTGGTGAGCCGTTTCTAAACGAACATGTTATTGTGGTAGATATTGTTGGGCGGTGGATCGCTGCCGGCTGCAAGTACCGGAGGGGTGAAGCGTGAATTATGAACTCGAGACTTGGAGGGTGCACTATGTTAATTGCCTGTTAATTCTGTACGCCATTTTAACGTTTAGTCATTTTGAATTGATGCTTATTCGACTAATACTGCTGACTTCTAGGCTTGATCTTGAGGAACTGCCACGTAGACTCACCTAGCTTTAAGACGTTTCAAAGTGATCCTTGTGATACCAACGAATAAATAAATTTTTGCCGTGGAGTTTGATTTTGAGATCCATACTCAGAATAGCACACAAAACATTAAAATTCAAATGTTCCATATCCCAATATTATGTTATTTATGAACACAGAACATAGAAAAACATGCAAACATTGGATGACAGACGTTTCTAACCTCTCTCCTAGGAATCTCGTTCTCCAAGGTTCATATCTTATATCGACTATATCCAGAAAATCAAATCACAGAATCACAAGGGGCTCTTAATTTTATTTTCTCGTACAACGGTATGAAATGAACAGATTCTGTGGACGTCAGCAGTAACGACCCTCCCTGCAATTACATGGAATTAGGATGTGCAGTGCGTACGTCGACTGCGCACACTGTCATTACAGTTTGCACACTATACGCTACTGATTGTACTATAATCTGATGCTTAATTTCTTTCTGGAATGTAGTCAAAAGTCACATTAACTAACTTCTGATATGAATGTTTCATCCGTCTTGGTGATCTGAAGACTTGCGCACGTGTAAGCGTTCTGCAGTGGTGATCAGTAAAATGTTGTCAAATACTTCATCATCATCATTTCATCATTATCAGCCTGAAGAAGTCCACTGCTGGACATAGGCCTCCCCCACACGTTTCCAGGAAGAACGATTCTGAGCCCCTTCCATCCATCGACTTCCCGCGATCTTAACAATGTCGTCGGTCCATCTGGTGGGTGGGCGCCCTACGCTTCGTCTTCCGGTTCGTGGTCGCCATTCGAGAACCTTTATTCCCCAACGGTTGTCAGTTCTTCGAGCTATATGGCCTGCCCATTGCCACTTCAACTTACTAACTCTACGAGCTATGTCGGTGACCTTGGTTCTTCTACGGATATCCTCATTTCTGATTCTATCACGTAGTGAAACTCCCAGCATAGCTCTTTCCATAGCTCGTTGCGCGACTTTGAGCTTGTGCACGAGGCCTATAGTTAGCGACCACGTCTCAGTTCCATAAGTCATCACTGGCAACACGCACTGGTTATAGACTTTTGTCTTGAGGCTCTGTGGTATCTGCGACGAGAAGATGTGACGCAGTTTCCCGAACGCTGCCCATCCGAGTTGGATTCGTCGGCTGACCTCTTTGTCGAAGTTGGCTCTACCTAATTGGATCGTTTGACCCAAATAAACATAGTGGTCCACAACTTCGATGATATCGCTCCCAACATGTACCGGCATGGGTGTGACATGAGCATTAGACATGATTTTTGTCTTGCTCATGTTCATGTTTAGACCCACCTGTTGGGAGACAATATTGAGGTCTCTGAGCATTGTGCCTAAGTCTTCCAGCGACTCCGCCATTATGACTATGTCGTCGGCAAATCGAAGGTGAGTGATGAATTCGCCGTTGATGTTGATGCCATACCTTGTCCAGGACACGAGCTTGAAAATATCCTCCAGTGCCGAGGTGAACAGTTTCGGAGATATTACATCTCCCTGTCTCACCCCTTTTTGCATGTGGATTGGATTTGTACTCTGGTCCTGAAGTCGGATAGACATTGTGGCATTCCTGTAGAGACATTTCAACACTTCGATATACCGATAGTCAATTTGACACCGCTGGAGCGACTGTAGCACTGCCCAGGTTTCGACTGAATCGAAGGCTTTTTCAAATACTTACGACAAGATTAATTGACATCGTTTCACTGATCACCATAGCAGAACATTTAGATTTGCGCAAGGCTATATATAGAATACGTAATTTCTTTCTTTCTAGGAGTTCGACAATCACCATACTTATTATCTGATATGCTCGCTCATAAAAGTTACACCCGTTTTTGAGACTATTATTTTCAGTGTACCTCCCCTTCTGGTAAAGTGGGTTGTTTTTTTATATTTTACCCAATTGTATGGGGTGTCCTTGTAAAGATCTACAAAAGTATTTCAAGTTTTGCTGACCATTTAACAACTCCTACTGCATATTCGTAAAACAGTGAAGTAAGGAAGTATTATGAAGCAATGGTAGTTTTTTTATTCGGTTGCGATTTGATGAATTTAAAATAAAACAAATAACTGCTATAAGAATTTTTTTATACAACTGAGTTGACAAACAAGCATACGGCCCATCTGATGGAAAGCGGTTACCGTAGCCTATGGTCGCCTGCAATACCAGAAGCGTTAAAAGCACGTAGCCGACCCTATAAAACCTTTTAAAATGCCATTTTTAATTTAGCGTCTAGCTTTTAAATTTTTAGAAGAGTTCTAGAATTTGTTATTTCTCGATCTTTCCATAAGACCACTTAATCACGATGTCATGAATTGTATAGTTATTATTGCTAACTCGTATATTAGTCCAGTTACCCCTGCCCGGAAGGCTGTCATTATAGCTGGGCGGGCGGCGGCTAGGTGGTGAACACTAGCCTCGCTGATTACCGCCACGCGCGCCTAATGAGACATAATGCTCACCGAACGCGTCATCGTTATTTAGGAAACTACGGGAAACACAAAATCTTACAGAGATTTTCCAAGAAATCTCAATGACTAAACATCTTTTATTACAAATGTAATACAGTGAATGCAATTATTTACAAAATAAACAAAGTACACACAAAAAAGCTGAGCTTTCAGGCCTAGGAATTGGTAAATGGCATTTGAGAGTGGGGATCATTAAAAATGGGCAAAGTGTTTTTAAAAACACCTGCAAGAAAAACTAAGAATATTTTAAGCGTTCTTTGAGGCCTGCGCACACCTAGGTCGCTGGCGATAGCAATCAGTGAAACGCTGTCAAATTTGTCAGCGATATTTGACAGCGTTTCCTTGATCGCCATCGCCAGCGAGAGAATAAACAGTAGTACTAATAAATATATAAATGTAAGAGTAAAGGCCAAAAAAGTTTTTTATCTTTCATGAAAGATAAAAAACGAATTCCTTGCAAAAAACAAAAGATGATGTGAGATAATCCTTTTGTTTTTGATCCTTCTGTAGAAGCCCGCATGCGTGGTGCCCTCTCCACAAATAATTATAATATACTAGCGTTTGTCACAGGCTGCGTTCATGAAGTTGATTACTACAACAATCAAAGCCGTGTCGGGGTGTTTAACTATTTATGCAACATTTTTATTGGATTACACCCCCGCCCTTCCGACAATTGAATCACCACCCCCGTGTCCAAATTGTACAATTGCACATGTTGCGACAAATAATACAATTTATAATTTGTTGTGTGTGCAACAATTACAGTGCTTTGCAGTCGCTAACCAGGTTATACACTGTGGGGAATCAAACAGACGAAACGGTGCACTAGATAAGTAAATGTTGATTATTTAATACTGTACATTTGCTTTAACAATCGAAAGTTTATCCAATTAAAACATTTACTTACAATTCCTTCGACACATACCTAGCCTATACCATTACTTTTGAAACTATCATGGTTTTTAACACTATTATTATGAAACAACGGGATATTTACCATGATTAAATTTTGTTGAGTTGACTCCCGTTATTTCGGCACAGTTGTATACCATTAGGTACTTATTGACAGGACGTATCATAAACTGTAAACCCGACTCACCATCATCATATCAGCCCGGTTTAATTTTTTTCATCGGGCCTTTTTCATTTTCTGCCAGCGTCCTCTGTTCTGTGCGTCTCTTGACCAGTAGGCCAACCATGAGCTCTGTCTCTGGTTCTGGTTTTGAGTCTGTGTGAGTGTGGACTAAATAAATCCTACGTCAAAACGTCACACACACAGTATAATGCAATGGTGAGCACTCGCACAGACTCAAAACCAGAACTAGAGACAGAGCCAGACAGAGCTCATGGTAGGCCTAAAGGTATTTCCTAAGATTTACGATGTCCACAACCTAGATTTCTTCAGCCCGACTTCGAATACCTTGCTAAACAGATAAACTTAACACTCCTCAAGGTACTAATGTATTGCGTTGTTCCAGACGGAGCACCGCACGTGCTGCGCGTGTGGCGAGCCCATTGCCGACCGCTTCCTGCTGGAGGTGGGCGGTGGCGCGTGGCACACCGCCTGCCTGCGCTGCTGCGTGTGCGCCGTGCAGCTCGACCGACACCCCTCCTGCTTCCTGCGCGACCGCCAGGTCTACTGCAAGCAGGACTACGCCAAGTGAGTGTCAGCTCTGCCTGTAGCGTCTACATAGCATAGCGACCGCCAGATCTACTACACAAGCAGGCAAAGAGAGTCTAGCCATCATAGTCTAGTGAAACTTTATGATAGCTTGAGGTCTATTTAGCTGCGCCAAAAGAATGTATAAATAGTACATTGTTACCCGAGTGTTGAAAGTCACGTTTTTTGAGTCCCGAGACGGGTTTGGCGCCAGAGCGTAGCGAGGGCGCCAATGGAGCTTGAGGGACTTAAAAGACTTTCATCCGAGGTAAACACTGTGCTTTTCATTACGAATACAAGGAAAGTAAAAATAAAAACATGAAAGAAAAATTTGTGAAAATGAAGATTGAATTGCCGCCTTCCCGGTTTTTTTTTCTTTTTCTCTGGCGGGCCTTCGGCTTCGGCTCGCCAGCATTATTCAGCCATTATTTTCATTTTCATAATAAAAAAAATTGTAAATTGTTTGCTCAAATCTATGTTATTTTAAATAAATAGTTGAAGCTAAATAATAATAAAGTCATTTAGATTCAATATATTCTTTATTTAATAGTATTTTTATGTTATTTAAATTTAAATTTTACATCGCGGACTAATTAGACTTTTTAAACTTCTTACCGTTGTAATGGGTTTCCAACCTCTTTGCTGAATAAAAAGTTGGAATTTGGTTAAATAACCTCCTTGCAGTTAGAAAGACTTTAGAAAGTTGGAACATGGTTGTATAAAATAGAACTTGTTTTTTTTATAATTTGACAGCTGTCAGTAGAAAGCGATTCTCCCTAGGGCTGAAAGTATTACTTTCAATTAGGCCCCTCAGGCAACTTCAGACCTACTTTCAGAGTATGAGCAATGAAAAGAATAGTGTAACAAAATCTCAGAAAATTTTTAGAGGAACAGAAAACTCACTGCTGTTTAACATAGTGATATACTAACCTAACTAACTCACAAGACTCCATTCATCCTTAAATGAAAATATATTTCGGCATAAAATGAGAATTATTAAAACTCGTTTATGAAAGAGAGAAACTCGTAATTCATTAACAATACCCTGCTTGGGTCCAATTAACCTTACGTATTAGAAATGTCCGGAGTCATCATTATTGGAGTTTGAAGACGCTGGCGGGGCAGGGCAGCGCAGGGCAGGGGCAGGAATGCGCGAGGAATGCGCCGAGTAGGCGGTCCGCGGGCCGCTGCACAGCTTGCGCAGCAGTTAGTTCCCGACCCCTGACCCGCGCTGTGTGGCTGGCCTCGTGATGATGCACTATCGACACCGCTCGTCAGTCCCTCGACCCGTCCCGTCCATCCATACCGTCGGCCTGCTTCTAAAGTATCATTGCGCTTTGAATCGATACATGTTTTGTTTCGATCTTTTTATCGACGGAAACAGATTTCGGATTGTTATCGAGCATGTTGTTGATCACTCATTTTGATTAAAGCATGGAATTTGATGACGGTCCTATTAAAAGAACAAATATCAATGTTACGAACTGCTTACTATATAGCTAAAATAGACTATTCGATAAATCAAAAGCAGGCCATCCACTCAATATTCAAAATACAATACCGTTGCTCCAAAAACCATCATTACCATAATACTGCCACTAGTGGAAGGGAAGGCAACAGGTGCGTGAGAACTCACTCCTATCATCAAAAGAAAAAAATATAAGGCCGATGTCCCTACGAGTGGTTTTATTGAAAATCTGTCGGTTGAGTGTGGCCCAACAAAGAGGAATGCTAGCCTTACCGGCGGCGTGACTTGCACCTACCATTTCATTTGTCATTTATTTTGATTGTGATAACTGGAGGAACCATATATTTTAATCGGTGACGTGCAGACCTTGATATGGACAAGGGTCATATGGCAGGGTGGTCTTGAAATACCTATGATGGTTACTAACGTACGCAGCTTTACTAAAATATTAGGACATCCTCTGATAAACAACATAAGCGGCCAACAAAACAAATTAAATTATGCTGCTATCAAAACAAATCAAATAAAATGTATTGATTTATGTTTTATTAATAAAGAATTATTATTGCGGAACCTGTTGCGCGAATGCATATTTATCGTCACATTTCACCAAAATAACGAATGTGCAAGTAGTTTATGATATCTATGATAGTCACACACAAGGTCATACATGTCGAGCACGTCTGGTCTGTCCATGTCGCTAAAAGTACATCCACAGATACACTCATTGGACTTTGCCTTGACGTCAATCACAACTTTGTATAGGTTTATGGGCACATAATCTTTATACACTCAAATATACTGTACTCCATACAAGGCCTTACATTTAGCCTTGCCATTTTTTGACAGCCTGACACCTTTTATTAGTTACTAGCGATCCGGCTCAGCTTCGCACGGGTCGCTAGTAGAAAGCCTTCGGCGATAAATGTACTATCCATCACAGGAAGACCAATTTTCATTCAGACCAGCAGTTTCCAAGATTAGCGCGTTCAACCAAATAAACAATCAACCTCTTCAGCTCTAAAATATTATATAGTATAGATTTGTAACATCGTCCCTTGCCATCATACCAAAGTTTTTTGGACAATTCAGTGAAAGTAATTAACACGTGCGTAGCCGGGCGTGGCAGGTCCATTATTATATTTCATACCAAACAACCACAGAGCAATTAACAGTCAGAAACTACAAGCGATCGAAGCCTGCATGAAGTTGAGACCAGCGTAGAAAGACAATGAGGAGACGCAATGTGTACCCGGTCTGGCGCCTAACCCTGGTGCCTGCGCCTGCCTATATACACTACATTACATCCCTAAAAAGCGCACCCGCAGGCATCTCGTTAAACTGAAATGTCACAGTATTATAATTTGTTATGCACAGCACAGCAAACAAACACTACTCTACCACAGTGCGTATAGAAACGCTAGTGCACAGCACCAACACACAATTCTTGATCGGTCTAATCTAATTTCAAACAAAAGTAAAATAAAAGTCACTGTAGGTAGGGTACCAACGAAGTTTTTTTTATTATTTTTCTATTTTTCACTGACTTTAAATAAAGAAGGGATAGTGCTCAATTCAGTTATATATTTTTTTATGTTTCTTGGCGCATAACTACGTCATTTATGAACCGATCTGATAAAGGTTTCTTTTTATCTGAAAGATTATACTTTCATATTGGTCCCATAGAAATATCATAAAAATCTGTTAGGTCACATGAAGTCAGTTTCATAATGTTTTTAAACTTCACTTGCTGATATTAAAATAATAAAAGCGTTGACCATTAACATAATACCAATTCGACACAAATCAATTAGTTGCACAGCAAATATCAATGACTTTACTATGGGACCATGGTTCTAGTCGCATAAGACCAGGATGACTGAGAATGTGCTGGCTGGCATCAGGCTGTGGCTGGGTTGGACCGTAAATCCCACCTCGCCACCGCCGTCGGCGCTCAGGAGATTGCTCTCCGAGTATCAGACAATCATACGCGTTGTTTATTTAACGCCCTCCGAATAAACATCGCGTGGTGATGAAATGAATAAGTCGTATTTTATAATCTGTGGTATAAGATTCATTACACCTTTTGTTAATTGCGGAAGTCGGTGCTTGCAGTCAGACCGAAGCAGGGTGGTGGACACAGGTGCTTTTGAGGAGTACTACTTGATCAACTGATGTCTTAACTTGTGGTGGTTATTGTTCTAGGTTTTTATTTTGTCACTTCCATATAAAGCGGTAGTGTTTCGTTGTGTTTACGATAGTTTATCTATGATAAATCAGTGAGTGCATTTAAAAACATTTATTTACCCGTTAATAAGCGTTCTTGTTCCCTCTGACAAAACCGGACCCAACCTCAAAGCAGAAAAAGTAGACTTATCAGGCCGCTAAGTGATTGCCGAAGAAACGACGGTCGATTCAATCTCAGGTGGCGAACAGCGGCGCCTGTAGTGCCGTTAATTGAAACCTCTGTCGCGCTATCTATCCCCATTCACATAATGATCTCAGGCTCATATCCGAAAGTCGCAAATCTTGTCGGCACGCGAACCCCTCCCACGCGCCGCAAATGCGCACACCGTGTATATGTAAATGCACCATGTCCTCCGAGCCTTTAATTAATCTCTAGCGCATAAATAAGCGGGCCGTAGATCGATTCGGAATAATAAACAATAGCTATCGATTTTGTTTTACTATCAGCTGTCTGACGCTATAGTGAAGGCACTACATCCGATTAATAAAACAATTAATTGATTTGGCTAACTGGTCGACTGTATACCAGATAGTAGGCATGTTTGTGTACGTCATTTTAGCTGTAGAAATCTAAAAGAAAGATGACGTGTAGCCGTGATAGAAAATAAGACAAGGATCACTGATCATCGCTCGACGCATCTTAGAAAAAAATCCTTGTAACTAATACAAGCGAGATCTTTAAGCCTGGCTCACTGGCTAAGGTTTACTTACATACTACAAGTACTCGAACCTACTTAGATCTGGGTCTATATAGGTAGGTCAGTGTTCAAGTATAGCATTATACCCTATTGTACTCGTAATTAACAATTCCCTGCAGCTTGTAGCTGTGTATCACTAGCAGGGAAACAATGTTTGGCATTCCAGGGCCCACTCCGAGCTCTTACAAAAACAGAATATTCAATTCCTAACGCATAAAGTCCACTGTGGCGCTTCATTTATTAAAAAAATGAATAAATTCAGTTCAGTGAACAACTGCTTAAGTTCGAGTAATTAAAAATTATGTATGCGCTTAATCAGTCATCGATAATCATAAAATGTTGTGATTAGTCCGGCATTGTGTCGGCGCAGGCGCAGGCTAGCCCGAGGCCGTCGTTATCCGCTCTCGCGTTGGTGTTGTATCTAAAACAAATAACTTAAATCATGTCATCAGAATTGAAATGTGGTATGGGGTGGGGGGAGAGCAATCAATGAGCGAGGATTTATGAGAGCTTCGGGCGCAAGCCGACCGTGCACCCGAGTCAGACGCCTCAGACTTGACTCCCGGACTTGAAAGCTTACCTATTGAAATAGGAGCGCGGACAGTCGGACCACCGGACGGAACGCCCTACCCGGGCTGGCATTCCATGAGCTACATACGTGACATCTTCATTACCGGCAAGTGTTAAAACTTGTTAATCTGCCAGTCGTTAATTATGCGAGAGCAGTTAAGTGATTCGGGCGACAAAATGTTAATAAGCGATGATAAGAGGAAGCAGTGAGAGGGCCGGTAGCAGCCGCCGCCACCGGCTTTGAATGCAAATGCGAGCGGGTCCATTCCAGTCACACCTTGGTATTGGAAGAACAGCTGGTTTGTTCCGCACAGCAATTCTTGCCTATTGTTTTAAAGAAAAGTCCCTTGTCCTAAATAAGTACATAAATCAAACTTCAAGCTACGTTAAAGTAACAAAAAACAAGATGAACATCTGAAACCGCTGAAGCCTTCAAACGCTCAGAGAGCAAGAGCAGAGAGCAAAAAAATTAATTTTACCTCTAACCGTTTTAGAATGAGCTTTTACACTAAAACAAAACGAGCTTTCTATCTATATTTTTGAGGTTCTGAGTTGAATCCTCTTCGGAACAAGCGAGCGTTCCATTTTCACTTTTAACTTAAGTAATGTAATGTTTAACTAAAAAGTATATATACCAGCTGTGTATGTAATATGGCCTGCTCCATCGGCATGGACAGGACACCCCTGATAAGCGACGGACTCCTGAATTAATACTGGTGAGACACGCGAGTTTGCACTTTGTGTAACGCGCGCTATCGCCGACCCGCCTCGTGCTGGGCATTTACCAATAGACGGAAATTACACTCATATAGGCTACGGTTTCTCTAAAACTGTTTTTTTTACTATGCATGGTCAACTGCACGAAAGGAGCCTCTTTGAGGCGCACTTAAAAGACAAAGTTACACATCTATATTTATAAAAGAAAGTCGTGTTAGTTACACTATTTATAACTCAAGAACGGCGGAACTGATTTGGCAGAAAATTAGTGGGGAGGTAGCTTAGAACCGGGAAAAGGACATAGGATACTTTTTATCCCGAAAAAGCAACGGGAACGGGGTGTTACGGGAACGGGCGAGCGAAGCCGCGGGCGGCCACTAGTTATAAATGATTTAACGCCTAGGGCAACTGTTTTTTTTTCATGCCCCTATTTAGGGGACGCTAAAGTGCCTGGGATATAGTTTTAAAATGGAGTAAAGCTTGCCCAGCACCTAAACCATACTGTAACGAGATGTCTGCTAACACAGTGAAAGCCTTTTCAAAAACCTCAACACAAAATCTCATCAAATCAATACCAATGTCAAACAAAATTCAGTTTTCCGACTAATGCACGTGCCGCATCCCTACCACACCCTTGACCGCGTGAAGATATTATTCATTTATCGGATGCCTATAGCGCAGTGGTATCGTAATTACACCGCTGAGCCTTTAATCTTATAATGAATCACTCGCTGAAAGAAGTTCAAGAAATACCTGCTTATTAACATAACTTTACTACCTTTTGGCGCAAACAAAAGTGATTTAATACGACTCATTTAAAATATTCACGTAAATTTTATTAAATAAATGGTTTTATGGAAATTCCAACTCGCTTTGATAGCCCGCTTAGTTCATAAAATGTGCAACTTTTAGGTATATGCGAGTACATGCTACTCTGTACATTATCTAAAAATATAGTTTTCACTGCAATATTAAATTGTACTTATATAATTCCTTCTTATCTTGTCACTAGTTTCAAGAGGCTCTTTTCGTGGATTTGTCAACTTTTTAGTTCTACGACGTGCCAGTTTCCTTACGATTTTTCTGTAAACTTGCCTTTCGGGCGTAGCGTAGGCCCCCATATCTCTCTATTGCTCTCTATCTAGCTTGTACTAGCGTACTATTTCAATAACAACACTAGCCAGTAGGCAAGTGAAGTACACTCAACGCATTACTAAATCTTCAGGACAGCTAATTATCTAGCTTACATGTGCGTCCGTGTTCAGGCAAGTGAGTCGGACCGTCCGCCACATTTACATAGAAAGCAGGATGCCTGAAAAGCTGAACAGGCTGACTCTACCAGCATTAATAATAGCCAAACTCTTTGTGACGGGCTCGTGCGGGAAAGACTATCACCAAGCCTATTTCTGCCGTAATGCAGCGTGCCTCTTTCGGTTTGAAAGGTGTGGGTGCCGGTGGAATTACTGGCACGTGATGCTAAACATCTGTATGCCTCAAGTTGATGGACGCAGGGCATCGTAGGGCACGTTCCTGACGTGCGTGACCTGCGATGACTGGCGATGGTTATCACTTAACATTATGTGGGCCATCTGCTTCCATCAGTTGTATAAAAAAGGGTTCTTTCAGAGTTGTCGGCTGCAACTGTTCTATAGTACCTAGGTATTTTATCAATGAATTATAAATGTTTTGAACCTTTCAAAATTTTCTGACAACGGGTATCTTTTTTTTCCTAGTGACAGAGGTGTGACACGGTTGACACACTTGCACCGGTTAAAGCCGGTGACCGGTTTCCTGTGTATGCGGCGGTCTTAAAGCCTCTTGGGCGGTTTATAGAATATGCATCAACTAACACCATTTTCAATTATTTAAGTAATTTATTCATTGGCTCAGCGATGCACCGCGAACACGATTGCATGCCCTACAATAGAATGACATGACGTTTTGTAGGCTCTGATGAAACAAATACAGTAGCTAGACCCCGCGCAAGATAACTTTGCACGTGACAGATGGCGGAAAATGTAAAAATAAACTAACTTTGAATAATCTCCCATCTCCCAATCACAAATAAAAACTTACATTAAACACAAGCAAGTTCGATTTCTCCATTAGTGTTTGTGATCGGAAGATGTATTATCCGGTACATTTTATTCATGTTTTCTGTACTCGCATACTTATCTTTCGCGGACTCTGATTCATAAAGTGTCGGTTATGAATTTATGGTCAAAACTATTAACTAAAAAACATTTACTAAAATAGAGAGTCATTGATATTTTTGATAATTACTCTAGCATGTCGTTTTTTTTAAATAATTTGCCGTTGCGAAGTTACCTCCATTTATTGCTTATTTGTTGTTTTGCTTTGTTTTGTTGCTTAGTTTATCAAACAACTTAGAAACAGAGCCTACGGTGCTAAAATGTGTTACCTGATTTACTTATTATTTGTTCACTTAATTTATACCTGCAAGATACTCAATATATTATACACATAAGTGGGTGGTTGTGTGCTTAGAGTAATTTAAATTGAATTTGGTTTAATTTACTAAAACACCGCGCCTAATATGGTAATGAAATGGTCAAATAACATGGTTAACATTTTAGCCTATTGTTTTGCACACACACCTCCCACAATTTAAATAATTTATTTCAACGGAGGTAGCTCTACTTTGTCAAAGTGTAGGTACAACTACGCATGAATTTAATTACTTACCTACATTAAGTACTGAATATTCAAATCAATTCTATTAGGCTCAATAGCTTCAGCTTAGTTTGGGGTAACATAGTTTTGTGTGCATTGTACACTAATGTTTATTTATTATTTTTTTATTATTGACATCTTTCACCTTTTCCTTCCTTTTTCAGTATGTAATGAGTACGTTGTGCTAATCCCCGTCTGATCGAGACTTCTTTCCACAGAAGCTTCGGAGCAAAATGCTCAAAGTGCTGCCGAGGCATCTCCTCGTCGGATTGGGTACGCAAAGCGCGAGAGCAGGTCTACCACCTGGCCTGCTTCGCGTGCGATGCCTGCGGCCGTCAGCTCTCCACTGGCGAGCAGTTCGCACTACATGAAGACAGGGTACTCTGCAAACCTCACTATCTAGAGACGCTAGATGGGGGGAGTATCTCATCTGATGGTAAATATCTTCAAATATCTGTGTGGTGAGAGTGATCCACTGACTGGTAACAGCGTAACTTCCTAAAACCACGCATCAATAAATGTATCCCACCAATGCCAAGTTTGGTAAATAAATAAGATAGCCTACTTTAAATAACAATATAAAAGAAGCTAGACAGTGGATCACTTTTCATGTTTCAATAACTTTACTTAGTTGCTTATTAAAATCAGCCAAACCATTGAACGAATTCAGTTGCTCAAAACTTGTACCTACTAAAATGTATACTCTAGACGGGTGCGACTCCGAAGGCTACCACAAGAGCAAGGCGAAGCGGGTGAGGACGACGTTCACGGAGGAGCAGCTGCAAGTGCTGCAGGCGAACTTCCAGCTGGACTCGAACCCCGACGGGCAGGACCTGGAGCGCATCGCGCAGGTCACCGGCCTCAGCAAGCGCGTCACGCAGGTCTGGTTCCAGAACAGCCGCGCGCGCCAGAAGAAGCACCAGCACACGGGGAAGGGCAAGCAGAACCAATGTTAGTATGCGAACCGTAACTCATACCTTGCCACTCTTGTTCGCTTTGAACCCCGCTGAGCGTTACCTTTTGCATGAGACAATATGACAAATCGACAAGTCCACCCGAGCCAACTTTATACCTTCACGATCAATGGATTGGCCTTTCTGAACAAAAAACCCGGCGAAATGCTTTGCGAATTTCTCGTATCCTATGTTCCCTTTTTGATTGAGCAAAGCGAATTTCCCCCAAGTCACCCTCGTCCTGACCGTTCGCTGACTGATTCCGTCTTGTCTGCAGTGATGTCCCGGGAAGAAGCGGTGGGGTTCGGCCGCCCAATTAATCTGCACCTCACATACTCGTTCCAGAACAAGCCACCCTTCGTGCCCATAGGTAAGATTTGTACGTACCGTACCAAAAAATGTTAGCAAAATAGTGAAAGCGCATTTCATCCAATCATCAATACCAATTGTGTAAAGTAAGTACTTATATGAATTAATCTAGATCCATTTTCAGATGGTACATCATTTACGGACTCCTCCATGGACGAGCTGTCCGAAGACTCCTCGATCCACTGCATGCAGAGCGAGGTCTGAAGCTACTTCTGAGTGATCCTTCACAAGCCTTTCTACTAAACAGTAGAACCAGTAGGGCTGTTGATAACATGGTCCTTAGCACTTCTATCCACTGAACATTTGCCAATAAGGAACAAAGCAAAGGTACCTTACCAACGCTGGCAATTTCTGGTTTCTGAAGATGACGCGTTCTTGAATGAGAAAACTGGCTGAATTCATAATTTGTATAAAAGCCAAAGATGGAGGAATCGCAGTTATTTGTAGAGTAACTAGTAACTTCCACACTGTCATGGTTAAATAGGGTTCTAAAATGCTGCGAGCACCTGCCGTCATACAGCGGAGACGAAAACGTTGTTTATTGTGATCAACGCTGTATTAATTATCATTAGCTTTTGTATTAAACACTTGCTTTCATACATTTTTGACAGATATGTTATGTAAATCCCAAAAGTTATAAACCTAGTAGGATTTGGACCCACGACCAAGATGCGACTTGCTATGCTTAGTGGGCAAGCTACGTGGCTTATATATATTTAGTATGATTGTTAATAAATTTTAAAGTTTTACTTTGTAGTTATTTATGTTCTGGACACGTAATGAAAGCCTTTCTTAGGGCCGATTTTCCGGATTACTAATTGACCGATCAAATATTTGACAACTGTTTATCTAAAAATTCTGCTAGTCAAATATTTTATTGATCGACTAGTAACTAGGGAAATCGGCCTACAGCTTCTTACAGAATGTGTTACTTATAATTGTTTGTATGTATAGTGTATACGTATTGGATTCTCTATTTTTTTAGAGAATTTGTCTTGTCTATATTATATGCAGATTGAAGTCAATGCGTAGTTGAAGGCTAATTTTAATAGAGGTGAGTTTGTAGATTCTTTGTTTTCCCTGAAATAAAATGGAAATAAAAAAAAATTTTTGCACTTATTACAATTTATGCAATATCTAAAATTCTAGAACGTTTTGGTCTTGTTATGTTTTAACTAATTGATTTAGGTCATGGGCCGGTTTCACGGATGACTAATCGATCAATCAAATATTTGGCAACTGTTTATTTCATAAATTTGCATCAAACATTTCAGTTTGAGAGCAACAACTATATATTATTTTGGTTGATCAGTCATCCGTGAAACCGGGCTTAAGACAACTTTGATTCCCAATTCTGTTTCACGGCCTGCTGTAAGCTGCCTTTACAAATTCACGTGTTTTTTTTTTATAATGGTGTCACTAACTGTAATGCTTTTGTTCTTCTTCCACTTCAACGTCTTCAGGCGCGCGCTCTATCACGCATGCTTATGATTTCCTTTGCGAGAAAGGGATAGGTATAGTTAGTGTAAAGAAGCTTTGATTACAAACTTGAACAGTTTTTTGAAATTATCTTAAATATATTATAAATAAATTAAGTATTGACTTACTTTATATCTACTATTCAGCTTAGTAGGTTCAAACATGTTCAGCTGTCGTAGATTCGCACGTCAATTAATGTAACATCCCTTAATAAGAGCCATTTCACGGATGACTAATTGCCCAATCAAGATATGACAGTTGTTTAAATTTCTTGCAAAAAATTAGTTAAACAGCTGTCAATACTTGATTGGGCGATTAGTCATCCATGAAGGTGGGCCTAAGTAGGTATATAACCTCAATTTGTCCAATGTAAATAAACACTCACTGTATTTAATGTTGTAAATGCATAGTTATTCTATTTATGATCTTAGTTTTAAGCATTTTTATAGAACATTTCTCGTCATTTTAATCTTGTACTGTAGTAAACAAGTACTAGGTACTTGAATATAACTTGTAAAAAATATTAAATATAATTATGTTGGTTAAACGATTGTTTTATTGATATTATTCTTCGTATTTGTACACCGACATCGTTAGAGCATGTTCGTCACAACTCATTTGTTACCTTCACAATCCCTACTAGTAGGGATGGAATATGGTGTTAGTTGTAATAGTCAATTACCGCTTAGGTCTGTGCTTAATTGTTTTGAGTACTTTTGCCCTCATCTTATATACAGGGTGGAGTTTTGTAATGCCACCTGGAGGGAAAGTACTCTTAATACTGCACATAAAAAAAATTCCCCAAAGGAAACATTCCTTTATTTTTGAATAGAAAGCAAACTGCATTCAAAGATTTTCGAAAATTCTTTTGTCCCACACCCGGGAATCGAACCCGCTAAAATAATTTTAAGCTAACATTCCATATTTAAATTACCTGTGTCGGGGGGCCTCCCGCGAGCCGCAACTCCGCGCCCGCCCTGCAGGGCGTTCACGGAGATTTAAGCGGCCCTCACTATGGGGATAGACCGCACCCACCCGCACCCCTCACGGTCGCGTCGCTCGACGACGGCGGCGAGGGGTGCCTCCCCCGCTGGCGGGTGGACCGAGCTAGGCTCGAGGTCAGCCGTGCACCCGCAGGCGTCAGCGGGGGGGGGTTGCCGGGATCAGTTCGCGGCCCGGGAGGCAGCAGGCGGGCTGTAGCTTGTGGCACCGAAGCACCGATGAGCGGGGGGGGGTGCAGCCGTCGTGCAATGAAAGACTTGGTTGTACAGGCGGTGGAACGGGGCGCGGGGAGCCTGGCCTCTCGATGGGAGATGTTCGGATCCTAGCTTCTAGCTTCCTATATGCTTCTAGCTTCCTATATGCTCTCAGCTAAATGATTCTTGAAAGGCTTCCTGACTACTTCTTTCTTGATTAAAAGGCTTCCTGACTACTTCTTTCTTGATGAATCGATCTCGAACAAACTCCTTTTTACTTTGAAACTGTCTCGCTTACCTACCTCAAAGTCTTACCTTACAGAGAGCGGTATAATTTCGCCTAAATCTCAGTACTAATTTTCATCTCCTACCAGGCTTACCGTTCCCGTTTTTCTTTATTAAAAGGCATAAAAATAACAAACAAACACTACCTAAGTGTGGCCTATATACCCATTTATCTACTCGCTCTACTAGAGGCGGCACCATGGCCTTTATTTATTACATAATTAAACAGTTACACTTAACTACTTGGGTATGGCCTTCTCGTTACATTTTCTATAATTTTTCCTTCCTATAATAAAGTTCTTTTACAATGTCTCCTTATGCTATCTTATTCTACGTTATGTTAATGTATTTATTCAAGCTTATGAAAGGTATTTCGACTAATATTATTTTCAACAAAATGACTTCAACATAATTTTAAAAGGACATTGCGTTACTCTATAAGTTAGAGCGAGACGGCACTAGCCTATCCCGCTTTTACATCTCAATGAACCTCATCTTAAAAATCTCATCTTAAAATTATCTTAGTGTCTCTATTATCTGGCGCCGACATCCTCCCCCTCGTGCATCGCACCGACTCCCTGTTTGGCGCCATCCAAGTCTCGTGTCGACTCTGCGCCATCCTGGAGTTTCCTGGTCAACCCTGCGCCATCCGGACGTCCTTGACTACCCTGCGCCATCCTGAAGTCGCCTGTCGGCTCCTTGGCCTGACAGACGTTAGGGTCGTCTGCGGAGACCAGGAGCACGGCCTTTGAGCAAGGCCGCCTGAAGGTGCCGTGCGGGGTGCGCACGTCTATGATGCGAGTGCGGTGGTCGGGCCCGGGATGCGTCCGGACCACGACACCACGGGGCCACACGTTGCGTGGCAGTGTGGAGTCCACTATCAGGACTGAGTCGCCACACTGCAAATCCCTCGATGTGGTTGACCCGTCGATTCGTCGGGGTAGGAGAGTTGGTAAGTACTCCCGTACCCATCTGGCCCAGAAGTGATCGGCCAGCCGCTGCGCCGTCCTCCACGATCGTCGTCCAGAGAGATCCTCCTCCGTGAACACCCCCAGCCTGGGAGCGCCGCATGACCGCCCGATGAGGAAGTGGTTCGGTGTTAGGCCTTCCTCGTCGCTGTCCTGTGTCCTGGTCAGCGGTCGCGAGTTCACGATGTGTTCTGCCTCAAGCAGAAGTGTGTGCAGCACCTCTTCTCTGGGACTTCGCTCCTTCAAGATCACGCCGAGGACGCTCTTCATTGTCTTTACCAATCTCTCCCATGCTCCCCCCATGTTTGGTGCGCCGGGTGCTATGAACTTCCATCTCACCCCCATTTCTCGTGCTTGCTCGACGACTCCCTCGGTGTCAAGGGTCTCGATGGCGGCTCTCAACTCTTTGTTCGCACTCACGAAGTTAGTGCCGTTATCGCTGAACATGGTAGTTGGCATGCCTCTTCTCGCCGCCATCCGTCTTAGCGCCATGATCATGGAGTCTGCTGTTAACGACGCTGCCAGTTCCAAATGCACTGCCCTGGTGGTGAGGCACGTGAATAGGGCACCCCACCTCTTCTCATGTCGTCTTCCCACGGTCACGGTCATCGGGCCGAAGTAATCGACCGCCGTGCTCGAGAAAGGTGGCTTCCCCACTTGCAGGCGTTCCCTGGGCAGGTCCCCCGTCGGTAGCCGCTGTGGTGTTCCTCTGTAGACTCTACACCATTGACATCCATGTCTTGTCGCTCTGACCGCCGATCTCAAGCCGAGTATCCAGTAGCGCTGTCGAATCTCATTCATTACCGTTTCATGGTTTCCGTGGTTGAACGCTTCATGATAGTGAGCTATTATCAGTCTCGCTATCCCATTTTTGCTATCCAAGATGATAGGTTGCTTGTAGTCGCTCGACATGCTGGCGGCGCCTATCCTGCCGCGCAGCCTCAAAAGACCATCTTCCATTATCGTGTCGAGCTTCTTGAGCTTCCCCGCTTCTTCTAAGCGGCTATCAGCTTGGCTCCTTATTAGAAGCGCTCTCTCGGCTCTCTTCAAGTAGCCGATCTCAAGCGGTAAGAACTCTGAATTTCTTACTTTCGTGGCAGGCCGCCTGTAGGCTTGCTTCTTCGTTTTATTGACCTTTCTCCATGTGGGGTCATCCTTGACGCCCCGTACCGCACCAACCATTTCCTTCTTCCTGCATAGGTCGATGAACTGGAAGACTCTCGCCGTCGCTCTTAGTAGTCTCGTCCATCTTGAGAATCTAGTGGGATCGGGAGTACCTAACTTGTACTCGCATATCCGGACGGTGGCCGTATGTTGAGTCTCCTTGTCCTCCCCCGTCGAGCTACGCTTGAAGGTGCGGTCTTCAGGCCACTCTTCTTCTTCCCCCTCGAGGAACTTTGGCCCCGTGTACCAACGGTGGCCCCCATCAAAGTTCCTGGGGACTTCTCTTGTAGCGTCGTCCGCTGGGTTCTCCGCTGTAGGAACCCAGCGCCATTGATGCGGCCGCGTCGTGTCTTCTATCTCAGCCAGACGATGTGCGACAAAAGGTTTGAAGGTCCTGGGATCAGCCTTTATCCAGGAGAGCACCGTGCTAGAGTCTGTCCAATAAGTCTTCCTTGTGGCCCTCACATCCATCTCCTCCTCGATGGACTGCGCTAAACGAGCTCCGAGTAGCGCGGCCTGCAGCTCTAACCTTGGCACGGATACTGGCTTCAATGGTGTGACCCTCGCCTTGCCAGCCAGCAAGGTCACGTCGTATTTACCCTCTTGGTTTTGTTGCCTCCAATATACTGCGCATGCGTAGGCCTTTTCACTGGCGTCCGTGAAAACGTGTAGATCTCCTCCTGCTTGAGATCGTGAGATGCACCGGGGAATCCTCAGATGATGCAACAGCTGGAGATCTTGGAGATAGCTTTTCCACGACGTCTCGTCCGTGTCTGTCACCTTCTCGTCCCAACCAATTCCGCTCCGCCATACATCCTGCATCAGTTTCTTCCCCTGGATCAGCACAGGAGAAGCTAGACCCAGGGGGTCGAATGTGCTCATGACTGCACTCGTCACTTGGCGCTTGGTTGGGGTCATCTCTAGGTCAACGACCTCAGACACGTTCCGCAATTGAGTCCGGAATCCCATCTCGTCTTCTTCCGTGAACCAGCGCAGCCCCAGAGTCCGTTCCTCCTTGGACCCGAGCTCTATCTCTGTGTTCACCTTATCAGTGAGATTCTTAAGGACTTTCCGACTGTTTGATGCCCATCCTCGCAACCGGAACCCGGCTCTTTGATGGATGGCATCCACTTGCTTTGCCACCCTTAGCGCGTCATCCTCTGTGTCGAAACAATGTAGGTAGTCATCCATATAATGGTTCCTGACCACCGCCCTCGCTGCCTCTGGAAACTCGTTCTTTGCTTCTTCTGCGTTTAGATTCTTTACATAGATCGCCAGGCTTGGTGAGCAAGCGGCCCCAAATATCACCGATGACATTCTATACTCTGTGGGTGCGCCTTTTCTTCTTGCTCTCCTCCATAGGAAGCGGAGACTATCCCTGTCCGCTTCTCTTATCTTCACTTGGAGGAACATCTCTTGGATATCAGATACCACAGCGATCGGCTTTTCCCTGAAGCGTAGTAGTACCCCGAACAGTGACTGGAGTAAGTCTGGTCCTGGCAGTAGGGCGTCATTCAGACTCTTGCCTCTACATTTGGCTGCAGCGTCGAAAACCAACCGCATCTTCTTCTTGGTAGGATGTGTCACCGCAAAGTGAGGAAGATACCACTTCCTTGTCGACGTCGACTCGTGCGTGACCTCCTCGGCATACCCGCTGGTTAAGAGGTTATCGACCTGCCGCTCGTACTCTATCTTCAGGTCTTCATTCTTGTCTATCTTACGTTCGATGTTTCTTAATCTGTTAAGCGCAGAATCATAGTTGTCCGGCATGGACTCTTCATCAGTTTTCCATAGCAGGCCCGTTTCGAAGCGCCCGTCCTTCATACGACGTGTGGTCTTACTTAGTAGTTGCACGGCCCTTTCTTCGGCGTCCGTGCTCGGTCGACGCGGCTGCACCCCCAGCGACTCTATTGCGAAGTGCTCCCTTATGAGTTCATCCATGTCTTCGTCGCGCGTCGAGACGTGAGCACAGGTAAGGTGGTTCACCCTCGAAGCTGCTCCCCCGTCTATCCCATGCAGCACCCATCCCAGGTGTGTGAGAGAAGCAGCTGGTTGGCCACGCTTGCCTCTCCTTGTTGCCCGTGACACGATGAGCTCCCAGTTATCTTGCCCGATGAGCAACTTCGGTGCTTCCTCTTCGTAGTGTAGCCTGTTCGCTATCCTCTTGAGGTGATTGCATTCATCCAGCCGTGCCTTGTTGATCACTTGAGGCGATAGTCTTAGCTTGTCTATCGTTCTCGCCCCGATGATCTTCCTTCTTTGGTTCGAGTGGAGACCCCTCAGACTGATGTTGACCCGCATGGAGTCATCCTTCCCGATGACTCGTCCTCCAACTGTCTCTATTGAGAGAGCTTCCCTGGGTCCTTCCAGTCCGATTTTGTCCGCCACTGCAGCGTCGATGAGAGTCACCGTAGACCCTTCATCCAATAAGGCCAAAATCGTGGCCTTTCCCTTTGGCCCGTATACCTCCACGGGCACCATCTTCAGATACGCTCTCGCGTTCTTCGCGGCGTTCGTCAGATGAACATTGTTGGCGACCTCCCTCGCTGAACTCTCCCGAGCATCCGATATCTTGTCCGATGATGGCCTCTCTTCACCATGCAGCAGTGCATGATGCCATCTTCCGCAGTGCTTGCACGGAGGTCTTCTGCACGTCTCCTTCCTGTGCCGGTAGCGAAGACACTTGAAGCAGCATCCTGTCTTCCTTGCTATGGCCCACCTATCTGTCACTGAAGCTTGCAGAAATTTCTTGCATTCGTCCAGGTGGTGACTTCCTTCACAGTGTGCACATGAAGCTTGCTGCATCCCCTGCGACTCTGTCGCTGCATGTGCAGCCTGGCGCGGTAGGTGGTGAGCCACCTTCCTTGGGGCAGCGGCTTCCTGGCTGGCGTAAGGTCCACACCTTTCGGCCTCTCTGTTCAGGAACATTGCTATCAGTGCTAGGTCCGGGTCCACATGTTCCGCAGCAAAATCATACCATCGATATCGGAGCACCATTGGTAACTTCTCTATGATCACCTTTATCATCTCTGGAGAGTTGAGGTACGCCGGCTTCCTTAGCCCCTTTATTGTCGCGACGGTGTTGCTTATCGATCCAGCAAATAAACACACATCCCGCGCACTATCACTTGGTTTAGCAAGGTTTTTCACTTTATCTAATTCCGCTAGTACTAACGCCTCCGGCCGTCCATAGCGCCGGCGCAAGGACTCTATCACTTCACTAGGTTCACACTCAGAATATAACACACTTTTCACTGCATCCCTTGCGCCTCCTTTGACGGCCTTCCTTAGCCGTGCCATGTTCTGCACCGGAGTAAACAGCGCCGCCGTATCTTCATACACGGACTTGAAGGCCAGCCACTCTCCACTGTTTCCATCAAACACCGGAAGCTCGTACATGTACGCTGGCTGGTGCACGTGTCCCGTGGTCCTTGGTGCGGCGCTGATGGCACTGATGATCGCCTGGGCCAATGCCCCCATGTCGCGGTCTCCTCTGGAGTCCTCTGGCTTCACGGCGGTGACAGTGGGATCCTGGAGTTTTAAGGAGTCGATGACCCCACCTGGTCGCCCCTCTGCGGACGTCCCCCCGGCCCCTTGATGTCCTCCACCAGACATCCTGCCAACCGTGTCGTTCACCCACTCTGCGACTTCATTGGCTCTACCATCAGGCTCTTCTTCAGCAGAGTCCTCGGCCCTCTCTTCTGGATTGTCCTTTCCCAACTTCAACAGTTCCATCTCAGCTCTCGCCAGCGCAGCGGCAGCCTGTGCTTCTTGCATCTCTTGTCGGCTTATCTCCGCACGCAATTCCATCTCACGTCGTGTCCGTGCCTTCTCCGCCGCTGACGAGGGTTTGTTGGGGCTAGGACGGGCCTGGGGCTCCCCCGTGTTCTTCACTCTTGATTCCTTTGCCGGTCCGCCGGAAACTCTCACGGTCTCCGGCGCGCTCCCGGCAGCATCCTCTTCTGTTGTCGTCTCGGTCGTCGGTGCCCCGGAGACCTCCGTGGCCTCGGGGCTCAGCTCCTCGGAGCTGGACCGGCGGGCGACACCCTTGTGACTCCGTGTCACAGGCATCGAGAAGTCGTGTGGTCGTCTGCTTCACTGGTATATACAGCCCACTTGCCAAGGGCTGCACTTGCCAGACTCTCCGTCAGCACTCGACGATCGGCTCCTGCCGACTGGAAGCGCGACCTCTCCGCGCGCACACAGACCACCACCACCAAAGTCTAGTTCAAAGCAAATGACAGCTGCAAGCTGTCCCCAGGTTACGCGATGATCCGGCTCGAAGGACCAGCTGTCGGGGGGCCTCCCGCGAGCCGCAACTCCGCGCCCGCCCTGCAGGGCGTTCACGGAGATTTAAGCGGCCCTCACTATGGGGATAGACCGCACCCACCCGCACCCCTCACGGTCGCGTCGCTCGACGACGGCGGCGAGGGGTGCCTCCCCCGCTGGCGGGTGGACCGAGCTAGGCTCGAGGTCAGCCGTGCACCCGCAGGCGTCAGCGGGGGGGGGTTGCCGGGATCAGTTCGCGGCCCGGGAGGCAGCAGGCGGGCTGTAGCTTGTGGCACCGAAGCACCGATGAGCGGGGGGGGGTGCAGCCGTCGTGCAATGAAAGACTTGGTTGTACAGGCGGTGGAACGGGGCGCGGGGAGCCTGGCCTCTCGATGGGAGATGTTCGGATCCTAGCTTCTAGCTTCCTATATGCTTCTAGCTTCCTATATGCTCTCAGCTAAATGATTCTTGAAAGGCTTCCTGACTACTTCTTTCTTGATTAAAAGGCTTCCTGACTACTTCTTTCTTGATGAATCGATCTCGAACAAACTCCTTTTTACTTTGAAACTGTCTCGCTTACCTACCTCAAAGTCTTACCTTACAGAGAGCGGTATAATTTCGCCTAAATCTCAGTACTAATTTTCATCTCCTACCAGGCTTACCGTTCCCGTTTTTCTTTATTAAAAGGCATAAAAATAACAAACAAACACTACCTAAGTGTGGCCTATATACCCATTTATCTACTCGCTCTACTAGAGGCGGCACCATGGCCTTTATTTATTACATAATTAAACAGTTACACTTAACTACTTGGGTATGGCCTTCTCGTTACATTTTCTATAATTTTTCCTTCCTATAATAAAGTTCTTTTACAATGTCTCCTTATGCTATCTTATTCTACGTTATGTTAATGTATTTATTCAAGCTTATGAAAGGTATTTCGACTAATATTATTTTCAACAAAATGACTTCAACATAATTTTAAAAGGACATTGCGTTACTCTATAAGTTAGAGCGAGACGGCACTAGCCTATCCCGCTTTTACATCTCAATGAACCTCATCTTAAAAATCTCATCTTAAAATTATCTTAGTGTCTCTATTATCTGGCGCCGACAACCTGATACACGCAGCTACGAGTATATCGCAAAGAAGACTGCATTACAAAAGATGGATATATACGAGTATGTTAGTTAAAGAGCTTTAACTTGACTCATTGAATTTGTAACTTCAGATATCCTGGTTTTCCTTTCATTTAATTTATCATGTTTGTTAGAGAGAAATCATCCTTAAATTGACCCTAACTATCGATGCAACAAAAGTACAGGGTATAACTTTTTCAGATTTTAGCCGGTTCGATTCCCGGGTGTGGGAGAAGAGAATTTTCGAAAATCTTTGAATGCAGTTTGCTTTCTATTCAAAAATAAAGGAATGTTTTCTTTGAATAAATTTTCTATCTGCAGTATTAAGAGTACTTTCCCTCCAGGTGGTATTACAAAATTCCACCCTCTATATTATGTACACTACCCTACCTACCTATCTGTTTATTACCCAAAGGTTAGCTGGTAGATAGTAGATAATGCCATTATCCAGCATTAAGCTCGCCTATGTACAGTACTTTTTATTTAAGCAATTGAATTTTCTATCTATTTATGTAGAATTGGTGATTTTAACAAATGCAAATAAATAATGTTTATCTCTTATCTTTACAGAATCTCCATTCGTTTATTTTATTAAATTACTTAATGATTTACATGATCAATGAACTAACTAATTAACTAAGACAAACTCTTATATCTAAGATTGTATCTTAATATTTATGCTATACACGCCAAACCGAGTTAATACTAGAAATATTGAGCTAGGTTACAATCATGTCGGTTGTTTCTATAGAGTACTTACACCTTCAGGGCTTACTCGTACCAAGATACTATTTAAAAAAACATAAACATTTATAATTGTTATTTAACTAACACTGGAGCTTATAAAACTAAGTATCGAGGGCTGGTTTCATGAACTAACAATATTTTAAGTCTAATCTTTTTTACGTAGCTTTACTGTCCTATTTGTCTCAACCTACTTAATTCAAAGTACCTAACTATTTACTTATAAAAATAAATTGATTAAGAAAACCATGGTTTCTACTAGCAACTCATGAACCATGTTGTTTATTTGGTTTTCGTATATAAATTAGTAAACTTTTTTAAAGGAAAACCGATAAATTCAGTGATTTTATATCTTTCAAAAGGTTCAAGTGTGCGAGTGACATAGTCTGTAAGGTGTCAAAGGTCATTGACGGCGGTCTGCTCATTAATAGTAAAAAAAGTGGCAAATATCGTAGCGCCTGCGCTACGCCTACGCTTTGCCTGCGCCTGCGCACATTCTGAAGACATCAACGCGCTCTTCTTGAAAGTGCGCGTCTACAAGGTTGAAGTTAAACTAAAAAAATCTGTCAAATCAAATAGTTCACTATCTCTGAGCTTCTTTCGAAGCAAACACAAAATAGTAGTAAATATATTTTACTATGAAGGTATGTACTTTAATTAAGTACTTACTTACTATTGTCCCTAAGTTAAATAGTCTAATATGCATCCCGCTCGTTAAGTCACAAGAAGTATTTCCTTGTCTTTGTGATAGTTTGCACTAATTTGTGTATATAAAGCTCTTATATCTTGATCATGGCGTTGAGGAGCAGTTCCATTTCCTGATGCACCTCCCGGAGTAAGTCCGTCATCTGGCGAGGGGAGTCCAGGATGTCGATGCTCTGTGTGTACGGGTTGTAGCGGACGGCAAAGCCTCGGGGGATTGTTTGCGCAAATTTGCTAAAACATAAGATATTGCATGTATAATTCATAAAACGATAAAATATTTGCACAGGGCAAGCTATTTGAACTAAGATATTCTCCTATTCCACTTGTGCGACCAAATAAGGTTAGGTTTATGAGATTTGGTTTTTGTTTATACTCACATCATCTTCTCCTTAGCATCTTCAAAGCTGGTCGCCACGAAGTACACGGGTTGATACTCCGTGATGGGGTATTTGGTGACTCCTGTGGACTCAGGCTCGAAGGCCCTCAGCTCTGGTTTGTCAGTCAAGCAGTACTGCAGCTCTCCGAATGAGGAGAGCAGACCAGCTCCGAACGCTTTCAGCTGTCCTTCTTGCCGACAGAGACCAAATTCCACCGTGAACCAGAAGCACTGAAAGGATTTGGAAATCAGGCAATTAAAAAACTTATAATATAGAAAAAGTTTACATATAGAATACACGCCAATATCACACCAAATAGTGTGTATTATTAGTCAGTAGTAGAAAATTCACTACATTTTGCGTACATTATAGTGGCGATCAGTGATTGCCACCACAGAACACTTAGATGTGTGTGTAGACTAATTGTTTCATAAATTGAGGGAAGAAGAGGTAGGTAGTGTTGTGCAATATGATGCGAAAATAGTTATTTGTTATACAAGAATGCAAAGCTGCTTTTTAACCGCGTGCTCAATTTTGATGACTGAGCAAGCGCAGGATTCTAATATTTAACCACGAGCGTAGCGAGTGGTTTAAAAGTTAGAATCCTAAGCGTTGGCGAAGGAATCAAAAGAGCACAAGGTGAAAAATGTTTGCACTCGAGTGCAACACGTAACTTTTCATCCCACCTCAGCGAGGAAATGACCAAATGCAAAAAAGAACATGGCGCGACTAAAACACACCAAGAAGGTTCCGAGTATTTATATTATTTATTTATTTTTTATTCTTTATTGCACACAATATAAAACACAGGAAAAAAACAGAAATAGAGGACATGTACAAAGGCGAGTTTAACCCTGAATAGAGTTTTCTTACAGCAAACCTTTGAGGCAAACCTTTGAGTATGAGTTTTTAACAAATTTAATAAGGTTGCATGATAAATTCGGCACCATGCAGGTAGAAGTAAATAGGTTAAATTATGTTTTGAATTCACAAATACACCAAGAAGGTTACGAGTGCGAGTTTTCAACAAATTAAAAAAGGTTGTATGATAAATTCAGCACCATGGAGGTAGAAGTAAATAGGTTGTGTATTCACAAACTTGGTGAACACGATATTCTAAATTTAAATTTACTTTATCCTCTAGCGGATAAAAACGGCTTTTGCAGTCAGATATTAAACAGCAAAAACACACTTTCAGAGCTGGTGGGATGAAAAACTGTTTTACTTACCGTGGCCAGTTTCTCGATGTAATCATCAGGTGCACCCAGTGACGCTAACCCAATCTCTTGAGAAAACTGAGCAAAGGCTGGGTCTGCAAACAGAGGCGCATGGCCCAGCAACTCGTGGCAGACGTCTGGCTCCGGCGTGTACAGTGGCTTGGAGTGGTGCCGGATGTACTGGGTACTGTGGAACACGCGGAACGCAAGCCCGGCCAGGAAGTCTCGCGAGGATAGCAGACCCGCTACAGGGCGTAGGGTGAAACCTGTACAGTCTGAAACACAAACCATATCATTCAATACTTACTCAAATAGATACCTATGTTTAACTACGCACGAGACCATCAATCCTGCATCATATTCATGGGCGAAGACGTCGCCATTGGTACTTAACCGTATGAGGTTTGAGGGTTGTAAGATTCCACGGGCTAACAGCTCAGTTGGAATGCTAATATTAGAAAAAAGAGACCAACCTTTTAAGAAGTTTGAGACGTCTTCTAGCTGTGGAATGTTGTCATTCCTGTAGGCACAGTTTTCAATAAGCAGCGGAAACACATGGTTATGCTCCTTGCATGCATGCGTTGGGTAAAGCTCCGTTAGCTTATCGAAGACCACTCCCCAGGTTGCGATCTCTTCTTTGGTGTAATTGACATGAGGCAGCGGCTCTCCATGCTTGTAATTGAAAGCGATGTCAGCGAAGTATTTCCTGCGAGCTCGGTACACGGGGTCGGTGAACCCTGGGTGGTCAGAGTCTAGCTCGGCCCCGTACGAGAGGATTTGGTTTGCGAAGCGATCCAGGTCGCGGATACGGCGAGGAAACCAAGGCACGGCAGCTGAATAAAAATGAAATACACTTAACTAAATAATAAGAATACACTTTTCGTGGAAAGTAGTTTACTAAAACTCTCAACGAGTCAGTAAAAAGGTACTACAAGTACTTATAAACATCCATTTTTTCCATATATTTAACTACTTTCAAACTTACATCTGTTATCTTTGTAATTTCTTGAAATAATATTCAAATATCCGACGTTCTTCTTTAATTCCTCGAGAGCTCCTCCAAAGTCACCAGCTCCATGCAGACACTCCACCATAAACTCATAACCAGGTAGTCGGGCTGAAGAGCGAGACTCTATGTGGCTCAGATTTACGCCGTAAGATGAGAATATGCTGAGGTACCGCGCCAAGCAGCCGGCCTCGTCAGGGTGCTCCGGAGAGAAGAGAAGCCAGGTGGACTTGCTGGAGTCTCGACCTTCTTTGATGTAGTTGCCACCTTCCATCAGTTTTGGCTAGAAATAAACATTTGATCATGATGACGCGTTCTGTGGAACATAGGCTACTTCTACTTAAGTCCCACATGAAAATAGACATTATCGGAGATTTTTAATTAACCTCAATAAACAAGGGTGAATGTAAGATCTCTATCGTATACTACAGAATACTACACATATATATGGGTTGGCAGACAAACCTGTACGAGCCACACCCTCGTCCAGGCAATATGTAACGTCCGGAACCGGCCAATCCTCTTTAGGGCAACGACTTATGAAGTGAAGACCCTACATTTGTGTGGATACGATAAGAGTTTCTCAAAGATGTAACTATTTATACGTCACTCTTATCGCTCACGCAAAGCGGTATCAGAGGGCGGGTCATCAGATCATTCTTTATCAGTTCTGTATGAACCCGGTCAATCACGGATTGCGTCATAGTATTTTTTCAAGATGAGCTCGAGTGCCAAATCAGGTTAAAATTAAAAAATACGTGGTACTCACTTGCACTGGAACTTAACCACGCTATTAATACTTTCCTACTGGCGAGAATATGAGCCTTTTTTATGTTTTACTTTTAGAAAGTAAGAATTCTCTGTCTGGCTCTGTCTCTGGCTCTGGTTTTGAGTCTGTGTGATTTCTGACCAGTGTATTATACTGTGTGTGTGACGTTTCGACGTAGGATTAATTAGTCAGCATCACACAGACTAAAAACCAGAGCCCGAGACAGAGCTAGACAGAGCTTGTTGTAGGCCTACTGATCAATGCTATTGGCTATAGATATTTTTCTTTAACATCCTACTTATAAGATAAGTGTCGTAATAATAACATTGTTAAAGGTATAATAGATACTCGTATAATTTATGTCTAAATTTGCATTAAAAATAGTAGGTATGTGTTTAATCTGTCACAATATGTTATTCACAATTTTAACAAATTAATTGCGCAAAAAATAAAGCAGATAAAGTACCTATCTATACCTAATACAATAAATACTATTACGTGTAATTAGATTATGTATCTACTAATAACAAAAAAAGATACATAGGTCAGAGACTAATTGAGACGAATCGCAAATTGCAAAAATGTAATTCATGTAATTCAAATGAAGATCCCGTTTTTGACAACATGGTTTGGTATGTAGGAAGACTTATCGACATTCGATAAACAAGGTCAAAACATGTTTGGTCAAGATATGTTACGGTTGTGGGCAATAAATATTGCACAACGGCTTTTCTGCTTTCTTAGAGCGCTATCTCTTTCTGACGCTTTTTGAAGCCGAAATTAGCCGATATTTGTTGCCTACTACCATACTCGTATTGTTTTCAATCAGTCAAACTTACATATTAAGTTAGAGAAGTTTTAGAATAGCTTTTTATATTGTAGGGTTTTTTTCCTTAAACGTGCAAGTGCTTACGACAGAGCTTAGAACATACTCGTATAAAATATTATAGTAGGCTTCTTCTAGAGTCTATAGACCATTGATTCCCAACGTGGTCCAGGTGGACCCCCAGGGGTCCAAGGGAGACTCGACAGGGGTCTAAGATGGCGTTACAAAAAAATGGGGGTCCACAATTCGTAAGCAGGGGTCCACGAAAGTTTATCTGGTTCGATAGTGAAGAACTAAAATGTTGGCTTCGTCTATCAAATAATTAATTAACATATCAATTCTTACTTTTTCTTTTATTTATGTTGTGCTGACCCCACATAAAGTGGGATAAGGGCAGGAAAAAGAAGAAGAATTCTTACTTTTCTCGAAAACTGTTTATTCGTGGTAGGAACACAGCCGCAACGCAAATGTCCTCAGTTAGATCTAATCTCCATATTTTTGGTCGACTATGGAATATAGTAAAAATGTAGCTGCAGGGCAGGGGGTCCACCGAAAAAAGCAAAATTTTGAAAGTGGTATATGAGAAAAAAAGGTTGGGAACCTCTGGTCTAGACTCACCTACTTTGCTTTGTGATACAACTGAACAAACGAACTTTGGCTTTGAAACATCCCTTCGGTTCTTCTTATCGTGTCACTGGTTCTTTAAGGCTCAGTGTGGTGAAGGATTTTAAGTACGTCATACAGAGACTCCTTTCAAGCACTTGAGATATTTTCGAACTTCAATGAAATTGCAAAAATAAAAAGCGGTGTACCCAAGGCCGTCTTAAACTAGGCTGGGGCCCTTGGGCACACAAGAATTTGGGGCCCTTTTGGAAAGTAATAAAAGCTAAATATAATAACTTTTTTTTACTAAGTATAACCATTTATTATAGGTAATCAAATACAGTAGGCTATAATGGCGTAGTATTGTGAAAAAAATGTAATGTGCCCGACAAAAATGTTTTGAGAATGAATGTGCAGAAATTGTCGGTCCTTCGGGGCCCCCTGAGAATGGGGGCCCTGGGCACGGGCCCCGTGTGCCCTTATGGTAAAGACGGAATAGGGTGTACCTGAGTATACCAATTTGAACTAGCTTAGGCATAGTAACTAACATAATTATGCGTGTTTTCATTCATGCTTGGTAATCCAATCTTCGCTGTTAATAATGACTAAAGTAAACGTACTCATTACTTAGAAATAACATAATTTGCAGAGCCCTATATAGGCACGCTTAATAAATTGTATACGTGTACTTGCCAAAGTTATATTAATTTTAGTCAATATTGATCTCCATTTTCGAATTTTTATAGCAGATTTTATAGTAGTAGTAGTATTTAATTTAAATATTTAAGTTTTGGATAATTCTGTAATGCTATGCTAATGATTGCAATAAACTGAAACGAGAAGACGAGCATGTATGAAGAATGTTATGAGAGTGAATGAAGCGAAAGAGGTGTGTCAGGATCGTAGCAAGTGGAAATCCGTGATCTCTGCCTACCCCCATGGGAATGAGGCGTGATTTTATGTATGTATGTGTGAATATATATAAATATATTTAAATATTGTGTGAATTGTCCACAATATTTATTTATTTATGTATAATATACACACAAGCTACCTGACGGGAAGCGGTTACCGTAGCCTTTGGAGGCCTGCAAGGTACAGTACCAGAAATATTAAGAGAGCTTTGCCAGGCTTTTTAAAATTTTGAAACGGCCTTTTCGAAGCACCCCATAATTTATCCATGAACGAGGATGCAACATTTAACTTTGAAGAACTAACCTTATCAGGAGGTGATCCTGAGACCGGCGTATCCGCGTTTTGCCGCTGGATGTCCATGTTTTAGCACAAAAGTACTTTTCTTTTCTCACAGACGTCAACTTTGATTTAGTCGTGCGTGTAAACAAACGAGTTCGGCGCGTGCGCAGGTTTTATGTAGAGCGCGTGACGTAGCCGACTTTAATGTGCGTCGGAATGGATGTGGTATAGGTATTTTATATTTTTACTAGCAGCAAAGCCTGGCGTTGCTCTGAATAAAATTTATTTATTCTAGATTTTTCTGGACATCTACTACCTATCTACAGTTATCAAGAAGTAATGTTAATCAAGATGTTTGTTCTCTGTCTGGGTGTTATATTGTATTCTATGTATGTATTTACAAAAAAAAAGTATTTAAGTACCTATTATATCAGCTATCTGGTTCCCATAGTACAAGCTCTGCTTAGTTTGGGGCTAGATAGTGTTGTGTGGATTGTCCGCATTATTATTATTATTATGTCAAATAAATAATGCAATACATAATTCAAGTAAAATAAATAATTACAATACATTTTTTAAGTATTTAAGTTATCTATACATATCTCAATTTCTAGATTGAACGCTTTGGACATTGCATGTGCTAGGTATGTACTTTCTTTGTGAATTAATACATTGTATTTTTTTGTTTTTATAGACATGAAAAATACATAATAAGGTAAGACCACACCAAGCGGAACTGTATTACAGCGGCAGAAAAAGGAAGACAAAAATACTAAAGGAAAATTCTTTACAGATAAGTCAAGAATTTTCCCTCAGTAAAAATATAAATAATATAAAATATTTTAATGTTATTAATAAATTATCAATCATAATCAAATCATAATATTTTCTAAACAGAGCTCAGTATCGTTACCGCATCTGTAGATTTGTACAAAAATTGTTGCATGCAATATGCTCTCGAATTGCGTTTGACCAGCATCGGCGGCTTCGTGAAGGTTGGACCGCTTTTTGCCTGGATCATATAAAAAACAAACAAAACCTGTCCTCTAAAATATTTTGCGCTTTATGTAATAAATAGTGGTTCGCCCCGAACTGAGATCTCGTGACTGACGCTCCGAACTGTCATTTAGTCTTGCCTCTGACTACCCTACTATCTTGGCATGATCACGTTTCAACTCAATTGGCGATGATCAGGCCTCGGTTCCATCATCAGACTTACAAATAATTAAAATTATCGGCGAAGCAAAGATTACTTAGGTAACGAGCCAGACTAGAATATCTGTAACCCGGCTCGGAGCGCCCGCCGTTGGGTGGTAGGTATTATCACTCAACAACATTTAAATCACAAGAATCAGTTTGAGGCAAACGTCAACAAACTAGGTCAGAATCTAAATAAACTTAAGTTCTAGGTACAGCTGTACCTTAAAGGCCTTATTAATAATCCTGGCGTAGCGTTGGACTAGTTAATCCGTGTTTTGTCACATTTGCTCGAGTTGACAATTGCATGTCAATGCAAGAGACAAAACACGGATTAACTAGTCCAACGCTACGCCAGGATTATTAATAGCACCCTCAGAGTAAAAAGCATTAAATAATCAGCATATAGGCCTACACCAGATACTTTGGTATAGAAATTAATAATGCATTTATAATTATCGTATGTACCGGCTATGCCATACCGGCCATGTTATTATTTTAATTATAAGAGCTCTTGTAAAATAACAGGAAAATCTTATTAGTTTATTCTTAGTACCTTATTACTACTACTCGTGTACTCTGGCTATATAGGTCGTCTCTCCATCTAAGGAGTTTTATTAGAACCTTTGACATAGACAAGCTAGCTAAAGAAACCGCACGTCAAAATAATAATATGACATATTCAAGATTTTATATCATCAACAAATTCAATAAAAATCCTTGATAATACTTTGATTCCAGTTAGATGTAAGATCGAAGAATGGTGCAGTTAAAACAAGTGCAAATTCGGTTGAAGTCCATTAAAAACATTCAAAAGATCACTAAAACTATGAAGATGGTCTCCGCTAGCAAGTGAAGTATTTTCTCTTATTTTGTAACGTCGATTGGGTCTTTGCTTATTATTGTATAATGCCAATCTGCAAAGGCCTGAGGTCTCTCCATGCAAGAGCCAGCCTCACTTTTCCAACTGAAATCTAGTGTTTTTCACTAAATTATCTTATATCATTAGTAGGTCGGCGCGATTATCCCAGATGTCTTGTACATATTTCAAAAACGAATCATTCATTAATCAGAGCTTCTGTCATAATATTCCTACTGTAAAAAAGAATCAGTATTCTGTCAAATGCCTTCCTTTTCTGAGAGTCGGTACATACCATGTACATACATACCAAACTATTTATAAACTTAATCTATCTAGGTTTCTGTCGCAAAGGCCTTCCTTCATACTCAGCAGAAAACTACCAATTTACTGTGAACAGAGCCGGTATCCGTGAACTAATTAAATCAGAACAACAAGGTTCTTACATCATTGTATCAGGTATTAAAGCCCTTACGAATCAGAATGATCTTAAAGAATCACCTTGCTTTTCGGTTACGTCCACGATAATTTCAACGCCTCTCTCCCTTACCTACTCCTTGTACAATACCTACGTAGATTCACGAGAGCCGAACGCGAGCTGAAAGCCGCCCGACCCTTCGGCTACGGCCCGCGCAAGTTCTACGAGTCTTCCCACCTGGTGAAGGGTTCTGTTGACGTAGAGAAAAAGGACGACAAAGCGCCTCCGCCGGCCACGCCTGAGCCGGTGGTGGTCGAGAAACCGGAAGATAAGGAAGCCGAAAAGAAAGTCAAGAGGATCTATATTGCCATGACTTCAGATCGAGGTAAGAAATGATTTGCATACCCAGGAGACTTTGCGGCAGTTTAGGCCATTTTTGCGATATCGCATGCAGGCTGTCTTATGTCCTGTCATATATGCATTACGTAGGACCAAAAATGCTGCACTAAGAGAAATTAAAAATAAACATGCAATTTTTACTGCTTAAAGTAAAGCAATTAATTATCAGGTAATCATCAGGCGACGATGTTATTGAGCTATAAAAATGCGTATCGCGTAGGTACTTTTGTTTTCATAACAGTAATATTAATTCCAAAACACAACATTACAACATTTTATTATTTGTTGCTGTACTGTAAAATCAAATGTAATCACAGTTATCATTAGCTATGTTTACATGACTAGGCCAAAGACATTGTAAATATTATACCAAATTGATAACTTTTACTGATGATGTCAGTTTTTAATATTTTTATAAATACTGCCAGATACACCCTATAAGTACCTAGGCAGGTAAGAAAGAACATCTCTCTGTGGCCGGCACTTCATGACTGAAGATCGTGATCTCTAGAATGTCCTCGTTGTACAGTGTGGACGGCCTGCCTCCAGCGCTTCCTATTTGTAGCCATTTTGACCACATCATAAAACTGACTTCTCCCCACCATGATCCTCTCTTAAACTTGGTCAGTCGGAGATCTACCACGAAACCGCCTTCCTTCCACGTTCTCAACAAACAACATAATAAAACCACATTCCCAAGATATAACATGCAGTAGGCACATAAATAGACGATAACGTACCTTAGTAGCCTAAGGTGTTACTGGTACAGCAGCTTGTTTATTGAAAGCGGTTGTTTTCCCGTATGTCGCAATCGGCGCCAACTCTTCATCACACGGTAAGCGTCTCGCCTAAAGGTCACTGCGTAAATACAACTTTTGCGTTTAAGGATATGAATGCGTCGTGTCTTACACTCAGGTAGTGTTAAACAGCTGACTGAGGGGGGGATGTAATGCCAACCTTACATAAAGGGGGACAAGGGTAGGAAGATGATATGTTATGATGCAGGGCTGTGCGGCGGTGTGCACAGCGGCGTGGCGCGGCGCATAAGGCGAGAGATGGCGACGCGCCAGGCAGAAGGACCCACGCACAAGCTCGTCTGCATAGGGGACAAGTCACGCACCATGCTACGCCGTGCCTACGCCGCCAACATGCTGGTCAGCGTCAAGGACGTAAGACCAGACTATATTTCATCCCGGATTAGAGGTAGAGGATAGCCTTTCTATACTCCTTGTGCGCCGGAAAGACATGCAGCAAAGGATTTTTTCATTACTCATACTCTGAAAGTAGGTCTGAAGTTGCCTGAGGGGCCTAATTGAAAGTAAAACTTTCAGCCCTAGGGAGAATCGCTTTCTACTGACAGCTGTCAAATTATAAAAAAAACAAGTTCGTTTTTATTCAACCATGTTCCAACTTTCTAAAGTCTTTCTAACTGCAAGGAGGTCGTTGAAATTCCAACTTTTTATTCAGCAAGTAGGTTGGAAACCCATTACAACGGTAAGAAGTTTTTATAAAGTCTAATTAAAGCGCAATGTAAAATTTTAATAACATAAAGATAGTATTAAATAAATAATATATCTTCTAAATTACTTGATTAATATATAGCTTCAACTATTTATTTAAAATAACATAGATTTGAGCAAACAATTTACAACTTTTTAAATTATGAGAATGAAAATAATGGCTGAATAATGCTGGCGAGCCGAAGCCGAAGGCCCGCCAGAGAAAAAGAAAAAAAAAACCGGGAAGGCGGCAATTCAATCTTCATTTTCACTAATTTTTCTTTCATGTTTTTATTTTTACTTTCCTTGTATTCGTAATGAAAAGCACAGTGTTTACCTCGGGTGAAAGTCTTTTAAGTCCCTCAAGCTCCATTGGCGCCCTCGCTATCGCTCTGGCGCCAAACCCGTCTCGGGACTCAAAAAACGTGACTTTCAACACTCGGGTAACAATGTACTATTGAGCATGCCGCGTATGTTCGCACTTAGGCCCGTATTCATAAATATTAAATTTTATACATAATTCATGAACTTTTGTCATTTTTGATGACAAATATCTGTGCTTGAGGCTCGACTCAGACTCAAGCACTGTTTCGGAATACGGACCTTAGTGTCAATGCAATGGCTTATATAGGATTGCACAGAAAGGTTCAGCACGTGATAAAAACCTCCATACATATTACGACGACAAGAAGACATTCTGCACTGGGACACAAGCACACTATTAACTAACAGGTTAACTACACTAACTGTTGATAAATTGATAAAAATATGTACAATATTAGCAGTAGAGCTCTTTGTGAACAAAGACGAGGTGAGCAATGCTTCACGGCAGAAATAGGCATTTTCTTTTCTATTCATACCTACCCATGTGTGAAATCGTTCTTAAAAGTACCTCTACATATTAATAAATAATAAAAAAGGTATTTTTTATGGTGTATGTGCAGATCGGTCGCATAGCGCCAGTGTTCGCTGACGCCTCCACGATGGCGGCAGCAATTACTGAGTCGGGCTATACGTTCGACATCGGCGAGATCTACTACAACAAGTTCTTCTCTGCCGTCAAGTACGAGTTGTCTGTCATCCCTTTCTTCAACAAGTTTCGGATCGAGGTATCTATATCCAAACTTATCAATTTAATATGCATTTTTCTTTTATATAATCTCCTACTATTATAGCTATAACACCCCCAATTAGCAGTTAATCAACAAACTGAGTACAAAACAGCTAGTATTGCTACAAGACAGGATGTCAACCCACGTCCCTAAGTAAGATCAGAGGCGAGGTCATTTCCTGATCACCGATGTTTTACAGAACAGACATTATGCATTTATCAACAGTAATTTGTGAATTTCTTTGAACCGTTTCGTCGCAGGCCGCGCCAAACATGAACGCGTTCGACGATGTGGACGCCGACCAGTTGGAGAGCTACGCGGAGTGGACGCTGGCAGCGCTGATCTACTATGCACTCAAGGTATCGCTGACTCCTTAGCTTGCTTGCTCATTCATTACATACCAAGTGCATTGCACGACATTGATATAAAATGTTGTTTAGCTGTTACAACTAATGTGACGACAAAATAGGCCACCTGACCATTTATAAGAGCACAAAAGCTTCTATAAGCGTTGGTTTTTAGTGATGATAGTGGATACATTTTCAGGAAGAACGATTATGAGCCCTCATCCACCGACTTTCCGCGATCTTAATAATATATGTCCTTTGTTTCGTTTTCCGGTTCGTGTCCGCCATTCGAGAACCTTTGAAAGTTTGATACTAATAAATAATTATGGTTTTTAGTAGCACCATAGAAATAGACGGGCGATAACGAGAAAATCATACGGTTGCAGGAAGGTGCGGCCTCGGAGCAGTCAGCACGCATGGCTGCGATGGACAACGCTACCAAGAACGCAGCTGAGATGATCCGCAAGCTGACTCTTCTATTCAACCGTACGCGCCAAGCGGTCATCACGCGCGAACTCATCGAAATCATTTCGGGGGCTGCGGCGCTCAAGTAGGAGCATAAACACACCTAGCCGAACCTATAATGCATCTCAACGCGACTTAATTTACCTGACTGTGCCTTTAGAATAAGCAGGTATACAAGGATACGCATCAGACTATACAAGGTGTATCTAAATATGTGTACTATGCGAAGGTGGGGGGTTTCAGACCACAATGGTGATCAGTTGTGGGGGGGAGATAATTAAAAATTCCTATTTTCAGTTTCCCATACAAAAATATTTAATTTCATAATGCCTAAATAAATTGACAATCCTATCCTTGTAACCCCTTGACCCCTTGACCTACTTCCTCTGTAGGTCTACTACTACTACCTACTACCTCTGTAGCTGAGTTTAGGGTTGTCACTTTGTATAAAGTCAGCTGTTCATGTTGAAACTTCGTTGCAGTTTTTTTCAGAGATACCAATCGAAGTTCGAAAAGTCGTTGAACAAAAGTTGTTCCCCGGGGGGTGGAAATTCACCCCCCTTCAGTACACATATTTTGATACACGTTGTATTTAAATGATTTATTTTTTTACGAAACCAGAACTTACACTACTACCTACCTACTATTTAAAAAAAACTGGCCTTTGCATCTATTGTAGGTGATTTATATAGCGTCAGACGTAACTGGGTGGTTTCACAAGCTCTAATCGCGGGACGCTATAGTGCCTGGGACAGGATTTTAGATGGAATAGGCTTGCCCAGCACTTATACCATCCTGACAGCTTAGTCGGTCGTATCCACAGGAAAGACATGGTCAATACGTGAGGAGCTGACTAAGCCGCGGGTTTCCTTTCGATGTTTTCCTTCACCGTTTGAGAGCACTAGCCCTTTTTTTGACGAAAATTTATGAACACTACTATTAGAACTTACACTATTACTATACACTGCTAGCTCTTATGTCTTTGCAGTAAGCATCATTTTTCTTTGTTTTTAGGTAACTTGAGCCGTATCCTACTGTGCTTAGTTTGGACAAATCAAAGTCGCATAGTTTATTCCATGTAAGCTGCTCATTGCTGCTCAATGTCTTCGAAAAACAATAGCAGGTGAAATTGAAGAAAGTGATATTACATAAGAGTATAGAGTTGATCTAAATAGCAATTTCACTTGTGTGTATTGCGTTTTGTAAAATAAAAGGTTTTGATCATGTAAAATTGTTGTTTATTATTTGGTAAACCTTGCTTCACGCATTGAATTACTAAATTAACTTTGGGTAGGAAAAAATTAAGCGCAGCTAACTTAAAAAACTTCAATTTCGTTAGACACTATTTTAAATCCTACAGTAGGTATTTTCAATCCTAATCTAGTACATATTACATAGTTGATATGTTTATTTTAAGCAAGCAGGTACAGTCGCGGTATAAAAATGTTCGTCACCTTAGAGTCGGTTTTTGCTTGCACCAGTGCAGTGCCTTGATCATGAACACATTTTGACATAATTTGTGACGTTAACTTATCGGTGTATTCTGTCTATTCAGTTTCAAAAGGTAATAATGTGCTCGCGATACGTTGAACGAATCAAGTTGAAAACTGACGAACATTTTCATACCGCTACTGTACAATACGGCTGCTGGCGTAACTTGGCGGGTCTGAAGTTAGCCGTTCGGCCAATATTCCATTCGTCACTGGCCATTTTTGCAAAAAGGGCCCAGTTCTGACTCGGCAAGTTACACCGGCCAAACTGTACTACGAGCAGTATTATTATATGTTCTAGTTACGAGTGCCTACTTGATAATACTTAATAACTATTCAGTTAAGCCTTGCGCACATCAAGATCACCTGCGAGCTCTGTCAACAGAACAGGTGGGAGTAAACGGCGATAGCGATCACTGTCCAATATCGCATTGTCAAAGTTCGCGGCAGCTGATCGCCGTCGCTATCGCCATCAAAGATAGCCTAGATGTGCGCAAGGCATTAGACAAGTCCTAATCCAACTAAGAAGTACCTAAAGAAGACAGATTCTTTGATGAGTAGCGTTCGAAAAATTACGCCATGTAATCTTTTCGTCATAACTTATAATATCAAGTAGACATTTCTTTGAGACGCAGTGGTCCTCTCGGGTCAGTGCGACTCCTCAAGATACTTGTCGTAGCTGGCCTGGTCCATGAGTGTCTGCAACTCCTCGATGCTGGTCAGCCTGACACGGAACAGCCAACCTTGCTCGTAGCATGACTTGTTGATCAACGATGGCGCTGACTCTACTGCGCAGTTCTTTTCCGTCACCTGAAAAAGACGAAGCATGGTCATTACTCCCGCGTGTTCCTTGCTGATTGTGGAGGTTTGTTATCTGGAAGATTTTTTTTCATGATATTTAGGTTATTATTTAGGGTAGGTAAGTATACAGGTTATTTTACTACCGATTTTAATTTCTGTTAAGCTGGCATAAAGTTGAACAGTAATTGTTTGGCAAAAATAATTACTCAATGCCATGATTCTTCTGTAGTTCAAAAAAGGTTTTTAACGATTTAAGTTCTACAGCTTCACACAACCATACATACCAATAGTCTATGTGTGTGCATTATGGTGCTCATGAATAGACATCCAGCATCAACTAGGCCCCTATCATGCCCGTGTTTAAAGCACCAGTTTGGAGAGTTTTGCGGTGCGGTTAATTCAGGTGGTCACTGAATCCAATTTTGATTTGGGTGATCTCTGAAGCGTTCGATGTTCAAATTGGCACATTCCAAATCGAAAAATCGCATCTGTTTCAGCGTTTGTCAGAACAAATTGTGTTACAGGAATAGCACCGCTTACTGGTGTTACCTACCGTGCCTGAGACGGGTGTGTAGACCTCTCCTGCCGCTTTCACACTCTCCAGAGCGCCACACTCGTCTCCCGCTGCTAGTTTTGTGTCCACTTCTGGTAACTGCGCGAACACTACCTCTCCTAAGGCGTCCTGGAACATGTGATATCCTATTTGTTAGCCTTTCCAGACTTGATAGATACATAGGTGTTCATCATCACATTATCCGCAGCCCAACTTACTCGGCATGGACCTCTCTTTGCTCTTGCGTCCACCACGATCTTAGGCTACCCCAAATATATAAATTCCTTCATCCATCTGCGGCTAAGACACTGCCAATGTCGTCAACCCATCGTATGACGAACTTTGGATGCTGTTATTATTGTTTAATTTGACCGCTGTTCAGTCCGAATAAAAAACTACGATAGCGACTTGTGTGTATTTATTACGGGGGTCTGTTTTTATAACAACCAGAGGCTTTGAGACTCTTAGCAGTTAGGGTTTCTTTGCCTAGGGCTCTGTTTGTGCCCTAGGCAAAGAAATCTGGTTATGGGCTCTGGTTGTATCAAGTGCAAGCTGCGAATTTACGCCAAGGACATGCGGTTAAGGCGAAGACAACCTCCGATGTAGGCACTACTCGCTCGCACATTTTAACCCTTTGAAAGATACAAAATGCATTGAACTTATTTATCGAAAATCGCGAGCGACTATTTTCAGTTTAGTAGAAATCCAATTTAATTCTTCTTCAAAGTTTACGTTTTCTTACATAAAAGATAGATACAAACACCAAAAACTAGTTAGGCCATCATCATATTTAAGACTGGCCTATTAAGGCCAGTCTTATATAAGTCATATTGTTATGTAGCTAATATTATTATCTTGGTGTTATGCTATCTTCATTCGATTACCTAGTTGCTTTTGAATTCTCAGACAATAATACAATAATGAGCCAATAAGCACATAATGGCTAGAATACACTAGCGTATGACTTAATGAGTGATTAGCTAATTAAAGTCAACGTACGCGAAAATTATCGCGTGACCTGGCAGTAGACGCGGTCAGTTTTAGATTGCTGAGAGTATTTCATGATAAGAATTGTATTTTTACCAGTTTCCTCACGGTTTTATGGTATGGTAAAGTATGTGCAGAGAACAAACAAAGACTCGAAAATCACACGAATGATCTGGCTAAAAACTGCTAGGTACACACACACTTAAGAAAACGTTAACCGCTTAAAAAGATGGCAAATACTCAACCTAGACCAGAGATCCTGACCAGTTCTTCTGCTCATACGGTGTCGTCTCGCTGGAAACACACCCCCCCCGCATCAACCCAAAAACATCTGATTACGGCAAAGTACCTATGTCTAGATTTACTTACCTGTGCAAAACTGGATATGCCCACAGTGCCAATGTTGTCGTTTACTGAAACCCACTCGTGCTTTCTTGTGTAGAACCGATCTGAAAATAGTAAAAATCTCATCAGGTATAGGTATTATTGAGAACCTTACGATAGATATATGCATACTTAGTAGATCATCTGACGATGACCACAGACCCAAAACACAACACAAAAGTCGTACCATGAAATAATTATGAAACTGTGTAAAACCATTTCGATGCAGGCGACTGTACCAGCACATGATGCCCTAGTCTGAGTTTTACTCGTTTCGATCGTTTCTACGTAACGTATTGTTGTTTTCTCATCTAAATGGCGAAGGGTAGGCTAAACTATTTTTTTAAACTGATCGAGTAAAACTGCAACTTGCCCTTCTGAGATCCATTTGCAAATCATTTCTCTCATAAAGCACCAAGAAGCATTGCTGTGTACCAATCGGTTTGAGGGGCGTGGGTGAAGTTACAGCCTACACCAGGCCCCTGTTTAATAAAGCTGACAATTCGACATATGTGTCGAAAGACGGAATTGTCGCGTTGTGGCTATTCATTAAAGTGACAAATATGTCGCAAAAGCGCGACAATTCCACAATTTTGTCGCTTTTTCACATTATGTATGTCCAATTGTACATTTTATTAAATAGGGGCCTGTAAGTACTTATGCCTCAATATGATGGACGCAGAACCTTACATCACTATGGCACGCTCCTATAACGTGAGATCCACGAAGCAAATGCTTCGCAGGTGATGGGTGAGCCAACTGATTATACCATTGTATAAAAAAGTATCTTCATTCGGGCCTAGTCTGCTTCTTTGACGGTACCTACCTAATCTTTTTTACAAACGTCTGTGCCAGCTAAAGTAATACAATTTGGAGAGTTGTTCCCGGATATCTTAATCATGCTATAGCTTTATATTATCTACTCATGTTTGTGCCTACCGAGAGTACCTACGCAGTGCGTCCGTAGCTCAATGTATTTGTCAGTAGTATTCAAGTTGCGTCAGATGTGGATCTGTTTCGAGATAAGCTCAAGATCAGTTACCCTCATAAACTATAACTTACTACTAATACATAAGTACGTACGCACGCCTGTTTTTTAACATTGTTAGTAAGTACTTAGGTATTCGTGTTTGATAAACGTATTATAGAAAACCGGGTGAAACTGAGAGCCCCGAGGAACACCAGAAATAGTACTCTAGTTAAGTTAGATCTGAGACCTCGAGACACACCGCCCTAGAAACTGGGTTTGTTACAGTTTTACCCAACATTGCAGAAATATTAGTCCACGAAGGTTTTCAAGCATAGCGAGCAATCTATAGCGACACATCCACACGATCGAAGGCCTTTTCAAAGTCTAATAGTTATTTTAGACAAATTCAGCTTTTTCGCATGTTTTCATATTTCCAAGGCAAAGTATAGTCTGTGACTTCACCAATTACGTTTCATTGAGATGCCAAAATAGCGCGTAAAAGGCGTTATCTTTGTCGAGCTGACCCCTTGGCCTACCACAGCTGATGTGGGACTAAACCACTAGGTTCCAATACACCAGCAGATAAAATTATAGAAGGGCTGTGTGGCTATAGAGAGGTCCATCACCAAACTTTGCCACGAAGAAGAGATTATTTTTACCAACATAGTTAATACATAGGTAGTATACCATCGCAATAGGTAACTCAAAATATGAGCTAACTTCAAATTATGCCAGCTAAAAGAAAAATTAAGTTCGTCAAGTTTATGTAATGATTGTGGTGATATGGACAATAGATTTGAGTCCGTACATACATAATTATTATGTCTACTCACGTGGTCTATTTTTGGTATTTTGGTAGGTATTCAAATATTATTGTTCTTACTATCGTTATGTGTGCTGTACAGAATTCTCCTGCAGCAGTGGGTGTTAGCGCCATTCCTCGTAGCCCTGGAGATACTTCTTAATATACAACTAAGCACCATTGTGGTTTTATCCTGAAATATTAAAAAATAAGTGGTATTTAGTGCTTAAAGGGTCAGCAACGCGTCTTAGGTGCCTCTGGTGTTACAAGCGTTCAGAGGCTATGGTAACCGCTTTTCATCAGGTAGGCCGTGTTCTTGTTTGTTTGCATACACATACTTAAACATAAAACCTAATAACGTAAGGAAAATCTACTAAATAATATATAAGTTTAATAAACTTGAGAAAACGACTTCATGAACTGCAGAACCGATTTTCATAAAATTTCCAAGTGACCAATTTATCAAAAAACAATTTTTTTCGAAATCATCGTACTTATGCAAGCGACTGTACCTTGAACCAGCATAGCGTTTGAGGGACCACTTCAAGGGTCAAACGTCAAAATCTACGAGATAATTGTATAAGATAAAAAGACAAAACTTTGGGCTTACCTTAAATAAACTATTAAAAAAAACAACTGGATATGAAAGACGTTAGAACTCCGGCGCGCGCGACTAGCTAGTGAGACATTCTTGTTGCAGTACCGCGGGTTATCTCACAACTCGGCCCGACCTTGCACTAATATAGTGTAGGCACTTATAATAGTGTTACGCCGGACACCTTGCAACTTCTTTCTTCTTCTTTGTATTTCTACGCCTAAAGGCCTGCTGGCGATGGCGATCAGTGAAACACTGTCAAATTTGACAGCGTTTCATTGATCGCCATCGCCAGCGACCTAGGTGTGCACAGGCCTTAAGATAGGTACGTTTTCAGCAGCCTATAAGTGTTTCAGCAGCGTTTCAGCAGAATGCCAACTAACTTGTGTGATGGGGCATGTCTAAAGAACTGTTTGACATCATGCCAACAGCCTCGTTCTACCATCGCACTGCTCGCCATAGGCAGAGAGTTCATCCTGGAGCTTGGGTGGTCGCGCACCGTTCGGTTTCTGTTTCTTCTTCTTCTTCTTCTTATCGTGTCACTGATTCTTTCGAACCAAGTGTGGTGAAAGGATTATAAGTTTGATTATATTTCGGTTTCTGTTGCTGTGGAATGATCTCCCTGCTGAGGTTTTCCCTACAGACTAGCATGGGGTTCTTCAAACAGGGCGTTTTAAAAGTTTTATAGGTTGGCAACGCGCTTGTGATGCCTCTGGTATTGCAGGCGTAGGCTACGGTAACCACTTCCCATCAGGTGGGCTGTATGCTTGTTTGTCTACTTTTTTGTATTAAAAAGAAAATAAAGAAAAACTCATCCTTATGAAAGTGTGAGTGTAATTATTGTTGAGTAGTTTCTTTATCTAAATGCTTTTCTTTTCTAGGGTTATTATTATTACTGACGGGCAAAGATATAGAGAAAATATATGGGATAAGGGCAGGAAGAGGACAACGATGAAGTACGACTGACTCTTTCTGTTTTCATTAACATGATGTTATTTCGAACCACTTTAGTACTTAACAACCTCTTAATGGTATTGTTTTTATATTAATCGAGAACAGAACGATAAGTTATCGCAGACTGCAGTTCGCTGGGGGTCGAGAGTTATGTAGTGATGTGCTTACCTTCTAGTCTAGTGTTATCGCAATCAGAGTGAAAATTACCTAAGTCTACATAAAAGTAAATGAGTAAACAGGCCTTTGCATCTATTGTAGATGATTTATAAAGCGTCAAGGGCAACTGGTGATTACACAAGCCCTTTAAGTCTACATAAGAGTAATACTATTAGGAGTTTTGTTTTACTGGTAAGTCTCCTGGGTACAAAGTTCCCAGTGGCCTTACTAGTAAGTCTGCTGGGTAGAAAATTCCTAGTAGTTCAACTGGTAAGACTACTCTGTAAAACTACTGGGAACATTTCGAAATAAAAGAGATTTCACTAGCGTTGAAACTATTCATTTGTGAAATTCAGTATGTATTATTTTGTAGATACCTACCTACTGATTCTGTACATACCAATTGAAAAGTAGTTTAAATATTTTCGGAAGATGGACAACGGCGATTACAGAATAGTGGCCAAGAGACGCATAGCGACCATGAGGCAGACAACCCGCCCGTTGGTCGGATGACATTGTCGGAGTAGTTGAGCAGCAATGGCGGAGACTGGCACAGGACCGAAAAGAGTTGCGTATTAGAGCGGGGGCACACGATGCGTTGCGGCGGCGGTGCGGCGCCGGAGCGGTGTCGCTGCGTCGTCTTACATAGAAATATCTGTGGCATGTCACACGATGCGCTCCGGCGCCGCACCGGACTTGCAACCACCAAAGACGAGGCGGGGAGGGGTGAATGCGTTGCGACGTCGGAGCGGCACCGCTCAGTTGTTTCCAACAATAGACGTCTTTTACGATCCATTTTCATTAACAGACTGTCCAACGGTGCTACGGCGCCGCTGCGACATAACAACGTTACGGCACCGCACCGCTCGTGTGCCCACTGACACGGTGAAATCTTTGCGGTACGGCGCCGCAACGCATCGTGTGCCCCCGCTCTTAGGGTAGAGGCCTACCTATAACCAGCAGTGGGTGCATATGGGCTATTCTCTAGTTCCAAAATAAAACAAATATTATATGAAAAACTAATACATTTATTAGCCACAAGTATTAGACAAAGCAAACAAACACGCTCGGAATAGTTATAACAAAATTGTATTAGTAATTATTTTATCTCAATCCAAACAATAATGTATATTTTCGAAACTGTTAAACATACGTATAAATCTAACTTACATAACACATTACATAAATCGTTACCTAAAATGCTAATATTACTTACATTTACATTTCGGCAACAAATTGCCTATTTCTAACATCGATGCATGAAATAACGAACTTAGCGCATTATTGTATTTATATAAACGAGAGTAACAAGGTAGGTACTGGCTTATCTTAAAGCAAAGTATCTACAATAAGTAATATTAATAAGGTTAAACACGATAAAGAGCATAGAGCAAATAGCGGAAAGCTCTACAGTTAAATATTTGGGTGAGCATTTCGGCAGCGAATCTGTGACACCCAGATATAATTAGATGTTAGCTGCCGAAATAAAACCCAAAAAAAATTAGTATTCAGCCGATGCCAGTTTCTATCAAACGCTTGCATGATTTTACTTGAGATTAATATGAAAGTGTCTGTCTCTCTTCCTCTTGTATTGTTTCTATATGAACAAGAAAGACAAAACATTAAGGTTTTCGATCGGGAAAGTCTCGAAATTTTATAAAATAGGTATACCGGCATCGTATAGAAGAGCGTACCGCCACGTGCTTCATGTTATTTTAGAGATAGCATGGTGTGGCTTGCGCGGTGCTGAAGATAGCCGTGATAGCTGCCCATGTAGCCGCTATACCACCCACCACGCCGACAACTATCACCTCGTAGCACAACATCTTCATCCATCCGGGGGTCTCGCTGGAACAAACACATTACATGAGAAATGATTCAACAAGCAAAAATCATTTCATTCATAAACACTAAATACCAAGCGGAACCGAACAGCGTAAATTAATAATTTATTTATTTATTTATAATGTTCTACCCCTACTACATTACCGTATTTTTTTTTCTGGTAGTTACAAAATAGTGGTGTATAATCTCATATAAACTCTTTGAAACTTTTACTTTTGTATTGCCTATGTCTCACTAAGTTGGAATGTTAAACGTTTATTTTTTTTTTGGATCATACAAAAGAAGAGTGAATACAGAGAGGAGTGAATGCAGAGATGAATTGAATAAAATCAAATAAAAAGTGTATTTATTCAGTAGAATCGCAAGGATCACTTTGAAACGTCTTAAAGCTAGGTGAGTCTAGGTGCCAGTTCCACGCGACCAAACCTAGAAGAACAGGCAACAAACTACGACTTCATCACAGATAAAACAATACGACGTTTCAAAGTGATCCTTGCGCGATTCTACTGAATAAATAAACTTTTGATTTAAGAAATTAAAAACATACTATTGCAGTGTAACTCAGCGTGATAGAACTAAGCCCCTTTATTATGGTAGGAAAACGCAAGTTACAATAATAAATAGTCATAGTTACATGGGCGTCTGTCCCTCGCGCGGGGTCTGCGAGACGAGACTCAGGTAGCAGCAGCAAGGCAGGATGAAGGTCAACAGCGCTACACTGGAAGCGCCCACCAGAGACAGGATCGTATAGAAGCGCGGGATACTTTCGCCTATGAACAGCACGCCTCCCATTATGGACAGACGGACTAACATGCGCCATCCAGTTGCATCTGCGGATAAATTATAAAATACTACTATTTGTTGCCGGTACTATTTGTTACATCTGGTCCGGCCAGTCTGTGCTTGTGGCCCGAATTTGAAAGACGCGTCGTGCATAATTAAATCATATTTAAAACAAATTGTGCTTTTATTGAGTTTTAAAAAGATTTTCTATAAGCGTTCTGATCCAGCGATTAATATTGTTTACAGAGTTCAAGGTGAAGATAAAGATAGAGAAAGGGAGCGCTGGTGGCCTAGTGGTAGCTACCAATGAGTTTTTCTACCCAAAAATGAATGTACACCATGCCAGTGCTCTCAAACGGGGAAGGAAAACTTATTGAGGAAACACGTGTCGTTCGAATATATGTGTCAAGTGCACGAAAGGAGCCTCAATGAGGCGTACTTAAAATCCTTTACTTTATGTATCCTTATGTGTTACTGGTTCGAAAGAACCAGTAACACATAAAGAAGGTGAAAATTCAAAAAGCTATAGTTTGTCATGGCTGGTGTTTTCCCGCGATCTTAACAATGTCGTCGGTTCATCTGGTAACTTGGATAATGTAGAGCGTGTACCGTGCGGCAAGTTATAAAGTTCCTCCATCTCCTGACAGACGGGGTTGATGAGGATCATGAAGGCCAGCACCAGATGAGCTGCCATCAGCACGTTGCCGATGAGAGTCAGCGGCGTGGCGGCCAGCGATGCAGACACGTTGGAGGCCACAGCGTCACCGTAAACCGCGTACCCACCGATGGCAATCGGCAAGTATAAGAGCAGGATGGCTGGAACGGAAATATTCAGCGTTGTTATATCAATACCTAAAATAGTTGTGCAACACTGATCCGAGCGTATCGACAGTGACACAATGTTGGCGAAACACTTTTACACTGTTTTATAGTGGAAACGCCAACGAAACAAGTTGTGAGATTTTTATTATTCACACATTATGAAACCTACGATGTTTTTGTTCTAAGGTGGAAACGTGGGGTTCAGGCTGATTCAGGCTACACCGGGCCGGGGCCGGGGCGTGGCGGTGCCGTTGATTGAATTTGAACCCTATATTGGTGCAAATTGAGTGAATTCTCGAATTTGGCTTCGATCCTTCCAGGACTCAGCCGACGGGAGATTGTCTTATATAAATTCAACGCATTGTGTGGACAGATAGGGTTCAAATTCAATCGACGGCACCGCCAAGGCCCGGTGTAGCCTGAATCAGCTATTAGATCCCCTAATAGCTGATTCTAAACACAATTTTACAACACTACTATTATTGCTATAGTACTATTTTACCCTAAACTAAGTAAAGCTTGTCTATGTACACAGCAGTACATGTTTAATCTGCAAATATTTTGTTCTAGCTAGGTTGTTTGGGTGAAGTATTGATACTGTCAAAGTTCTGTTACGAAATACGATATGTGGTAGCAAACCTCCAAATTTTGTCAACCAAATGTTGTTTTCATGTGAACACGTGTAACAATGTAACAACGTGTAACAAGTGTGTCTCTTTTGTATGAAAAATTAGATAAAAGCTCGTTTCGATCGTTTCTACGTCACGTATATTTGCAGTTTCACCTTTACTTCATACAATAGAGAGAGACAAATAGGCGAAACGAAAACAACATTTGGTAGACGAAATGTAGTGGCAAAACTCCGACTTCGGGTACTGATCATAACTATGTTCTCACCAAAAAAGCTGTAGTTAATGCTCTTGCTGAAATGGCTCTTGTCTACCATATCGTTCTGTATGGTGGGGAAGGTAGAGGCGCCTCCAAACGCAAACAAGATGGTGCCGAAAGCTAGGAAGAAGTCCTGGAAATACAATAGGATTGGTCAATGTTTATAATAGAAAGAGATAACGCAATGAGACCTTATATAACAGATTAAGGGTCGGACGGGGCCGAAAGGGCTGACCACAAGCCCGGGGGATTAGGCCTGACGACTAATTTTCAAAATCTCTTCTATCATATTCAGAAGTATCTATTATGTCTAAAATATATCATATTTCTGTATAAAATTAAGGTTTTTGTGCAATAAAAGTACATTTAAATTTAAATTTTCAAAATCTCGCCAAAACGCTCGCTGGTGTCATGGCGTCTGTTATTACGTCACGGTTAAGTATTCAACAGTAAACATTGGTGCTTTTGTACTAAATCAGAATGACATTTATATAGACGTGACGTAATTCGCTCTGACCGGTGTTTGAGCCATCATGGCGGATTGTTGTATTTTGTAGATTTATATTATCAAATAAATTGACAATCTCGACATTAATAAGAGTATATTAAATACATTTTTTAAAATCTTTGAATCCTTTTTCATTAGATCAGATAAATATTTTGGCGATACTTGATTACTGTCTTCATGCCTATTGTTCTATTTCATTTCTCTCTAATTGTATGATCAAACTATTTGATCTAGTTTTACATTTAGGTCACAAGAGCTGGGACCTAGCCTGCGCGCCTGGCTTGTGTGGCTTGCGGCAACCGTAGGAAAGGAGGCCTACGGTTGCCGCAAGCCACACAAGCAAGGCCCGTGGGGGGCCCACGCAGGCTTTAGCCCGGACGGAAAATGCCATTTCGACTATATGGCCAGTACGACGTTGAATAGATTTACCTACAGATCGGCTCATATTGCATCAGTACATTTAAATAATATTTTAGTAGACAGTGCGTCACATGAATATTATATTAATAAACGACGGTAATCGGTTCCTTCAAAATGACCTTTGTTATTTAATTGCCCTTAACTTAAAGAATGTTGACTTTACCATGGCAATACAAAAAGGAATAAAAATAAATAAATAATGCGGACAATCCACACAATATAACTTTTGAAACTATCATGGGTTTTAACTCTATTTTTATGAAACAACGGGATATTTACCATGATTAATTTTTTCTGAGTTGACTTCCGATATTTCGGCACAGTTGCATGCACCATGATCACGGATCTCGAAACCAATAAAAGAGTGCGAAAGAGGGTAGATCGATTTATCTGCCAATAACATTTCTTTTACTCGTGCACTTCAGTTCATCCGTGATCATGGTGCATGCAACTGTGCCGAAATATCGGAAGTCAACTCAGAAAAATTTAATCATGGTAAATATCCCGTTGTTTCATAAAAATAATCCACACAATACTATCTAGACCCAAACTAAGGATCGCTTGTACTATGGGAACTGGTGGCCTAGTGGTAGAGGCTCTGCCTTCCGATCCTAAGGTCGTGGGTTCAAGTCCAGACGAGTACCAATGAGCTTTTCTGCCAATAAATTATGTACACTATGCCAGCGCTCTCAAACGGTGAACGAAAACATCGTGAGGAAACCGGCATGTCGTAAAAACTAAAAAGTTCGAAAATATGTGTCAAGTGCACGAAAGGAGCCTCATTGAGGCGCACTTAAAATCCTTTCACCACACTTGGTTCGAAAGAACTATGGGAACCAGATGGCTGATATAATAATTAAATCCTTTTTTTGTAAAACATTCATGAATACAATATAACACCCAGACAGAGAACAAACATCTACTTTCACCACACAAATATTTGTTCTCGGTGGGGATCGAACACTAACCACGGCGCAGAAGGCAGAGCTACTGCCAACTGAGCTGAGAAGCCAGGTACAAGGTTACATACCTGGAAACCGTGAATGCCCCAGCGGAAGACAAAGGGACGAACGTCGTTCATCATCTCGATGAAGTAGAAAACGCAAGCCCCCACTGCTGTGCAGAACGCGATCGTACCGGTCCATCTGGTGTAAATCACAAAAATCTGCATTAGCTTCGAAACAAAATGCCTTAACCTATCCTACTAATAAATTATATATAATATTCAATCGACTCCGGACCCAAGTGGGCCGTTGCAGAGAGAACCTCTGCAAGTGGGGAATGAGGGACCCCTCCTTGACTGGCTGCGACTGTGGAGCTCAGATTCAGTCCATGTCACATTTACTGAACTGCCCCTTGTGCCGAAACACCTGCACAAGAGATGATCTTATCAACGCCACGGGCCATGCAGTAGAGGTGGCTAAATACTACTTGAGAATTGTCTAGTGTTTTATTGACACGATAGAAGAAGAAATTATATATTCCCGTCCCCCCCGTCCATACTCTTACTATAATGTTTCTTTCCATTCAAAGGATGCCTGGAAAAATCGCTATTAGCGATAAGACCGCCCCTTGCACCTCTAGTTTTTAAGTATTCTTTTAGACCATGTTTACCTTATAATTTATGGTGTACATTAAAGTTATATTCTATTCTATTCTATATTATAAATATATTCTGCCTTCTGCGCCGTAGGTCGTGGGTTCGATCCCCCGGTGGGGATCGAACCCACAAATATTTGTTTGATGTTTGTTCTCTGTCTGGATGTTATATTGTATTCTATGTATGTATTTACAAAAAAAAAACATTATTATTATAAACGCGAAAGTTTGTAAGTATGGCTGGATGGATGTTTGTTAATAACGCTAGAAAGACTGAACGGATTACGTCACCGACAGTACCTAAATAGTGCAGCAACGGTATCAGTATTGAATTAACTATCGGTATTGAATCAATTAGCTTTGAAGTAGAAGTTAGCAAGTAACATGCTAACTTCTACATCAAAGCTTGTTCGTTTAAATTAATAAAGCAGATTTAAAATATTGAAAACAGATCACACATCTCAAAATATAATTGACCTTTCCTATTAATACCTAAATACCTACTATTATTTACATATATTATCTAAAATAACATGAATATATTATAATAAATAAAATAATAGGTATTATTATGTAAAACTTTTTGTACTACGCAACGTAGTGCACAATACTGACGCGCGTGTCCTACGAAGCAATGCCTTTTTAGGCAATGGTTGCCATAACATCACGTGGGCTATAAAAAAACTCACTTGAAGTCCTTAGGCGTGTTGAAGAACATAAGCGGTGTCATAGCGCCAACGACCACGAGGTACCAGCTGCAGATGGTGACCGTTGGCAGAAGCGTTAGCAGCAGTTGTCCGATTATCTGCGCGGCCAGCAGCAAGTAAACCACAGACGCACCGAACAGAGTTACCACTATGGCCATGGAGACTACAACGCTGGAAACATAAAACAATCGTAACTAATCTGCCACAAAAACATTCACTTTATGACAATAAAAGTATAACTGACTGGCCTCTCAGCACAGTTGGTAGCTCTGCCTCCTGCGCCGTAGGTCATGGGTTCGATCTTCACTGATAACAAATATTTGTGTGGCGAACACAGATGTTTGATCTCTGTTTGGGTGTCATATTGTATTGCATGTATTTACAACAAAAAAATAAGTAGTATCTGTGTTATATCAGCTATCTGGTTACAAAAAAAATGTAAGTATCCAAGTATTATATCAGCTATGTAGTTCCCATAGTAAAAGCTATGCTTAATTTGGGGCTAGATAGTGTTGAGTGGATTGTCTCCAATATTTATTTATTTATTGAAAGTATCAAAATCCCTAAAGCCTTCAGAGAACTGCCTTATAATAAGTTCAGAGCAAAACTCTATTCATGGTTAGTGTATAAGTTTTTTAGGGTAAATGAGTTATTTCTTAATTGAATTCAATTCATATTTATTATATTTCTCACGTTAATTTGACATTTATTTTAGTTGTATATCATATTGTATTAATACACATTACAAGTATCTCTTTAAAGGTTATGGATGGTTCAGGATTATGCTATACTGCTAGACTATACTGCGCGCAGTCAGAGCGATTTTAGAAGAATATAATGAGGCTGCCGTCAGTCTTCGCGCACTTGTTATGTCTTGTTCCGATTTTTATGATTATCTTGTGTTATGAATTGAAAGCCGTCAATTAGCTGCTATAACTGACTGCTAAAATATTCTGGCTGCCGCAGCCTCGTTGCTTAAGCAGGTGGCGGCAACCAAAATATTTGAGAGGACAGGGAGACGAAAACATAGACACCAAATAATGCCGATAATAATAAACCGTAAATGCAATTTCAGATTATGAGCTGCGTATATTGTTACCTCCAAACACGGCCGAGGGTCAGATCCGCGATGATAGCGTAAGGGTTGCGCTTCTTGGTCCTCATAGCGGGATCCCGGTCTTCGATGATGGACCAGCAGTCGCCGAGCCGCTGGCCACTGAACGCAGCCACGGCGCACATCAACACTATTATAGGCACTCCGATCCATCCTAAACAGACATTCACACTACTTACATTTAATTTTATAGCTTTAGTTTTTGAATAGTCTCTTTTCAAAAGTAAATTTTACGAAAATTAAAAACTACCGAACGAGAACAACGAATGTATGGCTAAGAAACATCTCAGAACGAACAGCTTAAACAACTAAAAAAACACAGCTACGAGGTCACATACAGACATACGAACAGACACACACACTAAGGCTTCAAACTTATATCACCCCTCTTTTCGTAAAGGTCGGGGGTGAAAAATAGGCTCACGACTGGCACGGTAAACTTCCTTCTTTATATTGACTTGACTCCGATATCTTGACATTAGCTGCAACGTTAATTGTGTGAGGTTTCCTTTTTATTAGGGTTCCGTAGCCAAATGGCAAAAACGGAACCCTTATAGATTCGTCATGTCTGTCTGTCTGTCTGTCTGTCTGTCTGTCTGTCTGTCTGTCCGACCGTGTCACAGCCATTTTTCTCCAAAACCATAAAAGCTACACTGATGAAACTTGGCGAGTAGATGTATTCTGTAAACCGCATTAAGATTTTTACACAAAAATAGAAAAAAAACTATAAATTTTGGGGGTCCCCATACTTCAAACTGCAACTCAAAAAAAATTTTTTCGTCAAACCCATACGTGTGGGGTATCTATGAATAGGTCTTCAAAAATGATGTCGAGGTTTCTAATATCGTTTTTTTCTAAACTGAATAGTTTGCGCGAGAGACACTTCCAAAGTTGAAAAAAGTTGGTCCCCCCCCCTCTGACTTCTAAAATAAGGGAATGATAAAACTAAAAAAAATATATGTTGTACATTACTATGCAAACTTTCAACGATATTTGGTTTGAACGAGATCTAGCCAGTAGTTTTTTTTTATACGTCATAAATCGTAAACCGCAATTTACCTTTCGACGAACTACAAGAACCTGTTTCCTGTTTATTTTCTGTATATTATGTTACTTGATGCTACGGAACCCTTCATGGGCGAGTCCGACTCGCACTTGGCTGCTTTTTAAATACTAGTGGCCGCCCGCGGCTTCGCTCGCCCGTTCCCGTAACACCCCGTTTCCGTTGCTTTTTCGGAATAAAAAGTATCCTATGTCCTTCTCCCGGTTCTAAGCTACCTCCCCACTAATTTTCTGCCAAATCGGTTCCGCCGTTCTAGAGTTATAAATAGTGTAACTGACACGACTTTCTTTTATAAATATAGATTGTGTTTGGACCAACCTAACCAGTGTTGTATAATAGTAAAATACGTATATACACGATGTGACAGACGCGAAAAAATAAAGTACTAGTGCGTACTATTTTATGTTCTGTGGTACAGGTTGATCGGCAGACCAGACCTCGTGTCTTAATATTTACCTCTTAACCCTGTGGTCAGAACAATTGGAGCCTGGCTCATATGCCAATATTTAGTGATGAATTATTATAGTATTATATTTATTTGTGACGCAGATTGGAATAGGTTTCAGAATTTGACGATCTGGTTCTTCAGTTTTTGGCCAAAACTTCTGGACCACCGCCACCGTTCAGTAATCAGGACTGTGTCACCAGGTGTTTTGTTGTAGCGATCCAATTTGTCTACTCCAGTCTCAAGGTCATTTCAAGGACGGTTTAGTCAGTTTTGAGGTCTCATAAATTGATTTAATTATACACATATTATAAGTTCCTATACAGCGTAGCTTGCTTATTAGTCTTAAATAAAAAAGCTTACAAAAACTTTGCTTTATTTATACACTGTTGCGTACACTACTTTGCCAACTAACTTGCTCTATTTTATAACGCTTTTATTAGCTTCACCTGTATGTATGTATGTATGTATGTATGTATGTAACCGACCTCTTTGAGCTCGATTTTGTCCTACTTTGAACGATCAGATTTGATTCAAACTTTGCACACCTGTCAAAGGTCGATGACAATGCAATAATATGAAAAAAAAAAACTAAAAAGTAAAAAATAAATTATAGTTTAAAAACTAAAAAAAAACGCTTTTATTACTAATTGAACTAAAAAGTTTAAAATAAAACTGTAATAATCAATTGAAAAATTTATATAATTGTACCAAAAAGCGTGGGGGGCTTGATTTTGATTGTTGTAAATATTTTATCAATAGTTTATTATATCTGAAGTTATTATAAAAAGCACCCCACGCTTTTTGTACAATAATATACATTTTTCAATTGATTATGACAGTTTTATTTTAAACTTTTTAGTTCAATTAGTAATAAAAGCGTTTTTTTTTAGTTTTTAAACCATAATTTATTTATTAAATTACTTAAAAATTAACTAACCTAACATTTTAAAACCCTCGACAGTATTTAACGTACAGTATTTTAAAAAAACTTGGCTAGAACATGGCTAAGATCATATCGTTTATATAAAATCGGTTCAATCAATTTCTTTTTAGGGTTCCGTAGCGAAATGGCAAAAACTGAACCCTTATAGATTCGTCGTGTCTGTCTGTCTGTCTGTCTGTCCGTCCGTATGTCAAAGCCATTTTTCAGCACGAAACCGTAAGAGCTTGACTGATGAAACTTGGCGAGTAGATGTATTCTGTAAACCGCATTAAGATTTTTACACAAAAATAGAAAAAAAAACTATAAATTTTGGGGGTCCCCAAGAAGTATCTATGAACTATTCAGTTTAGAAAAAAACGATATTAGAAACCTCAACATCATTTTTGAAGACATAGGTCTTCAAAAATGATGTTGAGACACTTCCAAAGTGGTAAAAAGTTGGTCGTCCCCCCTCTAACTTCTAAAATAAGAGAATGATAAATCTAAAAAAAATATATGATGTACATAACTATGCAAACTTCCAACGATATTTGGTTTGAACGAGATCTAGTCAGTAGTTTTTTTTTATTAATCGTAAACCGCAATTTATTTTTCAACAAACTGCAAGAACCTTTAAATTATGTTACTTGTTGCTACGGAACCCTTCATAGGCGAGTCCAACTCGCACTTGGCTGCTTTTTTATACAACTATCTCATGGAACAAGCATGGCCTACCCAATGGTAGCCATCGCCTATAACACGGCATTGCATCGGTCACGCTTGTCAGAAACGTGCCCTACGATGCACTGCCCTGCGTCCATCAACTTCAAGCATATACATGTTTAGCCTCTGCCAGTAATTTCACAGGCACCAAAACCCTTCAAATCGAAACACAGCGATGCTGCTTCACAGCAAAAACCGGCATGGTGGTATTACTTTCACGAGCGAGCCCTTCACAAAGAGCTCTACTACTACTAGTACATATCTTTTATATAAAATCGGTTCGATCTATAAACGACGTCATTGAACCACAAACTTTTCCATTCACATAGTTCAGTTTTGTAATGGTAGTAGACTACCTCAAACCTAATCACTTATACCTTGTTTCTATTCGTTTTGAAATCTACTAAAATAAAACAAGTTACCAAACTTGTTTGAAGCGCGTAGGTAGGTATGCCGGCCCTCGCACTACTCATTACAATATTATAGAAAGGTCCACCAACACGCTAATGATCGGATAGCACATCGGTTGATATAACACAAAGATACTAACTTAAAAAATTTACAGCAAATAAAGCTTTTTTTAGTCTACAATCTAAATTATTTAAATGACGCGTTATAGTCTGCAGGTTATGAATTTGATTCCCAATAGACAACCATTCATAAGAAAAGCAAAGAAGTTGGTTTTGTGTCTTTAGAGGTATTTTATTATCTGAAAACATTAAAAATAGGTTCATTTTATCATAGTTCCTTTGTATTTTACGAGAAAAAGAACTACTTATAAGATGAAATTATTGTATCGTCAATGTTGTCGATCGTAGGTTACTTTATTTTACTTCACCGGTGGTTTTCAAGACCAAACATTATTAAGGAGTTAAGTTAGTTGGTGCAAAGCGGCTTCGACGGTATAGTACCTGCCTAATGTCAGTGACCAAGGATGAATGCGACGACGTTGTTATAAAAACGTGTTTAGAATAATATAATAACACTGCTGGTTCAAGTATTGCACAATCATTTTTAACCGACTGAGAGAGAATACAACCGAATTGAGAACCTCCCCCTTTTTGATTGGATCAAAAAGGGGGAGGTTTTCAATTCGGTTGTATTTTTTTTAAATATATATTTTTTTATTTTATTTTTTATTTTTAATGTTTGTTACCGCATAACTTCGTCCTTTGTGAGCCGATTTGAAAAAATATTTTTTTATCTGAAAGGTACTGCTTCCAGATTGGTCCCATTTTATTAAAATCGGTGTTGCCATTTTTTTTAAATAATTTTTTTAATGTTTGTAACTGCATGCCTCCGTCATTTATGAACCGATTTAGAAAATTATTTTTTTACTTGGAAGGTTATTCTTACGTCCAGATTGTCCCAAACAAATTTTATTAAAATCGGTTTAGCCGTTTGACAATAAAGTCGGTTTCTCAAGTTTTTTAAACTTAAAATTATTATCATCTCTACTATCGTGCTATGCTATATCTATATATAGAAATGAATCCCTATTTCCCTTGGTCAAACCATCACGCGTGAACGGCTGGACCCATTTGGTTGGAAATTGGTGGGAAGGTAGCTTAGAACCAGGAGACGGACATAGGATATATATGACATAGGACTTTTTATCCCTAAAAAGTAACGGGAACGGGGTGAGGGAAGCCCCGGGCGGTCGCTAGTTTTCAATAAAACGTGCTTTTGGCATAAAGTTGAATGTAAATTGAAATGTCTTGTGGCCAAACGGAAGCACATCGAAATTTCTTAAAAAAAATAAAGCGAGTTCTTTGTTAAAATAAATTGAATGTGCACAAACTGATGACGACAGTATGCGCCGGAACATGTAGGTACATACTCTTTAAACAATTAATATAAGATTCACCATACTATGTTACGAAATTTTAATGAGGCCTTGGGGCGCTTTAAAAAGTGCAAATGGATAATTAGCACGTGTTTTGTCGCGAAGTTCTTTTGTTCCATTTTTGTCACTATTATTGTAATTTTGTAAAAATGCGCCGCCATTTTAAATTTTCTAAAATTAATTTGAATTAAATAGGTATTTGATATTATCATGTGGTTCTTATCTACTTTATAAATCAGGTTTTTGAGTAAAGGTCATTTTGATAGCGATCAGGTCTAAAGTATTCGAAATCCCATGTATTATAAATTATCTAGATTTTAGATAAGTGGTCTCATGAGAACCGGTTTAGCTTACCGAACAACAAACAAACGACTGAACTTTAGTTATTTACATATACGACTTTTTTGATAGATGATTTGAAGATCATAGAAAATGTGCGAATTCACTCAATGCTGGGTTTAGGCCTGTTCTTTATCGCGTAGCTCTTTTCAATCCTGCGCCCATTGAATCGACCTAGTTCCAACCAGGCTTGGCTTGGTCGCGTGGAACTGGCACCTAGACTCACCTAGCTTTAAGACGTTTCAAAGTGTTCAATCCTACTGAATAAATACACTTTTGATTTGATAACCAAGCCACCAGTCCAACGTGACGTGCCACGTGATCTATGGCTCCCGTGCTACCACCACTCGGTCACTGCCTTTGTCAATATCTACCGCCTTCCCGGCTAAGGCCGAGATTCATAGACGTGACTTTGCTTAACAGCAAAGGAGTCTTCGCAAAGTAAGCTTTGTTTATCGAAGTTTTCCTTCAAAATTTTGAATTTAGAAGAGCTTGACAGAACTATGAAATATATTTTTGGTTGAAAGTAGAACTTTCCATCAAAGTAAAGTCAAAGTTCGGTCTATGAATCTGGGCCTAAGCGTCCTGCCTATCCACTTCAAATGATTTATCCACATACCAAAGTCCATGCCCTTAGTTTTCGACGTTTTAATACCATACTAAATCTATACTAATATTATAAAGAGGAAAGATTTGTACCTATTTTTGTATGTTTGTATGTTTGTCATGAATTGGCTCAAAAAGTACTGGGCCGATTTAAAAAATTCTTTCACCAATAGAATGCTACATTCTTCCAATTTGACATAGGCTAAATTTCATTTTGAAAAAAAAATAGGCATCCTTGGTAAAATTTGAACAATGTAATCGAAGGTGTAGAAAAATCTTATACCTTTAAACGAGAAAATCTTGTATATATATATATATATATATATATTTAGGATCTCGGAAACTGAGCCAACGATTTTCATGAAATTAAGTATACAGGGGTTTTCGGAGACGATTAAACGATCTAGCTAGGATTCATTTTAAGAAAATGATTATTTCTTTCCGAGTTCAATAATTAAACATAAACTGAATATGTGACTGCTCCTGCCATCTATTGACGATTGTGAGCAACTAACTGCAAGTATGTCCAGTAGATGGCGTTGTTCAGTAAGAATAAACCAGTAAAGATGATATTATGTCTCTTATGATTTCTTAAAAATACAAATTAACGAAAAAAATTCCGAGCGAAGCGGTTACCAACGGCTAGTGAGTCTTAAAATGTCTTTCGTCGAATGCGCTGCCGAAACTATTAGCGATAGAACAAAATAATGTACAACAATATTGTCTACCCCGTGCGAAGCCGGGACGGGCTGCTAGTCATAAATATTTGCATTTGCATGCAAGTTTCTGGTTTGACGTACCTATTTACCAAATCAATTATGATTGTATAATCTAATCATAGAGTAGCTTTAATTTGAACGAAAACTGTCGGTTATAATGTTGCAAAAAGTTGCAAATGTTTCAAGAGCTATTAATTTTTTTGTCTGCTATATGCTAGCGCTTTGAGCTTTTGTGCACATTTTTTCTACGTAGTTAGCTTACCCAGACTGAGAATGTCTAATCCAATGAACCTTACAATGTATAATTGAAAGCTAGTCCGAACTATTTTAATATTATAAAGCTGAAGTTTGTTTGGTTGAACACGCTAATCTCGGGAACTACCCCAGGTTTGAATTGAAATATTATTCTTGTGTTTTTAGTCCATTTATCGAGGAAGGCTATAGGCTATAAAACATCACGCTACGACTAATAGGAACAGCATTAATGCAAAATTTTGCAAAAATCTGTTTATCCTTTTCTAACGCGTAGGGACTTTTCTATGGTTATCCTTTTCTATCACATAAGGATTTTTCTCGATTTTGATAAAAATAGAATCCTAAGCGTTCTAGAATGTTCTTTAACATTCTGGAATGCCCGGGCAACGCCGGGCTTCGCTGTTAGTAGGTATGTTATAAGATTGAGGCCTTAGTGAAGCTAAGTATGCACGTGTTTCTGTTGGTGTGTCTGTGAAACTCGTAGCTCCGGAACAAATGCTTCAATTTGAATGCCGTTCTGAAATCATTCGGAGCCATGTTTGGTAGAAATGCAGCCGTTTCTATGCTATGCTCTGAGGATATTCATCATATATCTCAGACCGTTTATAGAATAACGAAGGTCACCAACATAGCTCGAAGAACCGACAACCGTTTGGGAATAAAGGTTTCCATGGCGTCCACGAGCCAGAAGATGAAACGTAGGACGCCTCCCTCCATGGACCGACGACATTGAAAAAATCCCAAGCAGTCGGTAGATGGAGAGGGCTCAGAATTATCTCCTGGAAATTTATAAAGAAGGCCAGCTGAGGGACTTCTTTTGGCTGATCATGATGATTTATATACCATAATCGCAACGCAAAGGACACACAAACAAACACAATTTCGCGCAGTTTGCTATAAGTGCAAAACTTACTTTTTCTAGGATAATGTTTTCAATGACTCGCATTAGATCATCATCATCAGAACATGAGCTGCACTTTAAGTGGTCATTAAAAACCTTTAATCAACCGCTCTACCTAATTGCCCTGACAAACAAGTGCTAGCTTAAAAATGTGTATTACATATCTCTATATTTATAAAAGAAAGTCGTGTTAGTTACACTATTTATAACTCAAGAACGGCGGAACCGATTTGGCAGAAAATTAGTGGGGAGGTAGCTTAGAACCGGGAGAAGGACATAGGATACTTTTTATCCCGAAAAAGCAACGGGAACGGGGTGTGACGGGAACGGGCGAGCGAAGCCGCGGGCGGCCACTAGTCTATCTATATTTATAAAAGAAAGTCGTGTTAGTTACACTATTTTATAACTCAAGAACGGCTGAACCGATTTGGCAGAAAATTAGTGGGGAGGTAGCTTAGAACCGGGAGAAGGACATAGGATACTTTTTATCCCGAAAAAGCAACGGGAACGGGGCGTTACGGGAACGGGCAAGCGAAGCCGCGGGCGGCCACTAGTTACTAAATAACATATTCTTCTCTCAGACAAACATCATCAACCGCATCAGGTAAATTGATGAGTAAGGGTAAATTTCGATGTTTTAATTCTCATAACACACTAAAACGCTTGAACAGTACCCGAAGTCCCAGTTTTACTACCACATTTCGTCTACCAATTGTTGTTTTCGTGTGCGCACGCACGTGTTTCTTTCTTTTGTATCGAAAATTGATGAGACAATAACTCGTTTCGATCGTTTCTTTGTCACGTATTTTTGCTGTCTCATATTTTCTCCATACAATAGAGAGAGAGACAAATATGCGAAACGAAAACAACATTTCGTAGACGAAATGTGGTAGCAAAACTGGGATTCTGGGTACAGTTTCAAAAACGTTTCCGATCTCAACGTCCGTTTCCATCTTTGTGAATAAGTTAAGTCTTTTTAGATTATAAGCCAGTTCTGACGTTTTCGATCGAAAACCTTTCCAAATGTTTAACAGTAAAGGCCTGCGCACAGCTAGGCGATGGCGATGGCGATCAGTGAACCGCTGTCAAAGATCGCTGACATTTTTGACAGCGTTTCACTGATCGCCATTACAGATCGCTTAGATGTGCGCAAGGCTTAAAGCAAGCGTCATAAAATCAATAGTAAGAAACATTCCTACCACGCGCGAAGCCGCCGGCGGTTGTTATTAGGAATGATGATTATATATAAATGTCGTAATCAACTAGTAAATACGCCATTTAATGAACTCCCTAGTCGTTTAATGCAACCCTGACGTTTATTGTTTGCCGCTTAAAAATAGAAACAAAAAACCTATAAACCCTACTCAAAGAAGGTTTATATAGGTTTTTTTTTTTAATCGCCTGTTGTATGCGACATAAATATGGTTTTGTAAGAGTTACCTTTAAACCTGTTTTCGCATGGTCCATCGGTCGTACGATCATAGAAAAAAAATGTGTGTGGTGTCGGTTCGTTGCCGTCGCGCCGGTCGATCCATATCTCTTGTATAGCTAATACAGAGGCCCTAAGGTTGCATACAACGTGTAACGTAATACCCTATAAGCCCAAGAGGCTCAGTCAGCCAAATCACTTGAATGCTATCCATAAGCAAAGGAAAACTGACATTTCTCTAGCACACCTAAAGCTAAATCTTACAGCAGATTTGTTGTATTTTTCACAATATTTTTATTTAGGTGAAGAAGTTACCTAAATAAAGAAATTATGAAAAAAATACAGATTTTATATATTTTTTTTAATTCCTGTAGTCAAATTGATGAAAAACTATGTCCGCCATCACGTGTGGGACAAATAGGGTTATTATGTTACACCTTTATACCTACTTTGACTTTAATTGATCTCTAAAAGCCGTAGCCGGCAGAAATGCTCGAGTCTAAGTAGACTGCTGACTCGTGGTCACTCCAGATTGTCACACCGGTGTGACAATCAACAGAAATTTATTTAACACGTGGTCACACTACATTACATTTCGAAAGATTGCATATGACCGAGCTAATTCTTTTCACTCCGACCCGCTAAACCGACCAACTGAAACAGATCAACTATTTTTCTACTTTAAGATTGATTCGACAAATCAGAAGAGCAAGTCCCACTTCATTTACAACATTTCGTCTACGAAATGTTGTTTTCGTTTCGCCTATTTGTCTCGCTCTATTGTATGGAGAAAACATAAGACAGCAAAAATACGATATGTAGAAACGATCGAAACGAGTTGCTGTTTCATCAATTTTCCATACAAAAAAGAGAGACACGTACTCACACGAAAACAACATTTGGTAGACGAAATGTAGTAGCAAAACTCCGACTTCGGGTGCTGTAATGTACTATGACAGTACCTCATTGAGAAATGTAAAAATCTATGGTTGAGGTTCGCCTCAGACTCGAGCATTGATTTAGCATGTCTGCCAAGCTGACCTGTCTTCACGAGAGCTCTGGGCAAGGCCAGCACACCGCTGCCCGCCATCTCTCCGGCCACCAGCAGAGCCGCCTGCTTCATGGAGAGACCGCCGGAGCTACCGTTCTTGTCCAGGGCTCCACTTCCGCTTCCGCCTCCATTGCCACCTCCGTCCCCGCCCCCAACTCCACCCCCGTCCTAGGAACACCACATCATTATTGGATTGAAGTTCAAGAAGAGGTACAAAATCAAAAGTGTATTTATTCAGTAGGATTGCAAGGATCAATTTGAAACGTCATAAGAGTCTAGGTGCCAGTTCCTGATCCTTCCTTTATATACTAAATACTACTGTACTCCAGCTAAATTCGATAGACAATGTTTGTCAACAAAACACAACAAAAAAAAAACTCTTTTTGGTGTTAATTTTAAGAAATAATTGTTACCATTTCAAATATCAAATCAACTTCCAAATTCAACGGCAAGAAAGTGATTTTAGGCTAAGTACCTACTAAAAAAAATTATTTCGTATTTGGCTGGAGTATAGATGTCCATCTATACTACTAACATGTCCATCATTTGTATATGTTTTTTCTCAGAGTCAACAATCTCAGTAACCGGGTAAAAATATTGACTCAATAGCATAAATAAAATATTAGATAGGTACCAAGGACAGTCTAGATCTATCAGTCTAGACTACTTTACGTAAGCACCTGCTTAGTCTCAAGGTACCAGACGAAAACCATCAGTCACCGCTCCACTAGGAATCATGAGTAGGTAAGGTAACTACTACATATTTGTTATTCAACAGCACGGTATCGAATATCGAATATAGAATAGTACCGGATCTCCATAATGTGGTCAGATTAGGCATTCATTCGCCGTTTGAAAGTGGCGTGGTATAGTAAGAGGTACCTATATTCATCTCGTCTAAACTTTAGGCGTTTAAGTGATCTTATTGAATTTTTAGCTCGACTAACATTATTTATATTGAAAAACCATACAAAGTACGTGTATTTAACTAGCAAAGAAAAACCAAATTACATAATATACCTATGGGTTCAAACACATAGGTACGTTCTTAGCAAATTATTAAAAAGTGATGTGGAATATTTGTCAATAAACAAACGTATTAGGTACTAAAGGGGCAGACATCCGTCGATAGCTTTTCGCTCGTACATTAGACCACTCAAACAAGACAAAGATAATAAAAATGCAATAATTTTGATCCAAACAAACTTAAAATTAGAATATTTAATAAAAGCTGGTATGTGTGTATCTAACCGGTTCAGTCGCGTCATCACCGCCCCGGTCTAGCAGACGTCAAACTTTTATAATAAATTGACTAAATTTCCGTCAGAATTGTTTTGGAATTTTGAATAAATTTTAAACTGCATTTATGCATAATTCAATAATTCATAAAAGAACCAGAATATTCGGTCAAAAAGCTTCAACGATCACACACTGGAAACAATAAGCAAGCTTGCTCATGTTGTGAAGTTTGCGGCAGCACCATTTGCTGACTGATTTTGAAGGTACATATTTGGCAAAAATATTGGGTTTAAATAAGATTTTAGTTTATTTTATACTGAGCACTTGGTGGCCTGCACTACGAGAACCATACGACTAAAACAATAAGTTCGTAGTTCGTGCACCTACCTAATTTGTTTATGGTTAATCCCACTAAGGCTGGTGTAGTACATAGCGCCCACCCCCCACTTACACAAAACATTCCCATCTTATAAATAATGTAAAAAAAAGGAATATAGGTAAACCGCTACAAGACAACTAAGTATAAAAATTTATAGATTCAGGAAATATTTCATTAACGATAAGGCTCTATCTGTTTTTTTAAATGTATTTTAATATGTATGTAAATCATGTCCAATATTAGTATTCAAATTTAATGTCATTCCCCACCTTAAATTAACATTTGTATATTTTTTATAAAATTGAGAATTCCGACACCTTCAATATAGGCTGGCACATAATGCGATCATATAATTACATGATGATTATAAAACCAGTTCCCCCGTAGCGTCTGTTCTTTTGTTTGAACGAAAAGTAGGTACCTAATATAAAAACTACCAAACGGATTATCATCTAATTTTCACCAATAGACGGTGTGATTAATGATTAACTGGTTGAAATATGACTATGTTTTGAAAACAAACATGCCGATTGGGAGCTTAAATGGCGTGCGCCGTAAACCAATAAAAGTTACGCGCACGCTGCAAAAGTTATTATTACATATTATCACTGTCTACAGTTTGATTCAACTTAATAAAGTTTGCCGTAAATAAAGACCAATACGAAGGAAAATTATTTCAAAGCACAACTATGCTCTAATCACCCATAAATGATAAAAATTCCTGTATGGAAATCGAACTACCGTACTAACTAACCTACCAATAAATACTAAAAAAACTTCATCAGACAACGTGCGAAATGAAGGGAGCTTTGGACAGACAGCAAGGTGGAAAGGTGTACTGCATACAGTACAACATACTTGTCGAAAAAACAGTTTTGGCTAAAATCACTTACATTTTTGTCAGTGATGAGAGGAGTTTTTTCAGTGACCGGTTTGGTCACTAATGCCTTCTTCGACATGCTGCTTCTGAAACCAACACCGTTAAATCAGTCCAAAGTGGCTGTAGCTGTTTTATTGATATGCAAAAAGAGCACTTATAACCACGCTAGAACTGGTTTTGTTTCGGCGATACCGTTAAAATGTCCAATAAAACATTGGTAATAATACAACCACTTCCACTTTCCGACTTCAAGTGATTGGTCCGAGTCCGAGCCGAATAGATGTTTGGTTTTATTAGTGTTTCCTGTCGGTAAATTGGTAAAGTATGGCTTCTACTTACGTTTTTTTGGATTACACGAGTGTCCGCGACAGGCTTCGGGTCCAAACTAGCGCGGCTTGCTTTGTCACGGCATTCACGTCACCGAATCCACCGTCGCTCGTCGTCAGCGCCGCCCGCGCCTCAGTTCAGTACAGTCACTTCTTTATATTCTGTCTGTGGTACAGCCGACCGCAAGGCAGGTAGCTAGCTAGGGACTATGGAAAAATGCCCAACGAACACACATAACATAGTATAAATTCAAACCCAATTACTACAGAACTTTATTACCATTGTTGAAGGATAAAATGGAGTTAAACATAATATTCTCGGAAATTGTAAGCCACAAAAAATATTATTATAATAGAACCAATATCTAGTGATCTACTAGTCGTACTGACTTCGGAAGCCTGTCATGTGCGTGGACCGCTTTACAATTTGTTTTCACTTTGTAGGTATATTATTGTTAGACAAAATTAAATATGTGTTATATTTAATGCCTTACCGGTAACCGGTAAGGATACCTACCCAGCGAACTTGATCATCTTGGAGATGCAGTGCATCCAAACATTTTTAGCCAAAGAGATGCGACTAACAAATTCAATTTAGTTAATCAGTAGGTATGTAGTACCTCAAATCCTTTATAATATTACGCTGATGATTCTAATAAACAGAATTTGAATAATAATTCAAGTTATAAAACTGAATCTGCTGGGAAATCTTACACATTTCTTATTAGTATAGATTGCAATAAGTATATAGTATAGATATTATTAGTTTAGATTTCTTATTAGTATAGATTGTGAAACACACACACAGGTTCGAGACAATTTTGTTTCCTATAAAAAAAATCATACTGATCAATATTTCGAGATAAACCATGAAAACTTCTGCGAGCTTACGGGGTGAGGGACGAGATACGCGGGTATGTGCAATATCCTACTAATATTATAAAAATGTGACAGTTTGTAAGTATGGATGGATGTTTGTTACTCGTTTACGTAAAAACTACTGAATGGATATAATGAAACAACAATAATATACATAATACATCAGAATAACACATAAGGCTACAATTTATAAAGATATTGTAAAGGAGAACGGATGTGAGTAACGGGAACGAGGCGAGCAAAGCCGCGGGTGGCCTATTAGTTACTCATATTTTGAATTTAATATCATCCGCCTGCGCCTCTGTAAACGTCATAAGGAGTGGTGTCATAATATAAAATGGTTCACGCATTGATTGATGGGGAGTTAGCTTAGAGCCAGGAGATGGACATACATAGGATACTTTATAGGATAACGGGAACGGGGCGAGCGAAGCCGCGGGCGGCTGCTAGTACTTTATACAGGCTCTTTATTCTTATCACTGTCACTTTCATGTAAATAAAGTAAAATGGCACAGACTACATCAGACATTGCGGACCGTTCTTTATTGCTAAGCGACCATTATAAATATTAATATAGGTCTCTTGAGTGCCATTGTGCTTAATATTATCATAAAATGTTTTATAATTCATCTTTATTTCAATAAAATAATATAGTATTTAAGTAATTACTTTTTAAAAATTCTAATATAAATAACACAATTTCTTTATTAATACATATATTTAGATAGACATACAACACATTGATTTTACATATATTTTTTAAACATTAAGTACACAAGGATATACAATTATTAAATACACTTGTGCACTAGTCATTTTCCTCGGCTTTAGGAAATTGAGCAAATAGAATTGAAACAAACCCTTTAAGCCGAGTTGGAATGAGTCTAGTGCACGAAAAGAGCCTCTATGAGGCACACTTGAAATCCTTTCACATCAATAAATCTAAATAGAGTAATCTAATAATCGTACATTTGAGACAATAGTATATTTTTATCATTTCTAACATTTATAAACGTGAGCAAACATCAGAACGCACATGTCTAATCCACAACCGATATAAAATCATTTCTTTATTTGCATACACATATTGTGTGCTACGTTGCTCATATTAATTACGCACATCAGGCGGTTAGCACACCTCCGCTGCATAATCGCTACGCAGCGGCAACACTACTAAACATAACCACGAAACCGGGCGGAGAAAGAGATAGAATCATAGACAAATCTATGGATTAGAATAGCTTGTCGTACAAGTGACAAATCACTACAGCGGTTTCTCTGCTGTGATTACACAGCAGAAGTGTTCTAAAAGCGTCACTACCATAATTTAAACATTTAATAAGTAAACACAGAGGATTGGTAAACACTTTTATCGTAATAATTTGATTGCTAATCAATCTACAATGTACATCAAATTTTTAATTTACACTACAGTGTTCCACAGGGCGTACACACTATTTCAAATACTTCATCATTTCACTTTAACTATTTTATTTTATTCCCAGTTTAGTTCACCGTTCCGTTTTACTTAACGGCGCCTTTATGCTTAACGTTATACACTAGTGTTCCACAGGGCGTACACACTATTTCAAATACTTCAGTATAAATTAATTATTCCCAGTTTAGTTCACCGTTCCGTTTTACTTAACGGCACCGTTCAACTATCTGAATAATAATATAATTACAAGGTCACGGTTTCATGACGAAGAAATAACCTTAAACTTTAAAAGATAGGTTAAATTAGTCTGCTATTACATTTATATATACATTTATTTTATTTAATAATTGTGACCACAAAGTTAAAATGTGGTCCGACAAACCCACTCCAGCCATAGCACGGTGTTAACAGCACCTTTGCAATTTTTTTTACCTTGGCATCTTTTACCCAGCTGGGTCCCGATTCTAGTCCGGTAGAGATTTGAAAACATCAAGTGCAGTGTCACAATATCCTTATTTCTCTAGGATTAATTAACATTATGAATACAGAAAAAAACCCCTATTCACCCCACTATAGACATTTTTTGACAAATACTATTATTATACTAAGAAAAACTATTTAACAAAAACCTCCTTATAATGGAAGTACTTAATCAAATACAACTTGACATTTTAATAATTATTAACGAACTGAGATTATTCGTACATACTATTTGAAGCCCTCGTCTCGTTTTAATCTAATACCTGCTGGACTTGGACAAATAAACCTAGATATCGGTTATCAATAGTTAGATGATCATTAAATTTAATTGAAAATGTAATCTCTATTGAATTGTGACAGTTTCTCGAATAATATCTAACGAGAGAAAATTCTACTGGGCTAAAATCGGGTTTTTCTACCAAGCTACTTAGCCGTGTCGAAATTTTTTGGGCATTTTTGCAACTGTCATTGAATATAAACCTGTGTTTGTAGTAATCCGTTCCAAGAAAGAAATCTGCGTCATCTGGGCGGACAGATGACTGGATAGACGCTCAGGTAAATTTGGAGCTACGAAGTTCCATGGTGCCACGGCGCTTGGCTTGGCGGGTTTGTCTAGCTGGAGTCGATTTAACATTTTTTTTTGATTTCGAAGGAGCTGCGGGAGTTAGGCATTGCCAGGACGGACCGGCAAAACGCGCGAGAGGCACATTGTCCTCCTCTGACGATGAATCTGACTCAAAGTCCTCTGACGGTAGAGCGGATTGCGCACTATCATCTGCCAGAGCGTAACGTGTGTCATCCTGGCTGTCCCCTGATGGAGCGTTGATCTGACTGCTATCGTTGGTTTTAGCGTCGGCCACTGTGTCATGCTCGCCGTCCGCCGCCTTATCTTCGATAAGAGCTGGGGAGCTTGGTTCACCTTCTGGCTCGTCTTCAGTAGGAGTGCGTTCATTGTCTACAGCTTCAAACTGATCGGCTGCGGCACGGGGGCCGGCGGCTGGAGCGGCGGAAGCCTCTAGTTCTTCATGCTGCAAATCATTGCCTGCATCTGCCTGCAAATTTAATTTAATTCTCTCTGGGTTTAATAATATTTTTACGGTGTATAATCATAACATTGGTGACCATAATCGTAACATTGGTGATGAACCACTAATTTCAATTATTAATGTTTAGTGGTTCATGCAAGCTGTTACACAACGGGTCATAAACTTCCCGCTAGGGTGTATTCCTGAATGGCAAATAAAAATGTAGTATGTACATGTCGAAGTTAATTTAAATGATATGGACTCAAGCATGATGTACCTCGCAACTGGGTATATCGTATGTGTCTTCGGAAAATGATAAGACCGCACTGCGCAGCGATTCATCGAGCGTGTTGGGGTTATTCTCCTTGTTGCAGTCTGAGCCGGCATCGTAATCTGCGAAATATAGAATCTTACTATACTACAGAGGAAATAATACTCATTTTTATAGACTAAATATACAAAACTATTACATTTGGCCAACTAATATTGTGTTATTTCAATCGCTTTAGTCCAAGAGGACGAAAGAGTAGCAATTGGCAACAAGGCAACTATTTTTTAATCATTTTGCTGATAAGACCTAATGTATGCTATTTCTATTAAAATACATATTTGATTCGATAACAAATATAATAATAATCTGATGATTTTGCATCGTGAATGTATTTTCTGAAAGGTATTACTAACAAAATTATGGATGGATTCATGTCTGACATAAATATTATTTGATTTGTTTTTTTATAACAGTGATGGCCCAAGGCTACCCTACCCTAAGGTATGATTTCAATCTCGGCAGCAAGCAATACTATCGCGCGACACGCTGATTCTTTCTTACTAATCGGTGCGCGCAGCGCAGTCTCGTCAATGTCAGATAGTCAATAAAGTAACATTTTCATATCATAATATATATTTTATGTAAAAGATAGACAAACGAGCTTACGGCCCACCTGATGGTAAGCGGTCACCGTCGCCCATAGACACCAACAACACCAAGGGTGCTGTTGTTGCGAATTGAATGGAAAACGACAAAATACATTATTATGACACTATAATACACAAAAACATTATTTGATTCCGTTCCACTATATGTTTTTGTTTGCTGAAAAAAACTTTTAAAGTTTATCTATATTTAGTCGAGTAACATGGCGGAGGTAACATGAGAGGGTCAAAAGTAACATAAAATGTTACGACAGTAACATTCTGGCAACGTTGGCGCAGCGACGTTACAGTGCCACGCTGCCGCTGGCGTCATCTCGCGCACACAATTTGTCGGAAAAAGTCAACGCGACACTAACGTGCTGCCGAGATCGGAATAGAACCTTAAGGCTCAATTCCGCAAACCGAATTTTTGTAACATGGTATAGTGAGTCTTATGTTAAATGTGCTAATGGACTAACTGGCACAGACATTATTTGCTACGAGAATGGACGCGCATTTGCGAGAAGTCGCTGGGAGACGCGCACCGTTGTGTAAGAGACTCATTATACTACTAAGTATGTTACGTAAATTCGCTTAGCTTCCGTAAGTCTGCAATGTAAAAGAACCACAAGCGCGGGTTGCCAAATTACCAAATACATTACAGAGATTCCGTCTATTTTTTTGGGGATCACTAAAACAAGGCTCTAGATAACTACTAGGCGTAGCGTTGCTAGATAGCACTAGTTTTTATCGTGCATTCCCGCTGTCCCTATTAATGGGGACAGTGGAATTTCATTAAAATATTTACGCAATACTAATAATCATTATTGGTGACAGTGGTATTCAAAGAAATATTTTATAGTATACATATTGTGTAATTAGTGAATAAGACGGATTTAAAGCAAGGTCCATAGGATTCTAAAACTGAATCACGACCGCAAGGAGTGATTCAAGTATTAGAACCCCGAGCGACGCAAATGATTCATGGCCTTCGATATAAATCCGTTTTATTTAAGAGTTCCATACTATACTTTATACCATGACTAAGAGAAAAACTAGGATTTAAGCGAAAATGGACTTTAAAAACTATGGATTTTGATTTAATAATATATTCTTATGTAGCACCTAATAAATAACTGATTTGATTTTGAAAAGAGACAAAGGTAAGGTTTTTGGACGCCCTCACTTTCATAAAGCCAATAACTCAAATGCACAACAAATAACTCGACACATATTATGAACGAATGAATAAATTTTCAATCGATTTATTATTACCGACCTTTAAAATGTAAAACCTGCAAATGCACAGTATTCTAAGTTGTATAGTATTAAGATGGAAGTCGACTTTATTGGTGTGTTCTAAATTCAAACACTAAAACAGTGATTATAAGCTGATTTTAGCTTTGACTCGCTGTTTTTGGTGAATAAAATAATCTTTTTAAAGGGGAGAATGGTATAAAATTAATTTGTATCACCATTTCCCCCTCCCTTTAAATCAGGTCGTTAATGCCAACTACTTATATGTTCAGATGGAGCACTTAGTCCAGTAGGAAAGAAAATTTAAAGAAAAAATTCTGGGGAGCGATTTTTTTAAACGTCTGGGGGTGTGGTTAGAAGTATCGATTTTCTAACTAATCCCGGTAGAGGGTTCGCCGTCATATTGTTTTAAAGTATTTATTTTTGTTTTTCTGAAATAACTCTTTAAATTTCAATTTTAGAGCAAAAATGGCAGGACCCAAAGTTGTGGGAAATTTAATTTCTCACAAGTTTGGACAATATCATTTTTACGCTAGGATCAATATTTGCAGAGTTATACCTACAGACAAGTTTATCAAAAAAATCGTAATGGGTGGAATTTTATTTTCTTAAACTTTGGTTCTCGCACTTTTTTTACTCCACGATCAATATTTTCGGATTTATACAAAAAAAAAAACAAATTAAAATAAATAAATTTATACTAAAACAAGTGCGAGAACCAAAGTTGAAGAAAATAAAATTCAACCCATTACAATTTTTTTGATAAACTTGTTAGTATGTATAACTCTGCAAATATTGATCCTAGCGTAAAAATGATATTGTCCAAACTTGTGAGAAATTAAATTTCCAACAACTTTGGATACTGAAATTTTTGCTCTAAAGTTGAAAATTAACGGGTTATTTCAGAAAAACAAAAAAATACTTTAAAACAATATGACGTCGAACCCTCTACCGGGATTAGTCAGAAAATCGAGATTTATAGGTACTTCTAACCACCCCCTTCGACGTTCTAAAAAAAAAACGATCCCCGGATTATTTTTCTATTTCAGGCTAGTTTAATGTCTGCCCCTACTGAACTAACTATCGTGAAACATATATGTATTTAAATCCATTGGCTCATACATTTTGGAACAATATATTTTTTTTTTAAGACAGCAATTGTGAAAAAACAAACTATTCAGATAAGTTGTTGGCACGGTACATGTTTCTACAACCGATCGGTTATTGTTGTATTAAAATGGGGATCCGCGAGTTCCGTAGCTATGGGTCAAGAATGGTCATGCTAGGCCTGCTTGAGGACAAAAAAACTGTTGCATTTACCGTCGCATGAGTAGAAAGCCGCGGGCGGCAGCTAGTACTAAGAAAAAGAACAAACCGTTTTATTAAAAAATATGATTAAACTGCTATAATATGAGAGAACAGTGTTTCAGCGAAAAAACAAACAAATATAAATAAATTGGTAAAAGCACTAAAAAGCACTCAGTATTTATAAAAACTTTATTACTTAATTAAAATCACAAACCATGCAAGCACTTTTTCCTGGATTTTGGTAACAAAATATGTAAAACTTACAATCTGTGAATTGTATTCCGGTCTTCTTACATAACCTAATGGCAAAAAAAACATAATTAGGATTGTCTATTGACAATTTATATTAATTATCTACAAACATTAAGAGGGCGGAGGATATCTTTGCATTTGCAAGGATTTTCAGCAAATGTTCAAACTGTACCCGAAGTCCCAGTGCATTTACAACATTTCGTTACCAAATGTTGTTTCCGTTTCGCCTACGTGTCTCTCTCTTTTGCATGGAAAAATGGTGAGACAACAACTCTTATTATGTAACGTATTTTTGCTGTATCATCTTTTCTCCATACAAAAGATAGAGACACGTAGGCGAAACGAAAACAACATTTGGTAACGAAATGTGGAAGCAAAACTCCGACTTCGGGTACTGCTTGCCATCAGCTGTAACGCAAACTCTATATTCCCTTCAAATGACCGTGTAATAAGACCGGCGACGTGCGAAGACAAACAGTTTAAAACTTATGTAATTAAATGAAAATCACATGACTAAAAAAAACGGATGACTGAATTTTTTTTCAAACTTGTGCCATCATCATCATCTACAGCTCTCAGTATGTGCCACTGTTGCCGCTCTTGTGCCAATCTCATCAGGTCTCGCCTGCGATGCTAACAACATCGTCTGCCCATCTTGCAGCAGGGCGACGAACTCTTCTATAGCCAGTTCTTGGACGCCATTCAGTCATCGCCTTACTCCACCTGTCATCACCCCGCCTTGCTAGGTGTCCTGCCCAGCTCCATTTTAGTTCCGTTATGCGATTCCCAAGATCTTCGACCTTTGTTCGACTTCTTTTCTTCTTTGTTTGTTTGTTTTGTTCTTTGTTGAAACTTATGCCTAAAACTAACAAATTACTTGAAACCATGGTTATTACTCTTTCGATAAGAAATTTTAAGTCCATGATTTAAAGGATTTTATCTAATGAAATAAAATTGTTTGGAAATCCGGGTTAGTTGAAAAAACAGTTTTTATTTCCAAAACTTAGGATTACTCTAGCAAGTATCATACCATTTTGGAATCCTGACTAAATGCGCCATTTATGCTTACTTACGTTATTCATGCTTACATTGCAGAAAAAAGTTTCACGAAAAGTTAATATTTGTAGTCACAGGTCTTTAAAGATCATAACAGGGTGTCAGTTTTTCCTGTTTTTTTTTTATATACTCATAACTCGAAAGTTACTGTCATGACTTGGCCGGCCTATGGCCTGTTTTCGGCTTGACGTTGATTTATTGGACACCCTGTATAAGTATATTAATAAAGCTTGTACATTGTACAAGCTCTGCCAAAATTGGGGCTAGATCGTGTTGTGTGGATTGAATGCTCCTTGCTAAATATTAAAACACATCCCAATTATACGTTGTCATATCTGGATTCTCGTGTATAATCTTGTTTTGTAACCACGATACGAAGTACTTCACTTTTCCTGTGTTAATGCTCGCTCATTTTCAATTTTAATTCCATTTCCAATAAAGCCCCAATTCCAGGGAATTCAAAAGCTGGCTGCAGGAAACCCAAATTGCGTTGTCGTTATTGTCCTTTCTCATCAAGGAAGAGTAAAATAACCACCTACAAATTACCAGTTGATAATTTGAACGTGCTTATTTTACATTTTTATCTTTCTTCATAAACACCGTGTTAGCTTTTTTTTCACTAAAAGTCTAATTTTGACGTTCGTAAAATTTCGGAAACTACTCATCAATACTCAATATTTTATTGTAATTAATATACATTGGAAGGTATAATGGTAGTTATAACAATTTAGTATCTCAATGTGTACTTACCCATAAGGGCATTACAATGCATGGGAGGCATACCGAAGTTCCGAATTATAAATAAATAAGAATATTATTTTGTAGATTAATTGATGACATATTTATTTTTTATTAGTGGAAGAAGGGGAGGGAGGCCTTTGCCCTGCAGTGGGACGACCCGGGCTAAAAATAAATAAATAAATAATAATTTGATTATTATTATCATAATTATATTCGCACATTTTATCGGTCATAAATTAATTTCATAGTAATATTTTTTGAAATTAAGATACCAGGTAGCCAACGATACAGGTGTTAAGCCTCATGTGCTGGTGCTAGAAATACAACCGATAGCGGTTTAGCTGGAGACTGGATTTCGCATATTCGGTGTTAACAATCATGTTCAGCGTATTTTTGGAAGACGTAGTCCAATAGAATCATTTCCAATTGATAAAAGGCCATAGGCCAAGATTTTATGCATAAAAATAATTTCGGAGAAAAATGGCTGTGACATACGGACCGACGGACGGACAGACAGACGGACAGACAGACAGACTGACAGACAGACAGACATGACGAATCTACAACGTGTATCAAAATATGTGTACTATCCTGAAGGGGGGTGAATTTCCACCCCCCGGGGAACAACTTTTGTTCAACGACTTTTCGAACTTCGATTGGTATCTCTGAAAAAAAACTGCAACGAAGTTTCAACATGAACAGCTGACTTTATACAAAGTGACAACCCTAAACTCAGCTACAGAGGTAGTAGGTAGTAGTAGTAGACCTACAGAGGTAGTAGGTCAAGGGGTCAAGGGGTTACAAGGATAGGGTTGTCAATTTATTTAGGCATTATGAAAATAAATATTTTTGTATGGGAAACTGATAATAGGAATTTTTAATTATCTCCCTCCCACAACTGATCACCATTGTGGTCTGAAACCCCCCACCTTCGCATAGTACACATATTTAGATACACCTTGTATAAGGGTTCCGTTTTTGCCATTTGGATACGGAACCCTAACAAGCGATACTAAAACCTGGTGTTAGTATACCTGCTGGAGGGGGTCCCAGCAATTCCAGCAGGTCATAGGGCCGGTTCTCAGATGGGATGGGGCGAGGCCGCAGCGGCATGTGGTCGTATGCAGGCCTATCCTCATGTTCGAATAACGGCTGTCGATCAAAAAATACAAAAAAAACTAACTTTCGCATTTTTTATATTAGAAGGATAAGATTTAAGGGGTAATTTTTCAATCTAAAAATACATAGATAGCTTTATTGATAACCATAACCATAGCTGGGCACCGTTAATGAAATAGTTAACTTCGTTAATCCGTTACAAAAAAGTTAGCTTCGTTAAACGTTAAAGCGTTACATTTCGGAAGAATTAATGGAAGTTAACGTTAATCGTTCATCCGTTAATATGCGTAAAATTGCATCTTTAAATCGTTGCGTTCGTTTGCTATCACCATCATTAATAACGCCATAGTCAGAATGAGTTCTCCTTTTTGGAAGAGTGGCCATGGATTCTCATCAGGGCCGCTGGAATCCGACCCGATTCCATGTTTTCCAACATCTATGATATGGTTTTGATTTAATTATTACACTTTTTCTATCTAACTAAATTATACTGCACTCATCTTTATCAATTATTATCAACACGCAAATGATCACTGACAGTAATTTATAATAAAAACAAACGAAACACTCGTCTTTCTAAGCACCGGCCCTAAGTAATGAAATGATCAAACGAAACAAATCTCTTCGCAGTTTTCGTTCTCACTCGCACGCGCTGGCAAAATATATCTAGTTTCGTTTTTGTTTCATACGCTGCCACGCGCCGCCCGGCACGCCGGCAACTATTAGGTATTGAATTAACGAACTTTTGCATATTTAATGGAAATTAACGTGTCTGTTAACATTTTACATAATAACTTGAAAGTAAATCCGTTAATCAAAATGTTAAATTGGTTAATTAACGGATTAACGAGTTAATGCCCAGCAGCTATGACCATAACATACTAGGTACCAGTCACAGTAATACAAAGGGTAGCACAGGGAAAGCCACGGATGGAAAATAAATAATAATAAATAATCAACAATAACAACAACTCGTATTAACACAGTACTGGGTTATACCCAGTACTGTGTTAATACGAGCTGCGATGATGATGATATAATATTGATCTTAAAACGACTCACCTCGTAGGAAACTGCCGGCACGTTAGGTATAAAACGTCTGGTCTGATCGCTTTCTCCACCTGAAAAATTTGTATAAAGTTTGTATCACAATTACGGGAAATGGTTCCATACAGAAAATATTATTTAGAGTTGACGCAGCAAAGTGTAAACTTGTTTCAATCTCTTTAGCTTGCCAATCGATAGCCCACTTTACAATTCAACAACTTATTTTGTGCAATTACTACACAATATGTAAAGTCACTCTTTAATAAATAGGCCATTTGAGTGGCAGGTTAGTAAGGGCTAGTCACAAGCAAGTCAGTAATTAATTACTATTACAAATGGTCCACCCCTAACTGAGATAACATGATGTTTGCTCCAGACTTATATGCTTGACATACTTCTGACTAGCTCTTACTAACTAACCTGGTATGATATCCAAATTTCCACTCCGTAAGAGCAAATTCCATTCCGTTAAATATGCCTGCTTACCAATGGTAAATACATATTGGTGTACTTCTGGGGCCTTGCATGTTCTTGTCGTGTCTGAGTACCTGTACTGAGTGACGCATGGGCACAACAAAGATCCAGGGTAATTACTTTGAAAAACTGGCATGGGGGCAGGCGGAAGCAATTCCTGCAGCAGGAAGGAGCCGCAGCCTTCCATCGGCAGGTCTCCGACTGGGTATTCCTCCTGAGCCTGCCCATGCCACTCCGGCTGAAACACAATGGTTGAGATTCAATGAAAGACCAGAAAGAAAGACACCTACTTACAAATCTTAATGGGCAAGTAAAGATTTTTGGAGCCACACATTGGTTTAATGTAGTTATTTTAGCGTAAAACTAGGCACGAGTGCCAGCGTTGCCCGGGTAGTCTTTGAATTGAATTTGATTATTCAACATGGTTTAGGACCGTTCTGGATTACTAACGGATTTAATTCGATCAATGTGCAGTGCACACACTTGCTTTTTATAATAATATACCTATACTTATATTGATTGATTATACTCTCATGGCCCATAAATGGTAAAAATCAATTGGTATGAAATCAGGATCGTAGCAAGTGGAAATCCGTGATCTCTGCCTAACCCCATAGGAATGAGGCGTGATTTTATGTATGTATGTATGGAAATCAAACTCACTTATTAAGCAAAAACGTTGTATTGTCAGTTGTCACAGCTTAGTTCGTAGTAAACCTACCTTCTCGCACAACACTACACACTCAACCACACCACTCTCACACACCCACCCACACACCCATGCACACCATGGCCATGGGGGGTAGGCTTCCCTCTGTGCTAACCAGACTCTCAAGAGGCTGGGAGAATCATGGAGGCCTACCCCCAACGCGCTCACACACACACACACACACTCAACACACCTTCACTCACTCACTCACACACACACACACACACACCCACCCACACCCACACATGGTAGTTCTATTGTCACCCACACAAGTTCTTTTTTTTACGTTTATTTAATTAGAATGTTCTGATTGCCGTTTTTACAACTCTAATGTTTTAATTGTTCTTTTTTGTATCTCGCTTATTGCTTTCAATTCCTCGGTGAACAACCAACCGAGGGTTAAATTTAAAATCAGTGCTGGATGTACTTCCAGCAAAACCTGAATTTACACCCTTTGTACTCGTATCTTTAGTTTATGTTAAGTATAAAAATTTAGTCCTAGGCTTATAACGAGGCAATACACGTTTTTTTATTTATTTATTATTTACTTCTTTGCTGGAGAGTGTGGATTCGATCCCTACCAATAAAATCACAACAGCTATCTGGTCCCATTGTACTATGAGCTCTGCTTCGTTTGGAGCTGGATAGTCTGTGTGGATTGTCCGCAATATATATTTCTTATTTAATTCAATTAGAATTTTTTATAATAAAAATGGTTTTTGGTAATGATATAATAATCATTATTTTAAAAATTGTATACCTTATAGGGCTTTATTTTTAGTGTTTTCTTTTTATATTTACTCATCGGCTGACAGAGGGGAATGGAGGAGGGAGACATGTCGTACCGCCCCACATAAAGTGGGATAAGGGCAGGAAGAAGAAGAATCATCGGGTTCTGTACTGCTTCATTTAATTACCTGTGGTTGTGGAATGGGATAATCCACAGCATCTGCAAAAAAAAAAAAATTAGTTACCTCGTTTATTGAACCAGGTAGAAACTAAATTAATTTAATTTTCAAAAGACTGAGTTGCCTATAATGTCTGTTATGAAAAGTATTTTTTAGAGGCTAGTTATTTTCATAAAGTAAAAGTATTGTAAAATAAGGTATTTAATGAAAACAAAAATATACATACTGTCATTGTATTCGAGTTCATAGGGAAGTTCCCTGGCATAGTTAATGACATCGACCATCATCGACTGCTGGATCGGCTCCTCACCAGGTAGCTCGGCCAACTCTTCAATGTGCAACTCATAAGATATTTGCACTGGCTGGATCGCTTGCTCCGGCATCAACTCACTCTGCCAAATATATAATCATCAACAATTTGTTAAACATCACGTGCAGTGCCCAAAAGTTATATAATCTAAAAGTGCACATCACATGATGTTAAATTCAAAAACAGGCTTTTATACTTCCCAACTTTCTTTTAATTACTTCACTCATACTATGTCATGTTAGCCATATGGAGTGTAGACTTACTTAATTTTGGGAACATACCTAAGCCTAAGGCTTAGTCTAATGAAACCTAATACTAGTCGGAGCTCGAAGCAGGCGTAAGTAGCTGCAACAAGCGCGCGTCGCTCACAGCATGCGGAGATGTGACATGTGGAGTGCCGAGATGGTGCAATACTAGCCCCCTCGAATATATATCTCAGCAGGGGTGTTTCGACTTTTTATTATTTACGGTAAGCTTTTCTCTATAAAAAAATAAATAAATAGTGGATAATAATGTTATAAAAAAGCTAGCCGGTATTTACATGGGAAAAACCACTAAGTTAAAAATTTTCAAATATATATCTACTAAATACCTAACTGTTAGTATCGAGATTTGATAGAAATAAATGAAATAAAAAGATTGATACTCAACATTGGCTTCTAGGGAAGGTCACCTCACTTCTGGTCTGTAAAAGAACATTTATGAAAAACCAAACAAAAACAAACATAATATAAAACTCAATATAACCAAAAACATGGAAGACAAAAAAATGTGAACTCAGAAATAGATAGAACATACCTCTTCTTCGTCAGGATAATCATATGTTTCAATTGAATTGACTACAGCACGAGGCGGATTATTTTGCTGCTGTGCAGCCTGGCTGCGGTAGGAGAAGGCCGGACCAGGATGCCATGCAGGTGGAGCAGGCAAGTACATATCATCCAGGTTAGAGACTTCACCCAGCCCAAAACCAGCACCTATCTCAGGGGCTGCATCCAGCCCAAAGCTAGCGCTCAGCCCGAACCAATCATCTGATCCGATTAGAAGCTGTGGCACAGCTCCCATGTCCTCCTCCTGCAATAGAGTTTGAAGCCTTAGCAATCTTTGAAGGTAAGTTTACCTACAACAATCACTCTCATCTTTGTGGCTCTGCGATTCAGTAAATTTGCAACCAGTGATGAATCTACGAGCTGTAGGTAACCACAACAACAAGTGAATCCTTGTGGAAACCAGAGACTATTGCCCCTTTTGATTGTGATTGAGAGCAGTTATCGCTGATATGTCTTTATCACACAATGTTGAAATTTATAGCTATTGTCTTATTTTAGTTACACACAGTTGTCGAGCTTATTGAATGAATGTTTATAATGCTTGACATGTTGTAATGATTGCTCATTAATCTTGTATTGTTGTTTGTGGCCTAGCAGCTGCGTAGCTGCAAACCCACTCCCTCGTCCCACCCTCTGTTGCCCAATGGACCGGAAGACTGGTAGGATCAACAGAAGTAAGGATGCAGCGAAAGACAGCATGTCATAACATGGATCCCGACAAGCTCTCTTAAGGTGTTCGCGTTACCTTGCTGTATTGGTAGTTGGTAGGAAGTGCAGTAGCGATGCAGACTTTGCGTTAAAAGGATCATTCATTACTACTCTACAGATGTTTGTAGATGTAGCCCCTTCTCTAGGTTTAGCCCACTAATGTGGTAAATCGGGGTGTGGCCGCTGTGATTACAGCTTCCTGGAGCCACTAGAGAAGAGATTGTGGAGGTTGATCGCATGGAACACTCCACTACACCCCTCTGTCCTCGAAGGATTTTCAACGTAGAACCTGGGTTATTTTGGTGTTCTTGTCTGTCCACCAAATCTATATATATAAAAGAAAGTCGTGTTAGTTACTCCACTTATAACTCAAGAACGGCTGAACCGATTTGGCTGAAAATTGGTTACGGGAACGGGCGAGGGAAGCCGCGGGCGGCCACTAGTTTTAAAAGTAAAAAAGTAATATACCTGTTGTTGAGCTGATGGAGGCTGGTCTGCCATGATGATGCTCCTCACAACAGCTTCTGACAACAATGAATACTGTTAATCATAAATTTAAAAGCAGTACCTATGTCCTTATGTATGGTACCATGTATTTTTGTAGGGAAATTAATTATCTTAGTACTATAACAGGAGTAATAGTTTTTTAGCAGTCAAGAAACATTACACTGGTATTACAAAATCAAAACTACAAGAAAAAACTGCCGCAATTTCTAGGCCAGAATGTTGAACAGAACTCTAGATTCACATAATGACTAGTTCTCTCAGGTGGAAAGCAGGTATTGCTTACTAATTTGTTTCGTTACATTGAAGGGAAAACTGGTAGATCAGTTTTTTAGGGATATCGATTTTTCGCAATGACTTGCGACAAAATGGAGGCAACAAAGGATTTTGATAAAGAGTTAATTTTATCAGTTTTCAGTACTGAGTCAGAACCAATATCCTTATTAGGTGTTAAAGATTTAATTTTGCCGATAATCCACATTTTAGGTGAAACGGGTTCCACTGCTTTTTAGGGCGTAGACGTAATGCAATTGCACCCTCACACTGCAAGTAGGGACAACGGAAGATGTCTCCTGCCAAACCTCCAGTCTGAAAAACAATAGGTAGGTATACTTTGCAGATTTCTTTACTTCCTAGTCACACTTACATAAAGAAGCTGTTGCTTCCAAGATTTTTCCAGATTTTAAGATGTAGATTGTAGCTAATGTAGTTTCTGCTGATCCACGTTCCGGGTGTGGTAAATGTACGACCATAGATTACACTTTCCGTATGTATCTAAAGTACTCTGTGGATTACACAACCTGAGAAAGTACAACTAGGAAGGTACAGGTAGGAAAACAGCCAGGATTTTGCAACCAAAACCAATTAAGCTTGTTTCAGAATGCGGGCCAGTATCGGTCCAAGCTAACTATGCCAATTATTTTCCTGGTATATCCCCAGAAAAAATTGTGCATGGTATTATTTTTTAACAGTCACTTTGATGGTTTAGATTTTAGAGAAAAAATATTTATAGAAAAGATCCACGCAATAAATCTGACAGCTTCTAAAGTTTAGAGCCTCCATATCTATACTCTTTGATCATGCTATAAAATACCATCGAGTGACAATTTTGTGCACCCAGTTAATTCGCAGCCAGCTTCTGTACGGCAGGCTAAAACCAATCAAAAAAAAACAAAAAATGTTTCGTACAATAACATGTTGTACAATAACTGGACGTACACGGTCCGGAGCCAGTAAGTCAATCACACTACTTTTACTTTTTTTCTCTTCTGTGGTTTTAGTTGCCTATTTGAAAAAGTCTACTTGAAATGTTTGTCGTCACCCAGCCCCCGCCCATCTGTAAGCTTGAGTATTTTATATTATAATATTATACAATAATTACGTTTTCTGTGCTTGCAATACAAAGCATGGGCTAGGCAGAGAGATAGTGAATGGCTCCCTTTTCTTCCCAATAGACCACGCTCGAATAAAAAATATTGAATGAATCGAAATTCGGGTCTGATTAATGTTTGGCCAGTTAATGTACACCCAGTTATAACTTAGTTTTATCACATCCATCTATTTTCCACTGTGAAATTGTAAAGGCCCATGTACACTGTCGCAGATGAATATTTCGTTTTTTTTTTTATCTAGCGATGGATAATAATTGTATTAGACGGGACAGCCCCTGTGAGGGTATTGGGAAAAAACATTTTCTGGCACTGTGGCTGCCGCGGCATGGTCGCTCTGCTCGCTCGCCTTGTGCGTAATTGTTATATTACATAATCTAACCTATCCAAGTCAGATCCACCTAAAGTATCATGCACAAGGTATAAGTATCCAGTGCCAAAACAAAAAAGAAAATTATGTCTATGTTTGAATTGCTCCAGTGTGCAAGTAGCATAACTGGCATCGCAATAACGGGGTGTACAATAACATGATGTACATTATCGCCTCCCAATTGAATGAATGATTAAATTAGTAATGAACTAATGATTTGATTTGTTGCAAGTTTGCTTGATTGATGTTTGATAGTGAAGATTCTTTTCGAGTTTGTTTTCTTTTGTTTAAATTTAGGTTTTGGCTGTAAAATAAACCAAGAAAAATAATAAAATATATCATTCCATTCAGTAGAAGTAAAACTTCGATACAAACAAAGTTCACGTCATTGTTAATTTGTAAAGTGTAAGTAAGTAAATGTAAAAACCATTGCATGATTTACCGTTTTCCGGAAAATCACAGTTACAGGCTGTTGCTGTTTGTGGAGATATAAAAAAGTAATCCTAGACCAGCCTAGACCTGAAATAAACCTACTGGCTGCCTGTCCCGGCTTGACATGGGTGGACATCTATTTTTTGAACACATTTTAATATAGCCTATGTTAGGTTGATGCAGCTCTCCAATTTGTGAAAGAGTTTTTGAAATCAGCATAGTAGTTTTTGAGTAGGTATAGTTACCTACTCAAACTACTGTGCTGATTTCAAAAACTCTTACAAATAGGAAAGAAAGGAAAGATTTGTATGTTTGTAATGACTACATTACAAACATACAAATCTTTCCTCTATAATATTAGTATAGATAGATAAGATCAAGTTGCGTATGCAGAAATAATTCCTATAATATGAACTAGCATTATTCTATGATGTCCAAATATGAAACACAACAATACAATTACCCATGTGCCTACATATCAACACAATTTGAACATTCCTACCAGAAAAAAAGAACAAAATTTACAGTCACTAACAGCAGTATACCAGAGGTAGTAAGTAAGGCATGTTTCATAATGTTTTAGGAGAGCTACTGCTGACCTACAGCCTGAATGGATAACTAGATATGTCACAGCCACAGAACATACTAGAATGGCCATGTTGGTGAAAAAGTATCACCGACATGCTTAGGCATGTGCTCCAATCTCCATTCGAATTTGGCAGTATTTTCAGGAGTCTTATAAACAATGATGAATAGGAATGACAAAAATATATTTTGCCTTGTTGCACAATAATTACTTTCCGAACAAGAAGTCAAGCTACAAGTTAAAACGAAGTAATACTTTCTTTACCCCCTCCTTCATATTTTTCTTATAATTCTCATATATAGTGATATTTTATTAAGAAGGAAATAATGGTGATTGTTTACCAGCATTTGTACAACAACGAGCTGTCTAGCAGACTAGCCACGTTGTTTAAGAAAAACAAAAGACCTTTCCCTGTAAGATAAATTAGTTAACCTATTAAGGTCTTGTTTGTTTTCGTTTTGTTACAATGATGATTTACTAGTTGGATAATAGTTGCTGTCATTTGTATCTGCCTAAAGGAGCACAGGAGAGACAAGACAGTTGCTTTTAGTTTTTTATTTCCATTTATTTTTGAGCAAAATCAATGTAGACATTAGAGGCACAGGCGGGTCACATAGTCATCAATAAAGTATTAATATTTATTTAAATTCTATTCCAATCATGTATGTACAAAAATCTCATATTGGAATCCCACCGTATAAGCTTTGCTTAGTTTGGGGTTAGATAGTATTGTGTGGATTGTCCACAATATTTAGGTAGTGTTAGTAGAGAGATAGTTGCTGATGTAAGTAATTTTAGGTGGGTCTTAAGTTGTTCCATCAAGTTAATAAAAAAAATTGTAAAGAGTGAAATGCAATCATAAAACAACCGTGCATAGTTGCATACCCTACCCCTGCCTTACCTTGTTATTATTTATTACTGATGCAAGATTTTGCACCATGGCTATGAGTAAACTGTCACCAGATATATTGTTAATGTATTTCCACTGTTTAAAAATGACTTAAAATATTTTCTGTGTTCTGTTCTAGGAAAACCAGTAAAATGGAAGCTGTTATTATTATAATTTAGTGGAGGTAAGACGCTTGATAATTCTCTAATTTGGGTTCCTGTATTCACTATTGGTTTGATTATGTTTCCTGCATTACAAGTAAATAGGTATACATTGTTTATTACACACCAGGAAAATGTTCAAATGAATTTCATGAAATACCTACTTACCTTATAAAACTGACATTTAAAAACAATACTGATATAAAATGGATGATGCAAAAGTTAAAGTGAAAAAAATTATTGTTAAAGCACTTTATTTGGTTACAGTTACCAAAGCAGTGTTGAAGCAACTTAACAAAATGATGACTACGGAGGAGACTGATTCCCAGAACACTATCCAATCAGATGCCCATCCTGAGGATGCATCAGGTGAATATTTTACTAATTTAAGCATGCATTTTTATTTAAATATTAATAAGCCTTATATCAATTTTATTATGCTGCATGATAGCCAAGTAAAAAACAAAGAATTAAGATTTATTGTTTTTATAGTGTTTACACACTTAAGGAAATCATAAAGATTTTTTTCCCGCTCGGCTCTTAACTTTTGGGACATTATAAAAATCATAGAATTAAGATGATTAAAAATTAAAGTCGCCACCAAGTTTATAATAAAGTAGGTTTTGTTAAATTGTCAATTAATAGTATAATCGAGAGGTATTTACTGTTCACAACCTCTAAAGTGTGTTAATGAGTGAGCAAAATAGGTATTGTTATCTCAAACCAACTATCATAAAATATAAAAAAGCGGCCAAGTGCGAGTAGGACTCGCCCATGAAGGGTTCCGTAGCAACAAGTAACATAATATAAAAGTTCTTGAAAGGTAAATTGCGGTTTACGATTTATGACGTTTAAAAAAAAAGTACTCGCTAGATCTCGTTCAAACCAAATATCGTTGGAAGTTTGCATAGTAATCTACGTCATATATTTTTTTTTGTTTTATCAATCTCTTATTTTAGAAAATAGAGGGGGGGGGACCAACATTTTACCACTTTGGAGGTGTCTCTCGCGCAAACTATTCAGTTTAGAAAAAAACTATATTAGAAACCTCAACATCATTTTTGTAGACCTATTCATAGATACTTAAGACAAAAAAAAATCATCACATATTTGAGACTGTTATGAAAATAAATGGGACTGAAAATAATATGATTTGCAGGTCCAGAAGAGGCTCCGACCTCGATGGTATCATCAGAGGCGGATTCGGAAGTGAGTGCAATGTCGGAAGCTCTCAAAGATGAACACGCCTCTACCGAAGTTTCAGAGCCAACGCATACTCTTACTGACAGAACCCCGCAGCTCTCTGATTGGAAGAACATGGGCAGTTGTATATCCTCCTACGTGTCCACCAGAGGTACATTACTTTATGCTGTACAGAACTATCATTCTAGTTATAACTAGCGGCACATAACTTTAGCGCTTAGTGATACGCGGAGGGGATAGCTGTGCATGCGTTGTAGTGTGCGAATGTCGCGCACACTGGATGTGTGGATGTGTGCAGAGTGTCCTATATGGGTACAGAGAGCAGAGTGCGATCGGAGAGCCAATCACCGCTACGCCCGCCCTTCATTCTGCTAGCCTCCCTCAGGTACCTTATTTTTGACTTCTGCGCAATAACGGTCAGCGCTAAAGTTATGTGCCGCTTCCTTACTTATTCACTAGTATAGATTATTCTTTCTATTATACCATGACGACCAACGATACACGCAGGCACACAATTGAAAATCTATTCTAGACAGTATAAAAACATTAAGCATGACGGACAATTGACCCACATGCTACGCCTAGAAAGCCTTGCTGATTAAATTTGCCGATATAGAATATAAGTACCTAAAGGGTGCCAGAAGTGTTTGAGTCTCTAATATGCATTCATATGGACGAAGTTGCGAGCGTTCCCCTAGCTGGTAGGTAGTATGGCGGCAAATGGTTTTCTTGTCAATATTTTATTAGTTGCATGATGGGTGACTCTTGATTACAATGCTAACACCCGCTAATCGCTTTAAAAGTGGCCAAGAATCAATAAAGTGCTACGAATTATTAAAAGGCTCAGGGTTGACAAAACTGCACCCTAAGATTGGCCTCAGTTTCTATCGTTTTCTTCGCAAGAAGCACAGTTTGCGGAGCAGATATTTTTTATACCGTTTGGTGGTAAAGTGTAAAATGTTTGGGAGGAAAAACTACCGCGTAGGCTCCCCGGAAGTATTGCGGCGGTGCATATCTCATGCGTTATACCCATCGCCTTACGACGATTATAACACGTTCATCGTAAATAAGATGAAACGTTGGTCATGCCTTTCCAATGTATGTAAGGGCACGTCGGAGCCTCACATTGCGAGATCCAGAACAAGTAAGTAAGAACATTACAAGTGAAGATGAAGAAAAAAAAACGCAACGTACAATAACAATAAAACACACAGAACGGACAGCTGAAGACAGGCAGAAAATGAGGGTACAACACTGCTATGTGTGTAGCTACCTACCTAAGCCAATACTACCAACAGAACTGGGTCCCAGCCAGTCACGTCCCGTGTTGAATGGTATAAAAAGATTATTATGTCAAATAAGCCCCGACTCAGCTTTATGCTGCTTGAAATGGCAGTAGCAGTAGCTACCATGCCAAGCAACGCTGGTAATAAGAAATAATAGAGCAACATATATAATTGGGTTACTCGGTAGGTACCCTGAGGAGCACATGACTGATTATCCATAGAAAACATGTCCTCATTGCCTGACTGGCAGATTTTAAGAGAGTTCATAAATACCACTGTTAATGCAACAAATTGATATTGCAGGTTCGATGCTGCCATGGGGCTCGCACAAGGGCCCCGTGATGCCGCCACCCGACTCAGACCTTCGACCCGGGGAGTACGTGATGAGGCTACTCTTTACTGAGTTCACGGTGCAAGCGGAGCGCAAGATGGAAGCCGTTATGGCTGAGCCTCAGGTAAATAATCTTCAAGGCTAAATGGATATTGTTATGTGGACTTTGAACAGGCAAGGCCTTGTGATGACACAGTACCGTTGCCTGAACGTTAACTTATATCTAACCTACATGCTAATATCCTAACTTAAGTCTTAACCTATCAACGTAACCTAACGTGTGTGTGTCCTAGCCTACCATATAAATAATATTGTGTATATTAGATAAGTACGGGATGCCTGTTACCAAGAGACCTAAGGTAACAGATGAAACTGAGGAGGATAATTATAAGTTTAAAAAACTTGAGAAACCGACTTCATTGTCAAACGGCTAGTCGCGTGGAACTGGCATCTAGACTCACCTAGCTTTAAGACGTTTCAAAGTGATTCTTGCATCGTACTGAATAAAAAACTATTGACTTTGACTTTGCTAAACCGATTTTAATCAAATTTGTTTGAGACAATCCGGACGTAACAATAACCTTCCAAATAAAAAAATAATTTTCTAAATTGGTTCATAAATGACGGAGGCATGCAAATACAAACATTAAAAAAATTATTTTAAAAAAAATGGCAACACCGATTTTAATAAAATTAAAATGGGACCAATCTGGAAGCGACTCACAAATGACGAAGTTATGCAGTAACAAACAAAAAAAAAAAAAATACAACCGAATTGAGAACCTCTTCCTTTTTGATTGGAAGTCGGTTAAAAAGGGTATGTGTAATGTGTATGGCATGCAATGTACACAGGAAATGGTTTTCTAACCGCCGCCGGTCAAGCAGACTCAAAAGACTGATCTACTGACGGCTAAAGGTGTCTTGGCCACAGTGAGACGAGGTTATAACGGAGGTATTGGAACGAAGTGCGGTCCACCGAGACCTTTATGGATATGGCTCTTCTTTGGAGCGTCTGATTGGCTCGTCCAGTGGTTGCTGGTGCGGTTGGGTGGCTCGCCTGGCCAGGGCTTCTAGCGGTTGCTAGGCACTTCTGGGCAGGGCTTCTCCCAGAAGCTAGGTATTCCTGGGCAGGGCTTTCAGCTGAAGGTGGTTTCTTCTGGGTATGGTCGTGGTGAGAAGTATAATTTTGTGACTGGTTGGCAATTGATTTATTCTACAAAAGAATGAACTTATATACTAATTTTATTCAATAACATAAAAACCTAGTGTGTCGTCGGTGTAAACGCCGACACAGCTGCTCTCATTTTGAAATTTGTATCTGTGTCAAGCTGACGCTGCAATGCTGGAATGTGCCGATGCACAGTAATTATAGTAGTAATTAGAATGGTATAGTAATAATAGAATTATAATAAATAATCAATCTAGACAATCCACTCAACACTATCTAGGCCCAAACTAAGCAGAGCTTTTACTATGAGAACTAGATAGCTGATATACTACTTTTATAATATTTTTTTTTTTGTAAATACATACTTATAATACAATATAAGACCCAGACAGAGAACAAAACATCGGTGTTCACCACACAAATATTTGTTCTCGGTGGGGATCGAACCCACAACCTAATGTTCATAAATTATTGTGAACATGCATGTTCATTGAATGAACAGACTTTCAGTTAGTTTCCGTAGTTCCACATAGGCAGTACTACTGTAAGGTATCACTGTTGTGTTTGTTCATTTGCAGGAAAAGCCCCTGAACAAGACGTTACAGCGTGGTGAAGACCCGCAGCTCGACCAGATCTTGTGCGCGTTTGGAACCGTGGCCGAGCACTGTCTGCCATCGCTGTTACGCGCACTCTTCGGCTGGCTGGAGCGCCAGATGGCAGACTCGCCGCAGCTTAGTGAGCACACTAAGAAACCGCACCAGGATCTCAGGAACAAGAGGTATAGGTTTTCTGTTACCTGAGGATAGAAAGTCACGTTTTTGACTTAAATAATATAATATTTGTTTGGGACTTAAATAAGTCTTTCATCCGAGGTAAACACTGTGCTTTTCATTACGAATAAAAATAAAAACATTATAGAAAAATAAGTGAAAATGAAGTTTAAATTGCCGCCTTTCCGCTTTTTATTTTTTGTTTCCCTGGCGGGCCTTCGTCTGGCCAGTATTATTCAGCCATTATTTTCATTTTTATAATTTAAGAAATGGTAAATTTTTTGCTCAAATTTATGTTATTTTTAAGTAATAGTTGAATAAATAATAATAAAGTCATTTTGAAAATATATTTTTTATTTAATACTATCTTTATATTGTTTAAATTTAAATTTTACATCGCGCTCTAATTAGACTTTAAACTTCTTACCGTTGTAATGGGTTTCCAACCTCATTGCTGAATAAAAAGTTGGAATTTGGTTCAATAACCTCCTTGCAGTTAGAAAGACTTTAGAAAGTTGGAACATGGTTGATTAAAATAGAACATGATTTTTTTTATAATTTGACAGCTGTCAGTAGAAAGCGTTTATCCCTAGGGCTGAAAGTATTACTTTTAATTAGGTCCCTCAGGCAACTTCAGATCTACTTTCCGAGTAAGAGCAATGAAATAGTACATTGTTACCTGAGTGTTGAAAGTCACGTTTTTTGAGTCCCGAGACGGGTTTGGCGCCAGAGCGTTAGCGAGGGCGCCAATGGAGCTTGAGGGACTTAAAAGACTTTCATCCGAGGTAAACACTGTGCTTTTCATTACGAATACAAGGAAACTAAAAATAAAAACATGAAAGATAAATTTGTGAAAATGAAGATTGAATTGCCGCCTTCCCGGTTTTTTTTTTCTTTTTCTCTGGCGGGCCTTCGGCTTCGGCTCGCCAGCATTATTCAGCCATTATTTTCATTCTCATAATTTAAAAAATGGTAAATGTCAAATCTATGTTATTTTAAATAAATAGTTGAAGCTATATATTAATCAAGTAATTTAGAAGATATATTATTTATTTAATACTATCTTTATGTTATTTAAATTTAAATTTTACATTGCGCTATCTTATTAGACTTTTTAAACTTCTTACCGTTGTAATGGGTTTCCAACCTACTTGCTGAATAAAAAGTTGGAATTTGGTTCAACGACCTCCTTGCAGTTAGAAAGTTGGAACATGGTTGAATAAAATAGAACTTGTTTTTTTATAATTTGACAGCTGTCAGTAGAAAGCGATTCTCCACAATATTTATTTAATACCTTTTGAAGACGCTATCGTCGGAACATACTCTCTTCTTCTTTTATCTATTTTATATATGTTTTTGTTCTTCTATCCTTGTTTTACCTTATATTTTGCTGTATAAATTAAATTTCTGTTCTATTCTAAGACAGTATTTCGCATTTATAATATAAGACAAGTGTGATACGAAAGGTATCAGCGTTGCTTGACCTCTATTTACTTGTTCCAGCATAATCTACATAGTGTCGGGCAGTGGCGCCGGGCCGGAGACAGTAGAGAGGACCAGCGAGGAACTGCAAGCTGAGAGGCGTGATTTGGCAGTGGAGTTCCTCTTCTGCCTCGCCCTCATCGAGGTGCTCAAACAGCTGTCGTTCCATCCCGGCCACGAAGACCTGGTGCAGTACATCGAGAATGTGGCCTTCAAGAGATTCAACTACAAAGAAGGGTAGGCTACGTTTTTACGCTTGTCCGCCGGTTATGATAGCCCAGTTACACCTACCGAGTAGAGCAGAGAGACAGTAAAATGTCAGTGGGCCGAGACAGTGCTGTGGCCGAGTGAGTGTTTAGACATGTTTTTAAAATTGCGGCGAGACAGTCAGTTAGTTCAGGATAGACTACTGCACGTGCGAGCAAAAATTCGCATCGAGTGGTGAGTGGTGGCCGAATGCGCTTGTTCAGTTCACAGTGCGAAGAAGGGGGGGGGGGGGGGGGCTAGGTACTCGGCCCATTGAATAGAAAAGGGTCCGAGTGACTGTCGCTCGGCCGAGCACTTGACTGTGTGTTTACAAATATTGAGTGCTCGGCCAAGGGCACTGTCTTGCCACTCTACTCGGTGTGACTGGGCCTTGAGCGAGAGGCGAATCGGCGAGTATTGAGAAGCGAGTATGTAGTTCTACTCGTATGTCGCTGGGCTATAAAAATAGTGGAGACAGAGTTCTTGCAGGCAGTGTAAATGTGTAAATGTTGTTGTAATATGTAAAGAAAATAGTTGATAGCTAATCGCTTGTTCGCCGGCGGCGTTCAGACAAGTGCCTTATAGCCAAATGTATGTTAATGTAAGACCCTCACTGATGCAATCTCACCTGATATATTGTTACGATGTAGTTGATCATACATATAATCCAAGAGATCTAAGGAGTACTGTATATGTTGCAGAGAGACATGGGCATGTTGTATGTTGTAGAGAGGAGCCTATTTCATCACACGTTTTTATAATGTGAATAAATGTGATATTCTACGGCTGATGATACTACATAAACATGAAATCACGCCTCATTCCAATGGGGGTAGGCAGAAATCACAGATTTCCACTTGCTAGGATCCTGACACACCTCTTTCGCTTCATTCGTGAAGTGGCACCACACTGGAACTTCACTGCTATTATTTTAGACTATTTTTGACTTGTAAAAGGATCATATAAAAAAACGGTAGGAACCGAGACGTAGTTTGTTGCCTGTTCTTCTACGCTTGGTCGCGTGGAACTGGCACCTAGACTCGCCTAGCTTTAAGACGTTTCAAAGTGATTCTTGCATCGTACTGAATAAAACATTTTTGAGTTTGATTCACTCGCATACAATTCTGATAATGCTGATGACATTGACTGATAATTTTCCAGATTGCAATCGAACCCCAATGCTGCCAACGTCCATATTATTGCTGATCTGTACGCAGAAGTTATCGGTGTGCTCGCTCAGTCCAGATTCGCGTCCGTTAAGAAAAGATTCACGGCTGAACTCAAGGTAATGCCTTTAATAAACTAGCTTCATCATCATCAGGCTGAAGAAGTCCACAGCTGGACAAAGGCCTCCCCTACACATTTCCCGGAAGAACGATTCTCAACCCTTTCCATCCACTGACTTCCTGCGATCTTAACAATGTTGGGTGCCCTACGTTTCGTCTTCCGGTTCGTGGTCGCCATTCGTGAGCCTTTATTCCCCAACGGTTGTCGGTTCTTTGAGCTAGATAATCTGTCCATTGCAATTTCAACTTGCTAATTTTATGAGCTATGTCGGTGATCTTGCTTCTTCTACGGATATCCTCATTTCTGATTCTATTATGTAGTGAAAGTTTCAGCATAGCTCTCTCTATAGCTCGTTGCGCAACTTTGAACTTGTGTAAGAGGCCAATAAATATTTAAAAATAAAATATTTAAGTATTATATCAGCTATCTGGTTTCCATAGTACAAGCTCTGCTAAGTTTGGGGCTAGATAGTGTTGTGTGGATTGTCTATAATATTTATTTAATTTACCATTTAGGAGCTGAAAAGTCGCGAGCCGTCTCCTCACACGACGCAAAGTATCATCTCTCTCCTGATGGGCATGAAGTTTTTTCGCGTGAAGATGGTTCCTATCGAGGAGTTTGAAGCATCGTTCCAGTTTCTGCAGGAGTGTGCGCAGTACTTTTTAGAAGCCAAGGACAAGGATATACGTCACGCGCTTGCCGGACTCTTTGTCGAGATTCTGGTGCCTGTGGCGGCGGTGAGTGCGCTAGCATAACAACAAATTCCCTTTGCACAACTAATGTATACCTAATTATGAAAAATGGCAAATAATCTAACTATGTCCGTCTGTCTATTCATAAAAATGTCCATTCATAATAATAATCATGAAAATGTATATGTGTCAATGTAAGGCTTACAGTAGTAGCATTTTTTTAAACAACTAGCTTATAGAACAAGTTTATGGACCACCAGATGTTAAGTGCTAACCATCTCCTATAGCAAAGCATTGCCTCGTATGTCACGCACGTCAGGAACGTGTCCTACGATGCACTGCCCTGCGTCCATCAACTTGAGGCATACAGATGTTCAGCCTCACGTGCCAGTAATTTCAAAGGCACCCACACCAAACCAAAATCCAGCAATGCTGCTTCACGGCAGAAATAGGGCTGGTGGTAGTACTTCCCGGGACGAGCCCTTCACATAGAGCTCTACTTCTACTACCTACTTGTTATTTCTTTGTGTTTAATGAATGCATTTTATTCTATTCTACATACAGGCGAGAGCTCTTGTATGTAGAATTACTACAAAGAAACTATTACAATTATAAACTATTAATTTAAACTAATACAAAGAAAGAAAAAAAAATTTAAAGTATTGTGTTGTTCCCAGACGGTAAAGAACGAAGTAAACGTGCCGTGCTTGAAGAACTTTGTGGAAATGCTGTACAGCCATACGCTAGATGCCAGCACCAAGTCTAAGCACCGGCTAGCGCTGTTCCCGCTGGTGACGTGCCTGCTGTGCGTCTCCCAGAAACAGTTCTTCCTCGCGAACTGGCATTGCTTTCTCGCTATGTGCCTCTCTCATCTCAAGAACCGGGACCCCAAGATGTGTCGAGTGGCGCTGGGTAAGTAAACATGCTTCTATTAAAGATGGCTTAAACAGTGACAGGGGAAACGGATTAATCTATAAACGAATTGTTGTTTGTCCACAGAATCTCTGTATCGTCTCCTCTGGGTGTACATGATCCGCATCAAGTGCGAGTCCAATTCGGCCACCCAGTCGCGTCTGCAGAGCATCGTCAACTCCCTCTTCCCCAAGGGATCGAAGGGCGTGGTCCCACGAGACACGCCTCTCAACATCTTCGTTAAAATCATCCAGTTCATCGCTCAAGAGCGGCTAGACTTCGCGATGAGGGAAATCGTCTTCGATCTGCTCATGGTCGGGAGACCTATAAAAATAATCCTTACTCCGGAGCGGATGTCTATCGGACTGCGAGCGTTTCTCGTCGTTGCCGACAGTCTGCAGCAAAAAGAAGGTGAACCTCCCATGCCGAGGACATCAGGGACTTTACCTTCTGGGAACACCTTGCGGGTCAAAAAGACTTTTCTCAACAAAATGTTAACGGACGAGACGGCACGCTCTATCGGAATGAGTGCTTATTTCCCGTTCGTGCGTCGCGTCCTCGTGGAAATTCTGCGAGCCTTAGACGCTCATTACGGCCGGCCTCTGATGCTCACCAATACGCAGAACGTTACCAAGGAGCAGGAGATCAACACGGGAGAGCGGAAGCCGAGGATCGACTTGTTCCGGACCTGTGTCGCTGCTATACCGAGGTTTGTACTTCTACCAAATACTACATCTTTCTGGTGATTTTTTTTAGTCACAAACACAGGAAAAGACGAAGGTATTTAATATATCTGTTTGCAGGTTGATTCCGGAAGGCATGAGTTCGTGCGAGCTGGTGGAACTACTCTGCCGGCTGACGGTCCATATGGATGAGGAACTACGCGGCCTCTCTTTCCAATCGCTGCAGACGCTGATCGTAGACTTCCCCGAGTGGAGGCAGGACGTGCTCGCTGGCTTCACACACTTCCTTGCCAAGGAAGTACAGGTCTCTATCATGATATCTCTTCCAGCGGTTAACAGCGGTTAGGGGCTTTTTGCGGGGTCGGCACAACATGTCTTCCTTTTACATTCCCTTCTGTCCTCTGCCCTACTACTCACTACTCACTCTTTCAAATACAAATCTCCTCAGACTATGACAAATACACATATTTTATTATTGATATCATTACGTTGCGATTGGTCATAGAATAATTTGTTGGAATCTGATGAATGAATGTTGAATTAATTGAGGACTTCAGAATCATATGCAGCCTATCAACAAAAATTTAAAATTAAATGTTGTTTAATGACAAATCTTCAGTTTTAAACGTTACCATGGAGGGGGTGTGATAGCACTATTACGTTAAACGTTCAACGCTCCTGAGGAGGGGGAATAGAAAGAGACAGAGATTCTTATTTTCATTTCCACATTACGAAGTTTCACTTCTTCCGTGCGGCGCGACTCCACGCACTATTTATAGTTAGTCAGGTATGTTCCCAATATTTTAACCTGTGCACTTGGCTTTCTTTGATTTTAGACGCCTCATTTGTTGTACAGGATACGTCCCCGCAACTGGTGGAGAACGGTCTACGCATGTTACTGCAGCTGGTGACGAGCTGGCGATTGGGCGAGCCAGGTGGGGCGCCGACGCGTAGCGAGCCGCTGGCGCATGTCATACGCGGCGCAGAGGCACTGGCGCTTGTCATGCTGTGCCAGTGCCGCGCCTATCCGCGTCGCCTCGCGCATCATGTCCTCAGGTATGCTTATCATCGCGAATCACGACCGGAATTTCGACTGGCCTCTTAGATATCTGCCTTCTGCGCAGTAGGTCGAGGTTCGATCTTCAATGAGAACAAATATTTGTGTGGTGATCGCAGATGTTTGTTCTCTGTCTGGGTGTTATAATGTATTCTAAGTATGTATTTACCAATAAAAATGTATATAAGTATTATATCACCTATCTGGTTCCCAAAGTACTAGCTCTGCTTAAATTGGGGCTTGCTAGTTATTTTTTTAATTTAGACTTGTGCTGTGGACTTCTTTAAGCTGATGATTCAGTAGATGATGGAGGTTCGGAACTGTTCTTCCTGAATGTCTACGGTTTAGATTTCATCATCATCATCAGCCTGAAGAAGTCCACTGCTGGACATAGGCCTCCTCTACACATTTCCAGGAAAAACGTTTCTGAGCCCTTTCCATCCACTGACTTCCTGCGATCTTAACAATGTCGTCAGGCCATCTGGTGGGTGGGCACCCTACTTTTCGTCTTCTGGTTCGTGGTCGCCATTCGAGAACCTTTATTCCCCAACGGTTGTCGGTTCTTCGAGCCGTATGACCTGCCCATTGATACTTCAACTTACTAGTTCTAAGAGCTATGTCGGTGACCTTGGTTCTTCTACACGAATTCGATTTCCTCACGCTAACACAAATAAATTCCGTGTTGTTGCAGAGAGTCGAAGCTGCTTCTCGAGAAGCTGCAGCTGACATGCGACGAGCCAGCGCTGGTGGACGCGATCGACGCTCACGTTCCCGCGCTGACGGAGCGCTGCCTGCCGCTGCTGCCGCCCGCGGAGAAACAAGCTCTGCTGGCGGCGGCCACGCCTGACCTCGCCTGGCTTGCGGAGCGGACGCATCCCGTCTGGACGGCAGGTATGGAACCTTAAGAGGCCCGCGGAGGACGAATTTTCATACAAACGTAATACTAGAATTTTACTAATTTAAGCTGATTTTTTCACTTGTAAAAGACGAAGCGTAGAGCGCCCACCCACCAGATGGACCGACGACATTATTAGGATCGCGGGAAGTCGATGGATGGAGAGGGCTCAGAATCGTTCTTCCTGGAAATGTGTAGGGGAGGCCTATGTCCAGCAGTGGACTTCTTCAGGTTGATAATGATGATGATGATGATGATTGTAACAATTGTATTTGTTTAGTATTTATCTAGGTAGACAGTTTTTATTTTAAATTACTTACCTCAAATAAAAAATACACCAATCTGTATTTTGCTAATTTTTTTCATTGTAAAATGTGAAAAATGTGATTACGGTGTTTAAGTAAGAAATTTGAGCTATGCATTTGTTTTCAGGGCTTCAACACGATGATACGTCATCGAAGAATAGCTGGAGCGGTAGTTCTTCGAACGGGGCGGACCCCTGGGAGGTAAATAAATCAAACATCTTTGATAATAGCGTCTTTCACCACGTTCTTTACACGTGTAAAGAACAAGGGTGTAAGAACACGACAAGAAGACTTTTTTAGTTTAAAATGTGCATTAATGTTTGGCAGGTAGTGCTATTCGGTCTGTTGGAGCGAGGTCGCGTACCCACCCGCTGTGCGGCCACCGTCCAGCAAGCTTGGCCGTTCCTTCACGCGAGGATACATGCTCTCTTCACCATCATTGAGCCGGCGTGAGTACTATACTATCCTACTTATATTATAAACGCGAAAGTTAGTTAGTATGGATGGATGGATGGATAATGTTTGTTACTTTTCACGTAAAAACTACTTAATGGATTTTAAGGCCTGCGTACACCTAGTTCGCTGGCGGTAGCGATCAGTGAAACGCAGTCAAATATAGCTGTCAAATCTCAAATCTGACATCGATATTTGACAGCGTTTCACTGATCGCTACCGCCAGCGAACTAGGTGTGTTCGAGCCTTAATGAAACTTTACAATAATATAGCTAATACATCAGAATAACTCATAGGCTACAATTTATGAAGATGTTGTAACGGAGAATGGATGTAAGTAGCGGGAACGAGGCGAGTGAAGCCGCAGGCTGCCGCTACTCGCCTTCTGCGCCGCAGGTCGTGGGTTCGATCCCCACCGAGGACAAATATTTGTGTGGTGAACATAAATGTTTGTTCTCTGTCTGGGTGTTATATTGTATTCTAAGTATGTATTTACAAAAAAAAAATGTATTCAAGTATTATATCAGCTATCCGGTTCCCATATTACAAGCTCTGCTTAGTTTGGGGCTGGGTAGTGTTGTGTGAATTGTCCACAATATTTATTTATTTATTTATTTTTATTTATTTATAATGCTTCCAAGATGGTACACAAACAAAAATTGAAAAAAAAAACAGTACAAATTAGTATTTCTAAATAAAATCATTTTTTTATCGTAAGCATTAGTGACTATTAGAAGGCTGGTTGAGAGTAAAGATGAAAAGCTTTAGTGACCCCTTGTGAAGTGGGGCAAGAAAATGATCGTTTTGTTTTATTTTACAGTTCACATTCATAGCTACGACACCCTTACCCGAGAGTGCTCAAATATTTCAACGTGTATGTGTCGAACGTCTCATTTTCTTCTTTCAGCCCTCCGAGCGATAACCGCGCTTCTATTCTATCGAGAAGTCCAGCTTTACCGAGGAAACCTGAGAAGGAGCGGGATGGATATATGCAAGTAAGTACCTACACAATACCCACGTAATTAAAAGTTAGATTAGCGCAATTCATACTACCATACTGGTTTGAAGGAGTTGGTGACACAGCAAAAAGACAAAGCTGAATCCAATAGAGCTTGAGGGACTTAAATAAGTCTTTCATCCGAGGTAAACACTGTGCTTTTCATTACGAATACAGGGAAAGTAAAAATAAAAACATGATAGAAAAATGATTGAAAATGAAGATTGAATTGCCGCCTTTCCGCTTTTTTTTGTTTCTCTGGCGGGCCTTCGTCTTGCCAGTATTATTCAGCCATTATTTTCATTTGAATAATTTAAAAACTGGTAAATTTTTTGCTCAAATCTAGGTATGTTATTTTAAAGAAATAGTTGAAGCTAAATAATAATAAAAGTCATTTAGAAATTTTATTGTTTATTAAATACTATCTTTATATTATTTAAATTTAAATTTTACATCGCGCTCTAATTAGACTTTTTAAACTTCTTACCGTTGTAATGGGTTTCCAACCTCATTGCTGAATAAAAAGTTGGAATTTGGTTCAATAACCTCCTTGCAGTTAGAAAGACTTTAGAAAGTTGGAACATGGTTGAATAAAATAGAACTTGTTTTTTTATAATTTGACAGCTGTTAGTAGATATTGATTCTCCCTAGGGCTGAAAGTATTACTTTCAATTAGGCCCCTCAGGCAACTTCAGACCTACTTTCCGAGTATGAGCAATGAAAAATCTATAAGTTGTATTTTCAGGTGTGGAAGTACTATATGATGATGGCTTACCTGGTGGTACCGGCAGTCCCAAGCCCTGTGATCCGCTGCGCCAGTCCGGACCTAAGCCTGAGGTATCCACACTACACACCACACTAACCTATCTCGAGAGATGATGGAGATTCAACTTTTTTACTTTATCACTTACATATTTCAACAGACACGCAATGTTTTTACTGATGTGTTTATAAAGTTAAAATTGAAATGTGGATGATGTCGTTTACTCTCCAACGTCTCAATAGAACGTTTACATATACATTCCAAATAATAATGGAATTTCTTATATTAGAAACGTAGAGGCTTATTCAAAATTTATTTATCTATTTATTGGCAGTAAAGTTTGATGTCTATGTAAAGAATTTTTTTTTAGAATGTTGCGTAACTTTGAACGATTATAATCGTTTATTTGCTAAGAACCCCATTTCTTATATGGACGTTGGTCAAATCAACTATATGGTGCAACGTACACAAGCTTCTTGAGTACCTAAGTATCTTTTGCGATCCAGAGGCTAACTACAAACTGGCTAACCACCGGCCACAGTACTCTTGTGTACTTATATGTTATAACTGAATGGTTTCAAAACATTGAATGAGCTTGACCAACGTTTATAAACATAATATAACATTTAAAACAGTTTGTTTTATTTTATATGACTTATCTTTTTAATATGTAACTGGAGTTTGTGGAATAGTCTGTACTTTGCCATATTAATACTTCTCAATGTTTATGCACATACTGCTCTAGAAACTCAAGTTAACTTGCATTTTTATGTATAAATGAGAATATCTGTAACTGGCATGCATAGCATTTGCCCCTAAAATTAGGATTTTACTACACATACTTTTTAATACTTAACAAATTTCTACACGTTTTCTACAATATCAATAAACTCTAGCACCCCTAACATTGCATCGGAGAATGGCAATTATGATAACGCGTTGATTTATATTACACGTAAAACATCATTGTAATAGAATCTACCTACTTCCAACTCACATCGTTTATTTACCTAAGCTGTACTGTTGAATATAAGCATGTCGATGCAAGTAGGTTGTTATGAATTAGTTATTATAACATTGTGTACGTGTACGTGTAGAGGCGCACGTTACATATTAAAGTGTGATTGTGTTCAAGTTGTTATGAGTGTGTGTGTCGGCGAGGCGCGGTCGCTGTGCCGGCGCGGGCGGATAGTGTTGACAGCTGTGTGATGTGTAGCGTGGAGCAGCATGCGGCAGCGGGTGCAAGTGAGGGTGCGGCGCTGAGTTCGTCCAGCGAGAGCCTGAGCGCGCCCGCTGCCTTCTTCACGCTGCCGCTGTCGTACGCGCGCGCCCACCGCCAGCACAAGCGCACGAGGTGCGCGACTAACGCTCGCTCTCAGCTCTCAGACCAACCACCCCCCGCCACCAGCCATGGTGCCATCGCATCGCATCGCTCAGCCCGGCCAGACTAGCCAAAGCCATGCCATCCCAGCTCGCTCACATTCACCTCGCTCGCAGCTCTCTGTCGCCTCAGTCGCGACACAACACGCACCATTCACATAGTCTATGTCTGAACCTGTTCTCAACTCCACACGATAGGCTGTCGACACTCATACATTTACCACACATCGTTGTCGATTTAGCGCCTTTTATGTTCATTATTTTATGTTTTATGTTTTTATTGATTTCGGACACTGACACACATGGAATGATTAGTTAGTTCATACCTTTGTATCTGTAACGCATGGATGCTGTAGTTTATTGAAAAATGCCTTTGTAATGGAGACACATACGTTAATATTGCCCTACATTGCCTTTATAAAAAATACTTGGGATTTAAAAATGTGTTTAACATTCCATATGAGTCAAGGCTTTCTAAAACCAATGAGCTAAATATTTCTGTAGATCATGTGGCCTGATTACTTTTGTAAATAACGGCGAAAAACATCATAAATAACAATGGGATAATCAAAGCTATTGTGTCGTTTATACGCTGCTGTTTATATAACGCCCAGAATAAAAAAAATACACCATTTCTTTATAAATATAAAGTCATATTACAGAAGCTTAAAAAAGTACAGGCCAGAAAGTAGCGGAGTCTTAAGTCAGCACAACACGATCCTATACGATTTCTATTGCCTTAACGACATGCAGGAGTTCTATTCGTTTGGGGTTATATTTCAAATTGTGTTTATATTCATTTTGGTATATTTGTCTGTCTTTACCCTACCGTTTTATTTCCACGGCTCCCAGAAGCTAAATTCATCCGATTATTGGTTGTATTGTGCGCACGTTCACGGTGTATATTCGTTTTGTTTTGCCCGAACAGTGCACTCTTCCTATCGGCGGCGTGTCCTGAGACGCTGTGGGGGTACGCAACGCACTTTCTGTTCTTCGAATGTACAAACCAGTAGAATTTTGGAGGCTTTCTTATTTAGTACATCATGAATTTACTTACAACCTAAAACTACATTGTAACCGACGTGTAACTACACTGACGCTCAATGTAAGCACGGATTTAAAAAAAAAAACAATGTCAATTAAACGAGTAACGATAACGCTTTGATGATGTGTACGGAATGGAAAGAATGTTGTAAGAAAATAGACTTCAAATCACGTGTATTATTCGTTATTATTATTATTTGCATTTGTTTTTGCAAATTATAATTTCAATGAATTTAATGTTCTATTGGTTAAAGTCAAAGCATTTTTATATGCTAATTTACATGTAGAAAAGATGTTAAAAATTGTGGTAGAATCAATGTAAATATACCTATACGGATGCAAAAATAAAATTATAGATGAATTAAATTAAATTATCCAAGATTTAAACCAAAACTTACTACTATAGTCCAAAGTTACTCGTTTAACAGACGGTATGGTGTAATTGTCTAAGCCGTTTTTGAGTAAATTCTGACTGTGCATTATTTTTGTTACTAGACATCGCCACTTCGTGTTAGATATCCGTTTTTGATGTCCTTAGTTAATTGTTGGTTGTTGTTTTGTCCCTTCGGTGCAAGCAAGTTATGTAGATAATGTTTATGTGAAAGTTTTAGAAGTGATTGTTTTTGTTCGATGTTGTACTAGGAGTAGTCGCCTAAATGCTAGATCTACGTTCTTTGGTTCTACTGTTCATACAGACGTTATTTTAGTAGCTTTTAATTTACTAGCTTGTAATTTTAATCACTTGATACACTATTTTATTACTATGTTTTGAAAGTCTAATTAATGGTGAAAAAGAATTCGAAATTAATGCTATTTTTATAATAATGTTAAAACTTTTAAATTAAAAAAGTATTTTATATCAGAAAAACTATTTAAATTATGTAAAACTCTTGATAATTTATGTTTATCTAAAAAATAGCTATCTTATCAAATCTTTTGCTAAATCATAATTATTAATTATATAAACTATTCATATTATAACAATGGGCTCAGAACATAATTCATTCAGTCGAGTCATTAATATGATAACCATACATTGAGGTAAATCATCCAAATCATTGTTTTGTCTTAAACGTTGTTTCGCCTACTAGCATCATTCAATGTTGTTGCAAACCGAAGCTTTTGAATGTTGTTTTCAACCTTTTTATGTTTGTTTTACCAAGATGTTTGCTAGAATTAAGCTTTTGGTGTTTAGATTTAGGCGAACAAGTATCTTAGGCTAACCGAACTAGTATTTTAAATGTGTATATTTTGGATCGATTTCCCAAAAAGTCAAATTGTAATATTTTCGGAAACAGAAAGCCTTGTCGCTACTTGTACTGACAACATTATTTCTGAAAGCAAAAGGAGATCTGTTTTTTATATTTTGTCATAATAGTAAGGGAGCCTAAGCACGGATTTCTAAAAATCAAAAAATCTTGTGGTGAAAATTTGCTGTTTACATTCATTTTTAACCGACTTCCAATCAAAAAGGAGGAGGTTCTCAATTCGGTTGTATGTTTTTTTTTTTTTTTTTTTTTTTAAATGTTTGTTACCGCATAACTTCGTCATTTGTGAGCCGATTTGAACAATTATTTTTTTATCTGAAAGGTACTGCTTCCAGATTGGTCCCATTTTAATTTTATTAAAATCGGTGTTGCCATTTTTTTTTAAATATTTTTTTTAATGTTTGTAACTGCATGCCTTCGTCATTTATGAACCGATTTAGAAAATTTTTTTTTTATTTGGAAGGTTATTTTTACGTCCAGACTGTCCCAAACAAATTTCATTAAAATCGGCCTAACCGTTTGGCAATGAAGTCGGTTTCTCAAGTTTTTTAAACTTATAATTATTGTTTAAATAAATATAATTATTATTCAGCCGTTTTTGTCCCACTGCAGGGCAAAGGCCTCCTAAAATAATGATTAACGAAAATTTATCCATAACAGCAATAGATTCCATTGGTTCAATAATACAGGGTGTAATATTTTTAGAAAAATCGTTCGGGTCCATTTTCGTCAAAAGGTATAGATTTTTGAAAGAAATAAATATGCAGTTATTGTTTACTTATAAAGCAGGGGCATGGCTCTTTTCATGACTCTCGTTCTTTCAGAATTGGCCATCACAGCCCTTCTCAAAAAACCATCCTGTATATATATTTTTTGTTCTTAACTACTACCTAAGCTAACTAAGCTTTGCAATCCAATAGGTCCCCCCGTGTAAATCCCCATTTAGCATCGTGGGCTCCCCTTCTATGACAAAATATACTGCGTGTATTTCAACGTTTTTCCTAATCTGAAAATTAGTAGGTACCCAACTTCGGATCCCTTTTGTTTCGGAATATCAATAGCTTTTAATATAACAGTTTCTTAAAAGTATACCTCTGATAATAGCCCATTTTTCCGAACCATTTCAGTTTGAAATTGACATAATGGGATAACATTGTAATGATCACAGAAAGTCGCAAAAAGGTTTTGAGCTCTCGCTAGAGCTAGATAGAGGGCTCAAATCCTAGGAAATATATGGGAGCCTATGTCCAGTAATCCTTCATGATGATGATGAGACCATTGTAGATCCTTAAATTCTAAAACAGCTCACAGCTTAGTTTTACTAGTGTATCAATCTGCTCTGCCCACGTAACTCACTTGATACATGATTGGATGCACTATACTCATTCCAAGCATTTATTTCACTTGTGACAACTCGAGTTCTCCAAAAGACCATTTAGATTTCTTATAATAAATTCTCATACCAATCAACCAAGTAAAATAAATCTTTGAAGCGAGTATAAGTGCTCTGAGTACCCTGATGCCTGATGCTGTGACGTGGTGAGCGTAACGTATCCAACTGTGCAGCTCGTCTCCGGATTCGCTGAGCGAGCGCAGCGGGGGTGAGGCACGCGGGGCGGCGGCTGTGCCTAGTTCGCTGCACAAGCTAGCTGTGCCGCTGGCTCGCTGCGAAGTGCCTGAAGTGAGGGATGCTGCTATCGTCGCCTGCGGGAACATCAACCCGGAGGCACTCAAGTAAGCGCTGTTATAATAATAAAAATATTTATTTACTAGAAAACAAGGTTTACAAAGTTGACTAAACTAAGTCTAGATAGGTAAACTAGGTGCACAATTAGAGTAGTTTGCAACTAAACCTTTGTAATAGGCATGAAGACGGTAATCAAGTATCGCCAAAATATTTATCTGATCTAATGAAAAAGGATTCAAAGATTTTGATATATGTATTTATTCTCTTATTAATGTCGAGATTAATAATTTATTTGTTAAAATAAATCTACAAAATACAACAATCCGCCATGATGGCTCAAACACCGGTCAGAGCGAATTACGTCACGTTTACGTAAACGTCGTTCCGATTTAGTACAAAAGCACCAATGTTTACTGTTGATATACTTAACCGTGACGTAATAACAGACGCCATGACACCAGCGAGCGTTTTGGCGTGAATTTGAAAATTTAAATTTAAATGTACTTTTATTGCACAAAAACCTTAATTTTCTACAGAAATATGATATATTTTAGACATAATAGATACTTCTGAATATGATAGAAGAGATTTTGAAAATTAGTCGTCATGCCTTTTGTCTATGACGTTCACTCCTCGCTCTAACTAAGTAAGAACTTGTATGTAGACGCGAGGGATCACTGCTTCGGCTGTATTGTATCTGTTGTGATGAATGCGATGGCATTCTCTTCTCACTTCACCATGCCGCGCTTGCCGTGGTAGTGAGCGTGAGCTGCCAATGTGACGTCATCGAGACGATGACGATGAGATGTGTAGATGGATATGTGGGTAGGCCAAGGAAAATGAACAGTGTGAAAGATGAAATGTATAAGAAAGAAGTGAATACAGAGATCGGCTGATAGAAGAGAATGGAAGAAGAGAACATGTCGTGCCGATCCCACATAAAGTGGGGAGCAGGAAGAAGATGAGAACTGTTGTGTGTTTGTGTCAGTTTGGTTCTTCTGCTTTTGCATGTGTTGTGTTTTAGAGAACACACCTCAGCTTACCACTTTTATTTTTCAAAACATTAATCTCTAATTTAGGATGTTTTGGGTTAGGGTATTCCGTATTGGGAGCCTGTTTTGCCTGCAGGCGCGAGACTTCTCATTATGCCTGTTCGGAGCTTATCGTGCGGGCTCGCAATTAAGAAAAAAAAAAGAAATATATAAACTCTTCGTTCTTGTTATTGATGTATGCCTGTGTAATCCAGAGATCTGATGGAGGAGCTGGTGCCGCTCCTTCGGGAAGCCGTGGACAGGAAGCAGGAGAATATGCGGCGCCGGAGAAGACGAGATGCCCTCCGACTTAACCTCAATAAGATGTTACTTCTCATCGCACAGAAGAAGACTTTTGCTAACAGGTACTAGTTTTTAAACTCCTTGTTGCGCAAGAAAGGTCGGACGTAAGTTACGTGTGACCTTTCTTGCCTACGTCACGAAACGGGGTTTTGAGCGTACCGCGCATGCTGAAACTAAGTGTCTAAAACCTATGGGATTTGACAGAAAGGTTCCAGCAAGACGCAACACCTCCATACAATTTACCGAAACACGCGCAAACTAGACCCCGCGCAAGATAAGTCTGCGAGTGACTGATGGCGGAAAACATGAATAAAATTCACTGGATATGTATTATGTTTGTGATTAGAAGATTAGTTCCTGTCTGGTGGTTTGAAATTTTCCGCCACCAGGCACGCGCAAAATTATCTTGCGCGGACTCTAGTCAAACCAATGACATTTCCTCTCCATTTCAATGGGCTTCCAACCTCCTTAGTTCCACTTCATTAGAAGCTCAGTATTGAACAGATGACCGACTGGCCTCTCAGCTCAGTTGGTAGAAGCTCTGCCTTCTGCGCCGTAGGTCGTGGGCTAGATCCCCACCGTGAACAAATATTTGTGTGGTGAACACAGATGTTTGTTCTTTGTCTCGGTGTTGTATTGTATTAAAAGTACGTTTTACAAAAAAAAAAATAAGTATTTTAACAACTATTTGGTTTCCATAATATCTCAGTTAGTTTGGGGCTAGATTAGTGTTGTGTGGATTGTCAACAATATTTATTATTATTTTTTTATTAAGGGTGTCGAAGTTATTTACTCGGGAAAAGCAATAGAATAGATTAAGGGCTATGAATGCGGACACTAAAATAAAACAATGCCATCATTTTCTTCCCCACTTCACAAGGGGCTGTTTACAATGTTTATTTAAAAGTAGTATTGTAACGTGATAGCTATGTTATCAGTGCGTTCGCGGTGGAAGGCGGCAGCCTGCATGCCTCGCTGGCGGAGTACTTGGAAGGCGTCCGGCTCAGTCTGGAGGGCGAGACGGATAAGGACGCGCCGGCCACTCGCGACCAACGGCTCACCTTCGCTGACTTCGTCACTGAACTCATCAAGAGCTTCCCACGTGAGTCCACCGCGCCATCGACACAATTCGCCAAATTCATCATCCGCACTTGATGTGCAGACTGGTTTCCGCTAGTCTTCCGCGTGTTGCTTGAACTTTTTTAGGTTCTACGACACGTCGGTTTCCTCACAATGTTTTCATACGACAAGCAGCATTCGGTTTGACTGTGTATGGTTTGTTCCAGTGGAGACGTACAACTCGCTGCTGACTTTTCACAACAAGCAGCGTTTGGTTTGAGATTCTATATGGTTTGTTTGTTACAGTGGAGACGTACAACTCATTGCTGAAGAAGGAGTTGGTTCGTGCGCTGTTTGCTCTTTTCGGCGCGTGGTGCGGGCCGCTGGCGCCGCAGATAGGCGCGCCGCAGCCAACGCCGTCGCCGCCCGTCATTGATGAGAGACTCACACTCTCCGCACTCAGGGTAAACTACTTACACTACTCTACTCTACTACACTAGCTACTGCCCACTAGCTCTGTTCGAAGCACATTATGCAGAAGAGAGAATATACGCCGTTTGTATAGAAACAGTACCCGAAGTCGGGAGTTTTGCAACCACATTTCGTCTACCAAATGTTGTTTTCGTGTGAGCACGTATCTCTCTCTTTTGTATGGAAAATTGATGAGATAAAAATTTCGATCGTTTCTACGTAACGTATTTTTGCTGTCTCATCATTTCTCCATGTAATAGAGAGAGAGAAATAGGCGGACGGAAACCACATTTCGTAGACGAAATGTTGTAAATGAAGTGGGACTTGCCCTTCTGATATCGCCAGGTTTTACTTGCACTGTTTTATGTAAAATCTTCTCAAAGGACGGAAGGAGGATTATAAGAAAGTATTTGTTACTTCTAAATTGTCCCTTGACTTCTTGCTCGGCAAGTAGTTGTTGCGCAAGAATCTATTTTTATTATTTTACATCTGATGATGATGTCCGATTTTGGCTATAGCTACTGTCTAACTAAACATGCATAATAACCTCTAAAACCAATGATTAAAACTAATTAGAACAAGTTGGTCAGTTACCTCATTACTGCCGAATATTTGCATGCAGACACAATGTATATTGGTGACATTTCCGGCAACATGCCAGTTCTAATACATTCTGTGTGAGCCAAAGTTATAGGGTCAAAACTTTAATCTACTAAAATGATTTGCCCATAACCAATTTAAGCTAACTTGTGCGTTTTGTTCGACAGGCGATGAGCGCTCTAGTGTGTTGCGGCCCTTGCTTCGCGCCCGCTTCTCTAGCTGAAGACGGGTCGCTGTACCCCTGGCTCAACGAAATGCTGAGCTCTACCAACGACAAAGTAAGCAAATATCACAATTTACTGCTATTTACTAAACACTGTCAGTAAGAAAAAAAAATTGTGTGTGTCAGCTCCGACGCACGACTGGAGTTTACTCCTTAAAGGCAAAGTAAGGGTACACACTACCCACGATCTAGCTGCACTGCTCACACCAAATTAGAAAGTTGCGCAAAATAGGTTGCGCACCAAAAACGTAACGAGGTCATTCGTTCAGTAGATTTTACTCTCCACATTTTTCTCATACCGGGCGCCTTATATCAAAAAACCGATTCTTCAGGAGTAAACTCAAAAAATGGATTGACGTAAAACATTCGTGCATAAATATGTATACAATGCACGAATGGCACACTTAAAATTCAGCACCACACTTATTTAAATAACTAGAGACAAGACAAGAAGAAGAAGCCTGCTGGTATAACTATTCCTACAATATGGTTGGCGGTACTTGGCGGATCTAGAGTTGGCCGTTTAGCCAATCTTCTAAGGCAAACATAATTTTGAATTAGCCGTTTTCGTACAATTGGCTCCAGGCCTGCCCAGCTACTTGAATTTAACTACATAGGTTATGGTTATTTTAAACTGCATTTTATATGAATAGCTGGCCATTAATGTAATACACAGATTCGAATTGGAGACGATCAGTAGTAAGATTATAATTTAGTTACCTAGGTTTACCTTTAGGCCTTGGCCTCGAATTTAGCGGGCAGCGGGGCGGCAGCGGCGGCGGCGCGGGAGCGGCAGGATTCTTATGCGTAAAATCAAATGGAACCCCCGCCCCGCCCCGCTGCAGATCCGCCGCCGCCGACGCCCCGCTGCCCGCCCGCTGCCCGCTAAATTCGAGGCAGAGGCCTTAGGGTTGGTTTACCTAATTGTTAGCCGTAAGGCCATTGTAATGCCCCAGCGGGGCTCATATTCTGAACGATAACCCCCTAAGACCAACACATGAAGCAATTAATAAATGAATCGTCATCATCTTCCTGCCCTTATCCCACGTTAAGTGGGGTTAGCACAACAGGTTTTCTTCTTCCACTCACCTCTATCATTCGTCATCTCAGTGCTCACTCCTTTCCTACTCATGTCATCCCTGATGCATTCCATCCATCTTTTCTTCTATAACCACCATCCACATCCATTCCCAACATTTTCCTTGAATATGAATAATAGATCAAGTAATTCCTCACAGATATACTCTTTGGCGCGTGAGACGATAGTGCTTCTGCTGGAGTGCAACCCTGACATTGGGCCGTTGCTTGACTGGTGCGTGGACAAGTGTTACACGGGCGTGCCAAGACTGGCAGACGGCTGCTTCATGGCTCTCGCAACCATCTTCAGTGCCAGGTCAGTACACATAAACTAAATCGAACCGAAATAACGTCATTTTGGGAAAACTCAAACTCAAAACTTTCTTTATTCAGTTAAATTGCAAGAATCACTTTAAAACGTCTTAAAGCTAGGTGAATCTAGGTGCCAATCAAGTGTACGTCTGAAGAGTTCTATGACGTCACAGTCCCATGAAACAAATGGGAGTTACCGCTATTTTGTAGGCCAAACGCTTTTTAGAATTTATGATACGATTATCTTTACATTCCAATAATAAACTAACGTGTGGTCAGACAATAACGACAGCCTTCTTCCTGAGAAGGTAGGCTGACTCGTCAAAATGCAGCCTGTTAGTAATCAATAAAAAAAACAGGGGATGCTCTGCGGGGGATCCTGTACTATTCAGTAGAGGGCGCTGTCATGGCTATTATAATAATCCCTGTTAATTTTGCATCATTCAATATTCGTAAAATGTGTGTTAAGCAGTTAGGCAAATTAAATACACAACCTCATGACTTCAAAAAATGATTTAAAAATCTTTTTGCTGTAAATAACTCGAGTAACTTTGCTCCCGGTTGAGCAAATTCAACCAGCACGTAAGTTTATGCGCATAAAAGTTGTTGATATAATATGATAACTCGATGCTCGATGCTCTTGTTAGTAATACGAACAAAACTAGGTATATGTCAATACAAAATTCAATCGTATTTCTAAAACACACAAAACCAGCGCCATCTGTGTCATTATATTAAAACTAGGCTAATTTTGGTGTAGAAACACTACAAGCGCCCCTCGCCGACACTTAGGGAACTTCGTGTTTGCTTACAGTAGATGGCGCTGTGAGAAACTCAGTCGCTATGACTTGTTAATTTTTCTCTCTTATGTTCAGTTATCGTAATATTTTATGTAAATAGCTTATAGACAGTATTAATTTAAAACCCAGTAGCGCGCATAAGTGTTTTAAACCTCTAGATGCTGTAAATTAGTCAAATAAACTTTGCTCCGGCCGAGAAGACTCAACCAGAAATTACAAATAAAAGTTTTGAAAAAAATGTGTTTCATTGTTCCCCAGTACAACGAACCAAGAAATAACTATCGTGCGGAAATACTAAGGTACCACTGTGCTCATTTAAAGCTGGTAAAGCCAACTTAACTATGAAAATGCAAAATTAAATAATATTCCCTAAAATAAATCGCAGCATGCCATCAAGCGTCACAGCGCCATCTCTGATGTTTTTAAGATATCACTTTATACTACACAGTGGAACGACATTTTCAGACGTAGAACAAGCGAAACATTAAATCAAAATTTAAACATAGAGGGCGCTCTATTTAAACTTGCTTTACGAAATAAAAGCATATAGTTTACTGCAGTACAAATATAGAGGGCGGGAGTTACTCTTTCAGTGCGTGATGCAAGCTAAAAATTATAAGATACCTACGGACAATGATAAGATATTGATTTTTTTGCTATAATAAACTTAAACTTGATCAAAGTCACAGATTTAATAAACAAGTTATAAAAGTACCCAATAAACCTCCGGCAAGTGTTATATTGATGACAGTAAATGTTTTATTTAAATTCAAGCTCAAAACTAGTTAATAGTTTATAATAAGATGATGAAAACCATGAAATAACCTCTCGCTTACACACTTATTTTTAATGGTCAAATGACCATTAAAAAGATATAAAATGTATGCATTTATTTATTGGCAGTCTCTCTTGTCAAATCTTGTGTGTAATCCGATGGCCTAACTGGTTTTCGTTCTTAGGTAAACGTATAAGTAGGAAAACGTGCTACGATCAAAATGATTTGATTGCTGTAAGTATATTTTTTTCAATAATTATTCTACTCAATTTCCATCAAAACAAAAAGGTTTTTGAAAAACATCAGTTATTGCTTTTTAGGGTTCCGTAGCCAAATGGCAAAAACGGAATCCTTATAGATTCGTCATGTCTGTCTGTCTGTCTGTCTGTCCGTCCGTATGTCACAGCCATTTTTCTCCGAAACCGTAAGAGCTAGACTGATGAAACTTGGCGAGTAGATGTATTCTGTGAACCGCATTAAGATTTTGACACAAAAATAGAAAAAAAACTATAAATTTTGGGGGTCCCCATACTTGAAACTGAAACTCATAATTTTTTTTTTCATCGGACCCATACGTGTGGGGTATCTATGAATAAGTCTTAAAAAATGATGTTGAGGTTTCTAATATCGTTTTTTTCTAAACTGAATAGTTTGCGCGAGAGACACTTCCAAAGTGGAAAAAAGTTGGAACTTCTAAAATACGAGAATGATGCAACTAAAAAAAATATAGGTATGTTGTACATTACTATGCAAACTTTCAACGATATTTGGTTTGAACGAGATCTAGTCAGTAGTTTTTTTTTATACGTCATAAATCGTAAACTGCAATTTACCTTTCGACGAACTACAAAAACCTTTATATTATGTTACTTGATGCTACGGAACCCTTCATGGGCGAGTCCGACTCGCACTTGGCTGCTTTTTTTATAAATTGAGGGCATGACACCATTCACTACTTTTCCCTAACTCTCGTGGTTTCGGACTTGGGCATCACCGCCCTTTTCAAAAAACCACCCTGTAAAAGATACGGTCATCACCGACAGTCTGCCCTCTTAATGCTAGGTAAGTCTAGGTGCCAGTTCCACGCCACCAAGCCTTGAAATACAGGCAGCAAACTATTGCCTCCTACCGTATCCTACAGTATTTAGATAGAGCACTGGTGATAGTAGAGAGCACTGGTGGTCTAGTGGTAGTGGCCCCGCCTTCCGATCCGAAGGTCGTGGGTTCAAATCCACTCGTGTACCAATGAGTTTTTCTGTCGCAAAATTTATGTGCACTATGCCAGTACTCTCAAAACGGTGAAGGAAAACATCGTGAGGAAACCGGCGTGTTGTAGAACCTAAAAAAGTTCGAGCAACACGTGTCAAGGGTCACGCAAAAAGGGCTCACCAGTGGCCTACTTGCGGAAAAACCTGCCCGCACTTCAAGTGCGCATGATAAAACTTGCCGAAATCCTACAGTATTTTTGTTTCGATCCTAAGTATAGTTACAGTCAACAACAAAGTCCCTTACTGTAAACAAACTTATATATAAACTGCTTCATAAAAGATATGAAGGTTAGTGACAAAATAAAAGTATCATTTGATAGAAAATTCATGATAGAAAACACATGACCAATATGCCAAAAGTTACCTTGAACCTTGAAGAAACTTTAAGATGCGGAAACGTGTTTGTGTTCTTACGATGCGATGGTATAAATCTGTTCTTCCACTCCAATCAACTAAACTAAATGTGATGTTACTTAATCACTAAACATTAGTAGGTACATCTTGTAGTATAAAATAATCTAGGTACACAAATAGAGACGTAGACAACCAGATAACCAAATCAAAAAAAATAATTTTCATTACTCTGAAAGTAGGTCTGAAGTTGCCTGAGGGGCCTAATTGAAATTAAAACTTTCAGCCCTAGGGAGAATCGCTTTCTACTGACAGCTGTCAAATTATAAAAAAAAAACAAGTTCTATTTTATTCAACCATGTTCCAACTTTCTAAAGTCTTTCTAACTGCAAGGAGGTCGTTGAACCAAATTCCAACTTTTTATTCAGCAAGTAGGTTGGAAACCCATTACAACGGTAAGAAGTTTAAAAAGTCTAATTAGAGCGCAATGTAAAATTTAAATTTAAATAACCTATAGATAGCTTCAACTATTTATTTAAAATAACGTAGATTTGAGCAAACAATTTACCATTTTTTAAATTATGAGAATGAAAATAATGGCTGAATAATGCTGGCAAGCCGAAGCCGAAGGCCCGCCAGAGAAAAAGAAAAAAAAAAACCGGGAAGGCGGCAATTCAATCTTCATTTTCACTAATTTTTCTTTCATGTTTTTATTTTTACTTTCCTTGTATTCGTAATGAAAAGCACAGTGTTTACCTCGGGTGAAAGTCTTTTAAGTCGCTCAAGCTCCATTGGCGCCCTCGCTTACGCTCTGGCGCCAAACCCGTCTCGGGACTCAAAAAACGTGACTTTCAACACTCAGGTAACAATGTCCTATTACACGAGCACACAAAATAAACGAATTTGTTAATAAAAACAAGGGGATGCAGACGGCTAGAAACCGAGCGGGCTTAGGAGTACCTCCACTCGCCTCCCTATAAAAACATGACGTATCGACTAACAGGAGCCCCCCCTATTAGTCGATACGTCATCCTTTTTTTCCGTCAAAGGATAGCCGCGCTCAAAGGAATTCTCTGAATACTGAACACGTCGTGTCAATTTGCATTGAATTTTCAATGCAATTGATACTTGAATTGTTGGTAGTACTAGTAAATAACGATGCTAAATCGACGAACGTTTTCATTCCGCCACTATACATACCAATTAAATAATGTCAATATTGTGAATTAAGATATTTATAACCATGCAACTACAATTACAAAGTAAAATCGCAGAAAATAATAAAGCCTTTGCCCAACACAAGTATAAGACAGTATAGTAGGCTAGTACATAGTAATAGTATTAGTTTCCTATTTTGGCGGAATGAAATCCTTTAGAAAATCGTTATTTATCAAGAGACATTGTTTCAAAATCCTGTTTAGCTTTTTGGGTGTACCTACACAATTCTTATTTTATTACAAGACTCTATAATCAAAGATTTATATCTAGTTAATTTTGTGCGATTTTGCAACTGTTTTCATGTATTTTATTAAAATGTAATGGCATCACGTGGAATGTACTAAAAATACCATAAACGTATTGATTTTATGAATAAAAAATTAAGCCTCTTATGAATACTCTCCGCGTTTCAATAACATCGTGAAGGATCTCTCCTTCAGCTTATGCTCATTATTTTAGATAAAAACTCAGTTTCATATTCCTGAACGTTCGTTCTCAAATTATAGTTTTTCTCGTTTTGTTAATTGGTCTAGACAATCTTTTAGAATGTTTTATCTTAGTATTTTTGAATTTACTCAAATGTGGAAGAATATTGGGAGTAGGTACATTTTTGTAGGTTTTCCAGAGTTTTTCGTATGACGAGGTGACGAGGTCAGCTCGGCTCAGCTGCTTCAAAAAATTGATGATTGATCCAAGCTTCTTTATTTATCTTTTCTTTTAAAGTCAACTTAGATAACTCGTTTTGATATTATCAATACCAAAACCGCGATTTGATAACTAAACCGAGTCGGTTACACTATCAAATTTAACTGACGCGGTTAAATGTATGTTTATGTTGTCCTAAGCTCGTATAAAGTGTAACCTTGATATCGCCACTTCATAATTACAACTCGCAACGCAAAAGTCCCCCTACACACACGTGGTAATTTGCAACGGCAAGCTTCGCTCTTGAACTTGACAATACACTCTGCACCCCTGCTCTTGAAAAGCCCCTTCGACTCCAGAGACCGATTCATTTTGAAATTTTTTTTCGACAATAATATTGCTAAGCCTTCGCCCTCGTTGACGGATTTTTGGACCACTCTTCCATATTAATAATGCTGCCGGCGGTTCAGGGGCAATGATAAACATCCCTCATGTTAGATGTCTTTATTATTTACACTTTATGAGCACTGGTATTATAAAAAGAAATTAAAAGCGCGTGTCGGGCCACTCACATGGAAGGAAGTCAGTACGGCTTGTAGATATTGGTTCTGATAAGTATATTAGTTTAGATTTCTTGTGCAACTCATGTTTATGCTCAACGCGAACATTAATTCATCAACTCACAAACTATACCTTATAGGCCACGATCTTAGACAATTATTAGTAAATTGTCTGAAGCTACAAGTATAGTATTATCAGAAAATACCTAATTGGGTTACCTAATTACTCATCATCCTAGTTGAATCATGGTATTATAAAGAAAATGACCTCTATAGTTTTATAAAAAAAAAAATGTACTAATGAAACATAATATTTTTTAAATGCCTATCCAATGACACTATTACATACGATAGGGTAAAACCAACAATTCCGCTTTACATTTAGGGGAGAAGCGTCGAAAAGTGTTTTTTGTTTTAAGTTTTCATTTCATGTCTCTATAATAGGCGCGTTACCGATTTGAAAACCATGCAAAATAAAAACCATTTTGCTAAAATTGTTGTATCTATGGTCTTTGAATAAAACGGCTAATCAAGGACAGACAGGCAGACGTATAAGGGTTCCTTTTTGGACTTCGGAACCCTAAAACTCAACAGTAATAAGGGGCGACTTATGTCAGATTAGCAACTCGAAGCGTGTAATTTTAATTAAACAAATAGGTGTGTACTGTACAAACCAATTTCAAAATAACATGCGCTGTGCCTGCGCGTGCTTACGACCACCGTCATTTATAGTCGGTCATATTAATATGTATAAGTTCTTTTGACGTAAATGAATAAAAGTAGGTACGAGTTGGGTTGCAAATCTGAAGGAACTTCTTTTCATCATAATAGGTACACAACCAACGACGACGGCCAATTTTAATGCACCTACAAAATATTATTAAAGGGAATATTGTTTTAATAATTTACAAAGTGCACTTACTCGTAATGACCTAAGTAATTCACTACTGCAGCCAATAAAGAGACGGGAAAATAAAGTAGCCTATAATTTTCCGCTGAAAGACATCAAAGTAGCGAATGAAAGTGCCTATTTACGAGTAGATGCAAGGCCTACAGGGACTATAATGATGTAGTGGTTGGAAAATATGTGTAATATCATGCAATTTTGTACGACAGGAAAGATAAGTACAACTTTTGAAAAGTTTCGAATGTTAGTAAGGCAAAATCATCTCTGCTCTCAGCTTGGAGTTTCTTGTTGAAAGTATGTCTTTAGGATGTATTTTTTTCCCTACTCCAAAGAACTTAACAAATTGTTATCACGCTTGTTAACTTCTGTAAAAATATTTCCGTATACTGAGTATATTTTTAGATTTTTGTCATAATTATTTGAGAAGGGGAAATTCAATGGTATGTGGAGCGTCATAACTTTATAATATTCTTTACTTTTTCTACTTAAAAATAATACTTTATAGATATGCCTACTTTTAGTTTAATTGCATGTGGAACGTCGTAGGTATATGATATTCTTTAACTTAAAAAAGTACTTTGCATGTATACTAGTATCTACTTTGCTGTACAAGCAAAGCTTTTTATATTCTCAAAGAATGTCAGATTGCCGCTACCGCGTCCTTTGGCCCAGATATTTGCTGGGCGCGTTCGCTAATCGGGTAATGGTGACATGTTTGAGTGATGGCCGTGTTGTACTAACCCATAGCAATAGCAGTTCGATCGAGTGCCCGTTTGCTTCTTATTTTTCGCGATCGAGGTGAATCCAAGGTATGAAGTAGCCGTATTTCAATTTCAATCACAGACGAACCCGTGATTTCTTTTAAAAATGATATTGAACGAAGCCAAGTTTCTTGTCGGATAATAATAAGAACACTTAGGGAGCTTCTGCGCTGCAGACAAACTTGAATAAAACGGTGTAGAAATAAAATGTTCTTCGTAATAGGTTTAATTTTGTAGTGCTACTTGCACTTGTAATAAATTAGTATACATTTCACAGATTTATTGATAAAGACCTGAAAATATAAAAGCTATGATCTACTTATTCTTATCTACCAGATAATGAACAGATGCAAAGTGTAGTAGTGACGGGTAGGTATTGTAGCTACAATAGGTATGTCTATCCAGCGTCAAGATTGAGAGCGCTTGCAGATCAAATCCATTGAGACTGGAGCGGATGGCGAGATGATGAAAGGATGTTACCTTCCGCTAAGATGCTCATCGTCGCGTGCTAATTTAGATGGATTGCACAATGCAACAACAATATAAACCACTAGCGGCCTGTCTCGGCTCCGCACGGGTGGATATTTATTTTTTGACGTGATAACGTCTTATAAATCGATGGAGCCGGCTGCACGCACGTAAAAACATGACTCATGCGTCGTTACGTCGTTTCGTCGTTCCATTTACCTGAGCCCGAGCCCGGGTCGGGTAATGGGTAAGGGTAAATGAGGGTAAGGGTAAATGAGGGTAAGGGTAAGGGTTCAGTCTGGGTCCGGGTCCGGATTTTCATTCAGTTTCATTCAGTTTCATTCAGTTTCATTCAGTTTCATTCAGTTTCATTCAGTATTATTCAGTTTCATTCACATTCAATTCAATTCAGTAAAACTAAAATTTTCTTTTGAAAAATGCAACCATTCCGTCAGTATTTTCTTATGACGTTATCACGTTCAACTATCGTCAGTAAACCGACTTTACAGACAACCGATTTTTTTAAACACAAATATAGCATTCCAATGGTGAAATAATTTTTGAAATCAGCACAGTAATTTGTTGAGTTTATTCATTACAAACATACAAAAATACAAATCTTTCTTCTTTATAATATTAGTTTAGATAACAATATAAAATACGATTTGCAATAAATAATATACATAACTTGGTTCGCTCCTACAAAATGATTATAATCTTATATATCTATATTTATAAAAGAAAGTCGTGTTAGTTACACTATTTATAACTCAAGAACGGCTGAACCGATTTGGCAGAAAATTAGTGGGGAGGTAGCTTAGAACCGGGAGAAGGACATAGGATACTTTTTATCCCGAAAAAGTAACGGGAACAGGGTGTTACGGGAACGGGCGAGCGAAGCCGCGGGCGGCCACTAGTTACATATAAATTATTCTGTTTCGAAATGTATCTCCTTTCACCAAACTGGTTTGAAGGAACTAGTGACACGACACGAAGAGGAACTAAATTATTATGCAGACACTTGCATTTATAGTACCTACCGTCCCCTGCCTCTGGAGGACTAAACGATCACCCTAAATCTCTCGTCCTTCAGTCTGGGCACGGACCCGTCGCTTTAATAAATATTTGTAAATCTACTTAGTATGTATAGATACTAAGTAGAAATACAAAAAAACTTGAACACTCTATCGAAAAAACCTGTTGAAATACAATTCAGCATAACAACGCTCGTAGAGTTATGAAAAGATAAGTAGCTATTTACATCATGTTCTTGAATAATAAAGGTTTTCATTAAAGCGGTAAACGTCTGTTAAAGAGTATCTGTCTTAGATGCATAGCCATGTAAACTATGCTGTTTTGCTGTAACCAGTAAAAAACGCACAAAATAAAATAATAAGGGAAAAACTTAAAAACACTTTTCGTTTTGATGATGCATGATTTTCACATCTCCAAGCTTTTGAGTTGGACGTGTTTCGTTATGTAGAATAAAATAACTGATGTTATGAGATTAAAGTTCATTTTTAGGGTTCCGTAGCCAAATGGCAAAAACGGAACCCTTATAGATTCGTCATGTCTGTCTGTCTGTCTGTCCGTCTGTCCGTCTGTCCGTCCGTATGTCACTGCCATTTTTCTCCGAAACTAAGAGCTAGGCTAATGAAACTTGGCGAGCAGATGTATTCTGTGAACCGCATTAAGATTTTTAAACAAAGTTACAAAAAAAACAAAACATTTGCATCCCCATACTTGAAACTGAAAATAAAAAAAATGTTTTCATCAAACCCGTGTGGGGGGGTATCTATGAATAGGTCTTCAAAAATGATGTTGAGGTTTCTAATATTGTTTTTTTTTAAACTGAATAGTTTGAGCAAGAGACACTTTCAAAGTGGTAAAATGTTGGTCCCCCCCCCCCTCCCCCTCTAACTTTTAAATGTTTCATTTTTATATCATAAGAGAATGATAAAACTGAAAAAAATATGTGATGTCTATGCAAACTTCCAATGATATTTGGTTTGAACGAGATCTAGTGAGTAGCGTTACCTTTCGACGAACTAAAATAACTTTTATATTATGTTACTTGTTGCTACGGAACCCTTCATGGGCGAGTTCGACTCGCACTTGGCCGTTTTTTTTATATTTATATACAGGGTGTCCCAGAAAGTATGGTCAAGCGAAATTCCAGAGATAGAACACCCTTTGGGGTACCCGAATCACCCCCATGTATGTTCCGCGATTTCTTATAGTTTTCGAGTTATGATTTTTTTTCCGAATTTTAGTAAATTTTCGACTTGTACAACCAAAAAAATTCTAAAAAAAAAAGTAAAAACTTTCTTAAGATTTTTTTTTGCTACTGAATTCTGATGAGTGTTTCTTTTACGCATAAAATAATTGGCGACGTAACTTTGATAAAAACTATGAATATGTTGGTGTAAAGTCAGAAAATTACATTCGGTGAATTATGACTTCAATTTTCAACTTTAAATTAAAAATCTTAAAAAGTGATTCCATGGTTTTAAAATAAGTTTAAAAACTTTTACAAATTCTCAGCTTTCATAATCATTAAAAAAAAAATAGTACTTAATTGGCTACTTTGGCTAAAATCAGCCTTCAAAGACGGCGAAGTGGAAAATTCTTAAAACAGATTTTGACCATTTTATCATTTCTAGGCCTAACTCGTTTGTTAACTAACCAAAAATGACTGCGAAAATAGTAATATTTAATTAATTATTGAAGATATGAGTAACATTTATTAACAAAAAAAATTCTTAATGTCGATCTTCTAGGTCGATACAAATCCTACACCGTCTTAAAAAGTTTTCCTTTAATCGTATGAAAGCTATTCTATTTGCCTTATTTTTTTCTTGGGACTGTCTTAATTTTGTTCTTAATTCGGCCATATTTCTGATTTCTTTGGCGTTAACTAATTCTTTGTAGTAGCCCCAACACAAATAAATTTATCGGGTTCAAGTCGGGGGACCGCGGTGGCCACGCAATAGGTCCTCCACGGCCGATCCACCTGCCTCTGAATCTTTCGTCCAAAAATGTTCTCTGACAATTTCTCGCGAAGCGGCATGGAGCGCCGTCGTTTTGGAAAATCATGTTTGTTAACTGGTCCATATCTTCTAATAGGCCGTTGAGGTTATTTCGCAAGAAATTCAGGTAGGCCTGGACTGGACTTGAACCCGATCGATTTCTTTGTGTTGGGACTACTACAAAGAATTAGTTTACGCCAAAGAAATCAGAAATATGGCCGAATTAAGAACAAAATTAAGACAGGCCCAAGAAAAAATTAAGATAAATAGAATAGCTAAAACTTTTTAAGACGGTGTAGGATTTGTATCGACTTAGAAGGTCGACATTTTAATTTTTTTTTGTAGATAAATGATTAATAAATTTACCTAATACCTTCAAATATTCATTCAATCTTACTTTTTTGCAGTCATTTTTGGTTAGTTAACAAACAAATTAAGCCTAGGAATGATAAAATGACCTAAATCTATCTTCTAATCAGATAGCTAATTTTAAGAATTTTCCACCTCGCCGTCTTTGAAGGCCGATTTTAGCCAAAGTAGTCCTATTAAGCACTACTTTTTTTTAATGATTATGAAAGCTGAGAGTTTGTAAAAGTTTTTAAACTTATTTTAAAACCATGGAATTACTTGTTAAAATGTTTAATTTAAAGTTGAAAATTAAAGTCATAATTCACCGAATGTAATTTTCTGACTTTATACCATCATTTTCATAGTTTTCATAAAAGTTAAGTCGCCAATTATTTTATGCGTAAAAGAAACACTCATCAGTATTCAGTAGCAAAAAAAAAATCTTAAGAAAGTTTTCTACTTTTTTTTTTTAGAATTTTTTAAGTTGTACAAGTCGAAAATTTTCTAAAATTCGGAAAAAAAATCATAACTCGAAAACTATAAGAAATCGCGGAACATACATGGGGGTGATTCGGGTACCTCAAAGGGAGTTCTATCTCTGGAATTTCGCTTGACCATACTTTCTGGGACACCCTGTATATATTTTTTATTCTATGTAAATTTTTCGCAATCTGTTGTTTTTTACGTCTCAGTGAACAATACGTTTCAGGGATTCTGCTTGGAATGCAATATTGTTTGTTTCTTTTGTAACGAAAAATGTCCAAGAACGTGTATTTTTCAATAAATTAACTACGTCACATTCCTAAATGATGAAAAAGTGAATAAAGGTCAATAAAGGATTAAATCATCTTCTTTATTTATTTTTGTAATAGTTTCTGTATGTATTTCTTTGTGTTCAATAAAGTGTTAATCTATCTATCTATCTATCTTCTTTATCTTTCATCATCAATCCATACAATATTTTTTAATATTATCTTAAATTGAAATTCAAAATCTACCAATGCGTCCACAAGACTAAATACCATAAAATAAATATTTGGTCACTAACTAACTGTGGTGCGTTTATTGATTCCAAATTATTGATATTTGCAGCTAAATATTGGGTCCCCAGAGTCTGCGAATACATCCTCCTCAAATAAACCCCTACCCCCTAGCGGGCTTATTCGATGCTGCTGTACAGTTTCACAACTTTGCCAAGATTTACCCACTAGTATCGGTATTTAATATTATGGGACACATTTCAATCTAGATTCTATGAGCGGCTCAGCGCCCACTCTGGGAATTATAATTGTGCAACGCCGTATTGTGTTATGGTTGTTGGATTCCCATACAGATATAGACATAGGCTTCCCCTACGTCTATATTTGTATGGGAAGAATGGTTCTGAGCCCATCCATTGTCCGTGGGGTTCCGGCAAAGAATGTGGATGTCGTAAAAGGCGACTAAAGGAACACAACCGGGAAATGGGCAGCAACATTTCTTACATATACATAATACCAATACTGCGCCCCCCCCCATGATGAATACTATGCATAAGTTGAAGAAAACTGTAGGTTTCATTTTTATATCATCGAACCAGACTCGTGACGCACGAACAAACGTCATCTATTGTTGGTTGACGTATTGTAGTACTACAGTAACCTAAACCTACACCAAGAGCTTCTTTGCCTACCTATTGCTGCGTGAATGTCCAAACATTGGAGTTTATTTCCGGCGCGTGGCATTTTATTGTTTGAATACGGTTCTCGATGCTTCAATAGTTTGAGGGCTGTTTTTTCCTCTACATTTCATTTAATAAAACATGAAAACCCTTTTATTTGACAAGCCTAAAAGGAAATGGGTATATTTTTTACTGACAGGTTAATTAATCTGTAGATTGAAAAAGCAGCCAAGTGCGAGTCGGACTCGCCCATGAAGGGTTCCGTAGCATCGAGTAACATAATATATAAAGGTTCTTGTAGTTCGTCGAAAGGTAAATTGCGGTTTACGATTTATAACGTTTAAAAAAAATACTACTGGCTAGATCTCGTTCAAACCAAATATCGTTGAAAGTTTACATAGTAATGTACAACATATATTTTTTTTAGTTTTATCATTCTCTTATTTTAGAAGTTAGAGGGGGGGGACCAACTTTTTTCCACTTTGGAAGTGTCTCTCGCCCAAACTATTCAGTTTAGAAAAAAATGATATTAGAAACCTCAACATCATTTTTGAAGACCTATTCATAGATACCCACACGTATGGGTTCGATTAAAAAAAATTTTTTTTAGTTTCAGTTTCAAGTATGGGGACCCCCAAAATTTATAGTTTTTTTTCTATTTTTGTGTAAAAATCTTAATGCGGTTCACAGAATACATCTACTCGCCAAGTTTCATCAGTCTAGCTCTTATGGTTTCGGAGAAAAATGGCTGTGACACGGTCGGACAGACAGACAGACAGACAGACAGACAGACAGACAGACATGACGAATCTGTAAGGGTTCCGTTTTTGCCATTTGGCTACGGAACCCTAAAAATGAGCTCAAAGCCTACTAAAACTCAAAATGAAAAACTTTATTCAGTTGAGTCACTTTGAAACGTTTTGTAGACTAGTGAATAAACATCGCAAACAAAGGAAATGTATTATCTGTGAGACAGGTATTTGCCTACATCCCTTTTATTTATGCGACAGAAGCATTCCCTTGGATTGATTTCCCGCCCGTCTGTGTTGCGAACAATTAAGGAACCGACAAACCGAGACAAGACCGAAGCTTAAAATTAACAAGCTTTCACTTTACTAAAAAGAGGCACCTGTGAAAACAGCAATACATTAGGAAATGATCAAGAGTTTTGCTTTTTCCTTATTCAGTTCCAGTAATTTGTGCAAAATCATGCCTTTGACTTTGGAAGAATGCAACAGAACTCTTTTCATTTTCAAATAAATAAATTGGTATTTTGAATCAAACTATTATTAATTTTATGCGTAATTAAATTTTCTTTCAGATACTTTTTAATTTATTTAGCGCTAACTAAGGTGATCCTTTATTTTTGCGGACGAGTGTATATTTTAATAACATTGTAACGAAATTAAAATCCCCTTGTTTTGCGATCTCTATCTGCCTGAAAGCTTTGTTAGTATTTGCAGAGGGTGAAAATTAAGCTAGAGCTGAGACTTGGAAACCCCTACTATACAAAAACACGGAGCGGTGACGTTGTTTTGTTTCCAAGCTCCGCAGAGAGCGTAGAAACGGATACAGTGCCATTTTGCTGTAGACCACCTAAAAGTTTACTTTTTTACCAAGGTCTAACAAATAAATAGCAGAGCCTTTTTAGGGTTCCGTAGCCAAATGGCAAAAACGGATATGTCCGTCCTTATGTCACAGCCATTTTTCTTCGAAGTCCGAGCTAGAGTGATGAAACTTGGCGAGTAGATGTATTCTGTAAATCGCATTAATTTTTTTTTCAGTAAAATAGAAAAAACACTATAAATTTTGTACTTGAAACTGAAACGCAAAAAAAAATTTTCTTCAAACCCTTACGTGTGGGGTATTTATTAATAGGTCTTCAAAAATGATGTTTAGGTTTCTAATATCGCTTTATATAATCACGATGTGATAAATTCTTTTATATATTATATATTTTATAATGTCCCTAAAGTTAAGGGCTTACTGCTTGTGCCCACAAACAGTATTGTACCTACCGCCACTTCACGAGCTGAGTGCAAAAACCAAACAGTAATTAGTGGTGTTATGTGTACGAACGGGGATTTATAAAAGCGCTCACTTTCCTGTGGCCACAAGGGCATTTATCCACCCCGCTCAATATCAATTTCCGGATTCCATGTACAATTAGCGCATGCAATTATTGCTGTAGTAAAAGTGAGGGTTTTAAAAGAATTGCGTTGTGATGTTATAAGCCGTATTAGCCTGTCCATTTAGCGTAATAGTACATTGTTACCTGAGTGTTGAAAGTCACGTTTTTTGAGTCCCGAGACGGGTTTGGCGCCAGAGCGTAGCGAGGGCGCCAATGGAGCTTGAGGGACTTAAAAGACTTTCACCCGAGGTAAACACTGTGCTTTTCATTACGAATACAAGGATAGTAAAAATAAAAACATGAAAGAAAAATTTGTGAAAATGAAGATTGAATTGCCGCCTTCCCGGTTTTTTTTTCTTTTTCTCTGGCGGGCCTTCGGCTACGGCTCGCCAGAATTATTCAGCCATTATTTTCATTTTCATAATTTAAAAAATGGTAAATTGTTTGGTAAATGGTAAATCTATGTTATTTTTAATAAATAGTTGAAGCTATACAGGGTTATTCATTATTAACTGCAAATACTCAGGAATTAGGTTCAACAAATAGAATAAAAAATATTTATGAAATTATTTTTTTTAAATTTGATCAAAAATTTTTTCAAGTTTTTGTATAAAAATTTTATTTTTATTAATTTCTTTACGGCTATTGCATAATGATTGCCACGGAGAACAGGACGATGACCCACCCAGGCGGTGACAGAACGCAGAGTGTCACTCACGGCGCGCGGGCGCGGATCAAAGGTCAAAATAGGTCAGGCGCCAATGATTCCTTTATCGATTTTCTCGGGATTTTCATAACAAAACTTAAAAAAAATCATTTCATAAATATTTTTTATTTTATTTGTTGAACCTAATTCCTGAGTATTTGCAGCTAATAATGAATAACCCTGTATATTAATCAAGTAATTTAGAAGATACATTATTTATTTAATACTATCTTTATGTTATTAAAATTAAAATTTTACATTGCGCTCTAATTTAATTAGACTTTTTAAACTTCTTACCGTTGTAATGGGTTTCCAAACTACTTGCTGAATAAAAAGTTGGAATTTGGTTAAACAACCTCCTTGCAGTTAGAAAGACTTTAGAAAGTTGGAACATGGTTGAATAAAATAGAACTTGTTTTTTTTTTATAATTTGACAGCTGCAATGAAAAGTTCATTTTCTTTACTCATACTCTGAAAGTAGGTCTGAAGTTGCCTGAGGGGCCCAATTGAAAGTAATACTTTCAGCTCTAGGGAGAATCGCTTTCTGCTGACAGCTGTCAAATTATAAAAAAAAAACAAGTTCTTTGTTCACATTTTTATTCAACCATGTTCCATATTTCTAATCAGCAAGGAGGTTATTGAACCAAATTCCAACTTTTTATTCAGCAAGTAGGTTGGAAACCCATTACAACAGTAAGAAGTTTAAAAAGTCTAATAAGATAGCGCAATGTAAAATTTAAATTTAAATAACCTAAAGATAGTATTAAATAAATAATATATCTTCTAAATTACTTGATTAATATATAGCTTCAACTATTTATTTAAAATAACATAGATTTGACATTTACCATTTTTTAAATTATGAGAATGAAAATAATGGCTGAATAATGCTGGCGAGCCGAAGCCGAAGGCCCGCCAGAGAAAAAAAAAAAAACCGGGAAGGCGGCAATTCAATCTTCATTTTCACAAATTTTTCTTTCATGTTTTTATTTTTACTTTCCTTGTATTCGTAATGAAAAGCACAGTGTTTACCTCGGGTGAAAGTCTTTTAAGTCCCTCCAGCTCCATTGGCGTGCTCGCTAACGCTCTGGCGCCAAACCCGTCTCGGGACTCAAAAAACGTGACTTTCAACACTCAGGTAACAATGTACTATTTCATTGCTCATACTGGGAAAGTAGGTCTGAAGTAGCCTGAGGGGCCTAATTGAAAGTAATACTTTCAGCCCTAGGGAGAATCGCTTTCTGCTGACAGCTGTCAAATTATAAAAAAAAACAAGTTCTATTTTCACATTTTTATTCAACCATGTTCCATATTTCTAATCAGCAAGGAGGTTATTGAACCAAATTCCAACTTTTTATTCAGCAAGGAGGTTGGAAACCCATAACATCGGTAAGAAGTTTAAAAAGTCTAATTAGAGCGCGATGTAAAATTTAAATAACACTAGCAGTTTGTGACCGAGCTTC